>CAWUFW010001004.1:1200000-2400000 GCA_963921515.1 Calotriton arnoldi | reverse complement strand
CCTTTTGTTTCCTCTCTGCCATGGTTTTTATGGAGGAGGCACCGCCATAGAAACCGTGCGGAGAGGAACCTTGTAATATGCTTGGCGGGACCGGGGCAGTCCCACCAAGTATATTGCTGCCTCTACACCGCTGCACCACCGCCAGGGAATGGCAGTTCCCTGGCAGCTGCTGTGGGGCAATGGCGGTCTAACCGTCCTAATTGTAATAGGTGGTCACAATAGCGTTCCCCCTGCGCCCTTTCGAGTCTGGCGGTCCGTGGACCGCCAGACTTGTAATCGAGCCCGAATTGATTAAAAGAAAAGATGAAAGAGTAAACTATGAAGTTCAAAGATGTCCATCATTGAAATGTAATTTACATTTATTTACCATGGTTCTAAGTGGATCAGTACTATTTTATCATGCAAAGCTCTTTGAGCATACTTTATTCGACAACATTTAAGTAGCGAGAGTCCTGCAGTGTATCATCATTAGGGAGCTGGGAATTAATTTATAATTAAATGATCCACTTGCTTGACATAGAAAGTCGTGATCTGTATTCAAGCCAATTAGAGTTTAGGAACTAAGGGGCTCATTATGATGGCGGGCGGACATCAGTCCGACGGCATCATAACGGTGATGGCACCGCCCGCCAGACGTGCAGCGGTCCCATCAGCCCAATTAGGATGCGCCCGCCACTATGGCGGGCGCATCCTGGCCTTTTAACATTGCGGGCGGTGCTGCTGGCTGCAGCACCGTTCGCAATGCCAAAATGCCACGATGTGCATTCCCATGCACAACGTGGCAGGCACCACGCGGTGCCTGCCACCTTGTGCATGAGAATGTAGGGGGGTACCATGGGTACCCCCCCAGTGCACCCCCCCAAACACACAGAGGGGGCGCGCAACGGGCCCCCAAAGCCAGTCTCTGCCTGTCTTTTTGCGGCAGGATACCTGCCGCAAAAAGACAGGCGGAAGGGCACAACATAATCACTATGGCGGTGCCTGCACGGCGCCGCCACAATGTTGCCCTGGTCCCGGGTTCCGCAAGGCAGGCGGAAAAGGACCGCCTTGCGAGACCATGGCGGACGGACTTTCCGTCCGCCGCGGTACCATCATGATTCCCACCGCCATCCTAATTTGGCGGTGGGAATTTTCATTGTGATGGCGGAAGGACCGCCACCGCCGGCCCGGCGGTGGCGGTCCTTCCGCCATCATAATGAGGCCCTAAGACCTCTTGCATAAGTGTAGCTCAGAAATTAATTCCTCTTAATTTACACATTAGTGTAATTGATCAACCTATATTTTATGGAAATCGACGCAGCTATTAAAATAGTGTTATAAACTTTGAAAAAGGAATTACTATGTCCATATTAGAAGAAAGTGAAGAGGCAAATGTTAATTTACTAAAACGCCCCCGTTAGGGCTGGCTTATAAACAGATGATGTTCCTAGTGGTGCTTTAGTGAGAACACTGTTAAGAAATTAGAAGAAAAAGTCTTTAAATTGGCTCACTTAGCACAACTTATTTAAAAACCTTCTAGCAGACTGCTTTCAAATGGATCTCACATTTCTAATTGCAGACTGAGCCCAAACAAATGGCCAAGGAAGGTAAGAATGTCTGAAAAACTGGTACTCTTAAACAAGTCAAAGAATTACAAGATAAGGGCAATGGCATGCAAGAAGTTTGGGTTTATATGATCAGTTTGATCAACAAAGGAAAATGTATGATTTTAGAAGTTTCTCTTTTAATCAAATTAAAATCATAGGAGGTAAAATGAAAGCTTCAAAAAAGACATGGAGCCCAATTTGGTATTGTTTTAGGTCATTTGCTTCCTGATGCTTGAGGTTATAGGATCTAAATTCTGATGTTTAACAGAATGTAATTAAAAATGAATGTTATCCTGGACTTACAACTTCTGTGTTGTAAGTCTCTGAAAGAATTTGGGATTGTGTATCACATGAATCTTCTAATTTGCTCATTGAAGAATCCCTGTGAATTGGGTCCAAGATGTCCATCCTCAATTAACCCTTGTGAGAGCATTGATTATAGTGCTTGTGATGCAGTAACAGGTTCAAGAGGGGTACCCTTGACACATGGGGCCTGATTAGGATGCGTCGGTCAGAACCGTTCCAACTGCATCCTAATCTGGTGGTTGAATGCCTTTACAACTGACCCATTAGGATGGAGCCGGTCGGAAAGATATGCAACCGGACATTCCGACGGGCTCGGAGAGCCAGTCTGAATGCTTTCAGTAATCCTAAGGGCGGCTCTTTCCGCCCGAGGGATTACGATGTCGGATTCAGTCAGCCTTTCTGTGCCGGCCTTTCCGACACAGAAAGGCTGTCGGAAGTCGACTTTGGGGGCCCCCAGCAGGGCCCTCTTGGGTGCAAGGCATCCGGATGGTGGCCTAGCAGGCACCTATGGTGCCCCCCTGTTGAACCCTGCACCCGGTGGCCGGCACCTTGAGGTGCCTGCCACCGGGTGCAGAGATGAACTGCACCTCTGCTCTTTACAATGAGAGCATGCATTCTGTTCGGAGAGCATGCTCCCATTGTAAAGAATAGGATTGCGACCGAACATTGTTCGGTAGCATCCTAATTGCTGGTTTGGGACCGCCGACAGGAGGTCGGTTGGTCCCACTTCCAGGGCGATGTCGGGCGGACTCAGGTCTGTCCGACATCGTAATAATGCCCTCTGTGTGTGTCAGTGTTATTTAGCCTGTACAGCCAATATAGCAATATTGGTTTGCTTGCAAAAAAAGAGTTATATATTTCAGGGTTTCAATGTATCGCTTTGTGTCTGCATGATAGATGTCTCAGCACTGTTGTGCAGAGTATTCTCGAGTCAGCCAGTGCTGAGCTCCTGTGATGTCTTCGATAGAATGCTGGAGATTAAATGAAGAGGACATGAGGCAGGTGAGGGTAGGAGATTGGGAAGAAAGGAGTCAGAAGGGAAGCAGCAAAGAGGCGGAGGCCCAGAGTGATAGAATTTACAGTAACCTTCTGGGCTTCATAGAAATAGCCCTTTCAGGAACTTACATTAAAGAGTTACCCAGGACCCTTATCAGCTTATCCTGAGAGGGATCCCAGGTTCATTAAATGCCAGATGCATTTTGCTGAGCCAACCATGCTTACTTATTAGGATGGCTGTGTACGAGAGGTGCACCCACACATAAATAGTATTTCAGGTGGTCTGTGACGATTCCAACAATTAAGTAGCACTAAGGTAATGGATATGTCATCCCTAGATGTGCTTGTACTAGACAAAAGTAATACTCAAGCGTGACTAGCAAAATGGTGCTGCATGATTGTGCAGGGCGTAGATTCATGGGACTGAATTGAGACCACCTGTTCACATTCTCCAACAAAAACTAAATCAACAAAATCATAAGAGAGAAAATAAATAATTAATAACCAGGTAGAGGAATTCACCAAGACTTATTGAGTTAGTTATAAATGATTGTGAAGCCAATAAGTAAGAGATAAACTCAAAATTAGTTAATATGCCTTTTTCCAACCAAATAATAGGGACATTGTTACCTTTTCTAGAAGTTACATTAAGGAAGGGTTTTTGTCAATACAGTTTAGATTCAGCAGAATCTGTGACCTCTTTGTTTCATCTGCTTGTATAAGTTTAATAACCAAAATAATATTTTGCACCCAAGAACATGGTGTGGACAATTGTTTATGTGCAAGCACTATATACATTCTTTTTCACTTATCACTTATTTTGTCTTTGCCCATCAGTCTATCAGCAAATCATGAATTTGAAACCTGTAATAGCTTACTTGTTAGGCGCATGGAGGTGCTATGTCTGAGAGGACTTAAGCATGTAAAAACGACTTTATAGGAAATACAGCTATTTTCATCATGAAGTTGTCTAAGACGGCAGGTTGACTTAGCCTCAGTCACATTACTGAGAGGAGGACCATTGCACTATGCCAATATGTAGATTATCAGGAGGGGTTGTGTTCCACTGAGACTACTTGTACAACATTGCTGCAGCTTTTAGATAGTAAGGCCTTTTTTTGGGAAGTTTTTACATAGCGCGAACTCGACCTGAAGGAATCAGAATGCTTTACATGAGCACCAGTTGCATTACAGACGGACACATTCATTTTGGTAGGCATGGGGAGATTTAGGGCCTTATTTTGAGTTTGGCAGTCCGATGGACCGCCAAACCCATGACGGCAGTGCAGCGGTGGTCCGACTGCTCCATAACAAGTTGGGCAGTGGGACCGCCATGGGAATGCTGCTACTGCCAGGGATCCACGATACCTGGCCATCTTGCAGCAGTATGAGACCCCTAATAGGCTGGTGGTGGTGCTGCTGCGGCACCACCAAGTATATTAGGAGTTTCCTCACCACCACAAAAGTGTGGAGGTGAGGAAAGGGATCCCTGGTGCCTCTGCACCAGGGGATGCATCCAGGGGGGCACATGGTGTGCCCCCCTGTCTGCATGCACCCTCTGTTCCTGCAGGCCATGGACTTGAAAGTCCATGCCCTGCAGGAACGTGCAGTGGCATTCCCACTGCAGTGCCTTGCTAAGGCTCATATATGAGCCTTAGCACTGCACTGCCGTGGGCCAGCCGCCGCAGGAGTGCCCGACCTGGATTCCCATAGGAATCCGGCAGGTGGTCGCAAGACGCCCTCGGGCATTAGTTGCGCTCTACAAATTTCATTTACATTACATTACATTATGGCTTTGGCGGTGTGGCAGCAGAGCGCTGGCGTGGCGGCATGCTGCCACACCACCCAAGTCATCATAAGGCCTTAAGTGATTTGCCCAAAATCACAGGATGTTGAGCGTCCCTGCCAAGAGTCGAACCCGGGTCCCCAGCTTCGAAAACGACCGCTCTAGCCATTAGGCCACATGTGGCCCATTAAAGTCACAGATATTTCTCTATGCTGAAATTATGGTTACCTTCGGTCCCAGTAATTCCAGGGTGCTGAAGCAACAGGAATTATATATTTTGGGGAAATAAAGTAGGAATTTGTGTTTTCATGCTGATTCCTGCATGTTTCCCTCCGGAGTTCCACAAGTATGTTTTAGCTGCTCTCAGCAGTCCACATCTTTAAATGAAAAACAAAAACGTATAATTCCAATGGGCCTGGTAACTCTGTTTCCCAGCCAATCAGCATTTAGGGGCCACTTCTAATGAGAGAGTAAATGTAGACCAACAAGAATAAAATGAGGATGAGTGGCTGCACTCTGCAGGCACTTACAGTCAAAAAAGCAGGCTCTATTAGATGCACAAAAGTCTACCCAAGTCGCTTCTGGAAAACACTGGGAGACACTGTTTTCTAGTCTAGATACTGCTACTTAAGCAATTTCTTGATAGATACCATGAAGCCATCACACCATCTCTTGTTATAAAGAAATATCAAAACACATACCTTCATTTAGACCAGTTTAGGAACCCTTTCCTGCTGTGTTAATTAGGCCATGATTATAGGATGAGGGGGCATGGCCACCAGCAATGACAGCAACATAAGGAAGCCCACATATCTCGGCGTGGAATCTGGACTTTGTAGTGAAAATGATACAATATGTTGATGTCTTAAAGCATGCTACTATGCATTTCTCTCTTTCTGATTATTGGTGTTACACTATTTGTGGAATTGTTGGGACATTTGTAGAAATGGCACAGTATAAAGCAGATTCCACTAATAACTTTGTTATCAGCATGATCATATATAAGGATCATTTCAGGAAGAATTTTGAGAGTATACATACAGAGGCATTGTTATCAATAGTGCAGAAGGTGCAGTGACACTGAGGTCCACTAAACCGAATTATGGATGTATTTTACTACCCAATCAGTGGGTGGGGGCATCCTCCCATGGAACTATTGCTACACCACTGTATTTAAAAAGTGCATTTGCAAAGGCTATTGATCAATAGTATGTTTTAAGCACTTTGAACCTTTTTGACCACTGGTCAGTCTTCACCTGGTGTGGATGCCGTAAATATAAACAGATGCAAAAACGACAATTGTAAAAACAACTATTGATGGACAGAATGCAGAACAATGTCATACATTCACCCCAGTACAGAGATTTTGGGCCTAAATCCATAGTTTTTTTGCTCACCATGCCATTCCAGTTTGAACCCAGCCATACGCAAATCAGTCTTGACCCTGTGCCCAATGGGAACAGTCCAGCCCGAACTGCCAGGCCAGGTTCACCCTGGTTTGGAAACAAGCATCCTAGGACCGGTTTCAGGGTTTCACACCTCATCAGCCAGGATAGCTTGACTCCAGTGGCATGGAGAGCACGGGACCCACGTCTGGGCATACCCGTCCCACTCAGGGTGACAAATGCAAAAACAACAATTGATGGACAGAATGCAGAACAGTGTCATACATTCACCCAGTACAGAGATCTGGGCCTAAATCCATCGTTTTTTTGCTCACCATGCCATTCCAGTTTGAACCCAGCCATATGCAAATCAGTCTTGACCCTGTGCCCAATGGGAACAGTCCAGCCCGAACTGCCAGGCCAGGTTCACCCTGGACTGGAAACAAGCATCCTAGGACTTGTTTCGGGGTTTCACCCCTCATCAGCCAGGATAGCTTGACTCCAGTGGCATGGAGAGCACAGGACCCACGTCTGGGCATACCCGTCCCACTCGGTGTGACAAATGCAAAAACAACAATTGATGGACAGAATGCAGAACAATGTCATACATTCACCCCAGTACAGAGATCTGGGCCTAAATCCATTGTTTTTTTGCTCACCATGCCATTCCAGTTTGGACCCAGCCGTATGCAAATCAGTCTTGACCCTGTGCCCAATGGGAACAGTCCAGGCTGAACTGCCAGGCCAGGTTCACCCTGGACTGGAAACAAGCATCCTAGGACCGGTTTCGGGGTTTAACCCCTCATCAGCCAGGATAGCTTGACTCCAGTGGCATGGAGAGCACAGGACCCACGTCTGGGCATACCCGTCCCACTCGGGGTGACAAATGCAAAAACAACAATTGATGGACAGAATGCAGAAGAATGTCATACATTCACCCCAGTACAGAGATCTGGGCCTAAATCCATCGTTTTTTTGCTCACCATGCCATTCCAGTTCGAACCCAGCCATATGCAAATCAGTCTTGACCCTGTGCCCAATGGGAACAGTCCAGCCCAAACTGCCAGGCCAGGTTCACCCTGAACTGGAAACAAGCATCCTAGGACTGGTTTCGGGGTTTCACCCCTCATCAGCCAGGATAGCTTGACTCCAGTGGCATGGAGAGCACGGGTGCCACGTCTGGGCATACCCGTCCCACTCAGGGTGACAAATGCAAAAACAATAATTGATGGACAGAATGCAGAACAATGTCATACATTCACCCCAGTACAGAGATCTGGGCCTAAATCCATCGTTTTTTTGCTCACCATGCCATTCCAGTTTGAACTCAGCCATATGCAAATCAGTCTTAACCCTGTGCCCAATGGGAACAGTCCAGCCTGAACTGCCAGGCCAGGTTCACCCTGAACTGGAAACAAGCATCCTAGGACCGGTTTCGGGGTTTCACCCCTCATCAGCCAGGATAGCTTGACTCCAGTGGCATGGAGAGCACGGGACCCACGTCTGGGCATACCCGTCCCACTCGGGGTGACAAATGCAAAAACAACAATTGATGGACAGAATGCAGAACAATGTCTTTTGAGTAAATATAAACAGAGATACTATTTGATCCTCTTAGTCACATGTTTGAACCACTTGCACATGTAACATGGTTTGGGTTATGCATATTGATCTGATCACCTGTTTCTTATTTTGTTTCCCTATCCTCATTAGGTGCAGTGTACTGTTGGGTAACAGTGTGGTCCCCTTATCCTGATGAAATTGCTGTAAACTATTTTTGGCAATGAAACATGCCAGTCTCCCGTTATTCTGTGGTCTGAGCATGGTAAATGGTTTTTAATCATGCATCGAAGCCTAGTAATTGAATCTGTGTTTTGGGTACTTCAAACATATTTTTGATACTGTCGCGGTCATCTATGATAGAGAGTGAAGAGAGAATTATCAGATTTTTTACATTACCTTCTTTTCATTGAAGCAGGTATTAATACATAAGCTTTTTGCAAACACAGCTTTTAGGCTACTCTCCCCAGTACATCTTAAAGTAATAACCTTTATCCTGCATATTCAGGAAAGTGCTAATGATGAGATACTAGCCAGTCCGTAGCACTTTTCAACAGACGTCTGGTGATTATCTGCGCGAGGCACTTCCTATTTTTCACATCAATGTATGTCACTGTTTGACAGTTCATCTATTTTCTCTTTTAGCTTCACCCCATACTAAAGTGTTCCTTCAATAGGGTGGCGGTCCTTTAGTTTGAAACTGTAAAAGGACCTATAGAGTACAGCATATATAATTTTTGGGAGTGACAGGAGAGTGAAGTTATTTTTTTGTATCAAATATTCCGACTCCCAAATTGCGAGGTTGATGTGTTGTTATCCCTCATCACCCCTAGGGTGGGTACGGCTGCCACTTCACCTTCTTTGTACCCTTGCCTTGAGGTCTAGAGGGAGAGTTTGCCACATCTCACACCTCTTCAGTCTGAAAGGAGTTGTTTGTATCTCCCTGCTTTACACAAGGGCAAGGTGCTACTCCTATAGCTGTGCCTTGCAAAAGGGCAGTGTAGTTATTATCCGCTTCCCTAAATTTCCAAAGTATGGTGGCATTTTCCTGCTTTTCACCGTGCACAAGCTTGGGGTTTAAAACAAATAACAAAAAGAGAATGGTCAGCTAACAATTGCACCATCCTGATTGCAAAAAAGATCTAGGTGCATGACAGCTCTGATCTACTTTACTCTTTACCAGGGCCGGATTTTGAGTCGTGGCACCTGGTGCGACAACACCTGCTGGCGCCCCCAACTTCCTCTCCATGGACTTCCCCACTGCCACCATCCTCCAACAGTGCCCCTAATCCCTTCAATGCCCCTCCCTCACATGTATTTAATTCACCTCATAGCGCCACTCATACCAGTGTAGGGTGTCCGAGAAACCAACGTCATTCACACACACTACACATAGACAATGAATCCCACATGTGCAAATCAGTGCACAGGAAATGCTACACAAGACAAAGAGGACCACAAGGTGCTTTTAATCCTTTAAGTTATTTCAAAATAACGCCCCCCAGCTCAGCGCCAGGTGTGGAGGCACGGGTCGCATTGCTCAAAAGCTTGCCCTGTTCTTCACTGTCTTGCAGCATTTGGCAGGCCATTCAGGAGTAGGGCAGCTCACAGTAGCTCCTGCACGTTATTTGTAATGAAGCATGTGGTGCCTCTGGTGACTGCTCTTCTCCTTCGTGGCCTGCAGCATGTTAGGGCCATAGAGGAGCGGGGCAGCATATAGGCATCTCACTGCGCTATTGTTAATTTTAACAGAACAGTGAGACTCCTGTTTTCACCTCCATTGCTCTGTGCCCCACAGCATTTCGTGGCCTGCATAGGACTGAAAACATTGCCCCTTCCCACCCCTCTCCCGCTTAAAGGGAGGGGAGGGGTGGGGCTCACACTACTCCCACTCTCAAGCAATCTAAAAGTAGTTCTAAAACAATGCCATTCAACCTCTGGGCAAGTCAGGGTAGTTAGAAAAGTTCCTGCGTTTACCCATGGGCAAGTCGGGGGCTTACTATACTTAATGTGCTCGCCTTTTGCTGATCAGAACACATTTGGCAACGCAAGGAGAAGGAAAGGGGACATATAATCTCCTTTGACACTGGGCAAGGTAGCAGCGTGGTACTTAATGTTGTAACCCTCTCTGTGCTTGGGTAAGGAAGGAAGGTTAAAGGCCCTTATGCACCCTCTGTGATTGAGGAAGGCATGGGTGTTAAAAATATATATGTATATATATTTATCAGCGGCATGGAAGGAGGGCCAGTGGCGGTTTCTCCGTTTGGGCGGTGGGGCGTTGCCCAACTTATAATTATAGCGCATTTCAAGAGCCGCGCGCCGCTTTAAATTATTAATACAATTTCAACTTTCAATGTTGAAATTGTATTAATAATTAATTTAAAGCAGCGCACTCGCGTCGTGCGGTGGCGTCACGTGACAACCAGCCCAGCCGAGCGGCGCGCACTGTCTGCAGTGTGTCAACTGTCAAGTCTCAGTCACATTTCAATTTAGTGCGACTGCGCACTGTGCGCTGAAGGTTGGCAGTGCGCATGTTGGGTTTGGCCGTCTGCCTTTCCCCGGCCAGGAACCCAACATGCGCACAGTGGCTTCACGTCAGCAAGCACAAGGTGACTGGGGGGTTGCCCAAAACCGCAGACCCCAGTAGTAACAAAATGAGCGGCGAGTTTGCCTGCTCACCCCAATCCTGGCTCTGCTCTCTGTAAGAGAGCAGCGTCTGGATTGGCTGCTGCAGCATGTAGAGCGCGGTTGTGCAGTCTAGTCTCTCACTAACAGAGGCATGACTTGGCACCGCGGGGTGGGAGGGCCCACCCAGCGCCCAACGTAGCAATGCCCAATCACTGTAATGGCTTATTGTTAAGCCCTGCAGTGATTGGTCATTCTGCCGTTGCTGGGCAAATCGGGCTGTCCGGCGGCCACCCTTCCTCTTCCTCAGTCTCTGCACGGGAGCACGTGTAGTCAACTGTTTACTGTAGACGGATGGGCATTGTCACGAATTTTAAAAGGCCCCTAGCCACCTTTAGCAGGGTTGCATTGTAATTTTCTATTATGCCAAAACAAAGAGTTTGAATGAGAGAAAAATCTGCCCCATGCTTTGTACAGAGGCCTCAAGCTGCCCGTGTTATTTCCATAATTATTCAAGGAACAAGCACAGCTTTGGAGCAGCCGGGCACCGCGACACGTGGAGGCCTCAGGTAAGGCACAACCTCTCCTCACACGCTCAGGTCTTTAGATGCCGCGGTAACTCTTTTTGTAATTCGGGGGGTTCAGCCTTTCGCAGATGGACACCACGCCTGAGGTACACCCGAAAGTACAAGATAGTTTTTCCTTGTCAAATAATTCACGCCTCGGCTGAGCTACAACAGATGGAACTTCTGAGGCAAATTAAAAAAAAAAGAAAGATATCAGGGAAAAAATAAAATAGTTAGAAGCCTTTGAGGCGCGCAGTGGCAACACATAACTCTCCAAGCCCTGGCAGTCTGGGACTGCGGTCTGCAGAGATCGGTTGACGGGAGCGGGAACATCTTGTGGATCTAACACGTTCACTCTTTGAAATGAATATATGTGTTAATGAGTTTTGGCAGCTTTTTATTTTTTTCTAATATCCGTTTATAAGCAAAGACTTTATTTCCCATGTGCAAAGTATCAATACTTAAGTGTCTCAAATGTCCGTAGGTGGGGGCAATGCAAGATAAATTGTATGGTATTTCTATTTATGAGGTGTTAAATCACTTTTTTGACAAGTAGCACGCTAATCCGGGAAACTCAGCGTTAGCTGCAGTGCATAAAAAGTGCTTCTCTCCTTAGCGATTTCAGCGCATTAGCACCATGAGATAACAGGAATTACGGGGAAATAAGTCGCAGACCAATTCCTCCAGTGGGAAATTACAGCCAAAATCTGCACACATTTTGCACCTGTTTGGAGTCGGTGCTAAATGCTGCAGGGTTTTTTCTTGGCCTTGGCAGAGTGGTCGGGAGCAGCAGGCAGTGGGAGGGCAGAGTTTAGGACTCAGGTGCATGTCCCGGTCGGGGCAACTGACAAATGGCTGGGGTATTTTTGTTCGTTCAGCAATCAGCATTCCAGCCTCCTGTCCTCTCGGCGATGACCTTACCCGTCCCACGGTCCCAGAAACCTGCCTGCGCCACTGCCAGTACACGGCGACATACACACTCGGGGACATTTGGGAAAGAACAATGTTTGTGAGCATGAATCCTTGTATGAGTACAAAGAATATGTCCAGGCAGACATGGAGTGAGGACTAAATGTGCAGTGCCTACATTTTTACTTGACTATTTGTCTGTCTGCTTGCCGGATTAACCGCTCGCTGGCCTCTCTCTAGTCTATATGTCAGCCGGACTGTCCCCTCGCTCTCACTCCCTTGGCTGCCTGTCTCGCTGTCCCTCAATTTGTCAAATTCAATTGCCTGTCTGCCAGTCACTCGGTCATCCTTCTTATGGGGCGGCCTGTTTCGCTGCTTGCTTGGCTGTTTGATTATTGGTCTCTTTGCCAGACTACATGTCCGCTTGATGGAGCTATATGTGTTAAAAATGAAATCCGCACCTTGGTACATTGATATACAAGGTAATGAGATGTTTGGAGGATGACTCACCGGTTGGGTCAAGGATTGCATTTGTGGTTGGCAGTGTCTGAACTATCAAGAATAACTCTTTTCAATCATTTGCTGTACGGATCAATTATGATTGGACTTCTAAATAAAATGAATGCCATTTCACCTGAACAATGTTTGTGTTTCTTAAATATGAATTAAAATATGTAGTGATAATGTACTGCAAATGGGGATTTGGCAAGGGAGTACCTATATCCTCATTTTCTTTTTTGAACGCATCCCATTTTCCTTTAAGGAAAACGGGCTGCATTAAAAAAGAAAAAGATTGCTTTATTTAAAATAAATGGGCATTAGAATAAAGAATAAATTACACCCACAGCATATTTTTGGGCATTTGTTGCCTGGATCGATTCTGAAGCAGATTTCTTACATTCCAATTCCAAGAATCACTAAGATCTTACATTCGACTCATACCTTAACAAATAAGACATGAAGTTTTGTGGTTATATTGATAAGCAGCAACCTACATTATATTATCATACAAAATCTCTTTATTGATGTCAATGCTACACTTTCCCAAATGCTTTATTAACATTCTTGCTTTCTGAAATGTCCTTGAAAATGCACCATTTGCCTGCTTTTTTTTCAAAATTTTCTCGGGGGGAGAGCCCCCCTGAACCCCGTAGATTGTTCGAGCTCACTCGCTACGCTCGCTCGCCGCAGTGCAGTACGACAATTCTTTTACGCCTCGCCACTTTCAAATGTCACCAGCCGCCACTGAAGGAGGCCCTGGTCAGCTGGTAGGTGCAAGGCACACTATTCTCAATAGTGAACAGGTAGCGGGGAGAAGTTGTCATCTCTTCTGGTCCTCCTTTGGCTGTATATTCTTGAGGCACCATACAAGTAATAGCTAACTGGAAGTCATGTATGGCATTGCGAGCAGGGTAACAGCCCAGCAGGCATCTGTTTTACTTCATCTTTTCTCATAAAAGTTGAAAAGTTGAGGGCAGACAGACGACAACTGGCAAATTACATATTTTGGTGTGGTTGCACCTAACACAATAGAAGAGTTGTAACCCCTAAAGAAGCATTGAAATGCCTTGAAAATGAAAGTGAACAGCGAGGTATGATTTACATAGTCGCAATAGGTCAAATGCCACAAAGCATAAAAAACAGGAAATTCCCAAGGGAAAGTACTACATTTATGGCAGCTCACACAGCCACCAACAATAGGGAAAACACAGACTATGAAATCCACAATACAAATCAATATTATCCTCTGAAAAAACATGTGAATCTGAAAAAGAAAACATTAGATTTGTTTATGAAAACAACCCAATGAAAAAATACAAAGGGTGGACAGGTGAGAGAAGCTGAACAGGATGAGTGGAAGCAAGGAGGATTAGAAAGCTGATCATTAATGAATGAGTAAGTGTACTAAAAAGGAAACAGAGGCCTATACAACAGTGTAAAGCACTCAGTTTGGACATGGTCTTGATGTGAAATGCCAACAATAAATAAATAAATACGTACATACATACATACATAAATAAATATTACCAGTACAAACTGCATGGGGACAAGCAGTTGATATCAGAAAACGCAGATATTGTTTTCAGTATACAGGCATATTCCAAAGCAGCAAAATTCCACCAACACACCAAACATATTACAAAAGACTTAACCCCTTCTATGCTCATGACGGAATGGTTCCGTCATGAGCATAAGTGCCAGTGTGCTCATGACAGAACCATTCCGTCATGAGCACACTTACAAAAAATCCCTCTGCTGTAAACAGCAGAGGGAATTCCCTTTTTTTTTTTGTTGCTTTGGGAGGTGGGGAAGAGCTTCCCCAACCTCCCAAAGCATGGTTTGTGTTTTCATTGTAATGACGATCGCGCGCATGGCGCGCTGTCGTCATTACAATGAAAACGAAACTGAAACTTAATTTCAGTTTCACAGTTTCGGTGCTTGTGGGGCTATCTCAGCCCCCGAGCACCGAAAAACATGGGAGAGGTTTGTTGGAAAGGGGAGAATCTCCCCTTTCCAATGGTATCCTTCCATAGTGGATCCCTGCTTGGGGATCACCCCAGGAGGGCGATCCGCAAGCAAGGATCCACCCACTAGCACCAGGTAGGGGGGAGCGGCTCCTTGGGCAAGGGCCTTTGCTCCCCATATATTTTAGCCAGAGTCAGTCTTTCTGCCCCCCCCTGGAGAGCAGATGGGGGCAGTAGCCCCCAATCTGCCCCCCCGGTGGTCAGAAAGCACCCTATACGCCAGGGATTATTTTTTTATTGGCCAGGGGTGGGGGCTGCCCAGAATGGGCATCCCAATGCCCCCACCCTACCCCCGCAAAGAAGGCAAAAGACTTTCTGCCCCCCCCAGGAGGCAGATGGGGGCAATAGCCCCTGATCTGCCCCCCGAATGGCCAGAAAGCCCACTAGGCACAAGGGATTTTTTGTTTATTTTATACGTAGGGGTGGGTGCTGACCAGAATGGGCATGCCAATGTCCCGACATAAAAAAAAATGCCACTGTCTTTCTGCCCCCCAGGAAGCAGATGGGGGAAGTAGCCCCTGATCTGCCCAACCGGGGGGGGGGCCAGAAAGCCCACAAGGCATCAGGGATTTTTTTTTTATATACGTAGGGGTGAGGCTGCCCAGAATGGGCATGCCAATGCCCCAACCCCCCAAAAAATTGCCTCAGTCTTTCTGCCCCCCCGGGAAGCAGATAGGGGCAAAAGACCCTTATCTGCCTCCCGGGGGGGCAGAAAGCCCAATAGGCATCAGGGAATATTTATTTTTTAAATTCAGGGGTGTGGGCTGCCCATAATGGGCATGCCAATGCCCCCACCATGCCCCAAAAAATGCCACAGTCTTTTTGCCCCCTCAGGAGACAGATGGGGCAGTAGCCCCTGATCTGCCCCTTAGGGGGCGTCGGAGAGCCCACTAGGCACCAGAGATTACGCTGGCTTTTTTTATGCGTGGGGGCTGCCCAGAATGGGCATACCAATGCCCCCACCCCCAAACAAATAGCCACAGTCTTTCTGCCCCCCTTGGGGGCATATCGGGGCAAACCCCCCCGATTCCCCCCCAGGGCTACAGAAAGCCCACTAAGCACGGACTTGTATTTAGCAATGTGCCTACCTGTGGATTTTGGGCCCTAGCGCAGCCGGCACATAGGGAAACCTAGCAAACCTGTACATTTTTGTAAACTAGACACCAAGAGGAATCCAGGATGGGGTGATTTGTGTGCCTCTCACTAGGTTCTGTTACCCAGAATCCCTTGCAAACTTCAAACTTAGTTTAAAAAAAACACATTTTCCTCACATTTCTGTGATGGAAAGTTCTGGGATATGCGTGGATCCACAAAATTCCACCCACCCCGCATTTCCCACAGTCTTCTGAGAAAAATGGTACCTCACTTGTGTGGGTAGGCATAGTGCCCGCGACAGGAACCGGCCCAAAACTCAACGTTGACACACCACATTTTTACAGTGAAAACTGACCCTTTTTTTGCAAAGTGCCTATCTGTAGATTTTGAACCCTAGCTCTGCCAGTACCTAGCAAAACCTAGGAAACCTATACATTTTTGAAAACTAGACACCCAGGGAAATCCAGGATGGGGTGACTTGTCTGGCTCTCACCAGGTTCTGTTACCCAGAATCCCTTGCAAACCTCAAACTTTGTAAACAAAAACACATTTTCCTCACATTTCTGTGATGGAAAGTTCTGGAATCTGCTTGGATCCACAAATTTCCTACCACCCAGCGTTCCCGCAGGTCTCCCGATAAAAATGGTATTTCACTCGCGTGGGTGGGTCAAGTACACTCAACAGGCAAAGGCCCAAAACGTATTGAGGCGACATCAAAATTACCTATCACAAAACAACCTGGTTTTGCAAGGGGGGTCACCTTGGGTTTTTGGCCCCTGGGCTTGGTGGCCATCTCGGGAAACCTACCAAACCCACACATTTCTGAAAACTAGACACCTGGGGGAGTCCAGCGAGGTATGGCTTGCGTGGGCCCCCCAAAGTTTTCCTACCCAAGATCCAATGCAAACCTCAAATTTAGCTGAAAAAAATCAAATTTTTCTCTAATTTCTGTATGGGACAGTTCTGGAATCTGCATGGATCCACACATTTCCTACCACCCAGCATTCCCCCAGGTCTCCCGATAAAAATGGTACCTCACTTGCGTGGGTGGGTCAAGCACCCGCAACAGGCAAGGACCCAAAATGTATTGAAGAGACATCAAAATTACCTATCACAAAACAACCTGGTTTTGCAAGGGGGTCACCTGGATTTTTGGCCACGGGCTCAGCGGCCATCTTGGGAAACTACCAAACCAACACATTTTTGAAAACTTGACACCCAGGGGAGTCCAGCGAGGAATGACTTGCATGGATTCCCCAACATTTTCCTTCCGAGAACCCCCTGCAAACCTCAAATTTAGCTGAAAAAAACACATTTTCCACATATTTTTTAGTGAATCACCATGTCGGCACAAATGTCCTACTCCACAGCGTTCCCCTCAGTCTCCCGAGTAAAATGATACCTCACTTGTGTGGGTGTCCAATGCAGAATTGGCTAAAAATGTATTTTTAAAAAATGTAGCCCTTAGAATTCTCAGTGCTATACCCTTAATCGCTATGTTTCTGGCTCTTCCCAGTCATAGTCACTTGCCCCACCCACACAAGTTAGGTATCATTTTACTCAGGAGACTAAGGGAAACGCTGTGGGGTAGGACATTTGTGCCGGCACGGTGATTCCACACAAAAAAAGTGGAACATTTTGTTTTTTCAGCTAAATTTGAGGTTTGCAGGGGATTCTGGGTAGGAAAACATTGGGGATCCACGCAAACCATACCTCGCTGTACTCCCCTGGGTGTCTAGTTTTCATAAATGTGTGGGTTTGGTAGTTTCCCAAGATGGCTGCCGAGCCCGGGGCCAAAACCCAGGTGACCCCCCTTGCAAAACCAGGTTGTTTTGTGATAGGTAATTTTGATGTCTCCTCAATACGTTTTGGGCCCTTGCCTGTCACGGGTACTTGACCCACCCACGCGAGTCAGGTACCATTTTCATCGGGAGACCTGGGGGAACGCTGGGTGGTAGGAAATTTGTGTCAGCCCGGTGATCCTACAACTTTCCCACACAGAAATTTGGGAAAATTTGATTTTTTCATCACATTTTGAGGTTTACAGGGGATTCTGGGTAGGGAAACGTTTGGGGATCCACGCAAGCCATACCTCCCTGTACTCCCCCGGGTCTCTAGTTTTCAGAAATGTGTGGGTTTTGTAGGTTTCCCTAGATGGCCGCCAAGCCCTGGACCAAAAACTCATGTGACCCCACTTGCAAAAGCAGATCGTTTTGTGTTAGGTAATTTTGATGTCTCCACAATACGTTTTGGGCCCTTGCCTGTAGCGGGTACTTGACCCACCCACGAGCGTGAGGTACCATTTTTATCGGGAGACCTGGGAGAAGGCTGGGTGGTAGGAAATTTGTGTCAGCCCGGTGATCCTACAACTTTCCCACACAGAAACTTGAGAAAAATTAAATTTTTCATAAAAATTTGAGGTTTGCAGGGAATTCTGGATATGGAAACGTTGGGAGATCCACGCAAGCCATACCTCCTTGGACTCCCCCGGGTCTCTAGTTTTCAGAAATGTGTAGGTTTGGTAGGTTTCCCTAGATGGCTGCCGACCCCGGGACCAAAAACTCAGATGCCCCCTATGTATCCGAAAATGACCTGTTTTTGCAAGGGGGGTCACATGAGCTTTTGGTCCCGGGCTTGGCGGCCATCTAGGGAAACCTATCAAACCCACACATTTCTGAAAACTAGAGACCCGGGGAGTCCAGGAGTTATGGCTTGCGTGGATCCGCCAACGTTTTCCTACCCAGAATCCCCTTCAAACCTCAAATTTAGCTGAAAAAATCAAATTGTTCTCAAATTTCTGTGTGGGAAAGTTCTGGAATCTGCATGGATCCACAAATTTCCTACCACTCAGGGTTCCCCCAGTTCTCCCAATAAAAATGATACCTCACTTGCGTGGGTGGGTCAAGTACCTGCGACAGGCAAGGACCCAAAACGTATTGAGGAGACATCAAAATTACCTATCACAAAACAACCTGGTTTTGCATGGGGGTCACCTGGGTTTTTGGCCCCGGGCTCGGCGGCCACCCTGGGAAACTACCAAACACACACATTTCTGAAACCTAGACACCTGGGGGAGTCCAGCGAGGTATGGTTTGCGTGGATCCCCCAACGTTTTCCTACCCAGAATCCCCTGCAAACCTCAAATTTAGCTGAAAAACCCACATTTTCCACATATTTTTGTGAGGAATCACCGTGCTGGCACAAATGTCCTACCCCACAGTGTTCCCATCAGTCACCCGAGTAAAACTATACCTCACTTGTGTGGGTGTCTAATGCAGAATTGGCTCAAAACTTATTTTATTTTAAAATGTAGCGCTTAGAATTCTCGGTGCTATATCCTTAATCCCTATGTTTTTGGCTCTTCCAGTCACAGGCCCTTGCCCCACTCACACAAGTGAGGTATCATTTTACTCGGGAGACTGAGGGAAACGGTGTGGGTAGGACATTTGTGCCGGCACGGTGATTCCACACAAAAATATGTGGAAAATGTGTTTTTTCCAGCTAATTTTGAAGTTTGCAGGGGATTCTGGGTAGGAAAACGTTGGGGGATCCACACAAAATATACCTCGCTGGACTCCCCCGGGTGTCTAGGTTTCAGAAATGTGTGGGTTTGGTAGTTTCCCAAGATGGCCGCCGAGCCCGGGGCCAAAAACCTAGGTGACCCCCCCTTGCAAAACCAGGTTGTTTTGTGATAGGTCATTTTGATGTCTCCTCAATATGTTTTGGGCTTTTGCCTGTCGCGGGTACTTGACCCATCCACGCGAGTGAGGTACCATTTTTATCTGGAGACCTGGGGGAACACTGGGTGTTAGGAAATTTGTGGATGCATGCAGATTCCAGAACTGTCCACACAGAAATTTGACAAAAATTTGATTTTTTGAGTTAAATTTGAGGTTTGCAGGGGTTCTGGGTAGGAAAACGTTGGGGGATCCATGCAAGCCATAGCTCGCTGGAATCCCCTGGGTGTCTAGTTTTCAGAAATGGGTGGGTTTGGTAGGTTTCCCTAGATGGCCGTCAAGCCCAGGACCAAAAACTCATGTGACCCCCCCTTGCAAAAGCAGATCGTTTTGTGATAGGTAATTTTGATGTCTACACAATACGTTTTGGGCTCTTGCCTGTTGCGGGCACTTGACCCACCCACAAGAGTGAGGAACCATTATTATCGGGAGACCTGGGGGAACGCTGGGTGGTAGGAAATTTGTGTCAGCCTGGTGATCCTACAACTTTCCCACACAGAAATTTGAGAAAAATTTGATTTTTAAATAAAAATTTGAGGTTTGCAGGGGATTCTGGGTAGGGAAACGTTGGGGGATCCACGCAAGCCATACCTCCCTGGACTCCCCCGGGTCTCTAGTTTTCAGAAATGTGTGGGTTTGGTAGGTTTTCATAGATGGCCGCCAAGCCCTGGACCAAAAACTCATGTGACCCCCCCTTGCAAAAGCAGATCGTTTTGTGATAGGTAATTTTGATGTCTCCACAATACGTTTTGGGCTCTTACCTGTCGCGGGTACTTGACCCACCCACAAGAGTGAGGTACCATTTTTATTGAGAGACCTGGGGGAACGCTGGGTGGTAGGAAATTTGTGTCAGCCCGGTGATCCTACAACTTTCCCACACAGAAATTTGAGAAAAATTTGATTTTTTCATCAAAATGTGAGGTTTGCAGGGGATTCTGGATAGGGAAACGTTGGGGGATCCACGCAAGCCATACCTCCCTGGACTCCCCCCGGGTCTCTAGTTTTCAGAAATGTGTGGGTTTGGTAGGTTTCCCTAGATGGCTGCCAACCCCGGGACCAAAAACACAGATGCCCCCTATGTATCCGAAAATAATCTGGTTTTGCAAGGGGGGGTCACATGAGCTTTTGGTCCCGGGCTTGGCGGCCATCTAGTGAAACCTACCAAACCCACACATTTCTGAAAAATAGGGACCTGGGGGAGTCCAGGAAGGTATGCATTGCGTGGATCCCCAACGTTGCCCTACCCAGAATCCCCTGCAAACCTCAAATTTAGCTGAAAAAACCCACATTTTCCAGATATTTATGTGTGGAATCACCATGCCGGCACAAATGTCCTACCCCACAGCGTTCCCCTCAGTCTTTGGAGTAAAATGGTACCTCACTCGCGTGGGTGGGTCAAGTACCCCCGACAGGCAAGGGCCCAAAACGTATTGAGGAGACATCAAAATTACCTATCACAAAACAACCTGGTTTTGCAAGGAGGGTCACCTGGGTTTTTGGCCCCTGGCTCGGCGGCCACCTCGGGAAACTACCAAACCCACACATTTCTGAAAACTAGAGACACGGGGGAGTCCAGGGAGGTATGGCTTTTGTGGATCCCCTAACATTTCCCTACCCAGAATCCCCTGCAAACCTCAAATTTTTATGAAAAAAATCAAACTTTTCTCACATTTCTGTGTGGGAAAGTACTGGAATCTGCATGGATCCACAAATTTCCTACCACCCAGCATTCCCCCAGGTCTCCCGATAAAAATGGTACCTCTCTCACGTGGGTGGGTCAAGTACCCGCGACAGGCAAGGGCCCAAAACGTATTGAGGAGACACCAAAATTACCTATCACAAAACAACCTGGTTTTGCAAGTGGGGGTCACCTGGGTTTTTGGCCACGGGCTCGGCAGCCATCTCCAGAAACCTATCAAACCCACACATTTCTGAAAACCAGACACCAGGGGGAGTCCAGCGAGGTATGGCTTGCATGGATCCCCCAATGTTTTCCTACCCAGAATCCCCTGCAAACCTCAAATTTGGCTGGAAAAAACAAATTTTCCCGATATTTACGTGTGGAATCACCGTGCCGGCACAAATGTCCTACCCCACAGGGTTCCCCTCAGTCTCCCGAGTAAAATGATACCTCACTTGTGTGGGTGGGGCAAGGGCCTGTGACTGGGGAGAGCCAAAAACATTCGGATTAAGGGTAGAGCACCGAGAATTCTAAGCGCTACATTTTTTTAAAAATGCGTTTTTAGCCAATTCTGCATTGGACACCCACACAAGTGAGGTACCATTTTACTCGGGAGACTGAGGGGAATGCTGTGGGGTAGGACATTTGTGCCGGCACAGTGATTCCGCACAAAAATATGTGGAAAATGTGGGTTTTTTCAGCTAAATTTGAGGTTTGCAGCGGGTTCTGGGTAGGAAAATGTTGGGGGATCCACGCAAACCATACCTCGCTGTACTCCCCCGGGTGTCTAGTTTTCAGAAATGTGTGGGTTTGGTAGTTTCCCAAGGTGGCCGCCGAACCCGGAGCTAAAAACCCAGGTGACCCCCCTTGCAAAACCAGGTTGTTTTGTGATAGGTAATTTTGATGTCTCCTCAATACGTTTCGGGCCCTTGCCTGTTGCGGATACTTGACCCCCCCATGCGAGTGAGGTACCATTTTTATCGGGAGACCAGGGGAAACGCTGGGTGGTAGGAAATTTGTGGATCCATGGAGATTCCAGAACTTTCCCACACAGAAATCTGAGAAAAATGTGATTTTATCAGCTAAATTTGAGGTTTGCAGGGAATTCTGGGTAGGAAAACTTTGGGGGGTCCACGCAAGCCATACCTTGCTGGACTCCCTGGGTGTCTACTTTTCAGAAATGTGTGGGTTTGGTAGTTTCCCAAGGTGGCAGCCGAGCCCGGGGCCAAAACCAAGTTGTTTTGTGATAGGTAATTTTGATATCTCCTCAATACGTTATGGGCCCTTGCCTGTCACGCGTACTTGACCCACCCACGCGAGTGAGGAACCATTTTTATCGGGAGACCTGGGGGAACGCTGGGTGGTAGAAAATTTGTGGATCCATGGAGATTCCAGAACTTTCCCACACAGAAATTTGAGAAAAATTTGATTTTTTCAGCTAAATTTGAGGTTTGCATGGGATTCTGGGTAGGAAAACGTTGGGGGGTCCATGCAAGCCATACCTCGCTGGACTCCCCCAGGTGTCTAGTTTTCAGAAATGTGTGGGTTTGGTAGGTTTCCCAAGATGGCCGCGAGCCCAGGGCCAAAAACCCAAGTGACCCCCCTTGCAAAACCAGGTTGTTTTGTGATAGTTAATTTGGATGTCTCCTCAATACGTTTTGGGCCCTTGCCTGTCGTGGGTACTCGACCCACCCATGCGAGTGAGGTACCATTTTTGTCATGAGACCTGGGGGAACGCTGGGTGGTAGAAAATTTGTGGATCCATGGAGATTCCAGAACTTTCCCACACAGAAATTTGAGAAAAATTTGATTTTTTCAGCTACATTTGAGGTTTGCATGGGATTCTGGGTAGGAAAACGTTGGGGGGTCCATGCAAGCCATACCTCGCTGGACTCCCCCAGGTGTCTAGTTTTCAGAAATGTGTGGGTTTGGTAGGTTTCCCAAGATGGCCGCCGAGCCCAGGGCCAAAAACCCAAGTGACCCCCCCTTGCAAAACCAGGTTGTTTTGTGATAGTTAATTTGGATGTCTCCTCAATACGTTTTGGGCCCTTGCCTGTCGTGGGTACTCAACCCACCCATGCGAGTGAGGTACCATTTTTGTCATGAGACCTGGGGGAACGCTGGGTGGTAGAAAATTTGTGGATCCATGGAGATTCCAGAACTTTCCCACACAGAAATTTGAGAAAAATTTGATTTTTTCAGCTAAATTTGAGGTTTGCATGGGATTCTGGGTAGGAAAACGTTGGGGGGTCCACGCAAGCCATACCTCACTGGACTCCCCTGGGTGTCTAGTTTTCAGAAATGTGTGGGTTTGGTGGGTTTCCCAAGATGGCCGCTGAGTCCGGGGCCAAAACCCAGGTGACCCCCCTTGCAAAACCAGGTTGTTTTGTGATAGGTAATTTTGATGTCTCCTCAGTACGTTTTGGGCCGTTTCCTGTCGTGGGCACTATGCCTACCCACACAAGTGAGGTACCATTTTTCTCGGAAGACTCTGGGGAATGCAGGGTGGGTGGAATTTTGTGGATCCACACAGATTCCAGAACTTTCCACACAGAAATGTGAGGAAAATATGTTTTTTTTTTTTACAAAGTTTGAGGTTTGCAAGGGATTCTGGGTAATAGAAACTGGTGAGAGCCAGACAAGTCACCCCACCCTGGATTCCCCTGGGTGTCTAGTATTAAAAAATGTATAGGTTTGCTAGCTTTCCCTAGGTGCCGGCAGAGCTAGGGTTCAAAATCTACAGCTAGGCACTTTGCAAAAAATGGGTCAGTTTTCACTGTGAAAATGTGGTGTGTCCACGTTGCGTTTTGGGCCATTTCCTGTCACGGACACTAGGCCTACCCACACAAGTGAGGTACCTTTTTTCTCAGAAGACTTTGAGGAATGCAGGGTGGGTGGAATTTTGTCGATCCACGCAGATTCCAGAACTTCCCACCACGGAAATGTGAGGAAAATGTGTTTTTGTTTTTACAAAGTTTGAGGTTTGCAAAGGATTCTGGGTAACAGAACCTGGTGAGAGCCAGACAAGTCACCGCATCCTGGATTTCCCTGGGTGTCTAGTTTTTAAAAATGTATAGGTTTGCTAGGTTCCCCTAGGTGCCGGCAGAGCTAGGGTTCAAAATCTACAGCTAGGCACTTTGCTAAAAAAGGGTCAGTTTTCACTGTGAAAATGTGGTGTGTCCACATTGCGTTTTAGGCCGTTTCCTGCTGCGGGCACTAGGCCTACCCACACAAGTGAGGTACCATTGTTCTTGAATTACTTTGAGGAATGCGGGGTGGGTGGAATTTAGTGGATCCACGCAAATTCCTGAACTTTCCACCACAGAAATGTGAGGATTTTTTTTTTTTTTTTTACAAAGTTTGAGGTTTGCAAGGGATTCTGGGTAACAGAACCTGGTGAGAGCCAGACAAATCACCCCATCCTGGATTACCCTGGGTGTCTAGGTTTCAAAAATGTATAGGTTTGCTAGGTTTCCCTAGGTGCCGGCAGAGCTAGCGTTCAAAATCTACAGCTAGGCACTTTGCAAAAAAAGTGTCAGTTTTCAGTGTGAAAATGTGGTGTGTCCACGTTGCGTTTTGGGCCGTTTCCTGTCACGGCCAATAGACCTACCCACACAAGTGAGGTACCATTTTTCTCGGAAGACTTTGGGGAATGCGGGGTGGATGGAATTTTGTGGATCCACGCAGATTCCAGAACTTTCCACCACAGAAATGTGAGGAAAATGTGTTTTTTTTTTTACAAAGTTTGAGGTTTGCAAGGGATTCTGGGTAACAGAACCTGGTGAGAGCCAGACAAGTCACCCCATCCTGGTTTTTCCTGGGTGTCTAGTTTTCAAAAATGTATAGGTTTGCTAGGTTTCCCTAGGTGCCGGAAGAGCTAGGGTTCAAAAACTACAGCTAGGCACTTTGCAAAAAAAGGGTCAGTTTTCACTGTAAGAATGAAGTGTGTCCACGTTGCGTTTTGGGCCATTTCCTGTCGCGGGCACTAGGCCTACCCACACAAGTGAGGTACCATTTTTATCGGGAGACTGAGGGTAACACATAATTGCAGAGCAACTGTTATTACCTATTGACTTTCGATGCATTTCTGCCTTCCAAATGAAAGACAATGTGTAAAAAAGAAGTCACTTTGAAAAATGTCCTATAATTCTCATGCTAGTATGGGTACTCACAATTTCGGAAATGTGCAAATAGCTACTGTTTCTAAACTCTATATTTTGTTCCAATTTCAGAAATACATAGGTGTTTTCATCCCGATTTTTCACTATATATATTTTCCCAAATTAATTGCTATATACCCAGTACATAATAAAAAACCATTGCAAGACACTGCTCAGTTATTGGCTCTGGGTTCATCGAGTTCTTGGTGAACCTACAAGTCTTATATATCCCCACAACCAGAAAGGTCCAGCGGATGTAACGGTATATTGCTTTCAAACATCTGTCATAATTAGAAGAAGTTACAGGTGAAAACGTTGGCACAAATGGCTGTTTTTTCAACTCATTTTCAATTTTTCCTTTTTTCAACTGTTAGTTTCTATAAAGGAACCTTGATGGATCTACACAAATGACCCCTTGCTGTATGCAGAATTTTGTTTACTTTTCTAAAATGTATAGCTTTCCAGGATCCATTATTGCTTTCATACCAATTTCTACCATTAACTGGAAGAAGGCTGAAAGCACAAAAAATAGCAAAAATAGGCTATGTCCCAGTAAAATGTCAAAACTGTGTAAAAAATGTTGGTTTTCTGTCAAAAGTCTGTCAGTTCCTGAAAGCTAGGAAAATTGTGATTTCAGCCTCACAAGCCCTTTGTTGATACCATTTGCAGGGAAGAAACCAGAGGCTTTTATTTGCAGCACTTTTTTCCCATTTCCCCCCCAAAAAAACAACATTTAGCTGTATTTTGGCTAACTTCTGGGTCCCCTCCTGGGGAATCCACAAACCCTGGGTACCTTTAGAATCCCCATGCTATTGAAAGAAAAGGACCCAAATTTGGCATGGATACCTTATGTGGTCAAAAAGTTACAGGGGCCTAAGCGCGAACTACCCCAAATAGCCAAAAAAAGGCTTAGCACAGGGGGGAAAAGGCGTAGCAGCGAAGGGGTTAACAAAATAGATTTCCCAAATCTGCTTTAATAAATGTAATGCCATAAAAACCCACCTATAACTAGACTTTTCAGGTATGTAATAACTCGTGGACTAATCTGTATGAAAGGTAACTTCAAACGCATGTTTGTTCTGCAAACGAAGAATGCAAGACCACTATTTGTATTTTTAATGAGCTAAACGTCAAGAGATCCTTATGAAGTTAGCTGATCTGGTATTCCTAAGGTGTACATTTTGAAAATAGGACTGGTATAACTTATGACCTATTTTGATAATATTAAAATAGAAAGCATCACAAATCTTCCTCCGACTGTTTCTCATTGATAAAAATTGTGATAACTTAAATATTACGTACATACCTATGACAAGGATAATTTTGGGCCGAGGTCTTGAAGGATCGAATACTTCATATTCCTCAATAAGTTCAGCTGTTTCTGTCATATCTGTGTCACTTTCAATGGAGAACTGATGAATTGGAGGCAGTCGATCATACCTCCGATAAGGATAATTACTACTGTCTGGCAACACTACAAAACACAAAGAAAATAAACAGCTTAAATACTGTGACATATTGACCATGAAATCACATTTATAACTGTTAAATCTTCACCAAACTGTGGCACACACCTTACCTAAAATCAAACTCTGCTTATCACTAGATTTACACCAGTCTCAATTGCTTTGAATTAAAACGTGTACATTATTTTCTGAAACCCATATCTTTAATCAAATTTTTATGTGTAAACAATCATGTAAGAAATGTTTTTGAAATGTATCTTCATAAAACTCATTGAAACAAAATAACATAACACCGACCGCAACAGAGACAATAGAAAAGAAATGAAAATAATGATCCTTGCTGTAAAGTAAAAAAATAAAATGCAAGAATCATTTGTGAAAAAGACAACTTAATGAAACCAGCTAAGTCATGCACTTTGTCATAGAAACTTGGATGAGAACAACACTCCAGCCATTCGATTTGAGGCCATTCCCAAAGAATACTGAGCACTTTACAGAACCTGACCAAACAGGACCAGTGGAGGTCTGGCTGTAGTGTATAAATTCTGTTTAGTAAACACAATGATCAAGGATCATTCAGCACGAGTATACGAGTCCTACTTATACACTATTCATCAATTATGACCTTCACCACATCTTCCTCGTAGTTTGTAGACCACCTTCGCGCAAAGCAACATCTGCTGATGGCCTTCTGGACTCCATGTTGGACATCACAATTCACCACCTTAATCTATGCATTCTAGGAGAGCTCAACACCAGGTTTACTACATCAAAACTCCACTACACTGCAGACCTACTCAGAATCCTTTAAGCGCTCAATTGCCATCAGCTAGACCTGAGGGATTGCCTTAATCTTTCTGGTGCCTTCTACAATATTCCGTACTCGTGATGACCCTTTCCTAATTAATTTTGCATTGTGGGTCAAAGCGTCAACAAATTATACTGGGGACTGTTTTTTAATTTGATTGTAGATTTTGACACTTGCATTATGAGTGTTGTAGACTATATCACATTGTCCCTATCAGTCACATGTATATATTGCTATTGTAAATAACACTTGTGCACTATATGCTTACGTTATTCACTTGCACTGTGCTGTCACTAAATAAGGAGCAACTAATTACTTTATTGATATTATCTGAATTCTAGTTATTTGCAAACAGGATTTCTGTCTAAAAAACGTAAATCAAATGCACAAAACGCATAATAAACCTTACTTGTAAGAAGGGTTCTTTACAACTATTGCCGTGAAAGTCAAGGGCCACACTTCCCCCTTAGGGACCACTTGTGTTTATAACAATTGTTCTACCCATATCGCCGGGTTACTGGGTTGCCCCTTTTGTTCTAGAATATCCATAAGATCTAGGCAACTTTTTTGCAGAACATATGACTAAAATGGTCAATCAACTTAACACTCACTTCACAACAATGATAGTCTGTGACCACTTAATTCTCTCAACTGGTTGGACTTATAATCACAAACACTTGCACCTAAAATGTTACTCCTTTAATCTACTATCCATAAACAAAACAAAGGAGCTAATAGTATCCGTTGAACCGGGCCCTTTCAGCATGGTCACTCCAGATTTTTGCCTTCCTTTGCTGACCCCTTTTTTGTTGGCTTTTAGAGCTCTGTGCACTTTAACAATGCTAATCAGTGGTAAAAAGCTTGTGCTCTCCCTTCTAAACATGGTAAAACTGGTATAGACCCGACTGGTATATTTAAATTACTTGTAAGTTCCTAGCATAACATACTACATGTACGCAGTGCCTGCAAATTAAATGCTACTAGTGGGCAGTAGCACACATTGTACCACCCACAAAAGTAGCTATGTTTCAGGTCTGCCACTGCAGACTGTAGTGTAGTATTAAAATGAAATTTCGACCTGGCAAAGGAAACCTTTTGCCTGGGCTTTACCTTCCATTTTAATACTTATAAGTCATCCCTAAGATAGGCCTTAAAGGCTCATAGGGCTGGGTGCATGGTGTTTAAATGTAGGACATGTGTAGTAAAGTTTTACATGTCCTGGCAGTAAAAATCTCTTAATGTTGTCTTTCACTGTTGTAAGAATCTCTCTCCCTTAGACTAACAGTGGGTTACCTTGTTAGACTTAATAAGAGATCATTTCAGTTTTTGAGCAGATGGAGAAATACTTCCTTCACTCACTTGACTTGTAATTTAAAATCCTCTTTAATGTTAGTCAGGTTTTCAGTTACTATTCTGAAAATGCCACTTTTAGAAAGTTGTCATTTGTTTTCCTGAACAAAATGTGCCTTCCTACTAGTGTCCAGGATCACATTACTGTGAATGGTTATCCTGTGGTGTGCATTCCTTCCAAACATGGGAACAAAAGGGGACTGTTGTGGAGGGATTGGGTCTTCCTGACAGGATGGCTGGGGAATAGTTGTGCCCTACCCTGATTGAATTTCAGGGAGCCCTGCTTGGAGCAAGCACAAAAGAACCTAATGCTAGGCCTGCCTTAAACAGTATGGAGCCTAACCCAGGCAAAGGGGAAGAATAGACCAAAACTAGTTTGGGAGTAGGTCTAGGATTGGCCCCACACTAAGGCTGGCACCAGGTATAAATGTGGCACCTCCAGAACCTCTCGTCAGAACACTCCTGGACCTGTGGAAGATTCAGAAGGAGGACTGCTCTCCGATCTGAAGAAGGAAGTCTAGACCTGCTTGCCTAGACTTCAGGATCCCCAGAAATGAGTCCAAGGGTCAGTTGGCTGACCTTCTGTTTGAGCTATAGGGACACAACAAGCTTCCAGAGGCCTTTCCTGCAGCTGCCCAGCTGACTAACACCAACTGGACCTGCCTGGGCCCTGCTGCTGGCCTCTGCCCTGAATAAGACTTGATCCCCAAGAGATGGCACCCAGGTCCCAGACCCTTGCCTTGCATCAGAGTGTACTCCTCCTGCCTCAAACCCAAGTTAAAGATGAAAATTCAGAAGTCTGGGGCTCTTGGCGACTGCAAACGGGCTCTTCCTGTCTGCACCAGTCACTGCGTCACCCATAAACTTGAAGTTCCGACGGCGACCTGCTCTTCATGCCAAACAGCGACCAAATGGGTCAACTGCCAAGATCCGGCAACAACCACTCCTTGCACCAACATAGACCTCCTCACTGCCCCAGTCAACGCAAAGCTCCTGCCTAGGCTCCTCATGTGGACTTGGACTTTGAGAAGGTAAAACCTACACCTGGATAAACCTGGTCCCAGAGTCCAGCCTGCGCTCCCTCAAGGTTGGCTTCTAGGTGCTATTTCTATCTAAACCTTTTATTAAAAATCATAAATCTAGTTCTGCTGAATGGGTTTTGTAGTTGCGGTGTCATTTTATTTATTGAAATGAGCTCTATTTTTCTAAACTGGTTTGTGATTTTTATTGTTTTGTGTTTTCATTTTATTACTGTTTGAGTTTTGCATAAATACTTTACACATTGCCTCTAAGTTCATCACTGCTTTGTGCAAAGCTATTAGAGGGTTACGCATGGGTTTATTTAGTGACTTTTCCGGTTCACCATGATAAGGACTGCATTTATTATTTGAGTGGGGCTCTCACCGCCCTTAACTAAAAATCTAATTTCTTACAGTATCAGTATTCTTACAGTATCTTCTTCTGATCCATGATCTCCCCAACATATTACAGAATATTCACAAACCTACCTCTGTGGCCACACCAGCCAGTACAATAATTATTTTTTATCTAACAATTTTATTTTGCAGTTTTAAGGAACATAATAACTTGACACATCGTACACATAAACAATGAGGATAACATCACTTGGAGAAACAAACAGATTCACCAATTACAGAAAAATAAAGCAAGCCGATAGGTCACCCCCACAAATGAAACTGAATAAAAGAAAGAAAAGGAAAAAGGAAAACATTAGAAATCTCATTGTGGCTGACTCACTCTCATATGCGGAGGAGGACAAAATATGAATATCAGATGCACACAGCGTTGAAAATGATGAATGAATAAAATTAAAAATCAATAAAAAATGTGTTTGTGATATCAAATAATCTTTGGGTGGTTACATAATTGTTTAATGTAATTAGACAGTCCACTACTCACCATGTTTTCTATATGGCTTTTCACATATGCACACAGCGTTTTGGACATCGTCATGTGTAGACCCCCATCCCTCTGTAGACACTAAGGGGCCGATTCCGATCTCGGCCGGTAGGGCTCCGAATCGGATTCGGCTTAACCGGATCCGATTCGGAGCCCTAGTTCCCGACCGATCCGTACGCGCGTCCGGGCGAGCGAGTACGATGCGTATTCGCCGACCGACTCGTCCGGGCGTCCCGACCGCTCCGACCGACTCGATCCCGGGTCGAACCGCACCGACCGACTCGCACGGACCACGACTCGCACCGCGCAATGGAGACGTTCCCCGGCTGTGTAAGTACGATGCGCGCCGCGAGCAGTCCGACCGAGCCGCGCACTCCGGCTCGAAAGAGCTGTCGGAGCCGTACTTTGGGGGTCCGTGTCGGACCCCCTGTATGCGTAGCCGCGCGAGTCGCACACAGGGGGACCCATGGGTCCCCTCTACCTGTGCGTGTACGGCGCGAATCACTTCGCCGCATACACGCTGTAGGGGGCGCACTTGTCCGCATCGCACCCATTGAGTCAATGGGAGCCCGCGTACGCGTTGTACGACAGGCTCCCATTGACTTCAATGGGAGTCCGACCGACTCGAGTCCGATGGCATACGTGCGCATCGTACTCGTTCGGTCGGACTGCACGGGTCCGATTCGGTCGGAAATCTCTCCGGGTCCGGCTCGGTCGGGGAGATTTCCGGCCCGAATCGGAATCGGCCCCTTAATGTGTGTTGTGAAGGGACGCCATGTGTCATCAATTTGGCTACGCAATCCCGAAGGATTGCAGTCAGTTTCTTCATGGCATATATGGACCAAACCTTCTCACACCACAGATTCAATGAAGGGGGTAATGGCTGTTTCCACATCTGTGCCACGCATAAGCGGGCCGCAAGAATTGAATGGAAGACTAGTTGACCCTACGGGGTAGTTGTGGCTTTTAAATCCTTTCAGCCCCCGGGTCTCCCAAGAGAACTGTGAGAGGTGCCAATGAGAGGTGAATGCCAGTAATGGTTTGCAGTGTGTTTCGAATTTCAACCCAGACTGTTTGAATTACTGGTCAAGACCATCACATGTGTAAAAAGGTGCTCCCTCTCACCACACCTCTTCCAGCACACAAACCACAAACATCTTGGCCAAGCCGACCGGTGTGAGATACCAATAAGTTAATAATTTGTATGCATTTTATTATAGCGGATATATAGTGATGATTTAGCAGCATGTTGCCAGATGGCCCCCCAAGTATCGTCAGAGATCTTCATGGTCAATACCCATTCCCATTGTGATACATGCTCATGTTTTTTTAAGGGGAGTCAACTGTAGGCAGATCAGTAGAGCCAAGATATGCCTTTGCAGTGCACATTTGGAGATATAAAGATTCAATAGGTGCATCTTCTCGTTGGAGGGCCTGGGGCGCGCAAGGTCTACCTTACAGTCTGAAATAATCACAGCGGGACAAGACAAATTTAGTAATTAACTCATCTTGAGACTACAAGTCCCCATCAGCATAGAAGTTGCCCAGAGTAGGAGAGTGGCCCTGTGCCCTATGAAATGAGGTAGGATGGGCCATGCCCAGGGCAAAATCAGGATTGCACACCAAGGGAGTCAGGCGTTAGGGATAAGTTGGGAAGGCCCTACGCTGTCGCAATTCCCTCCAGTATGTTAAAAGCAAGGAAGTCAGAGGCAGCAATGGGAGAGATGGTACATCAAAAGACGGTGGAAACCACAACAGCCCCTGCAGGTGGAGGGAGAGAAGGCCTGTTCCACTTGAACCCAGGATTTCTTGTCAGGGTCATTGATCAAGTCCAGGGAGGGGCAGAGCTGAGCTGCCAAGATGTATGACGAAATGTCAGGAAAGCCCAGCCTCCCTCCACCACAAGTTTGCTTAGGGTCGCACGTGCTACACAAGGAGACATGCCTCCCCAGACGAAATCTAACATCTTTGTGCAAATATGTTTGTTCATTGTGGGAGAGAGGGCCAACGGAAGAGTCTGAAGGACATATAATAAGCGAGGCAGGAAGTTCATTTTCAGGCTATTAAGTCTTCCCAGCTATGAAATCTCAAGCTTCCCTCACCAATATAGATCCTTGAAGAGGGTTGTGAGAAGAGGGGGTATGTTAGAAGAGTATATGTCTTTCGACTGAAGAGGCAGTTGAATCCCCAAGTATGTGATGGACTCCCTCCTGGATTGGGGCTCTAGACAGTTTTGAGGATCGGCAATGCCTATTCCCCGAGACTTGTCAAAGTTATTTTTGAAGCCCGACACCTTTGAGAAAGCTTCTAATTTGTCCATAAACGCCGGCAGGGTGATGTCAAGATTTATCAAGAAGCACAGAATGTTGTCAGCAAATGAAGGCAGTTTATGTTCAACGCCAATAACAACCATGCCAATAATGCTGCGGGTTGATATGGACTCTAGCCATAAATGGTTCCATCATGAGAGTAAATATGGAAAAAGATAAAAGGCATCCCTCACGGGTACCTCTCGTTAGCCGGATGGATTGAGAGAAGGAGCCGTTGACTTTGAGTTTGGATGAGGGTCTCTGAAAATTACCTAAAATGAAGGGTTTTTCATCTTGGGCCCCAAATGGATCTTGTCAAGCACTTTAGTAAGTCAACTCCAGTCCACCCTGTTGAATGCCATCGCAGCGTCGAGAGAAAGAAGGGACATCTGTTGGCGTCACTGTTCTGCAACCTCCCTAAGGGCGACCGCTAACCTGGTGTTGTCGTTGGCCTGCCTATTACGAATAAAACCTGACTGCATCAGTGTGATCAGGGTGGGCCATATGTGTTGAAGGAGGGCAACCACAATGGAAGCAAACAGCTTCACATCGCAGTTGAGGAAGGTTAATGGCCAGTAGGAAGGGCAGAATGAGGCGGGATTACCCGGTTTGAGGAGGAGGGTAATATGTGACTCTAACATGGTATCTGTGACCACTCCGGTTTGCAAAAAAGAGTTGAATACTCATGTCAAATGTTCCTTTAAAAGAGGGGTGTAAGGCTTATAGAAAGTGGCAGTATAGCCATCAGCGTCAGGTGCCTTACGTTTGAGGAGGCCACCATGGCTATCAGTACCTCCTATTGTGTAATGTCATCCTTGAGAAGATGCAGCTCCTCCGACCTATCTGGGAGGACATAAGAAGCCAAATAATTGTCTTGATGTTGGGCATCAAGCTGTTGAGCCCGGTACAAGGTTAAGTAATAATCGGTGAAGATCATTAAAATCTTCTCTACCTCTCGTCGAAGGAGGCCCTCGTCATCCATTAACTCCTGAATCTGGTTCCGGGTGGAATGAATGCTTAGTTAATGGGTGAGGAGTCTGTCAGCTTTGTCACACTTTTCGTAATATGTTTGGTTGATATACAGCAGTTTTTTAGCAGCGTTTTCATCAAAAGGTGTTCAAGTTCACCCCTAAGCTGTCGCAAGTCCTGTATGGTAGCCCCCTTCCCTGTGACACACCTCAGCCTGTCATATATGGGCATCTCACTCCTGCTGACGAAGCTTATGTGCCCGTTGCAAGGCAAACATATGGAAAATAAGCTCCCGCACGAAAAACCGCCTTCACGACGTCCCATAGAGTTGCTGGAGATACATCCCCCATATCGTTTTCAGGAAAGCAGTGTTCAATAGTGTCTTTAAAACGGTCGTAGAGAACTGGGTCTCGGAGGGCAACTTCGTTTAAGATCCATAGGTGAGGAAATGGCCATTGCGGAGTAGTCAGAGACTAAGTGTCAACCATATTGGAACATTGTCGGAGATTACGTCAATCTTAGTGTCAACAAGACTAGGCATTAGAGACTGCAAGGTCAAAAAATAATCTATTTGGGAGCATGCTTTATGTACACTAGAATAAAACGTTAAGACCCTGTTGCGAGGGTTGTGAGAACGCCAAGCCTCTACTAACGCTAAATCTAGAATGCCTTGGGTCAAAGCTGGTGGTGGTCGGGTGGTGGGAGCGGTCAGAGGCAGAGTCTAAGAGGACATTAAAATCGCCTCCTGGCACTATGGTACCTCTTTGGCAATGAGAAAGCCGCAGGAAAAGGTCTGAGAAAAAGACATCTCAGTCATGATTTGGTCTATAAATTGAAACTATGGACAGTTGTGTAGTGCCGAACTTGCCCCACATTGATGCCCCTCATGGTCTCTACTACTGCAGGACTACACCCCCTCCACACCCGGATAGAATATGAATACCAAGAGAGATGCTCTTGCCCGAATGCTCCCCACGATACAGGCAACTACCCCCCACCCTCACTTACCCACCCCTCCCCCTAAATCACACCTCCCACACACTCCTCAATGCTAATGTTCATAAGAAGCACAGGTCACACAAGTTGTCATTAAGCCGCTCTCCCAAGCCTTTGTATTTGTGTGGCCGATGCTGTTGTTGCTCTCATGATGTAACTTCTTAAAACTGTTAATAAAGAAATACAACACAAAAAAATATAATAAAAGTACAAAAAGGACTACAGTATTACAGTATAAAGGGGCGAGCTCAAAAACAAGTTCACATGCCCCCCCCGATTCATGTGAAAGCCAGAGATGATAAAAATAGAAAACCATCAACATGCCGAAAGAAAGATGACTATCTTCCCCGCCAAGTCTTTTCCAGGGTCGCCTGCGAGGCCAGATAGATTTTCAGCCAGTCCACCGAAAACATTAGGGCGGTGTATCTTCGCCAGAGAAATGGGAACAGTGGTTCTTGTCGGCCTGTCGCCTTTTCTTCCTCACTTTTCTTTAGGCCTGCCGTGAGGATTGGAATCGCCAGCCACCCCCTCCGTCCACCAAGGCAAGAGCCTGGGACCCAGAAAGTTGATCTTCATCAGGTGGGGAGAAGGCTGAACGCCTATCGGGCCTCCTGAGGCATCCGAACATCCAGTCTCTTGTCTTGATGTGAGAAATGCAGGTGGAGTGGAACTCCCTATCGGTATGGAATCTTGTTAGTCTGTAAGTGTTGAGTAAAATCCCTGAAATCTTTGCGGCAAGCCAATGTTTTAAGTGGAAACATACTGAAACAAAGATACAAAGTTGCCTCGGAAGACAAGCGGCTACTGTTGCCGGGCTACACGCAAAATTAGTTCCTTCTGGTGAAAATAGTGGACATGGGTCAAGGTGTCAGGGGCCAGATTCTTTTTTTGTTGAAAAGCCGAATCTACCCTATGAGTACGGTCAAGAAGAACAGGAGACTACTATGCATGATGCAAGAGATAGGCAAAAAGTGCCTGGACACAAACCTTGAGGTCAGATGGAGAAATAGAGACGGCAAGGCCCTGATTGCTTATATTATTGAGTCTAGAATGGTTCTTGAGATCATAAATCTTGTCCTGCACAGCTAAGCTTTTCAATGTGGGCCAACCTGTCTATGTTGTCAAGAGCGGACTCAGCCCCTGTCGCCTCTACTGGGGTCAATCGTGCATCCGTCTGTTGCAATGAGTGGTCGAGATCAGTTACAGCTCTAGTGAGATCCTGGCGAAGGGACAAAAGATCCTTTGTGAAATTCAGTGAGCAGAAGCTTAATGTCCTTCTTAGTCACTGGGGCATGAGAGTCAAGGCCTTCCTGTTGATCTGAGGCCTGGGAGGAAGCCTCACCGTTCATTGATCGTGTGGAGTCCGTCTTCTGAAGCATATCACGGATCGACAACCAGCGTTGGTGTTAGAAATGGGGTCTCTAGTTTGCAGAGGTAGGTACCTTTGTCCAAATAGGGACCCTTGCTTCTAGTCAGGGTAAGGGGGATACACACTGTAGATAACCTCTGCTCACCCCCTGGGTAGCTTGGCACAAGCAGGCTGACTTATCCCAAAGGCAATGTGTAAAGTATTTGTACTCATAACACACAGTAATACAGTGATAACACCACAAATGGACACCACACCAGTTTAGAAAAATAAAGTATCTTTATCTAAACTCAACAAGACCAAAATGACAAAAATCCAACATACATTTAATACGAATATGACTTTTCAAAGGTTTCAAGTAACTTGGTCCATAGAAAACTATGGATGAGTGATTCTACACAAAGTACCTGTAGATGCATCAAAATTCACAAAGTCAAACAGCTGCAGAGATGGGAAGCTTCGAGAAACAAAGAGATGCATCAATTCCTGAGTCCTTGGGAAGTCGATGCAAGAGTTCTGCTGCACGCAGGAGAAGTAATGCGTGGAATCTGGACTTTAGGGGGAAGTGATGTGTCGACTCCAAGACGGTTCTGGTCCGCGGGTGATGCGTCGGGAAAACTTGCCGCACAGGTGCGATGCGTGGAAATCTGGGATGCGGCAAGTTGAGATCAGTTGACTGGGGGTGAGTGTTTGATTGGCTCAAACGTTCCGTCCATCATCCCCTTTTGTATCGCTTTGTTCGCCCTAAGTTGGCGGGGGTATGCCCAGACGTGGGTCCCTTGCTCACTTTGCCACTGGATTCAAGCAGGCCTGGCTGATGACGGCTGGAATGCCAGAAACCGGTCCTAGGATGCTTGTTTCCGGTCCAGGGAAGACATGGCTTGGCAGTTCGGGCTGGACTGTTCCCATGAGGCACAGGGTCAGACTGATTTGCATGTGGCCATGTCTGAACTGGGGTGGTGGAGTGAGCTAAAGAATGATGATGGATTAAACCCAGATCAGTTGACTGGGGGTGAGTGTTTGATTGGCTCAAACGTTCCGTCCATCATCCCCTTTTGTATCGCTTTGTTCGCCCTAAGTTGGCGGGGGTATGCCCAGACGTGGGTCCCTTGCTCACTTTGCCACTGGATTCAAGCAGGCCTGGCTGATGACGGCTGGAATGCCAGAAACCGGTCCTAGGATGCTTGTTTCCGGTCCAGGGAAGACATGGCTTGGCAGTTCGGGCTGGACTGTTCCCATGAGGCACAGGGTCAGACTGATTTGCATGTGGCCATGTCTGAACTGGGGTGGTGGAGTGAGCTAAAGAATGATGATGGATTAAACCCAGATCAGTTGACTGGGGGTGAGTGTTTGATTGGCTCAAACGTTCCGTCCATCATCCCCTTTTGTATCGCTTTGTTCGCCCTAAGTTGGCGGGGGTATGCCCAGACGTGGGTCCCTTGCTCACTTTGCCACTGGATTCAAGCAGGCCTGGCTGATGACGGCTGGAATGCCAGAAACCGGTCCTAGGATGCTTGTTTCCGGTCCAGGGAAGACATGGCTTGGCAGTTCGGGCTGGACTGTTCCCATGAGGCACAGGGTCAGACTGATTTGCATGTGGCCATGTCTGAACTGGGGTGGTGGAGTGAGCTAAAGAATGATGATGGATTAAACCCAGATCAGTTGACTGGGGGTGAGTGTTTGATTGGCTCAAACGTTCCGTCCATCATCCCCTTTTGTATCGCTTTGTTCGCCCTAAGTTGGCGGGGGTATGCCCAGACGTGGGTCCCTTGCTCACTTTGCCACTGGATTCAAGCAGGCCTGGCTGATGACGGCTGGAATGCCAGAAACCGGTCCTAGGATGCTTGTTTCCGGTCCAGGGAAGACATGGCTTGGCAGTTCGGGCTGGACTGTTCCCATGAGGCACAGGGTCAGACTGATTTGCATGTGGCCATGTCTGAACTGGGGTGGTGGAGTGAGCTAAAGAATGATGATGGATTAAACCCAGATCAGTTGACTGGGGGTGAGTGTTTGATTGGCTCAAACGTTCCGTCCATCATCCCCTTTTGTATCGCTTTGTTCGCCCTAAGTTGGCGGGGGTATGCCCAGACGTGGGTCCCTTGCTCACTTTGCCACTGGATTCAAGCAGGCCTGGCTGATGACGGCTGGAATGCCAGAAACCGGTCCTAGGATGCTTGTTTCCGGTCCAGGGAAGACATGGCTTGGCAGTTCGGGCTGGACTGTTCCCATGAGGCACAGGGTCAGACTGATTTGCATGTGGCCATGTCTGAACTGGGGTGGTGGAGTGAGCTAAAGAATGATGATGGATTAAACCCAGATCAGTTGACTGGGGGTGAGTGTTTGATTGGCTCAAACGTTCCGTCCATCATCCCCGTTGGTATCGCTTTGTTCGCCCTAAGTTGGCGGGGGTATGCCCAGACGTGGGTCCCTTGCTCACTTTGCCACTGGATTCAAGCAGGCCTGGCTGATGACGGCTGGAATGCCAGAAACCGGTCCTAGGATGCTTGTTTCCGGTCCAGGGAAGACATGGCTTGGCAGTTCGGGCTGGACTGTTCCCATGAGGCACAGGGTCAGACTGATTTGCATGTGGCCATGTCTGAACTGGGGTGGTGGAGTGAGCTAAAGAATGATGATGGATTAAACCCAGATCAGTTGACTGGGGGTGAGTGTTTGATTGGCTCAAACGTTCCGTCCATCATCCCCTTTTGTATCGCTTTGTTCGCCCCTAAGTTGGCGGGGGTATGCCCAGACGTGGGTCCCTTGCTCACTTTGCCACTGGATTCAAGCAGGCCTGGCTGATGACGGCTGGAATGCCAGAAACCGGTCCTAGGATGCTTGTTTCCGGTCCAGGGAAGACATGGCTTGGCAGTTCGGGCTGGACTGTTCCCATGAGGCACAGGGTCAGACTGATTTGCATGTGGCCATGTCTGAACTGGGGTGGTGGAGTGAGCTAAAGAATGATGATGGATTAAACCCAGATCAGTTGACTGGGGGTGAGTGTTTGATTGGCTCAAACGTTCCGTCCATCATCCCCTTTTGTATCCCCTTTTGTATCGCTTTGTTCGCCCTAAGTTGGCGGGGGTATGCCCAGACGTGGGTCCCTTGCTCACTTTGCCACTGGATTCAAGCAGGCCTGGCTGATGACGGCTGGAATGCCAGAAACCGGTCCTAGGATGCTTGTTTCCGGTCCAGGGAAGACATGGCTTGGCAGTTCGGGCTGGACTGTTCCCATGAGGCACAGGGTCAGACTGATTTGCATGTGGCCATGTCTGAACTGGGGTGGTGGAGTGAGCTAAAGAATGATGATGGATTAAACCCAGATCAGTTGACTGGGGGTGAGTGTTTGATTGGCTCAAACGTTCCGTCCATCATCCCCTTTTGTATCGCCCCCCCTTTTGTATCGCTTTGTTCGCCCTAAGTTGGCGGGGGTATGCCCAGACGTGGGTCCCTTGCTCACTTTGCCACTGGATTCAAGCAGGCCTGGCTGATGACGGCTGGAATGCCAGAAACCGGTCCTAGGATGCTTGTTTCCGGTCCAGGGAAGACATGGCTTGGCAGTTCGGGCTGGACTGTTCCCATGAGGCACAGGGTCAGACTGATTTGCATGTGGCCATGTCTGAACTGGGGTGGTGGAGTGAGCTAAAGAATGATGATGGATTAAACCCAGATCAGTTGACTGGGGGTGAGTGTTTGATTGGCTCAAACGTTCCGTCCATCATCCCCTTTTGTATCGCTTTGTTCGCCCTAAGTTGGCGGGGGTATGCCCAGACGTGGGTCCCTTGCTCACTTTGCCACTGGATTCAAGCAGGCCTGGCTGATGACGGCTGGAATGCCAGAAACCGGTCCTAGGATGCTTGTTTCCGGTCCAGGGAAGACATGGCTTGGCAGTTCGGGCTGGACTGTTCCCATGAGGCACAGGGTCAGACTGATTTGCATGTGGCCATGTCTGAACTGGGGTGGTGGAGTGAGCTAAAGAATGATGATGGATTAAACCCAGATCAGTTGACTGGGGGTGAGTGTTTGATTGGCTCAAACGTTCCGTCCATCATCCCCTTTTGTATCGCGATCGATGCAGCAGCAACAAGTGGCGCTGCGTCGGTTTCTTCAGCCGTGATGCGTCAGTTATTGCAGCCGCAACAGATGCTGCGTCGTCTCGGCAGCGGTGCGGCGATGCTTGGAGATTCTTCTCGCACGGCGGTGCTGCATCGGGAAAAATAGCTGCAAGAAGAGCGATCCATTGTTTTTCTCAGTTCCTCAGGTTTCTTCCAGCTCCCAACAACAGAAACAATCTCCAGAGGCCCAGAACTGGAATAGGCACCTCCTGGCAGGTCAGAACTCTCAGCAGCAGAGTTCAGGGGAGCTGGGGGTGAAGTCTTTGTGTCCCTGAGACTTCAGAACAGGAGGCCAGCACACACAGGCCCTTGGAGATTCTTCTTCAAGCAGGTTCACAGCAAAGTTCAAGTCTTTGTCCTTTCCTTGGCAGAAACAGCAACTGCAGGCCAACCCCACATAGCACGCAGCAAAGGGGCAGTACTCCTCCTCGTAGCTCTTCAGCTCTTCTCCTTGGCAAAGGTTCCTCTTGAGTCCAAAAGTGATCTAAAGTTCTGGGGTTTAAGATCTACTAATTATACCCCATTTTGTCTTTGTTCTCTTTGTGCAAGGGTCTGTGAGCCCAGTCCAAACCAGTTCTGTCGTCAATGGTGCAGTATGCCACAGGGGGTGGAGACAGCATTGTGCAAGTGAGACAGGCCCTATTCAGGTGCAAGGAAATCTCCTCCCACTATTCTAAATGCAGCCAAGCACCATTCATCTCAGCTCGGAGTCATCCAGGAAGGGCCAGGCAAACCTCACCCCCCCTCCCCAGTGACTGTCTACAGTGAATGCACATCCCCAGCCCCTGTCACTCCAAAACCAGACAGCCAATCCACAACCAGGCAGAGGCACACAGAATGGTTAAACAAGAAAATTCCTACTTTCTAAAAGTGGTATTTTCAAACACACAATTTAAAAACCATCTTTACTACGAGATGTGTTATTAAATTCTGAGTTCAGAGAGCCTAAACTTTATTTCCCTATCTTGTCCCAGTGGGAAGTTATACTAGTAAGATGTTACAGAGTATCTCTCTTTCTATCCTCAATAGTGAAAAACGAAATTGGCAGTATTTCACTATCAGGACATGTCACACACACCAGTACATGTCCTACCTTTCACATACACTGCACCCTGCCCAGGACGGTACCGTGGGCCTACCATAGGAGTGCCTTACATGTGAGAAAAGGGTAGGCTAGGGCCTGGCAAGTGGGTGCACTTGCCAGGTCGACATGGCAGTTTAAAACTGCACGCAGACACTGCAGTGGGAGGTCTGAGATACCTTTTCAGAGCTACTCCTGTGGTTGCACAATCAGTGCTGTAGGCCCACTAGTAGCATTTGATTTACAGGCCCTGGCACACTCAGTGCACTTTGCTAGGGGCTTACCAGTAAATCAAATATGCCAATCATGGATAACCAATCAGGATAACAATTTCTACAGAGAGCATTTGCACTTTAGCACTGATTAGCAGTGATAAAGTGCCCAGAGCCCTATAGTCAACAACAACAGGTCAGAAAAAAATAGGAGGAAGAAGCAAAAAAGTTTGGGGATAACCCTGCAAAAAGGGCCAAGTCCAACAGTTGGGATTTTGCTCTGGGCGCCGCAATGAGGAAACAGGTGCTGGAAAAAAAGGGCAAAGTGGGGAGGGCTCACTTTCACCAACACCCAGCAAGAAGTATAACGTGTACCCCGAGGCAATGATAGATTCGGCAGGTGGCCCATAGGGCGTCAGCTTCCAGTAATGGGGAGTGATAAAGAATAGCTGCTGGAAGGGAGCCAAATGTGTACAATGGGGGACTACAACAAAGGCAGTCACAGGGAGCACCACGCAGGGAAATTCAAGTCCCAGGCATTCTCACCTTCATCAGCCCCACCACACCAGCCCCCACTTACCACTGCGATATCTGGTCCTCCTCTGGCCTGGGTCTGCAATTTAGTGGAGGCTTTGATGGTCAGGAACATAGCCTGGGAGACAAACCTACCCGTCACCGCAGAGTCTTCAGTGAGTCTAGAAAGAAAGTGGACTGATGCCCAGCCATTGTAAGAGTAGAAGAGGTGCCTAAGTCCGCTGGACAGCCCCCTCCAGGTCCCCCACCCTGATCCCCGAACTCTCGAGTGCTGCCGGAACCTCGAAGTTCAATCAAAGAGAGTAGGCCAGCCAAGGGGGGCCAATTCACTACAGGAGGGCCAATTTGCCCTCCCTCTGGCCCTCAGGAGACACCGCCACTTGCGGCGTGTTCTGCCTAGGCTCGATCTGGCCTCCGTGCTGCACCCGGTGAGAAGCAAGGTTTCAACCGAGAGCAGGCAGGCGATCATGGCAAGGTGGGCAGGCACAGAGGGGGAACCTCCGGGAACAAGCAGCAAGAGAAGGTAGGGGAAAGAGGTCATATCAATTTAGGAGGGCCGGTATGCCCTCCCACCATCCCTCAGGGGACGCCGCCACTTGCGATGCATGCAGCCTAGGCCTGGCCTGGCCCATGTGCCAACGCGCGCCTGGTGACATAGAGACTCTCAGCTGGGAGCAGGTAAACAATCGGGGCAAGGCGGGTGGGTATTAAAGGGAACCGCCTGCCCCTTGTGGCTGAAATCACAGCCTAGGAGGACCACCAACACTGGCCCGTTCACCCACCTGGCAGTGGTGCGAATTTTCTGATGCGGGGCGCGGTCACAAGATGGCCACTGCAGCTCCTCTGCGGTGAACAGTGCAGCAACCCCATCATCTTTCTTCATCCCAGCAGGACTCAGCTAGCCGTTGTCTGCTGTACCGTGGTCCTGGCATGGGGGGCCATTAGTGGGGGACAAATTTTGACTGGTGATGGAACATTTCGGGAGGGGTTACAGGGGCTGGCACGTGGAGCTCAGGGGAGACGCGGCTTGTCGAATCTCCTCCCTGGCCACAACCCCGCCAGTACAATAATTAATTAATCATGATCACCCAGAGAATTCCCTATTGAGTTAAAAACATCCTACATCATGCAAATCCTAAGGGAGCAACATCTGGAATCTGGGGGCACAGCAAATCACACACCATTTTCAACTAGCCATTTCTGAGTAAAGGTTTTGCAAAAGCAGCATTCCTTCAGATCTCGAACGTTATCAAGAAAAATAAGGTAGAAGCATTGAATCCAAGTTTATTGAAATCTGGGATGACCTCAAAAGCATCCATTACTGCCTAATCTCTGCTGACTTCTAACGCCTGATGCGCTCTGCCGAGCAGGCAAACATGTTCTGTTGTGCTTGAGCCTGCCCACGCCGGACGAGTCGCACAAGGACTAAGGAGCGCAACGAGCTGGGAGCCAAGCTCAGGGATTTCCCACAACACTAGAAGGAATGAAGTAAAAAAAAAAAAACACGGAACTGCGCTTATTGGTGTTACTCCCCCTCCTTAGTGCTCCCAATCTACCGTCTTATCAGGACAGAAAATAGCAAATGGTAGGGCCAGAGCAGGGGAACTGTGTCTGCCCCCCATGAGGAGCCAGAAGGAGTAGGATGCCCAGCAGTGCACGATTAGTGCCTGTGAGACCATAGAGCATGGAAAAAGTGGAGAGGGACACCTAAGGCCCAAATGGAGAAATAACATGGAGTAAGAAGGAATGAAGAACTTAACAGTTGGGTGGAGGTGGTGGCAGACACGTGGCACAGCACCCGGCTTTAGTAGGCACAGCAGAGGTATGTGTTTTGATTGAAAAAGGTGATAAAAGTGATTAAAGGCATTTTTGCACTAAGGACATTATCATTTATATTGAGCAATGGCATCAGGGAGAGGAAAACTGTACAAGAAGCAAGGAGGTTGTTTGCAGATGGACTTTGCCACCCCTCGAAAAGGTAATTCCCAGGGAAGAGAAAAAAAAGACGAGTGGAAATACAATGAAGCAACCCCACATAAAAGCCCTCCGCAAAGTAAGAAGGAGGGAGCATCAGTTACCAAATCAATCAAGGATTTGCTGGCCAACCACTTTAAATAGAGAGAACCTTTGTCATACCCCTGTCTAATAAAGGTGGGCAATGAATAGAGGCAGAGAATTTTAGCCAATGCCTTTCGGATCATAGCCTACCCTTTTTAAGTCATCAAGTTTCACCAAGCCAGAATGAAGTTTGTTTTGAACCAAGTCTGTCCTCATCACCACAGCTCTTATCCATTGGAGTTAGTGGAGGGTCACAATTGGTGGAGGGGAATGCTGGGGGAGTCACAGAGCACTGTAGGATGGCTTCCGGTAACGATAAGAGAGAGCAGGAGGAGCAGGAAAAGCGTAGGAAGCAGTGCCGGGTTACAGTAAATGAGGCTATTGCAGGCTCAGTCCAAAACTCTATTTTAAGTCTACAGATCTCAGCTACTCATTCAGCTTCAGTATCGGGGATGAACAGTGACATTTTGAAAGACTAAAAGGACTAGTTGCAGATGACTGCAGGTGAATTAAAACAAATTTGGGACCATATGCCTTCCATAGTAAGACCCGTAGAAAGCAATAATCAAAATATGGACATTTCAGCCGATTTGGATGCGGAAAAGGAAACCTCCCGGTCTGCTGGATTACACAGTGTGTTTGTTTCCAGATGCCCTATGCCTGTAAAGAAATTAGGGGAACCAACTAGGTATAGTCAATATATACCACAGACAAAAAGAGTGATGAAGAGTGCGGAGAAGGGAGGAAAAGGAAACATTGGAAAATAACAACAAATTAGTAAAAGAGCAAAAGAAAAAGGCACCCTATAAGTATTCCCACCGAATCTGAAAAAGGGGGGAGTTACAAGGGTTAAGGATCAGGCACACGAGGTAGATCAAGGGAAGTTACCCTACATCCTCGAAGTAAGAAGGAGGGCAGTATTGGTATACAGGTGGGTGCATTAAGCAGAAAGGGAAGTCTAGGGGATGAAGGAGGAAGTGAGAGAAAAATTGAAGTATTGGGTAGCAGGGGTAAGGACAGAGTGGGATTCTTAGAAACAGAAAGCAGGATGGGAGTGATCTGTGGCTATATTTTGAACCATCCCAAAATGGGAAGAGTGGGGAAAAAGTGAGAAAGTTACTCCCCCTAAATCGGACCCAGCTATAATTCTCATTTTCTAAATGTGCCAGCCTGAAAGAAATAGGGACAAAGGACCTCAGGCAAGTGGGCTTTATGCAAAATAATAATGGAAATGAAATCACGAAGGTCTTGTTGTACTCCGGGCTGGTAAAATCAACTATTATAAAGGCAGAGAAGGAGGTGGTAAAAGAAGTGATCATGCTCGTCCCAGACTCAGAGACTACCAAAGTGAGCAACCAAGGTAAACCATTCCTGAGTTACCATGCAGGACTTGGGCAAAAGCAAGTTAGATTTATTGATCAGGCATGTAGGGAAAAGGAAGAAATTTTACTTATCGTGTCACGCTCTGGGACTGCTAGAAATTGGAGGGATCTGAGCTCTGAAAATAGATATGTGGTGGTTTAGGGAAATAGATTAGGAAGCTGGGTTGTCACACAGCCTTGGAGTATTATCATGGCATTTCAATGGGTTTGCAAGAAAATCAAAATTAGAAAGTTTTAAGAAGATAATAAACCTCCATGAGATTGTGTGCCTGCGAGAAACATGGCTGTGCAACGAAACCCCCATAATTGATGTTTTTTTCAGATAAATAGTGTCCTATAGTTCTTAGGAATGCCCCAGGGGCTGCATGTTTTGGATGACCTAAACTGAGGGCTTGGTGTCCAAACCAACCCTGGACACCCCCACAGGTTATGTCAGCCGTAAGACCAGCTAGCTCTACATTGCCACTACCTCCACCCTGTATTCTACATACATATGTGCTGCGACAATAAGGAGACAGAAGCAAACAAAAGAGAATGCAAGTACCAATATAGTAAATAGTAGATACATTTCTACCATAGTGCTAATAAGATTAAACATAAGCAGTTCAGATAAAAACAGTAGCACTTGCATATTCCTAAAATGTGCGCCCTAAGTAATTTGCCTAAACGTACCTAGCCTAGATCTGTATGTGTAGCATGTGTATGTAGCCAAGAAAGCCCTAGGGATGAACCAGCCCCCTCACCTGATGGTTCAGAATGAAGTACCCCATCTCTGCGTCGAGGATGACAACCCGCAAGGGATGTCAGACCGCTCCGTGTCAAAGATTCAGCATGCAGGACCCCGTCTCAACTTGGAAGGAATTCTCCTCTAATTTGCAGGGGGAAATAAGGGTCTTATATATACTAGAGTGGTCACTCCAGGGTTTCTTCTAGAATCGATATGTTTTTAAAACAATCATAAATGCTTTGAAAACAATCATAAATGTTTTGAAAACAATCACCAATGTTTTTCTAAACAAATGTGATCATGCACAGCTGGCTGTTGGCCAAGGATGAAAAAAGTGGTGACCCTTATACAGAATACTTCTGCCGTGTCTGGGGACATGTTTATGTATGTCAGGCACAGGGATTATGATAGCATACTAAGAGCCTGGTGTCGAAGAGACAGGAGCAAGCGACTAGGTAAAAGGTCACCTGTTTGGAATCATTATTGTCATGTGGATAGGACAATGCATGTAAAAAAGGGTACACATGACAGGAATAGCCTAAAGGACATGACACCCACTCCTCATCAAAAGGTCAGCTAAATAATGCTAAAGCTCAAGCTGTAAAAAGCATAAAAATCATACGAAACTTAAGATACTAAAAAGCATTTCTTTGAAAGTCTGGTATAAATGTCCATAAAAACTATGTTCTCTAAAAGCATTCAAAAGGTCCTCTAAACTTGTATATGTGGTTATTATTTCACTGAGCACCTTGAAAGCCATTATGAGAAGAAAAATAAAACAAAGTCAGTTTCGACCTTCAATATAGGAAATGTATAAAAAGTTGCCAAACGGTTCCCAGCACAGGAAAGGCAAGATTGTTTATGAATCCTGCGCTGAAGACTCAACATCGCTGAACATCGTTTCCGCAGGTGGCAAACCCTCCAGAACTTCCAGTATCATGTCGAGTAAGCAAAGATGTTTATCTCTGGTTCCCACAGCAGCCGCCGCGAAAGAATTAGATGCCTGCACGCCTGATACCGATGCCTGTACTTCTGGAGCAGAGCCGATATCCCTTCCAACAGGAGCGGAAGCATCCCTTGGAAGATCTAGAAATGCTGTCATCAACATTTCTATGTCCGGTGGCGCAACCGATGGAAGTGTTAGACACAGGTCCAACACGCAGCCGAAACAGCAGAATAGGCAACGGAATACAGGCAGGACACAGTTGAACCAGACCGGTCTGAAAGACAAGTACCAATGCTCACTCAGCTCTCGAAGCCGAGGCGTACCCAGGTAGAACACCATACGCTCACGACAATGTCCTTCCAGCATTGTTCTCTCAATGTTTTGAGGGATTGAGACGTCCATTGCGAAGCAATAGGATTAAATTCAGGATGCCCGCTGCTGATAGCAGGACCGAAGGAAGCCCTCCAAAAACGCTTCCAAGAACGGAGTGTATGAAAGCTGGAATTACTCTGAAGATGGTCTGAAAGGTGGTTAAGAGACCTGATCCAAGTCGCTTAAATAAGTGTACGATCCCACTCATATCAGACAAGTTAAAGATACGATGAACCATTTCTCCAAAATGTATCAAGAGGTTCGTATGGACCAGGGCCTGTATCTCTGCTGAAGACCTTGCAACCTGGAGATCAAAAGTCTCTTGGGCTGACGTTAAGGCCACACTTTATTGAAACAACATGGCTTTCAGTCTGCTCAGCGAATCAAACCTTATACTGGAAACATTTAATGAAGGCCACAGTGGTGCCTCCCTAACTGTGCGAGCCGGGGGAAACAATACTTGCTTACAGCAAACAACCCTGAAGTTTACTGTGACTAGTTATTCAATGCCTGGCACCATCCCACAACAGCCTTGATCATTCAACATTAAATAGCTTCCATTCAAAAGCAATTCAGAGACCGGATGAATCACGGCAGCTGGGGAGCCTTTCAAGTAGCAAGATAAGTTCGCTTTTGACGCATTACACGCTCCATGAAGCGACACTTCTTTGCACACTAAAGGCCCACTTAAAGCCTTCCCGCAGTCTGTACCACTCAAGAAAACTTCAGTGTCCTTATTTCTGCACCTATATCTATATGGTAACTCCCATGTTTCCTGTATGCACCCTTCACCAAACGCTTCATACCTGCCTGCTTGGATGTATCTAAGGCAGTATTGGAACTGGAATGTCGTGACTGGCAGTGTGATATAGACATGAATTAACCATTCAGTAGACGGTGACTCTACTACTGTGAAAGGTAACTTCTCTAATTTTTCAATGAGCAGCATGGTGTACTTTACATCTCTGCGTGTCATGGTCAAATGTCTGTTGGTCAAATTATAAATTGATAACAAATTTGTGCTGTTAATGTATTGCCATGGCACGTGGCCAGAACGCAATGATTGTAGCATCGAGCTTAAAAGCACAATGGAGCGCAATTGAGATTGCCCATGTTGTAGTCTAGACAAATCTTGTTCCATTATGTTGATTGCCGAAAGACACAATGTTGCCCAGTGAATAAATACGTGAAGAAAGTGTGGTCATACCATTATCTACCACAGCCAAAGCCTTTTCTAGGCTAATCCTATCAATTTAACGTAATCTCTCAGCAGCATCCTTTTGGGACACTTTCCACAGTTCATTGTAGATGGCATATAAGAAGCGTTTCTTACACGGTTTCTTGGGACCTAGCAAGAAATCCCTAAGATCCATGTTTTCTGATAGAAGGGACAAGTGTTGTTTCACCTGTAATAGTGTTGAGGTTTTTAGCCATTCTAGGCACAACTTCCCAAAACTTTAAGAGGTCACTACCCTTGGGTCGTCTGTGTGTACATAGCGTGGGTCAGGCCTATGGATACTAAACCCTCTGGTGGTACCCTTGAATCTTGATTGACACCTATTTGTGTTGATAGGCCAAACCAACCATCCCTTCCAATTGGGAGTTGAAGAATTGTATATACCATTCTGCATCATTGTACCCAGTACCTCCTCACTAATCAGTGTATCATTTGATATACCTTCAATAGGTATGGGCGAGGGGATGTGTGGTGTTTTCAGGTCTTTTATATTTTCAAACCCGTAGCAGGTAGTTTGTTGCACTGTTCTGGAATATTATTTGTAAGGGTATGAGGCAAGCTCTAAATAAAGTCTCTGTTCCCTGAACCTGGCAATCTTTCATCCCCCAGATGGATTTTGGGTCTATAGTGTCCCTCCAATAGTCGAAACCTTGTATAGACAGTTGGGAGATGAAAGGTGCTGAATATATGAGCCTGGTATTTGTCAGAATCATTTTCTTCGCAGTTGTATTCGTTTGTACTAATTTTTAGTAATATGACATTGGGTCTGATGTATTGAACCCTGAAAATTATGCACATTTCTGTGTGAATGTGGCAGAACTACCTTTCGGCAGTGTCGGGCAATGTTCCCATTGATGGTAAGTGTTAACAGTGCGTGGGACACAAGCTCTATGCAAAAAGTGATGACCATAATGCTGGTAACAATACATACTTTCGAAGTCAGGTGTATTTTTGTACAACTCCCTGTAAGAAACTGCAGCAGATTGTTCTAAATCTGAGAGCATAGCATTCACAGTCTCAATGTCCCAATCATTAGAGAGTGTACTCTGGGTAATGAAATCATTCAATGAAATTTTAAGTATGTGTGGAATTTTCAAATGTTCAGTAGGACCAAATACATCATATGAAACCCTATCCCAAACTACACCATCCGGTACTGGAACTGCTTTAATGTTCACTAGGGACAGGTCTCTCTGTTCACGGTGTGATGACGTATGTGGTTTCAGGACTAAGTTCACATGTTGCACTGCAGAGCTTTGTGGAAGGTAATGTCTATTCATTAGTACGAAAAAGACAGTTACTATAGCAATCCAAATTAACAGGAACAGGATCCCTAATGCAAACCAAAGATGCAACCAAGGAGACACCAGGTAAGTCTTTTTCAGCCAGAGATAGAATTGTCGAAATTTTTCTTTTTTGGAAATCGGTGGTGTTTGCTCAGGTATCTTGGATCTGAAGAAAAGTCATCGAAGTTGATGAAGTAGCCAGACGCAGTTCGATCTATCTTTGGGAGCTCAGCAGTGTTTGTAGAACTAGCAGTTGCTCCTTGTGAAGGCACATTGATGTAAATTTAATTATTGGGCCGAATTGCAATTTGCGTTTCAGTTGGATTTGGATGTTGTTCAATTTCCACAGGTGTAATTCGTACTCCGTTATTTGCTACTACGTGGCATCTTGCGCAGAGGAGTCTTGAAACGTTATTAGTCTTTACATCTGAACTTCCTGTATAGTAGCGAGAGGAGATCTGTGGCTACTCAGGATTCCACGCGGCCTGCTGTTGAGAATCGGCCACATAGTGTGGTTTGATCAGATCAATGGAGACAAATCTTTTTTCTTTTTTGCAGGCAAGAGGCGGAAGAAGTACTGTTCTTGTTCCTTAAACCGCCCGGACAGGTACAGGTGTTACGTAGGATGGCCCAAACTCCTTTTTGTCTACTATCTTTTCTCTGACCAGGTCCCCAATCTTTGGGAGCCAGACTTGTCTTGCCGGAACTGGTTTCACTTCCCCAGTGGCGGTGCGTTTGACTTGGACGTTGCTTTGTAATGCCCGGAATTAATTGAGTTCCTGTAAAACAGCCAAACGATCATTCAATTCAATTGATTTTACATCCACCACTGTGCTGGCACAATCGAGGTCTGGTACCCACATTCTTGTCCCAAACAGGATCTCATAGGGGGTATGACCTCCCAAGGATTTTCTTGGCATATTGTTTAGTGCCCTCTGGACCCCATATAGGTGATTGACCCAACTACCACGCGCACCTAATACCCTTGCTGTTAAGAATTGCTTTAGGTCCCGGTTTTTCCTCTCTCCCACCGAATTTCCCTCGGGATGGTAGGAGTACTGCAAGGCCACGCCCATACTTTCCATGGCTTCCTTGCAAGCCCAAGAGCTAAACGTAGGGCCACAGTCGGAATGTAACATGCCGATTGCGTATGTCCCGATGAAGACTCGCAAATCCTTCATAACAGTTCGAGCGTCAGCCAAGTGCCGAGGCCAAACCCATAGAAATATAGAGCATGAATCCACTGCCACCAAGATGTACTTGTAAGCCCCGTCTGAATTTAAGGGGCCGCAGTGATCCAAATAGACACATGTGAGAGGGCTGTCAGAAATGAATAATGGTGTTTGTGGTGGCCGTGCTACGGTAGAACCTTTTATCTGTTGACACATGTCGCACTTTAAGACATAAGCCTTCATTTGTTTAGACAAACTTGGCCACCAGAATCGCCGCTTCAATAATGAAATTGTAGCTGTGACTCCTGCGTGTGCATGGCCCAGACCCTCATGTGCAGCTAGTATTAAACCTAATCTGCGATCCGTGTTTGGTATAACTCTATCCCCCACTCCTGGAATTTGAGCATACGGTATGTTTTGCGCATCTAATTTATAGGAATACTTAAGTGGAAACCCCTTCGGTATGGCAGAGCTGTTCTTTGATGCGTTGACAGCTATCAGTATGTCTCCGTCTAGCCTCGTGCCTTGGCGGCTTCATCAGCCAGAAAATTACCTTCAACGTGTACACTAACCCGCTGATGACTCAAGGTGTGAATAACTTGAGCCCATGGCAGGCATGCTTCCAGCTTTGCCACTTGTTCCCATAACAATGTATGCTTAATTGTGCATCCCTTCGAATCTCTAACCCCATTCTGGCCCAAGTAATGAAGATATTCATTATAGGATTGCACACAGTAAAACGAATCGCACGTTATCAGTGTGGGGAATTCCTGATCCGTATATTGTAGTGCTAGTATCAGGGCTTTCAGCTCTGCCGACTGTGCTGTACAATCTCCTAGAGATTGCATAGTCGTATTGCTAGGATGGAACTTACCGTCCCGCATATGTCCCTTCACTATAGCACATGCTGCACTATACTGTTGTTTACTTCCAAAGGCAGGCTGAGCAGAACCATCAGTATAAATGATGTATTCTAGAGGCAAGATTTCATTCGGGAGAGGGTATTCTTGTTTGTACTGCAGGAACGCTTGCGTTTTTAATATAGAATCGTATCTGTAATCTACATCTGTTGCAGTTAGAGAATTAGCCCATTGTATCCATCGTGCATGCAGTGTTTTCGCATTTGGGATGCTGGCTGTGGTAACAGCTTCTAAAGTTGGTACCGGGGTTACAACAATAATGCGTTTCCCCTGTGCTAGTGCTCTTTCTCTCACTACACAGTATTTTTTCTGTGGCTGTAAATCGCATTTCTGCATGTGTGTACAAATGTGATTTGTATGCAATTTGGACTGTCTCACCTTCAGTGAAAGTGATGTAGGTATATCCTGATAAACCCGGGACCACCCGGATCACCAGGCTGGTAGTATTCACATGTGTGTGTAAATATTTTGATGCTATCATGTCAGCCTGAACTGAAAGTAGAGTATCTGTGTGTTGCTGTGACCACTGATGTGCTGTGAAATCAGGTCTGATTAAGACGTAGAAAGGTTTTACTTTTTCTGCGCAATCTAGAATGTATGTTCTGCCAAAATGTAGAAATCCTAAAATGGATTGCAAACCTTTTATATTCTTTGGAGGCTGGAGCAGCGCACACTTTTCTAAAAAGTTGGCTGTCAGGCTCTTGCCTTCACTTGATATCTCATATCCCAAAAATAGGACATGGAGATGGGCAATTTTTGATCTCTTGAAATTAAATTTATGGGCCAAATTGGCGAATCCTACAATTATGTTGCTCACCCTGCACAAGTGTTCAAGTAATTCATCGTCCGTCAGATAGATGTCATCCACATAGGACACTGCCTCCTCATCGCATGTTTGCAATATTACTGACACTCTTGCCAAGAATAGCCCCGGGCTGTTCCTATACCCCTGGGGCAAACGACAGAAATTTCACTGAGTGCCGAGGGCAGAAAATGCTGTCAAATATCTGCTTTCTGGAGCTATATTTTGGCAGAAGAATCCATTTGAGATATCTAATGTCGTTTTGTATTTTTTCCGCACAATGTTATTCATTAATGCGGCACTATGTGCATTTTGAATGTTCGTGTGCATGTGTTTAAATGTCGGTAATCTAAAACTAGATGATATGAATTGTCGGATTTCTAAGCATTTCCCTATGGGAAACCTGAGAGATAAAGAAGAAGGTGAATTACCCATTGTGGGGATGAGTTGGGTCACAGACTCGGTGCGCTATCTTGGGGTTCGGTTGATACAATCAATCAATCAATCAATCACAGAATTTGTAAAGCGCACTACTTATCCGCGAGGGTCTCAAGGCGCATATCTGGAGCACAATATGGGGCGCTGTGTGGAAGGTATCCACAAATCAGTGGAGTTCTGGCGTGACTTACCCTTATCCCTGATGGGACGTATTGCCCTAATAAAAATGGTGGTCCTCCTGAGGTGCTTATATATAATGCAGAACTCGCTCTATTGAATATCGCGGGAGTATTTTCGCCGGTTAGATCGCCTGTTGATCGACCTATTGTGGGGAAATAAGAGGAAAAGGGTGAGGTTGCACACCTTGCAGAGAACTTGGGAGCGGGGAGGGCTAGAGGTTCCTAGATTGGATTTCTATTATATGGCAACGCAGCTCCAACATGCCGTACAGTGGTTTGATGAGACTGACAATTGGGAAAAACAGTTATTAATGGGTACTCACCAGGATATTCCTCTCCCGGATCTCCTCATGTTGGGATCGCGCATGCCTGAACAGATCCCATATATTGTTAGGCATGTGGCCTCCATCTGGGAATCTGCAGTTAAGATAGCGATACATAGAGCGCCCTACGCCCCTGAAGCCCCGCTATGGGCAGTAGTTCCGTTTGGGCAAATAAGTCAGACTATGTCCGTCTCCAGATGGGTGGAGGGAGGCTGTCGAATTATGGGCGATCTATACTTGAATCAGCAGTTTTTAACCAGAGAGGAGGCGGAAACAGCATTTGACTTGGGAAGAGGCCAATACCTTCAATATGCAAAGATTTTGGCAGTGGCACGGGGGATATGGCCGATGTTCCCAGAGGAGACACCCACATCTGCCACCATTCAGGCCCTTGTGACTCTGGCCGGGGGCCGTAGACTGGTCTCTCATATATATCGGGCATTAAGAGCGGATCTCAATACACGCCCGCTTCCGATCCAAGCCAAGTGGGATGCAGTATTAGAGGAACCCCTAACAGACTCCGAATGGGAGAGGGTGCATGTAGGGGTTAAACAAATCAGCTCAATACGAGATTTAAACTCGCCCAATTTAATGTGGTTCATCAAACCTATTTGACCCCGCGGGTGCTTCATAAAATATATCCAGATCGTTCTTCCTGTTGCCCCAGATGTGGATATGCTGACGCCCAGTTCTTACATATGTTATGGGAATGCCCGAGGCTGCAAAGTTTTTGGGACTCAATACTAGAGAGCTTACGACAAGTCACTGGATGGACGCTACCTCAGTCCATTAAAGAGATACTGTTGGGTCTTCTCCCCAACCCCAAGGGGAAGAAACTTACTCGTAGATTTCTCCAATTAGGACTCGTGCTGGCTAAGAGGAGGATAGCGATTCACTGGATGAGCTCCCAGCCTCCCAAGGTGGAAAGTTGGGCCAAAGATTTAAAGGAATGGGCAACAGTGGAATTAATACGAATGAAGAGAGTCAGGAGGGATGGAAAGTTAGAAGAGGATGCCAGAGCGTGGTATGTTTTGATATCGGAGGTCCCTCTGGGGGAGGCCCCCGTCACGCAGGGATCGGGGGAAACACAAATTGACCAAGCTGAGGCTGCGACAGAGGTGCAACAATCAGACACTCTAGCGTTGGGAACAGGGTAATCAACCTGACATTACGGGTGATTAGTTGAAGTGACACATGGCAGAGTCGGAATGCTTATATATATGTGACCTGGGAGGGAGGATGGGAGGGGGTGTTTATGGAGTTATATTCTTATGATTTGTTTATTGGGAAAATTCAATCCGAGTTATGTGCACTCTAAAGAGCATTGGTGCAGATATTTGTTGCTATAATATTCTTCCTATACAGGAAAGTGTGGTTCCTTTCACGAATATTTTTTTTACGATACGATTATCTACTATAAGTGGACAATGTTAAGATTACATTGTACTGTTACCCTCCAAGGTTGTACTGCGCTGGGATTTTGTTGCATCTGTACTGATTTTACGATACTAGACGATTTAAACTCTTAATAAACAAGTTTTTTTTAAAAATGAATTGTCGGATTTCATTACGGGAAACAAAGGATTGTTCATCGGCGAGGTGCAAGTCTCAATCACACCTTGGTATTCAAGTTGGTCTAAGATTTCTTTGACCTGTCTTTTTGCATCGTTATTAATAGGGTACTGTCTCTGTGGATTTGGAGTAGTATTTAATGGGATTTCGTGGTGAGTAGAGTCCACGTCCCACCCTACATGGTTGTGGTATAATGGCGGAGCTAGCGCTAGCGCCCACTCCTGCGCGTATGAATGTTTTAAAGATTCTGGAATGAGGTCAGAGAAAGCAGGCAAAATGACGCTTTCCCCTTTTGGGCACTCCATCACAAACTCAGGGGGCCAATCACTTTCTGCTAACAGTATATCATATGCATATGTTAAGTTCTCCCAAAAGAGAGCTTTAACCTTTCTTGAGATGCCCCCCTCTATTTGTAGTGTAATTTCATACAGTCTATGCGGGTGTTTCCACCGTGATATGTTCATTCAATACTGCTGTCACCAGAAAATCCTTCAGGGTTAGGCGAGCTATTGTTACTTCTGCTGCGCTGTCTAGCATCATCATAGCCCATTCCTCATTCAAAAGCTGAGATTTCAGTAACCTGGGCATGTCTAATTTTCAAGCCAACTACTTTCTTCTTTTTGAATTGAGGTTTTGCTTTAGGTTGCTCTTCCTGTTTGATAATATAATCTGAATTTCCCTTTTTGTCTTTGGTCCATCTTCAGTCTTTTGTTCTGATCGTCCGTCCCTCTATGAGTTTTTTGATGAACCCTGGAAGGAACGAAAGTAACGTGTATCAGTGTCCTGATGCCAATCAAGTTTCATAATGTTATCATGATTCCCAAGGTTGTACCTCTTTTCAGAGGACTCACGTTGGGGAGACCCACCCCTTGATCATGAATTCTTTTCTGAATTGTTATTTTTGGATTGTTGTTTTCCCATTTCTTTTTAGAAGAAGTGGGTGCTTGCTTCGAGTTGTCCTTGTCGGGACTTCCCGCCATTTGTGGCTTCCCGGCTATGGTTCCCAAATTATCTCTACCTAATGCAGCATAGGTTTCTTCGATAATTTTTGGTAATTCTCTCTCCCTATTGATGGGAGTGGTTTCCCTTAGGCAGCTGTGTATGGCCACCGCTGCTGCCTCCCCCTTTATGTTGCTCAGCATGATTGCAGAGCCTTGGGCAAAATTACCCATCAGTTTCATCCCCAAGTCCAGGGCAGGTCCTGCCCCGTACTCGTTCTGTATCTGTTTCAATACATCAGGAACAACTGCTAAGGAAGGGGTACCGTGTACTCTGACGTAAACGGCAGCAAAGATTGTTCCCCCAAGTGGTACACTCCTCAATCGAGGGAACCATCCCATTGGCAAGCAAATGGTTAGCATTCTATGTTTTTCCTGCGGACCCGTATGGGGAAATACTACTTCCAACTGTTCAATTTTTTGTGCTATCCAGAACAGAATTTGCTCCCGTTTGGAAGGTATAGTCCCTATTACTGATTTCAGTGTCTGTGGGCTAATAGTAGGTGTTGCTTGATGTGGACCTGCTGGAGCATGTCTCGCAGGTTGGACTGTCAATGTTCGCATGACAAACTGGACAATGTGTCTGTATAGCCTGACTATGTCTTTGTATATTGTACTGGACTTCATCCACTGGTAGTGTATCTATCTCGGATGTGGAGTGTATGTCGCTAAGACCGGCCAGGTCACTCCTTTTCTGCTGAGTGGACCGAGTCTCACGACAGATGTTGTGTGTGGGAGGGCGCCTTTAAACCAGTTTCTGTGTTGCTGGTACGCTAACGGGACTTCAATGTCTTCGTATGGAATGTATTCATCTGGTGGTTCAACGGCAATGTATGTGTGAAACAATTTAATCTCCGGATCTGCAGTTGGGAACTGAACCCAAGAATAGAATACCTCTGATCCAAACACCTCGTGTGTCTCAATCACGAAAGTAACAAAGCCACCTGTTGCGGGTACAAAGTGTTCTAACAATTTCATAATTACTGCGTGTCTGCAGTTTTCAGTAATGTTAAGAGCATTTGCTAATTCGTCTTCCCCTGAACTACTCGCAGGGCCAGTTATTTTTTTAAAAGAGAAGAGAAAAAGTTAAGAGGTAGGGATTTGCACAATGTGGGAACCTTTTATCCTTACAAACTTGTTTAAACCTTCAGCCAATACACAGAGTATATCTGCTCAGCTGAGGCGGGTATCCATTCCCACTTCAGACGTCTATGAAAAGTGCGAGTAGGGCTTTCTGTAAAAGCACGACTGAACTACTCAGATTTTTACTGTTATTGTAAGAACCAAACCAATGTTGGCGGCGCCATGTCGTGTAGTTCCTAGGAATCCCCCAGGACCTGCGCGTTTTGGATGGCCTAAACTGAGGGCTTGGTGTCCAAACCGACCCTGGACACCCCCACAGGTTATGTCAGCCGTTAGTCCAGCTAGCTCTACAGTGCCACTACCTCCCCCCTGTATTCTACAGTGGTGTTGATAGTTTCTGGCAACCACTGAACATGACAACCCTGATTCCTCAGGGATCGCAGAAAACAGTACAGTACTTTTCGCTCAGACACTCATGCTTACTTATTCTCAGAAAATACACAGGATGGTGATTAGGACGTTTCAATAAGTATTTATTGGTCCAGTGACAATCTTCTGTAAAACATATGTGCTGCGACAATCAGGAGACAGAAGAATACAAAAGAGATTGCAAGTACCAATATAGTAAATAGTAGATACATTTCTACCATAGTGCTAATAAGATGAATATAAGCTATTCAGATAAAAACAGTAGCACTTACATATTCCTAAAATCCACGCCCTAAGTAATTTGCCTAAACGTACCTAGCCTAGATCTGTATGTGTAGCTGGAATATGCGTGTATGTAGCCAAGAAATCCCTAGGGAAGAACCAGCCGCCTCACCTGATAGTTGAGAATGAAGGACCACGTCTCTGCGTCGAGGATGACACCCCGCAAGGGATGTCAGACCGCTGCGTGTCGAAGATTAAGCATGCAGGGCCCCATCTCAGCTTGGAAGGAATTCTCCTCTAATTTGCAGGGGGAAATAAGGTTCTTATATATACTAGAGTGGTCACTCCAGGGTTTCTTCTAGAATCGATATGTTTTTAAAACAATCATAAATGCTTTGAAAACAATCATAAATGTTTTGAAAACAATCACCAATGTTTTTCAAAACAAATGTGATCACGCACAGCCAAGGATGTTGGCCAAGGATGAAAAAAGTGGTGACCCTTAAACAGAATAATTCTGCCGTGCCTGGGGACATATTTATGTATGTCAGGCACAGGGATTATGATAGAATACTAAGAGCTTGGTGTCGAAGAGACAGGAGCAAGCTACTAGGTAAAAGGTCACCTGTTTGGAATCGTTATTGTCATGTGGTCATTATCCTCTAAAACTAGAATTAATCAGAGGAGCAAGGAGACTGCGAGATATGGTATTCCTGTTCAAATGGACTACCAAAAGTGCCTTACCATTACAACGCTGCTCCAGATCAATTCAATTTCTAACGCATAGGACTTGAAAAGAATTTAAGCACCTGCATCAGTAAATAAGCATGATTCACTGAACTGTGTTTACTGTTTGTTTATATATTTGTTTTCTCAACTTGACAAACAAATGCTTTTTTTATAAAAGCGCCCCATACCGCACTTTCACTTAATGGCGGTCACGCACCTTTCTTTAGACACGGCTCGTCTAAAGAAAGGGATGCGGTCGCCATTAAAGTGAAAGCACGGCATGGGGCGCTTTTACAAACAAGCATTTGCAATGCAATAGGTCTCTCATTTGCGACAGTTTAAGCTATTGGCATTGTAATTGACAAGGCCTTTTATTTATCTGTTTTGAAAACCAACAAATAAATAAAAGGCATTGTCATTTACAATGCCAATAGCTGAAACTCTCACAAACGCGAGACCTATTGCATTGCAAATGCTTGTTATTTATTTTTAGCCAATCTGCCTGCTGCCTTGGCAGTAGCAAGGGGTGCAAGATCCAAAATAAATGGCAAACATAAAGCATGCCTTCTGTTTGCAGACGACCTTCTAATTATAGATCAAACAGAGACAGGCGTGCAAAGGAAGTTGAATGGGTTCGGTGAATACTTTAGCCATAAAACCTAGTGGTGAATATGGATAAAACTACGGTGTTGTGCTTTGGTAAGAAAGAAATAAAGTTCAGATGGTCTTTAGGCCCCACCAAGTTGGAAATAGTCAATGAATATAAGTATTTAGGGCTTTGGTTCGATAGGTCCTTGAAATGGGATACTCTTATAGAAGCTCTGAAGGCTAGGGCTCTAGCCTCGGTGAGCGGTTTGAAAAAATGTGATAAGGACTATGGTGAAATGTCACATAGACCTGTTCTAAAAGCTTACATGGCTATGATACCCCTGCTATTTCAATTTGGTGCAGAGCTGTTATATATTAGTGGCAAAATCGAGTGGGATGCTGAGGAAGGGAAATGTTTAAAGAGTTTACTGTCCCTAACTGGATCTGTTATGATTCATGTGGTAAGAACAGAGACAGGTATGATACCTCGGAATATACTGCCCCAAAGGGTGCTAATAAGATATTGGCAAAGATTCAGTGCCTGGAGAGAACAGAAAGTCTCCCAATGGTGTAAAAATGAGATCCAGCAAAGTAAATTAAAATGGGCAAAAGGTGTAAGGAAAAATCTAGTGGTGGTATGCAAGGATATGAAGGTTAAGCTGTGCCGACAGAATTTCCAAATAGAGGTCTCAAAAAGTGAGTTAAGGGCATTAGCTCAAGAGCTGTCCTATGTATATGATCAGCAGCACTTGAGGGGGGGAAAGCAAATTGGTACAACTCATGTTAAATCTTGGCAGAATGAAATATGGCTTCCGTATGTAGATGTTCCACCAAAATTGCAAGATTAAATGCCAATTGTTATGAATAAGGATTGGAATCAAACCCTGTAATATCAATGACAAGTTAAAATCAGAAATGATCCAAACTGGAGGGACCTGTACATGTGATCTGAGCACAAAATGCGATATAGCGCATATTTTATTGGATTGTCTAAAAGTTTTACCCCAGCGGAGAATGATTTTATGACCAATATTTTTAAAATATGGTATTTAGAGTTGTGAGCAAGCTATAGAACGTTTAACTGATATGTGTTTTTGGGATATAGTATGCGCCATTGGGAGATTTATGATTGAAGTTAAAAAAAGGTCCTTTAGGTGTAAATGAAAGTGAAGTTTTAGGTAATTTATGATAATGAACTGCTGATTGTCCGTTAAGGGCAAGATGCTAATGCAATGGAGCATATTTTAATTTGATTTGATTTTAACAGGATTTTAATGGGAAATTTTAACTATGTTAAATTATTTTTGAAAATGTGATAATGTATACACATAAGGTGAATATGTTTGTACTTGGTGTGTTGTTTAAAGACCAAACGGTCTAAATCAACATTGTTTTCACTGACTCAAAAGCAATTCTCCTAACAGATCTCTCAGCACCTTTTGAACAGCCAATTAAAAGGCTATACAATACTGGTATACCAGGACAGGCCCTAAAATGGATTGAGGTGTACCTCACTCTAAGAAACTGGGTTACTGGTTAAGGGGGGGTGAAACCGTACTCAAGAAGTAACCACAATCCTTTTCAGGGTGAAGTCACAAACACAAACAAACCCCAAATTAACCTATGCTCAATCCTATGGTATCTTGGCACAGTATTAATACTGTATTTATGCAGCACTTCAAACAGTAATAAAGTGAAAACACAACACAAGAATAATCCCACACCAATTTAGAACGATAGAGTAGAATGTAATAAATAATTGGACACCAAAACAACAACAATCCAATTAGTAGATCTGGAGGAATGCAAGTTTAAAGAATTAAGGGAAAATAGGTCCTAAAGCACAAATCGTCACTTGCTGCTATCTAGTCATGCGAGACCAGGTGAAAGTGATACGTTCAGGCCGACTGCGATGGAATGTTGACCAGATACAGGGACAAGGTTAGTCACACTGAAAGATTTACGTTCAAGTCCAGCAAAACAAAATACGTTCACAGTGGAAGGGGCTGCAAGGAGATCATCGTGGACAGCCAACAAAGTAGTGCCTAGAGCAGGCTGGGCATCGCGGACGGTCGTTGATGTTGAACGAAGTTCCTGTCGGCATCACAGACTGTCCTTCCTGGTGCTTCCCGTTTGCAGTCCCCACAAGCAGTTGATGCTGTAGCAAGAAGAGTTGGTTCACTGGAACTTTGCTTTGGTGATGGATACAAGCGGCAAGCTTTTGGTGCCAAAGGGCTGACTTCTCGTTCGTGAAGAGCGCAAAAACTTCAGGGGTGCTCAACTGAGACCACACCAAGGGTCCAGGACCTGAGGGGCACTACTTGAAGGTCAGGAACTCATTCCAGCAGAGGCCAGCAGGGTTCAGGCAGGACCAGTTGCAGGTTCAGGTAGCAGGTCAGCTGAATAGTTGCAGGATACTGCTGGAGCTTGTTATGTACCTGTAGCTCAGAACAAAAGGTCATCTGGCTGACCCTTAGAATCACTTCAGCCTGGGAAGAAGGGTGCAGGCCCAATCCTCCTTCTCAGCAACCAGGGCAGCAGGCAGCAGAGCAGAAGCACAGCAGGGAGGCAGAGTGGCAGTGCTTCTGGCAGCAAAGCAACACAGCAGTCCTTTTTCTGTAGTATTCACAGGTCCAGGAGTGTACCTAAGAGTTGGTGTCTGAGGTCCAATTTTTATACCTGGTGCCCACTTTGAAGTGGTACAATCTTCCAGAGGATTCCACCATCCAGAGGTGCTTAGAATTCCCTACCTCCCTGCTTGCTCTGGCAGTGTCAAACCCCTTTGTGAAAGTGCTCAGGTAGGGCCTTTGTGATGTGCGAGTGTTGTAGGAGACAGCTCCTCCCCCTCATTAACTCAGAATGGCCCATCCTGCCAAAACCTAGCTTCCTTTCGTCTCACGTTCTGGGAGCAATAAACAAAGACCAACTGCCACTAACACCTATTAATGTGACCCAGGAAAGAGGCACCAGCAAATGGTTGGGACAAGAAAATGCAAACTTTCTAAAAGTGGCATTTTCAGAATTGTGATTAAAAATCTCACTTACCATTAAAGAGGACTTTTAATTACAATCCTTTAGACACTAAACTCGACCTGTCTACCTGCTCCCACTTAAAAGTTATCACCTATTAAATGTAATAAGGTAACTCCAATACTATCCTGTAGAAGAGGTAGACCTTGCAGTAGTGAAATACAAAGTTGAGAGTTCTTCACTACCATTACATGTAAAACTTAAAAGTAAAAATGTCCAACTTTTTTAATACACTGCACCCTGCCCTCTGGGCTGTACAATACCTAAACTAGGGGTCATATATATGTATTAAAAAGTAAGATTTGGGCCTTGCAAAAGGATTATTTTGCCAGGTCGAAATGGCAGTTTAGAAATGCACACACAGGCTGCAATATCAGGCCTGAGATATGTTAAAAGAGCTACTTAAGTGGGAGGCACGATACGTACGGCAGACCCACTAGTAGTATTTAATTTTCAGGCCCTGGGCACATGCGGTGCACTTTACCAGGGATGTACAAGTAATTGAAATATGCAAATTGGGTGCAAGCCAATTCTATCATGTTTAAAGGGGAGAGCACAAACACTTTATCACAGGTTAGCAGTGGAGAAGTGCACAGAGTCCTATGGCTAACAAAAACAAATTCTGCAAAAAAGAGGAGGGTAAAGGCAAAAGGTTTGGGGGTGACCCTGCAGAGAGGGCCAGGTCCAACACTAACCAATAGACCACAATTCATTTCTCTACATTCATGCCCGTTAGCACCATTCTCACAGTCGCTAGACATGCCCCAAGGCTCATTGATTACCTCCCTTTTCTTTAACATGTACTTGGCACCACATTCTGAGCATATAAACTTCTTTGCACTTATCTATGCTGATGATATTCTGATTATCATTTAACTGTGACATTGTCATACCTTGAGACATATGAATTTATCAAATCTCAACAGCTAAAACACAATACTATAAAATCACTTCTATCTGGATCCTTCTGCAACTGGCACCCAATCTTCAACTGCCCTCATGCTTTCATGCCTATACTTTGCCAAACACTCTATATAGTGATTACAAAGCACCGGCTCAAGAATGTCCAAAGAATACATAATGCAGTGGGTAGGCAAAGTGCTTAGTCTGAGTGGCCATTACCATGCCAAACTTACCCTCAAATCCCTGTACTGACTACCAGTTAAAAATGAAAATTCTTCAAAGCGTTCTGCATTGCCCACCAGAGCAATACATAAACCTCTCACCACTTTTTCTCCAATCTAAATTCAGACTCAAAGTGCCTAATTATGAGTAGCCTAAGCTACACATGATAATGATTGGAGGTGTGACATTGGTGTGTAGAATTTATTGGATGCAAGAAGTATTGCATACTACAAAATGTTGGAGAATAACATACCCGTTTTGGTCCATTCCGCACCAAAATCCATATTTTACAGTAAATACCGTACACTTCTCCTATTTTTAAATCCCAACATGTTTGACATTCTGAAATGTAATAAAGTATGAGGTCTTTATCACATCCCGGATGCTGTAAATACAACTTGTCAGAATTTCAACCCTGGAGTAAACAGGGATTTGCACAGGGGTAGGAAAACTCTGAATCACTCATAATCAGTCAAGAAGGAACTGTATATGGAAACTATTGCCTCTACTAATCATCATTCATTTCATAAAAAAATATAGGTGGAAGTTCTATCTCTGTAAAAACTTACAAACTGTGGAACACACTACCCCAAAAAAATAAGGATGATCGGCCGCTACCTAGAATTCATTAGAACTATAAAAACTAGCCTTTTTCCCCAAAACATGATTCAAGACTAGACAGATATATACAATCTTGTAAAATGAATCAAAATACCTCAGGAAGGATCATCAGTGTCCTAGTGGGAAAAACATACAGCGCTGTTAGAATAGAACAGAAATCTATTGTTGTGCGCCTAATTGTGCTACAACTGTGCCGAGTGCAATATGGTGTAATAACCTTGTATCAAGGCAACAGCCTCTATATATAAAAATAGCAAGGTATCATTGGGATGCATGGCTGCATCTATTTCACACACCCTCTGCAACACACACAAACACTAATGCACTAGTGAAGACTTGTGCAAATCTTCTACCCTGCTCACAAACCTCAAACACGCCACACAATCTTTTCCTCTCGTATAGGCAAGAAAAAATCAATAATAAACACGCATAGTTAAAAAAATGTTCATAACGCCCCAAAATTCTTCACATTTTTCTATCATTAAACTGATGATAGATGTTTTAGTCAAAATGTCAACTGGAGATGGGTGTACATTGTGGGCTATTATGATGCTGGTCAACACTAACCCTGGGCGTAGTTTGCGTAGTAGCACTACACGTAGCTACGTGAAGTACACTTTGAACTACGCGTGGCTATGCAAATTGCGTAGTGCGTAGCTGTGTGCTTGTCTGCACTGTGCAATAATTGCCAACGGCATCTTGCACAGTGCAAGTTAAGATAAAATAAGTATCTCTGTCTTTATATTGTTTCAAAAACCTTTATTAGTTTGATAAAGGCACACTTACATAGTTACAATGAAACAATGATCATAAGAAGTACAAGGATACAAAAAAGCATGTGAAAAAGCATGGTCGTAATCATCATGGTGCATTATTCATCCCTTCCAAAAAATGTACTAAGAAGTTTTATTGATGGCCTATATAAATGCCAATCCTGGTAGCCTGGTGGCAAAGGCAGAAAAAAAAAACCAGTTTTTAAGTGACCCAACCTTTCCAATTTGTAATCTGCCACAACGTATTAGCGTCTTCTAGGCCTAAGGTGGCACGGTCTATATGAACATAAGTCATAAGTCCATATCTTTGTGGAGATAGAGAAGTAAATTTCGTGCATCCCAGAGAGCCTCTTTAGCAGAGTTTAAAAGCCGCCAACCCGTGGGAGGACGCGGAGCAGAAAGACCTTGTCCATAGAGCAGGGCGTGGAAAGATAAAGCAGAAATACCTGCAATATGCAACAGGAAAGGCTGTAATAAGGTCCAAAACTCCTTGGCATAGAGGCAACCCCACAGCAAATGATAAACAGTCTCTTCATTGCCACATCTGATGCATGGGCAACATGCTGTGGGGGCCAATCCTCGCCGATGCTGAAAGGTTTTCACCGGAAGACAGCCATGCACAGCCATCCAGGCCAGATCACGCTGACTGTGAGTAATGTCCTTGTGTCCTACCATTTTCCACACTCGCAAGGATTGCGGTTCGGACAGGGTATTCAACACAACAGGTTGCTCTTGCTTCCGGAGTTCCTGCTTCAGTCTAGTGGGGTGAATACATACATCCCGGTCAAAAAGTTCAGTGTCCAAAGTCTGCAAAAAGGAGCAAAACCCCTTGTAGTAAGGTGGGACAATGGTTGCCAAGGGGTACAGGTTAGAAGGTGCAAAGAGCCCAAAACGTCGCAACATGGCTCCTAAAAAATAACGGGTGAATAAAGCAGGCACTGAAACAAGATCTTCATCAGTACGGGATACTACATAACATAATAACTTAGAGAACAAAAAGGTTTTAAGATCAGGTAAACTTTTTCCCCCATTCTTCCATGTTTTACAAACTTTAGCACGACTGAGCTTTTCCATCTTAGAACTCCAGAGGAAAGTAAAAATCATTTTTTGAATTTTCTGCATGGTACGGTGGTGTGGAGGGAAAACCATAGCAAGATACAACAACAGAGGAAACAAAACTGCTTTAATAACTAAAACTTTTCCGTCCAGTGTAAGTTTACGCAAGGACCAGAGAGAGAGCTTTTTTAAAATCTTAGCGTGGACTTCGTCCCAATTCCTCTCCACATGCCCTTGCGCCACAAAATAGACCCCCAAAATCTTAGTAGGTTCGGTGGTAACAGTGAGTGGAAGGTGCGCCAGCCGATCCCAAGGACCAGTGGTCAGACAAACACTCTTTCCCATGTTCAGACTCAACCCTGATACCTCCTGAAAGAGAGAGGCCTGTAAAAGGGTCCTGCGCACAGAGGCGGTGGCAGGACATAATACAGTGACATCATCCATGTAGGCGGTAACCTTGGTGGGGGCCCCAGAGCCGCCAGGAACAAAAACACCTTTGATCAGTTTGTCCGTTCTGAGTTTACACAAAAAAGGCTCGAGCACACAAACAAACAGAATGGGAGACATGGGGCATCCTTGACGGACTCCAGTGTGTATAGGAAATGCAGTGGTATGGAATCCATTGATACTCACTTGGCTGTAAGCACCATGATACAAGGTGCGGATCATGTGAACAAAAGCAGGGGGAACATTCATTTTTGTTAAGATCAAAAACAAAAAATCATGCCAAACTGTATCAAAAGCCTTATGGAAATCCAGGCTCAAAAGACCCAGAGGAAGGCCCCTCTCCTGATTGTACCATAAAGCATCACGCAAGGTCACCAGGCTGTCTACAATAGTGCGCCTGCTGATGGCGCAAGCTTGGTTTTGGTGAATGCAAGAATGCATAACTCCTCGAAGGCGGCGTGCCAGCACCTTAGCTATAAGCTTGTAATCAACGTTCAGGAGAGATATAGGCCTCCAATTTTGCAATGAGGTCTCGTCCCCCTTTTTATACAACAGAGGGATGATACCGGCTGAGAAGTCTGCAGAAAAGGTATTATTAGTAAAGCCTTCATGCACAACTGCCATATAGTCAAGACACAACAAGGCCTAAAATTTACGATAAAATTCCCATGTAAGCCTATCAATGCCAGGGCGAGAACCTCTGGGGGAAGACTGCAAGGCTGACAGAAATTCTTCCCCATCAAAGGGTTGCCCCAAGAGAGTGATTTGATCTGTAGTGAGACCTCCTTCCAGTCCAGAACAATATTCTTCCATATCCTGAAAAGAAGAAGTATTAGAGGGTGCAGCATACATACAAGAATAAAAATCAAAAGCGATCTGTTTACAATGCTCAGTGCCGTGCAAAATGGTACCATGTTGATCACGGAGTGTTGTGAGTAATTTATGGGAAGATTTCGCCTGCTTAAAAAGAAAGATGTACATTTTTCATTCTCCTGGTAGTATTGGACCCTAGAATGAAATATTGTGGCTTTATTCCTTTTGCCAACCAAGTATTCATGTCCAGCGTAACTAAACGAGTTTCCTCTTTCACATCTTTCCCCGCCGCACCCAATTGCTGGAGAAGGATGAGGCGGCGATGTAGCTTCTGGTAGGCATCCCATTCAATGCGGCGTGTTCCTCAAAAAACAGTTTTGTTATATGTTTGACCCAACACCACCATTTATTTTTAGTTGAGAAACGATTTTGCTGTGCAGCCCATGTATGGTATCGCTTGACATACCGAGCACAAATGAGTTTGTCTTGGAGCAGGTCATTATTAAGTCTCCAAAAGCCAGGGCCCCTTTGAGGCCGGCCTGGTGGTGTGAGCCAGACAGCCAGAACCTGGTGATCCGAGAAGGGGACTGGTGTGAGACTGCATTTGTCAGCGCTTAAAGTTTTGGATGCAAATACAAAGTCTAGACGGGAGCGGGCATTCCCATGATCCGCCTCCCACGTGAAGCCAGAACCAGGAGGATGGTGCTTCCTATAAGTATCATAAAAGTCTAAATCATGAACAAGGGATAACAGCAGTTTTGAAGTCACATCCAAAGTATAGGTTGCCTGTGCACCCTGTCGGTCCTTGGAATGCAGAATACAATTAAAATCCCCCACCAGAAGGGTTGGCGTGGCACCTGCAAGAAATGGTTTAATAAGATGAAACAACTGCTCCCTTTCTGGTTTAAGGGCAGGAGCATATACAGCACATATTTTGAGCGGCAAACCATCCATCAAAACAGACAATAATATAGCCCGTCCGGGCCATAAGATTTTTTCCTCCGTGATTTGCCAATGCTTATGCCGGAAAAGAACAACGACCCCATCATTCTTGTTGGCACCTCCTGACCACGCCGAGGGTCCATAGGGCCAATGTTGCTGCAAGGAAAAATATTTCGGTTAATAAGGAAGAAAACATCCTTGCAAGCAAATGACATCAAAACGTGTATGTGCAAAATAATCAAGGACTGTGTTCCTACGCAAAGCTGTCCCCAAACCTCTCACATTACAAGAGGCTAGGGATATGGCCATTATGATTAGGAGAGAACAACCAGTCATACTGTTTAAAGTGGAACATGGGCCCCAGAATCATCATCTTCTACCCTGGCAACTTCTGCTGAACTCTGAAGAGTGGACGCCGAAAAAAGGGCCTCCAAGTTCGGCGTGCACTCCAGATCCAGCTCTGGACTATCAGAAATTTCTAGAACCTGGACTATGTCCTGAATATCTTAACAAAAGGGAGGGACTGATAGGGCTGTTTTACGGGGTCCAGCGTACATGCCCAGATACTGTAAATCAAGAAGGGTACGCAGTTCCCCAAAAGAAGATAGGATAACGAGTGTGGAGGTGAAAGGAGGGGAATCCTCCTAAACGGAACTAGAGTCCTCACACACCCAGCCAGCTAGGTGTCATGCTTCATCATATGGACTCGCTCCTAGTCGGGTCGGCGGTGCAATACCCGACGGGGAACTCATAAAGGGGCTCTTTAGCGGAGATCTTCTGTTCCTGCCGTATGGTGCCGTGGGTGTAAGGGCCCTAAGGGTAAGTGTAGATGTGAGTGAGTGGTTTTATTAAAAAAGGTTGGATAATCCAAAAGTTTTTTTTTAATGGAATGGTCATCCACCTTATTAAAAATACAAAAGAGTGGCTGCTCACTGCCTCAATTGTCCAGGGAGCAAAGCTCAACTCTACAAAAGTGGTCGACATGTTTCACGCTGTGTGTTCATAATTGATACAGTGCATTTCTTCAGGACCTATAAAACTATCTACACATAGTGGGTCGGTGGAAGAAAACCTACCTACCACTAATCTTACGTGCGAGCATGTAGTCCCGACAAGCCTAGTGATATCCTAGACAGGGATGACAAAAAGCATAGACAATAAAATATAGACAATAAACTGTGAGTGATATTGTATAGTCATCCTCATAGCTCCACAACAAGTAGTCCATCCAATAAGTGCACGTATGTGAAAGGAATGCACTCATCTTTCAAAACAAATGACATTTAGTAAAAACACAAAATGACTGGAGAAGAACGTAACTAAAATGAATCTAAAACAAGTAAATAGTTGATAGCCTCACCTAACTAGGTGATGGCGCTTGCTTCTACAGTATTGTCAGCTCTTGACACCTCAGTGGATGGTGTCCTAAACATAGGGGAGTAAAACAGTATCAATGACAAACTAATGTCACAAAAGGGGGGAAAAGGACCAATCCTGGTGGCGTATGGCACAAAAGGACCCCCACATGGTGGACCAGCATAGCGTCAGGACGCCCCCACCCTGGCTGAGTCAGTGTATATTACCAGAGCTTAATGTCAAGAACGATCAGGCCGATCGTGTAAGTAACTAACCGGAGTCAAATTGGCTCGACTAGTAGCCCACAGAGCATAGAGTTGCACCAGTGTTAGCTCTGTCGTACCGCATCAACCCGTCAGTACCTGACATGGCCCCAAGGACACACTGATCAAAGCGTCCGGTGTGGAGGGGAAGTGCCGAGATTCCGGGTCACTCAAAAGTCGGGACCCACATTGTGAACAAAACAGCACGCCGAGACACACACACGCGTAGGCTGGAAACCAGCCTGCGCACTCACCTGTCCTTAGTCGGACGATCGCCTGAAAACTACCCAAGTGCCGAGCTGAGCAACCGGATCGGATACTCCTTACCGAACTGGGGTTTATGTATACCGCTATCCTAGTCCCGCCGCCGGGTCAGCTGGAGTAGCACAACGTGGCGCAGCGGCAAGTCACGTGGTACACCCGGCTTAAGTCCAGCATACGCTGTGTGCCGGTCCTGTAAACATGGCGGCCATCTTGAAAGATATGAAAAGAGCTACAAGTGCTGCAAAAGTGAGCCAGTGGTTGTTATACGATGGAAAATTATCGAACCTAGATTTCCAAATCAAGAGAAAAGTTTTAGGTTTAAAACGAAGGGTAATAATAACCTTCTTGAAATGGAACCACACGCTAAAATGAGGGAGGGGGAAGTGCTTAAGTGTGTGGAGAACTAGAAAGGGACGTTAATCCAATGTAGAAATTCCGGTGTAAACACAAAAATCCTCTTATTCCCCAGTGGGCCAATGTACTCAAAGGACCATCATTTGTACGTAGATGCATCAGAGGGAAAAAATGTTCGCGGTGTACAAAAAGGCAGAGGGGGTAGACAATGCAATACATGTAGAGGGTACCAAGTAGCAAACCCAAGGGAGAGATAAGTCAATTATCTATTTGTCAGTGCAGCCCAGGGTATATTATCATTGAGGCTGCATGTATCTGTAGAAAGGCGGTGTACCCATCTCTGCTCAATTCTAAAAAGAGCTTGGTGGGTAATTTTAGGGTGTGGATTCAAGTATCATCCATTTCAGAGTTTCTACCTTGTGGTTGAGGTCCCTAAAATGAGTGTATAGTTTTGTCGTTGTTTTCATACACCTCACATTACTTTTGTGTTCAGTAATCCGTAGTTTTATTTGTCTCATTGTCATCCCTATGTATTTTTTCCCACAGGGACATGTAATCAGGTATATACATCTTGGTGTATTACAGTTTGTGTGTCTCTTAAGCTGCCATGTAAGAGTGTCAGTCAGCTTGATCTCCTTAAAAATATCTGTCTGGTCACAGACCGAACACATCCCACAGGGATAATGACCGGTAACCGGTGGTAGATTCCACAAAGTCCTCTGTACACCTAGCTCCCTGGTTTTAGGCCTGGTATGTACAAGGATGTCCTTCAAGTTAGGTGTGCGTTTAAAGGCAAACCTAGGTTGCGGGAGGCTCAGGTCACCTGTGTTCACCATACCCCAGTGTTTTTTTATTATTTTCTTAATCAATGTGGAATTGGGGGTAAATGAAGTGACACAAGTTAGTGTCTCTATTTGTTCTTTAGTCGAGACCTGGAGCAATGCCTCTCGTGGGTTATTCATAGCTCTTTTAATAAGGTGGATGACCATTCCATTAAAAAAAAACCTTTTGGATTATCCAACCTTTTTTAATAAAACCACTCACTCACATCTACACTTACCCTTAGGGCCCTTACACCCACGGCACCATACGGCAGGAACAGAAGATCTCCGCTAAAGAGCCCCTTTATGGGTGCCCGTCGGGTATTGCACCGCCGACCCGACGAGGAGCGAGTCCATATGATGAAGCATGACACCTAGCTGGCTGGGTGTGTGAGGACTCTAGTTCCGTTTAGGAGGATTCCCCTCCTTTCGCCTCCACACTCGTTATCCTATCTTCTTTTGGGGAACTGCGTACCCTTCTTGATTTACAGTATCTGGGCATGTACACTGGACCCCGCAAAACAGCCCTATCAGTCCCTCCCTTTTGTTAAGATTAACTGCACGGGTCACCCCGTGGGACTTCCCTTTTTTAGGTTACCAATCAGTGTATAATTACACTAGCTGGCCCAGTAGACTTTTTGCTATATCACTTCTCTCCACATAGTGGATAACCAGGTCTCCTACCTGAGATGGAGGATACCCCGGGACTTAGCTTCGATGAGGAAGCTATCGCTGATATCTTGAGAACAGCACCCTCCATATTAGGTTCTGGAGGGTCCGTGGCCTCAGGGTCACTAGCAGATGACTGGAGTTCAATAACACTTTTGAAGAAAGAATGGCTCAAGATTACTCTACACGGAGCCCTTATGACTGAGTATTTACGGGCAAATATCGCACCTCGTGGCCTCATAGTCAACATCTTGCCTAGAACTTTTCTCTTGATTTGGAAATCTAGGTTCGATAATTTTCCATCGTATAACAACCACTGGCTCACTTTTGCAGCACTTGTAGCTCTTTTCATATCTTTCAAGATGGCCGCCATGTTTACAGGACCGGCACACAGCGTATGCTGGACTTAAGCCGGGTGTACCACGTGACTTGCCGCTGCGCCACGTTGTGCTACTCCAGCTGACCCGGCGGCGGGACTAGGATAGCGGTATACATAAACCCCAGTTCGGTAAGGAGTATCCGATCCGGTTGCTCAGCTCGGCACTTGGGTAGTTTTCAGGCGATCGTCCGACTCAAGGACAGGTGAGTGCGCAGGCTGGTTTCCAGCCTACGCGTGTGTGTGTCTCGGCGTGCTGTTTTGTTCACAATGTGGGTCCCGACTTTTGAGTGACCCGGAATCTCGGCACTTCCCCTCCACACCGGACGCTTTGATCAGTGTGTCCTTGGGGCCATGTCAGGTACTGACGGGTTGATGCGGTACGACAGAGCTAACACTGGTGCAACTCTATGCTCTGTGGGCTACTAGTCGAGCCAATTTGACTCCGGTTAGTTACTTACACGATCGGCCTGATCGTTCTTGACATTAAGCTCTGGTAATATACACTGACTCAGCCAGGGTGGGGGCGTCCTGACGCTATGCTGGTCCACCATGTGGGGGTCCTTTTGTGCCATACGCCACCAGGATTGGTCCTTTTCCCCCCTTTTGTGACATTAGTTTGTCATTGATACTGTTTTACTCCCCTATGTTTAGGACACCATCCACTGAGGTGTCAAGAGCTGACAATACTGTAGAAGCAAGCGCCATCACCTAGTTAGGTGAGGCTATCAACTATTTACTTGTTTTAGATTCATTTTAGTTACGTTCTTCTCCAGTCATTTTGTGTTTTTACTAAATGTCATTTGTTTTGAAAGATGAGTGCATTCCTTTCACATACGTGCACTTATTGGATGGACTACTTGTTGTGGAGCTATGAGGATGACTATACAATATCACTCACAGTTTATTGTCTATATTTTATTGTCTATGCTTTTTGTCATCCCTGTCTAGGATATCACTAGGCTTGTCGGGACTACATGCTCGCACGTAAGATTAGTGGTAGGTAGGTTTTCTTCCACTGACCCACTATGTGTAGATAGTTTTATAGGTCCTGAAGAAATGCACTGTATCAATTATGAACACACAGCGTGAAACATGTCGACCACATTTGTAGAGTTGAGCATTGCTCCCCTGGACAATTGAGGCAGTGAGCAGCCACTCTTTTGTATTTTTAATAAGGTGGATGACCATTCCATTAAAAAAAAACTTTTGGATTATCCAACCTTTTTTAATAAAACCACTCACTCACATCTACACTTACCCTTAGGGCCCTTACACCCATGGCACCATACGGCAGGAACAGAAGATCTCCGCTAAAGAGCCCCTTTATGGGTGCCCGTCGGGTATTGCACCGCCGACCCGACGAGGAGCGAGTCCATATGATGAAGCATGACACCTAGCTGGCTGGGTGTGTGAGGACTCTAGTTCCGTTTAGGAGGATTCCCCTCCTTTCGCCTCCACACTCGTTATCCTATCTTCTTTTGGGGAACTGCGTACCCTTCTTGATTTACTATGTCCTGAATAACCTCCTCTGAGTCAGAGAGGTGTAGAAGAGCGTCAAACCGTCCCCCTCCAGAAAAGCGATCCAGAGAGGAGGTACGACGCTTAGCACCTGTAGAACAGGAAGAATCCACTACATTTTGAGATGTACGGGTTTTCCGCTTATTTGACGTATATGTAGACCAGCCACTATTGTCCATTTCTTTCTCCTTTTGCTGGACTACCGCAGGCTGGGCTTTTTTTAACACTGAGGTTTTGCCTGCTGATTTTATCACTTTCACCGAACATTGTGGCTTCGGAGCAGACTGCACTGTGGGAGAAATGACCGAAGGGATTGTCTCAGGCACAACTGTAAGTGAAGCCTCAGGAGTGGAGGGTGCCTGGCTTACACCTGGAGTGGGAACCACACCCGAGGCAGACTGTGAAGCATCGTTTGCGCGCTGCGCCTTTCTAGCTAAGGCCTCTTTTTTAAGGCGCAGGGTTTCCACACGTTCTGCCTCATCCACCTCTTCCACCTGTGGAGACTGCAGAGCAGGGTCAAACTCTGGGTCCGAGGGGTCTGCACTATATGCCTCAGCATTGTCCTCATCAGTCCCCTGATACACCCCACATCGCCGGATCTCAAGACCATCAATAAACCCCAAAATCTCAGAGTCCGTGACATCCTGGCGTGCATCAGATGGGCCTGCTATAGTGCGCGGGCAGATGGTGGAGGTCCCTGCGCACTGGCAGCAGAGGCATAGGAGAACTTTCCCTTAGGACAGGTCTTAAACAAATGGTCAGTACCACCACATAAATTGCATTTTTTGGGAACCACACAATCTTGCGCTTTATGGTCAGCACCCCCACAATTCCTGCAGACCATGCCAGAGCACTGTTCTTTAGCATGGCCGAATTGCTGACAAAGTCTGCAGAAGAGGGGCTGGCCTGAATATACCAAAAAACCTTTATTAGCCCCCAGGGAAAAAGTCAAATGCAAAAGATTCATGAAAGGGTTTCAATGCTTTTGCATTTGACTCGTGAGGGACATCTAGTAACGACTAGTGGAACTGCAGCTTGATGTATTAATAATTTCAATGCTTTTTCATTTGACTCGTGAGGGACATCTAGTAACGACTAGTTGAACTGCAGCTCTTTGTAGAATTATTTTGATATTGGACACTATAATATTTACTGCCCACTGCTAAACTCGTCCCATAATGCTTTGCAGGGCCTTTGGTTGGGATTGTATTTTTGCCCATAACTGTGCTTGGGGTGGTCCTAGGAGGAAGGGACCACCACTGAATCATTCAGCATGATATGCTCTTTGTGTTCAAGGTATCTGCTTGGTCCTCCCCCTAGGTTAGGGGGGACCCCAAAATCATCACCTCTCTCATTGCCTGATATTTTCATTCTCAAAGTTCCCTTTTGTGAATTGGTTATATGCTTTTTAGCATGTAAAATTGCTTTATCAAAGCATTTGTAGGTGTTGATGGTTTTACTGCTACGCTACGTCAATTAGCACATTTTTGCACTGTGCTATGTGCAATTTGCGTAGTGCGTAGTAGCACAAACTACGCATACTCCGTGAGCGTAGCGTAGTACTACGCCCAGGGTTAGTCAACACTACAGCTATTTAAGTAATAATTAAAGACTTCGTCGAACATTAATTATATATTTCAGAATATGAAGTATAAAATCAGACATATATCATATTAATGCTGCCATAATGTGTTTGCTTGTTTTAGACAAGTAAAAAAGTGAGCAAGTTCAGTTGAATCTCTTACACATCTCAGAAATGACTCATTAATGACTCCTTGCACTTCAAGGAAATGGGGTCCTTATTTTAGCGGTTGTGGGACATCTGTTAAAAAACTGACAGATGTTCCATCCACCCTATCTAAATTGCATGGAGGCCTGATACACTCTGAATAGGGTGAACGGAACATCTGCTGTGCTTTGGCGGATGACCAACATCGACATATTCTAAATTAGGCACCAAGACTATTTTCTGGCTACATGAGCAAGAAGTGGGTAGTATATTTTATTACAAATCCTTAATTGCCATTTTAGCTTGTGGCTTCTTCCATCACCTGTAATCTTGTTTCAATTTATTCGACTAGATTTATCATGTGTGTTAATTAGTCTGTAATATCTTAAAACAGTATTTGTACATTTTTGTAGAAAGAGCACACATAGTAAAAACCATTAGGACTTGCCTTAAATGGCACGTTCTGAACTATTTCCTTTACCAGTCCTTTTTTGTACTGATGCTCCTGCACATTTGTGTTTTTAATTTACGAATCAAAAATGTCCCATTCACTATGTTAGAACTGCAATATTCCTGCAAGTGCATCACAAAGTAGATGTACGAACATGCACACACTAAAGCCATCTTGGAATGTTGAAGAACAGGTTGCTCATTTTCAGTAAAGCTATTTCAAGTGGATACTCCCTCAAACCGCAGATTTGTCACCTTAGAATATCCCCCAGATGTCAGACAGGATTCTGAGAAATTTGAAGCAGTGCTACTCTGTGCTGCTAGGTGGCATCATGCGGCTCTATGTTGGGTCCATACCATCCCAGAAGTGACCGAGCACAGCCGCATAGAATTGCAACCAATGCACACGGACATCAGTTTGTCTTTTCCATTTCCATGTCCTCAGATGCGCAGTGTGCAAAATTATTTCTTACATTGGGCTGAATAGTAACTTGGGACATTTTTAAATATTGACGAGGGATCACTACACAGAAGGAAGAGTTGGGCAAGCAGTGAGGGATCCGGGGTTAGATAGAGTATTCACAAGTGTTACCAAAGTTGAGTCACTTGTTCTTTTGATGGATACTTCTAAGTGCAGATTCCTCACCTTAGAATAAATGAGAGAGCAGTACATCCTGAAGGTGGAGAGCCTATGGCGTGGGCTCAGTCCAAAAGGTCTTGCCAAACTGAGCAGGCAAAGTGTCCTTCCCATCGGACCTGGCTGTCAAGGCAGTAATGCTTTATGAACATGTGTACTGAGACCCACATTGCAGCCTGGAAAATATCAAGAACAGGCACTCTGTATAACAATGCAGGGGACGTGGTCTTATCTTATCCTTAGTGGAATGGGCACTCAGACCATCTAGTGACTGATTTGTGGCCAGTGTGTAGCAGATTTTAACTCAAAACAATCCACCTCAACAAGGTCTTCTTTTGCGTAGCCTTCTCTTTTTTTTGCTCCAGAGAACCCCATAAAAAGTTGATCGTCCACTTGAGGATCCTTGGTATGATCTGTGTAAAAGCTTAAAGCTCCTCAAGGGTCCAACCAATGGAGACTCTCCTCCTCCTTGGAGGTGTGAAGAGGATCAAATAATGCTGGTAGACTGATGGATTGCCCAATGTGGAAGGAAGTCGCAAACTTTGGTAAGAGTGCCGTCAGAGTCCTTGGAAACAATTTGGGAAAGATGTGGTGTAGGGTAGGTGCACCAAACTGCCTGCAGTTCACTCACATGATGAGCTGACAAAATCGCAATGATGAATATAGTTTTCAAAATCAGAAGAACAGCAAGCCACAAAGCATAGTCTAGAAGGGCGTACACATGAGGAAGTCGACAAAGTTAAGGTCACACTACGGCATCACAAATGGCTTGGAAAGAAATATGTGTGTAAAACCTTCAATAAATCTCTTCACAACAGGTGATCGGAACAAGGACGGTTGGCCTGGCAAATGGAGAAAGCTGAAAGGGCTAACAAATACCCTTTTACAGTGCCCACAGCAAGGCTTTGCTGGGCTAAAGACAGAACAGAAAGGCATCTGACAGCTTTGCCACTGGTTTGGGCCAGTGGTTCGGGCACCGCACTAGATAAGAAATTTGCCACAGCACCCACTATCTATGGATTTCATGGAGTTACGTGACGTCTGCGAGTGAGGATGACATCAACCACTTCAGGTGGAAAATCAAACACTGTCAATTTGCGGCAGCTCAATCTCCACGCATGCAAAGAGGTGTGACTAGCATAGAGTTGGGTGAAGGACCCTGTCCTGTTGGTGAGACAGGCAGTCCTTGCAAAATGGCAGTCTGATCAGAAGACAGGTGCTCCTGCTTAGGAGTTCCAGGTACCACACTCTCATTGCCCAATCCAGGGCCACTACAATGGCCTGGCCTAATCCTTCCTGGTCTTCTTCAACCCTCGTGCAGAATAGGTAGTGGTGGCAAGGCGCACAAGAGTCCCTTGTTCCATTTCAAACAGAATGCATCTACTAACATGTGTTTTGCCGAAAACCCCAATATGCAAAGTTGTTGACACTTCGCATTCTTGATAGTGGCAAAAAGATCTAGCCAGTATTTTTCCACTGGTGGAAGACACCCTGCACCACCTCATGATGTAGACGTCACTCATGATCTGCCAGATGACATCTGTTTAGTTTATCTGCACTGGTATTCAAGGACTCTGCCAGGTGGTTGCTGGCCAGAAAGGTGTTCTAATGCTCCTGTCACCTCCAAGAGACGCAAAGTCTCTTGGCACAGGACCCGGTTCCTCTCTCCACCCTGCGTGTTGCAGTACCACATGGTGGTGGTGCTGCCCATGAGAACCTGCACCAGCCTTCCCTTGATGGACAGCAGGAATGTCTTCATGGACAGACTAATGGCCCACATCTTCAGCAGATTGAGATCTCCACTTGAGACCAAAGACTTCTGATCACCTCTCCCAAATGATACTCCAACCCAACAATAATGTGTCCATCACCACTTTCAGCTCTGAGTGGGGTAGGGAGAGAGGCCTTTCGCAGGACAAATTGTGATAGGTCAGCCATTCCTGCAGATCTTGCTCATGTCCACCGCAGACCTATTATGTTATCTCCAAATCATTCACTGGAATACAGATTATCGACTTGTGACAATGGACTCCATATCTCTCTCTACAAATGCATTGATCATGAAATTGGGATTATTGGATGTAACTATTTTTTTTACAAAAGGAGATTATAAGTAGACAGGGAGCACACCAAGATGTTGCTTGAGATGATTGAAACAGTACTGAAAAACAACATCTTTCAGTTCTGTAATGATACGTCCCACAAAGTCTGCAGGACTGCAATCAGCAATTAATTTGCACCAAGTTATGAGAATACCACCATGGGGAGATGGAAAAAGGAATTTGCTTGGTAAGGGTAAGGTTAAATCTTTTTTAAACAAGAATTGCGAATGAGATAATAATATGGTTATCATTTATTGAAGACATTTATTTTGTATAGATTTAGGGTAGAACAGAGAATAGCTTCAAGAAATATTTCCAGAGCCTAAATAACAATCTGTTAAATATACATCTCACCAGCAAAATTAGTCCCAACAGAATTGAGTATCTGGGCACAACAATCTGTATTTACGAGGGAAACCTACAAACAACAATCAACAGAAAAAGCCCAGTCACCAACAATGTTCTACATGCCTCCAGTCACCATGATAGACATCTTAAATGGAGTATCCCCTTTGGGGAAATGCTAACGGTCAAATGAATTGTTGCACTGATAAAGATCTTAGGAATATGTGGCTACGGTCAAACAAAGATTTTTTATCAAGAAATTAATGGTAACACGGCATACCCAATGGCTGCACATAACAAGAAGGAACACAATAGCCAGAGGAAAACACTAGAATTCTGGGTAAAAGGTGGATGAAAATGTGGCAAAAGATTTTTGGTGATAGGCTAGCCACTTCAGATATTGGAGCGAGCACAGAAAAGGTTGAACCAGAACAAACAAGAGGAACTATCGGGGACTGAGAAACTAAACATAAAGAGAGATGACAATATAAAAAAAGGTTTTACCACAAAATATCATAAAGAGGTCGCACAGCTAACAATTTTCCAGAAACACTGGTATATACTGAAATAAAATCTTGAACTGCAAGAAGTAATTGTAGGCCGCCCTCTAATTACTGTTAAAAATGCAACATCAATTGCTTCATCCTAATAAGCAGCCATTTTGAGGATACAAACAAAAGTTGGCTACAAAAGAGAAAACTAGGGTTTTGGAAGTGATCAAAATGTAAGGCATCTAAATATGGAATAAACCCATTGGAGCTTGAAAATAATGGAACAGCACATAAAATAAATTAACCACATTCAAAAGCACTTGTATTGTATACACTTTAGAATGTCTCTGCAAAAAGAAATATATATTGGAGGTACAATTTGCCAACTACAGAAACAAAAATGTATTTAGAACATATATGTGTAATAAGGAATGGTGACCTGGCATATCCAAATGGCTAGATATTACAAGGAGGACCACAATAACCAGGTGGAAACACTGGAATTCTGGGGCATTGAAATAGTGGGAAAATCAATACCTAGATTGGTCGGAACTCCGAAATTTAGATGATTGGAATCAAAATATATCATAAAAAAAGAGAACTAAAGATCATCTTGGACTTAACCAAGATGAGGAATTTCGGGTACACCTGTAGAACCCAAATCAAAGAAAACTGAAAATGCGGAATGAATGGTTATTGGATTACTAGAAGGGAAATACAAAGAATGATAAAGATGATAAACTGTGGTGAAAAGCCCACTAGAGGACAGGAAGGTAAACTAAATTCAACAGACAACTGAACATGTAGAATTAATTACATTGCACATTACAAAAGAATTAAATAATTAACAGTGATGGTCATATGCTCGTAATAGCCCACTGGAGGGTAGGAATATATAATAAATTCAATGAATAATTACAGATTACAACAGTTGAAATACAGTGAAAGTAAATAAGGATGGAACACAGCCACTGAGTGACAATAAAATTATAATGCTACTCATGAACCCCTCCACAAAATAGTGACACCTATGAAAAAAAGAGTTTTGAATGTTGACCTTATAGTAATTGATTGAAGAATGTTTTTAATTGCTCAATTGACATTGGGTTATTATAGGTATTTTGATGAATGAACTACTTATCCTGTGTTAACAGGAAGTAGCTTACATGTAAACAAGACCCCAGATAAAATGCATAGTGTTTTGCCCATGATGCATGCACATGAAGCTGTAATATTGTGTTTGGGAAAGTAAAATGCTTTTGTCATTATTCAGCCTGGCATGGATAGCACTAGCTAATCCTATGCTTAAAGACTTTGCTGCAAAAATGGCGAAATGTTTTGTCGCATCTCTAGCTCAGTATGGATGGCACTGTGCTAATCCAATGCTTAAAAACTGCAAGAGAAACAGAAATTTGAGTTGAGTAGATTTAGAATGTGGAGGGCGTTGTACAATGCTCCATAAAAAGATACTACTGTCCACCTTAAACTTGTGAATTACCCAGGGTTCCCTGATTCAATTTTACACACACACACATATATATGCAAAATGAGGGGCCACCGGACTTAGTATTCAACTGGGCCGTTTGCATGGAGCACAGACATAGGATTTAGGAGGTGTCCTGTCTGCCGAGGCTCATCATTGAGCTTTTACACTGTTATGGACAGTTATCTTTGCGGCTATTGAAAGCCAGAAATTTCCATGAACTCTATTTCCCAGAATGCTCCACAGTCATAGGAGGAGACCATCAGGGGCGTGGTATCGGCATAAAATGGTGTGGAAATGAGACTGGAACTGCCGTCAGCGTACCTTTGAGAAAGAAGGAACTACCTTTGAAACGCGTCACGTGTTAATGGACGGAGCAGCTGTCACATGGTTTCGACAAACAGGACGCTTTCCGTACCTTCAACAAAAGACTTACAGCCTTTCATCTGTGCGGAGTGCTGCTCAAGCATGGGCAACTATGGGAGCATCAATATGTTGGCGGCAGCCTCGCCGTCGAGCGAGCACCACCCCGCGAAATGAGGGGCCACCGGACTTAGTATTCAACTAGGCCATTTGCGTGGAGCACAGACTTAGGATTTAGGAGGTGTCCTGTCTGTCGAGGCTCATCATTGAGCTTTTAGACTGTTATGGACAGTTATCTTTGCGGCTATTGAAAGCCAGAAATTTCCATGAACTCTATTTCCCAGAATGCTCCACAGTCATAGGAGGAGACCATCAGGGGCGTGGTATCGGCATAAAATGGTGTAGAAATGAGACTGGAGCTGCCGTCAGCGTACCTTTGAGAAAGAAGGAACTACCTTTGAAACGCGGCGGGTGTTAACGGACGGAGCAGCTGTCACATGGTTTCGACAAACAGGACGCTTTCCGTACCTTCAACAAAAGACTTACAGCCTTTCATCTGTGCGGAGTGCTGCTCAAGCATGGGCAACTATGGGAACATCAATATGTTGGCGGCAGCCTCGCCGTCGAGCGAGCACCACCCCGCGAAATGAGGGGCCACCGGACTTAGTATTCAACTAGGCCATTTGCGTGGAGCACAGACATAGGATTTAGGAGGTGTCCTGTCTGCCGAGGCTCATCATTGAGCTTTTAGACTGTTATGGACAGTTATCTTTGCGGCTATTGAAAGCCAGAAATTTCCGTGAACTCTATTTCCCAGAATGCTTCACAGTCATAGGAGGAGCCCATCAGGGGCGTGGTATCGGCATAAAATGGTGTAGAAATGAGACCGGAACTGCCGTCAGCGTACCTTTGAGAAAGAAGGAACTACCTTCGAAACGCGGCGGGTGTTAACGGACGGAGCAGCTGTCACATGGTTTCGACAAACAGGACGCTTTTTGTACCTTCAACAAAAGACTTGCAGCCTTTCATCTGTGCGGCGTGCTGCTCAAGCATGGGCAACTATGGGAGCATCAATATATATATATATATATATATATATATATATATATATATATATATATATATATATATTCACCAACCTCCTTTTCTTTCTACAAAGAAGTCCATTCACTCAAGGGAGGGTGTGGCTAAAGAAACTTTATTTAAAAACTGTTGCCACAGAGACGCTTTTCGGCAATAGTTGCCTTTTTCAATCTGTAAAAGCGCATTCAGTTCAAAAGTCTTGCAGGTAAGTTCATTTTCTGTAATAAATGAAGACAGCACTCATTGCAATTCTCCATCAGGCTAGCGTCGTAGTATATTCACGGTTTCAAGCCAGATCAATGGGTGCAGTCAATGTTCATGTAAAGCAGAACCAACGCAATGGCAGTTCTTTAACAAAACAGTGCTTAAGGTCTTCTGTCGTTTTCTTTGTGAGGTAGCCATCCACCCTCCACTTCTCTGCCACTTGCAGAGCCTTGCTCCGTAATCCCTCGTAGATACTAGCAAGCTGTAGACAGGCTGCGTGACAAAGTGCCTGCCGATCACGCTCGAGAGATTTTTCTCCTCTCACAGCCGTGGCGAGCACCTTGAGCCAAGCCTTAACAAATTTGCTGAAGTGTTGGGTACGGGGGCAGGACGGTTGCTGCTACGCCTTACTCCTCCAATGGCGGTCTGCCGTCCCGCGCCTGATCACAGGTGGTGCTCCGGAAAGACGCTACCGCTACGCGCCGTAACATTCACCAACCTCCTTTTCTTTCTACAAAGAAGTCCTGTCACTCAAGGGAAGGTGTGGCTAAAGAAACTTTATTTAAAAACTGTTGCCACAGAGACGCGTTTCGTCAATAGTTGCCTTTTTCAATCTGTAAAAGCACATTCAGTTCAAAAGTCTTGCAGGTAGGTTCATTTTCTGTAAAAAATGAGGACAGCACTCATTGCAATTCTCCATCAGGCTAGCGTCTTAGTACACTCACGGTTTCAAGCCAGATCAATGGGTGCAGTCAATGTTCATGTAACAGAACCAACGCGCTGGCAGATCTTTAACAAAACAGTGCTTAAGGTCTTCTGTCGTTTTCTTTGTGAGGTAGCCATCCACCCTCCACTTCTCTGCCACTTGCAGAGCCCTGCTCCGTAATCCCTCGCAGATACTAGCAAGCTGTAGACAGGCTGCGTGACAAAGTGCCTGCCGATCACGCTCGAGAGATTTTTCTCCTCTCACAGCCGTGGCGAGCACCTTGAGCCAAGCCTTAACAAACTTGCTGAAGTGTTGGATACGGGGGCAGGACGGTTGCTGCTACGGTTGACTCCTCCAATGGCGGTCTGCCGTCCCGCACCTGACCACAGGTGGTGCTCCGGAAAGACGCTACCGCTACGCGCCGTAACATTCACCAACCTCCTTTTCTTTCTACAAATGAGTCCTGTCACTCAAGGGAGGGTGTGGCTAAAGCACTCATTGCAATTCTCCAAAAGATACACCAGGAAACAGCACAACAGATTTATTGTGCACCAAACTCAAGGACCTTGAGTTTGGTGCACAATAAATCTGTTGTGCCGTTTCCTAGTGTGCCGCCTCTTAATTTCCTACCATCGGGTTGTGAACTGAGAAACTTATAGATATCCAAGTGGCTGCTGCTGCCACTGGCTGGCACCAACGTCGCAGGAAGGGAAACCGCTTTAGCAGCGATTTGGAGAAAATATATATATATATCCGCAACGCTGACAAAGGCGGGAATGTAGTTTTATGGAAGAAGACTGACTACATCAATGAGGCTATGAAGCAACTTAAAGATACAGATTGCTACCGCCGCAGTGACCATCCAGCTCTTCGAAAAACAACTTATGGTTTCAACATGAAGCTAATTGGATGGAAGAATGCAGGATTGCTAATCCAGGACGAATTCCAGTATATGAAAAACGATAAGCCAGTAGTACCAATTCTATATTTTATACCCAAAATTCATAAGAATGCCCTAGTTCCACCAGGGAGGCCTATAATCTCTGCCCGCAAAAGTCTACTGGAAAACACCTCGAGATATATAGACTATTACCTACAGGAACATGTTTACAAGTTGACTTCCTACATTAAAGACACTAGTGACTTTCTAGAGAAACTGATGGATTTCACCTGGCAAACAGAATATCTGTTAATAACTTTGGACGTGACATCCCTTTACACTTCCATAAACCACAAAGACGGTCTAAGAGCGCTCGAATACTACCTTGCTAAAAGAGGACCCGAATATGCACTGCACAGTACAATGCTTTTAAAAATGGTTGAATTCTGTTTGTGCAACAATCTGTTTTTATTCCAAAATAATGTGTACCAGCAGTTGCGAGGGATAGCCATGGGGGCCAGCTTCTCCCCCAGCTATGCGTGTTTACACATGGGGTGGTGGGAGGAGCTGGACCTCCAACGAGATCATATACCCTTTGTAACCAATAATGTTAAGGTCTGGTGGAGGTACATTGATGACCTCTTTGTAATTTGGGACGGGCCAGCTACTGAAGCAGAACATTTTATTGAGGGGCTTAACAGCAACCAACTAAATCTGCATTTCACAGCCTCCATAAGCGACAGAAGTGTCAATTTCTTAGACGTAGAGGTTTATATAAAGGATGGTAAACTGGAGACAAAACTACACAGAAAACCTACAGCCGGAAATGCAGTTTTGCATGCAGGCAGTGCACACCCCAAGCATCTTATCCACAGCATCCCCTATGGGGAGATGCTTAGACTAAGACGGATTTGCAGCTGCCAGGAAGATCTCAATATGGCCCAAAAAAACAGCAAATTAAGATTCCTAGAAAGGGGATACACAGCAAAATGCATTGACGCAGCAATACAAAAAAGTAGGTTTAAATCCAGGGAAACCTTGCTCAGAAAAGAAAAAGAAAAAGATACAGAGGGAGGCCCAGATCTAACATTAGACACAGGCAGATCCAAGGAAGGTGATACCTTCAGATTCATCCTCCAATACAATAAACAGGAAAAACAGGTTAGAAAGATCATAACCAAGAACTGGCCCCTGGTTCTCAGCGACCCTATAATTGGTCATCTTTTTTCTAACAAGCCAGCCATCACTTACAGTAGGGCCACATCTATGAGAGACATCGTGGTCCAAAATGACCCGGGTGGCCCAAACAAAAATACGTGGCTGACGCAAAGAAAGGGGTTTTTCAAATGTAAAATATGTAAGGCCTGCCAATATGGCAGTAATAGAACTTCATACAGAACCCCTTTCAACGATAAGGAAATACCTATTAACAAATCCCTCAGCTGCAAGTCTGATTATGTCGTCTATGTGCTGGAGTGCCCTTGCGGGTTACGTTATATTGGTAGTACTATACTACAAGGACACAAAAGGGTACTCCAGCACATTAGAGCTATAAAGAACAGAGACCAGGCCTATCCTGTTGCCAGACACTTCAGTGAGACACATGATGCAGACCCAAAAGGCTTGAGTTATTATCTAATAGACTCTGTTCCTCTCAACAAGAGAGGGGGGGGGACAGAGAAAAAATGCTCAGACATTTGGAGTCCAATTACATAATCAATCTTGATACCAAACAGCCTAACGGTCTTAATGCCACTGAAGAACTGTACACCTGTCTGTAATTTTATGAATAACTAAAGAGTCACAGTTAAGACATGCTTTCTTAAACAATATCAGCATTGTATCCAAATACACAATTGTCATTATGTCAACAACTTTTTTATTCAATTTTTATTGCCACCGCAAATCACAATTTTTTCACACATAAGGTTAGGTAGTTTTCCCTTTTCTACATAGGCATTTTTAAGGTTTTTAAATACCAACTATGGTATTGCACTAGCACCAAGCACTTTAAAAGTAATAGGTCTACATGGAAATGTTTACGCCAAATGTACTGTATTTGCGTATTTTGCACTTTTCTGATTAGTCATCAATAATGTCTACTAGCGTTAAGGTATTTAGACCAGGATGCTTTAAATGTAAAAAGTTTATATTGGTCTATTATTTCCCTATATTTTACTATCAGTTTTAAGTGCTTTTACAAACTCTCGGTACAGTTTTAAGACAGTTATTTTAATATATTTAAAGGCTAATTTGATGATGCAACACGTCAAGGTATTATACATGGATGTAAAATATCTATAAAGATAAATTGCGAGATTGCGTCTCAAAGGCCATATTATATGACTAAAGTCTGTTGTTCATTTCCATGTATTTTAACCTAAAGGCACTTGTCACTTTAAGACAACACAGGTTAAGCAAAAGAAAAAAATGGTATAAAATTACTACCCACCTGACAGAGCGTGTCATGTGATCAAGGCCCTTGACGGGCTGAAACGCGTCATGGCTGTAGAGGTCGGAGAGCAACAATAAACTGCTTTGCACTATTCTGTGGTCCGTGCTCCGTTTGTGGTGAGGATTCCATGGTGGATGACGGAGTTGTTGTCGATATATATATATATATATATATATATATATATTCATCGAATTGTGTCCCCTCTTGAAGACGCACTCAGCAACAGATTATTCAACTGAATACTTTATTTAGGCAACCAGTATTGTCATCCAGATTATTAAAATTGCCTAACACATTTCGGAGCTGCCTCGCTCCTTGTTCACAGCCTGTTGATGCACTTGCGCAGATCTGAAAGGAAACTCCTCTGTTGTTTGAATTAAATACCCTCCAGTGGGCCTCTCAGGTGAGTTCAATTGTAGGTGCAGGCTGGGACCTGTAGTTTCCTTTCTGCAATTCCTGCCCTTCAAGGGTTCTGCGCCGTGACATGCTTGTAATTATTTTATAAAACCCTCCAGTGGGCCTCTAGATGAAAAATGCCAGTTCATTTTCAAAAATCTGTTGCTCCGCATTGAGGATGAAGACAGTACTTAACCTCTGCGACCCCACACTTGCTTTCCGGAGTGGTGCTGTCTTCCCGGCCTGGACCAGCCGGTAAATATTCATCGAATTGTGTCCCCTCTTGAAGACGCACTCAGCAACAGATTATTCAACTGAATATTTAGGCAACCAGCATTGTCATCCAGATTATTAAAATTGCCTAACACATTTCGGAGCTGCCTCGCTCCTTGTTCACAGCCTGTTGATGCACTTGCGCAGATCTGAAAGGAAACTCCTCTGTTGTTTGAATTAAATACCCTCCAGTGGGCCTCTCAGGTGAGTTCAATTGTAGGTGCAGGCTGGGACCTGTAGTTTCCTTTCTGCAATTCCTGCCCTTCAAGGGTTCTGCGCCGTGACATGCTTGTAATTATTTTATAAAACCCTCCAGTGGGCCTCTAGATGAAAAATGCCAGTTCATTTTCAAAAATCTGTTGCTCCGCATTGAGGATGAAGACAGTACTTAACCTCTGCGACCCCACACTTGCTTTCCGGAGTGGTGCTGTCTTCCCGGCCTGGACCAGCCGGTAAATATTCATCGAATTGTGTCCCCTCTTGAAGACGCACTCAGCAACAGATTATTCAACTGAATACTTTATTTAGGCAACCAGCATTGTCATCCAGATTATTAAAATTGCCTAACACATTTCGGAGCTGCCTCGCTCCTTGTTCACAGCCTGTTGATGCACTTGCGCAGATCTGAAAGGAAACTCCTCTGTTGTTTGAATTAAATACCCTCCAGTGGGCCTCTCAGGTGAGTTCAATTGTAGGTGCAGGCTGGGACCTGTAGTTTCCTTTCTGCAATTCCTGCCCTTCAAGGGTTCTGCGCCGTGACATGCTTGTAATTATTTTATAAAACCCTCCAGTGGGCCTCTAGATGAAAAATGCCAGTTCATTTTCAAAAATCTGTTGCTCCGCATTGAGGATGAAGACAGTACTTAACCTCTGCGACCCCACACTTGCTTTCCGGAGTGGTGCTGTCTTCCCGGCCTGGACCAGCCGGTAAATATTCATCGAATTGTGTCCCCTCTTGAAGACGCACTGAGCAACAGATTATTCAACTGAATACTTTATTTAGGCAACCGGCATTGTCATCCACATTATTAATGAGCTTGCATAATTCATCCGGAGACCCACTGGAGGGTTGTCAAGAAATATAAAAAGCAGGTCACGACGCGGAACCCACTCAAGGGTTATATTAAAGAAAGGACCCTATAGGTGCCAGCCTGCACCAACATCTGAACTTACCTGAAAGGCCCACCGGAGGGCAATAAATGCAATGAGAAGACGAGTATCCTTTTGATCTGCAACGTGTACCAGCAGATTGTGAACAAGGAGCGAGGCAGCTCTGAAACGCATTAGGCAACTGATTTATCGGGATGTATTTGCCGGTTTGCCTAAATAAAGATTCCAGAGGAATGATCTGTTGTTGAGTGCGTCTTCGCATGCGGACAAACATTTTGACGGATTATATATATATATATATGTATATATATATGTATATATATATGCGCTCGCAAAGATTTCTTCGAAGAAGGAACTGGAGGGACACAGCGGGGAGGTCAGGAAGATTCGTTTATTGTTACCGGGTCGGCATGACGCGTTTCGGCGAAGTGCCTTAATCATATGCCATTACAAATCAGTGAAGTGCATCAACCACTTTTCAGGTGTCCCATCTTGCTCCCGATTGGTGGGAGTCCAGCTGAGTCGATTGATCCTGAGCGCGTCACTGTAGACTTCCTCCACCGACTACAGTACCCAGAAGGCACCATCTTGGCCAAACAGGTAAGCTGCTCTTGACAACTTTTAAAACCCATAGTGAGTGCTGGAGAGATCTAACAAAGTGTAAATGGGTGCAGTTTAAAATGCCCTGATGTCCCTGCCGCAAAAAACTCTTCTCCTTAGTCCCCAGACGCCTAAACCGCAAAGTTCCAAGTTCTGCCGTACCGGAGACTCCAGTACATGATCCAGGTCTCTCCATGTAATCACGGACTGTAAATACACAGCGGTGCCTTGCTGCTCTTGGATGCGGTGGGCTGGCGCAAATCCACTCCCTTAGAAAAAAAAACAATGAGGAAACCTCTTGCCCTTGAAACACCAGCCACTTGCTAGACGGGTCCCCCAAAGCGCGCCAGGGGCTAGCACGCCAAATATGCTCGCAAAGATTTCTTCGAAGAAGGAACCGGAGGGACACAGCGGGGAGGTCAGGAAGATTCGTTTATTGTTACCGGGTCGGCATGACACGTTTCAGGGGAGTGCCTTAATCATATGCCATTACAAATCAGTGAAGTGCACCAACTTCTTTTCAGGTGTCCCATCTTGCTCCCGATTGGTGGGAGTCCAGCTGGGTCGATTGATCCTGAGCGCGTCACTGTAGTCTTCCTCCACCGACTACAGTACCCAGAAGGCACCATCTTGGCCAAACAGGTAAACTGCTCTTGTCGACTTTTAAAACCCATAGTGAGTGCTGGAGAGATCTAACAAAGTGCAAATGGGTGCAGTTTAAAATGTCCTGATGTCCCTGCCGCAAAAATCTCTTCTCCTTAGTCCCCAAATGCCTAAACCGCATAGTTCCAAGTTCTGCCGTACCGGAGACTCCAGTACATGATCCAGGTCTCTCCATGTAATCACGGACTGTAAATACACAGCGGTGCCTTGCTGCTCCTGGATGCGGTGGGCTGGCGCAAATCCAATCCCTTGGAAAGAAAAACAATGAGGAAACCTCTTGCCCTTGAAGCACCAGCCACTTGCTAGACGGGTCCCCCAAGGCGCGCCAGGGGCTAGCACGCCAAATATGCTCGCAAAGATTTCTTCGAAGAAGGAACCGGAGGTACACAGCGGGGAGGTCAGGAAGATTCGTTTATTGTTACCGGGTCGGCATGACGCGTTTCGGTGAAGTGCCTTAATCATATGCCATTACAAATCAGTGAAGTGCACCAACCACTTTTCAGGTGTCCCATCTTGCTCCCGATTGGCGGGAGTCCAGCTGAGTCGATTGATCCTGAGCCAGTCACTGTAGCCTTCCTCCACCGACTACAGTACCCAGAAGGCACCATCTTGGCCAAACAGGTAAGCTGCTCTTGTCGACTTTTAAAACCCATAGTGAGTGCTGGAGAGATCTAACAAAGTGCAAATGGGTGCAGTTTAAAATGTCCTGATGTCCCTGCCACAAAAAACTCTTCTCCTTAGTCCCCAGACGCCTAAACCGCATAGTTCCAAGTTCTGCCGTACCGTAGACTCCAGTACATGATCCAGGTCTCTCCATGTAATCACGGACTGTAAATACACAGCAGTGCCTTCCTGCTCTTGGATGCGGTGGGCTGGCACAAATCCAATCCCTTGGAAAAAAAAAACCAATGAGGAAACCTCTTGCCCTTGAAGCACCAGCCACTTGCTAGACGGGTCCCCCAAGGCGCGCCAGTGATGGAGCAAGGACTCACAATGAGACTTGCTCGTAAGCAATTTTCTCACAGTATTAATTAATTTGTACTAAAACCTTGTAACGTCTTTATTAATAAGTGCATACACAACATTTTTTATCCAGATGATGCTTGCCTATGTGTTTTCCACTAATAAGTAATCCTTGTCTAATCCAAAATGGCCGCTAAAGCGCGGGAACTCACTGCGCATGTGTCAACCATATCACGTGGTATGACGTCTTTCTTTGCTTGGAGGGAATCTTTGCTTCTGCGCAGTGTATGCTAAAATGGCTGCTTTATGTTCTCACATGCTAAAGCCTTCGCGTTGCTGCAATTAATAATGTGGTATTCTAACGCTACTAATGCGGGATAGATTTTATAATTAAATGGGAATAGAGTAGAAGTAGGAGGTATACAGTGAAAACATTTATTTTTGATTTTAATATGTTTCTTCTTTGATTTCTTTTAGTTCGTAAAATGGGCCTGGGTTAACTGAACAGCAGCCCGAGAGCCAGGTGACCTGCGCAAGCGCTCTGAAACTAACAAGCCAAAGCGATGAAGTCAACTTGGAAGATGTCCAAGGATATGACCCGCTGATCACCTTCACAAGTTCATCTGAGATGTCCAAAATTTGATACATATTGTATACACTTTGTATTGAAATTGTCGTGAGACGGGTGGGAAATAAAGCAAATGTATTAATTGTGAAGGGCGGTATTTTAAAACAATGGGCTTAAAGAAATTGAACTAAATTGTCATGGTGTGAGGATCAACCCCCTGTCCCTGTCCAATCAGAAGTAGTGGGCCCATAATTTTGAAACATTAATGGGAGGTACCTGGGTGTAGAAGGGTATAATAGATATAGAATTAGCTAATTAGTTAGCGTTGAGGCTGTCAGCTTTTAGGACACAGAACGAGCTGATCGATTGCAGACTGAACCGCTGTCCAGAGAGGGCCTGAGGTGGGGGCGGCGGATTCCATTAGAAAGAAGACACGGAAGAATCGAGGAGGAACGAAGTGTCAGAGAGGGGAACGACGCAGGCGTCGTTTGGTAGAGAGGTCATCTATCCTGTCTTGAACCTGGTCCAGAGGTCTTGGTCTTCATCTTTTCTTGGGACCCTCTTCCAACTCCTTGGCCAAGGGGTTTGGTTTTCACACCTTTAGGTAACTATAAATGCGTAATCTTTAGTTGTACTGCTGTCTCTCTCTTCTCCTTTCTGAGGGACTGTCATTTGTTATAAATAGGTGATATTATAGTGTACTTCCTCCTTGATATACGATTAAGTGCCATGTGGCTTGTATATTACTCTGCTAAATTTTAGATAAACATTTAAAAACTTCCTGAGTCAGTGGTTATTTCAGGTGTTTTATGACATTGTATTTGTATGATCTCATTTTATCCCCAATTATCAAAGTTCCATTGGTAAGTCATTATTACTCTTCAATCAGAAAAAGTAATTGGTAGCAGTGATTTTGATAAAGAGTACAACTGATTCCCACCAGCAGTGATTATTAGTTAGCGTGAATGAATGGGCCCAGGTGAGTATTTTGTATGAATGCTTGTTGCTAGTAACCCGCTGGATCAGTTTTCTGTTTATCAGAGGATGGTTTTACTTTGTTAATTGGGTTAATGAGAATTTTATTTTTATGAACTAACATCCGTTTATTTAAAAGTTTTGTTTTATGTTGTCTAGAATCCACGGGGGAATTTGAATAGTGGATGGTAAGTGGAAGCCATACTGCAGTGAGGTTATCTGTCAGGCAGAAATAGTACTGAAAAGTTAAGCAGGGCTATCAGTACTTGTTAGGGACTCTGTGCGTGTGAGTGACAGCAAAGGAATACGCTGGTGAAAATTTGATGTTATATCACCTAGAAAGGGTAACATTGAAGGAGTAGCAAGTATTTCCGAAGCTTATGTGAACGGAAGGGTTTTACTTGTAGTGTATGTTAGTAAATGGAAGGGTTTTACTAAGAAGTGAGAGAATCTATCTTTTCCAATTTAGAGAAACTGGCACAATAGCGAATGTTTTATGTTGTTACTGAATTTTAATAAGAAGCATTGAGAAAATAAAGTTTTGCGTACGATTTTGTAAAGGGAGGGTCAGCTGTCGGAGTAAAAGCTGACGTCACAAACGTCGCGCTGGGATTGGTCGACACAGCGGGCGTGGAGCGAGCTTGTAAAGGAGGGGTCAGGAGTAATACTGACGTCACAGGTGCAACGCTGGGATTGGTTGAAATAGCGAGGGACAGAGAAGCGCAGATTGTAAAGGAGGGGTCGTCAGACAGACGTCACAGAAAATCCGCGTTAGGATTGGCCCCGAGACAAATGTTAGCTGGAATTTGATTGGTTGTCAGCATAGACGTTGAAATCTTAGTGGACAGTGTAGATTATATGTGGAAACGCGATCCGACGTTAATACGAACACGTCCAGACAGGAGATTCCTAGGTTTTGCAGAATATAATTCAATAAACAGATATTTACCCAAAATGTACGGAGAAAAGAGAAAAATGTCATTTTAACAAAAGATTAAGAACTATTTTAAGAAGGATAAGCCAATCAAAACTAGGGAAGGAATTATCATTCCACCAGCAAAAACGCCGCCTCATTTATGATGATGGAGAGGGGTTATCATACTTGTGTATGGTTAGAAAATTGGATAGAATATACAAAAGATGACGGAATATTAGCTTTCCCAGAGAATGGTACTTTCAATGGGAGAATTCTTTAAAATTTAAGAATAAGAATGAATGAATTAGAACCCAGACCAAGATTAACGCAAAACGAAGCCCTAGAAGAATGGGAAACAGAGGCATTTGAACGTGATAGACCCAGAAGTAATAGGGGTTATAGGGGATTTTTCCCTAGACACCAAAATGAGACACAAGAGAGTCAGATGAAACAGTGGAGAAGAGCAATGCTTACCAAGGGTTTGTATCAAGTATTTATGGCTGATGAACAGCTAGGGAGCAAATGCAAAGAAAAGACTAAACACATGACAGGGTTTGGAGAATCCGAAGATGAATTTATGGAAGAAATATTAAAGAATCCTCCACCATACCAAGAAGGGCTGGGTGGATGTTCCCCAAGTGCACCAATTTTGAGAACACCATTGGTACCTCAAGTACTGCATAATCCACCAGTTAATAGGGTACTTCAGGATAAGGAAAGAGAGGCTGTAGATAGAAACAGAGCAGAATTGATACAGAAAATAACACAGTTGAATGTACATCCTGATTCCCTGACCATACCTGTAACCATTGGTCCCGTGGTCCCTTTATATGGTGACAAAGTAAATTGTCCGAAACCTCTAGTTATGCCTACACCTGTGGATATTCCTAAACATGAAGCTGTAATAATTGATGATCATATCAGTGATTGTGAATCTATGATTTCACTAATGGATTTGCCTATTCGAGAATCCGCAAATAGCATCCCCAGAAGAGTCACACCTGGTTGCTCAAAGGATGTGAATATAATAACATCATCAGGAACTAAAAGTGCAACAGTAGTAACTCCAGAAGACTTAGAAAGATGGGCACAGGAACAGACAGACAAAGTTCACCCCCAAAGATTTTGGACATTTATAAATTAAAAGTCGAGTTAGAAGAAATGATAGCAGGCAATGTAGGAGTAGATCGTTTAAATACCTACAGTGAAGAAGAACTATTGTTCGTATGTAGGAGCATAACAAGAAATGTAAAGATATTCCATGAAAAGTTAACGGACTTGGCCTCAGAAATGGGAATTGAAATAAGAAAGTCAAAAGTACTACAGAAACCATATAGAGCAGACTTTACTGACAAAGATTTAGAAAATATGAATACATCTGGTAGGAAATTACAAGTGAAAGAATTAATGTCAGTATTACAAAAATGGGGAGAACTGGATAAATGGAAAACTAGATGGACAAAGAAAAAGGAAGAGGCACGTTTCAGTAGAACGAATTCCGAATATTTACTGAAGGAAACAGGAAAAGTAGAACAGATGTACCCGATGCGGGAGGTTCCAGGAGGAGGTTATGTTCATGTCCCATGGAGCAGGCAAGACATTTTGTCATTTAATAATGATTTTCCAAACTTGAGAGAAAAACCAATTGAATGGTACAAGCAGGTTGAGAGGTTTGTGAAAGTTTCAAAAGTATTGTTAAAGGACTTAGATGGTTTGTTTGACATAGTGGTACCTGCCGATTTATGGACAGATTGTAAAATTACAATCGATTGGCCTAGTGAAGAGTATCATAGAGATCCAAAGACAGGTGCCCCATCAAATGATGTGATGAAAAAGTATCACCAGGTAATAACTTATTTGAAAGGGAAAATACCACCAAAAGAAACAGATTGGGTAAAAATAGACAGGACTACCCAAGAGGCAAGTGAATCGGTACATGCCTACTACGAACGTCTATTACAGGTGTTCAAACAGTACAGCGGTTTCGAAGATATTGGGGATAAAAATATGAGTCAGTTTGTCTATCGATTTGTTTATGGTCTAAAACCAGAGATTTGTCAGATGATTAAGCAACACATGTTATGTTGGCAGGGAAAGCCTATTGATGAAATTTTAAAATATGCTAAATATTGTGGAGATGACATTGAAGACAGACACAAGAAACTACAAGAAAAGGTGCTGTGGGCTCAAGTGAAAATGGCTGAGCGACAAGGAATTAATTTGGATAATCCAACAGATAGTCAGGGAAAAGAATCTGGAACGAATGGTGACACAGGGAATGGTGGAAAAGTGAGAGGACGAATGAGTAGAGAAGAGGCTAAAAAGAAATTTCCTTGTCATGGATGTGGAAAGTTGGGACATTGGAAGAAAGAATGTAAAAAGATTCAAAATAATAATGGCCCAAATCCTAATTTAAATCCACAGACGCAGAATGACTCACAGCAGGGGGTAAATCCTCAGAGTCAGCTGCCACCTGTCCCTATACAGGGTAATGTAAGCAGAGCAAAGCACGGTACAGACATCGGATATCAAGGAGGAAGTGGTAAGAATGAATATGTAACTTCACAGTTTCTTTTACAGGATGATTTTAATCCATATAATTATCAATGAGGGTGCCTAGGAGAGGGGGAGTAGGAGTGCGTACTTGACGCATCCTTGCTGGTAGATCAGTCAGGTCCATATGTTGAAGGGAAAGTAAGAGGTAATGATATCACTTTTCTTTTGGACACTGGTGCTACCCGTTCTACTGTGAGAACAGCAGACATCCCAGACCTCCCTCTCTCTGGAGAAGCTATCCAAGTTATAGGTGTAGCAAATCAAAAGATCAGAACACCCCTTACTGAGCCCATGGAAGTAAGAATAGGAAACTTCCGAGAAATGCACCAATTTGTGGCGTGTGATTCCAGTCCAGTAAATTTACTGGGCAGAGATTTACTGTGCAAAATGAATTGCACTATTTTTTGCACACCGGATGGTGTTGCAATACAGACCCCGGATGAAGATCATGTTTATAAGTTCATGATAGCCAAACAAGGTACGGAAGTAGATGAGATGTTCTCCTTGATAACGAAAGATGAATTACCAGAAGAATTAAGAACTACAGTGAGCTCTAAGGTATGGGATTTTACTCGGAAAGAAGTAGGACTTATGGCAAAAATAGACCCAGTGAAGATCACTGTAAAAGAAGGCGCAATTTTCCCAAATATCAGACAGTACAAAATGAGTGCAGAAGTAAAAGCAGGAGTTACTGAGGAAATTGGCAGGATGGTGAAACAAGGCATATTAAAAGAAGTTCTGCTTAGCCCTTGTAGTTCGCCAATTATGGGTTTGAAAAAGCCTAGTGGAAAATATAGGATCGTTCAGGATTTGCGGAAAATTAATAAAATTGTGGTACCTTGTTGTCCTATAGTACCAAATCCTGCAGTGATCCTATACCAGATACCATGGGATGCAGAATGGTTTACCGTGATTGATCTGTGCCAAGCATTTTTCTCAATACCATTGCATCCAGATAGCCAATATCGGTTTTCGTTTAAATTCGAAAACCATGTCTATGTGTGGAATCGTGTTCCTCAGGGGTACACAGAAAGTCCCTCCATTTTTAATCAAATACTGAAAAAGTGTCCAGAAAAATTAGTACTGCCCAGGAACTCAGTCTTGGTGCAGTACATAGATGACTTGTTGGTCGCATCAAGAACACATGATGATTGTGTTGCAGATTCAATTGCATTACTCAACCATTTGGCTGAGGAAGGACACAAGGTGTCACCTGAAAAATTACAATTTTGTACAACGGCAGTTAAATATTTGGGGCACCAAATTGAAAGAGGAAAGAGAAGAATAACGTCTGAAAGAATAAAAATAATTAAGCAAATGAAAATGCCAGTAACACAAAGAGAAGTGAGAATGTTTCTTGGAATAGTAGGATACTGTCGACAATGGATTATAGGGTTTTCACTACTAGCAAAGCCTTTAATTCAGTTAACCAAAAAGAAAGCAAAGGATCCAGTTGAATGGGATGATGAAAGTGCAGGTGCATTTGTAAAATTAAGAAATGCTTTATGTGAGGCACCTGCCTTGGGCATGCCTGACTATACAAAAGAATTCACACTGTTTTGCTATGAAAGAGAAAATAGTGCTAACCCAAAGACATGGACTAGACAGGCGTCCTATAGCATATTTTTCTGCTACATTGGACCCAGTGGCTGCAGCATTGCCAGGCTGTTTAAAAGCAGTTGCTGCTACCTGTATGAGCATTGAACAAAGTGAGTCAATAGTAATGGGATATCCTGTTAAAGTGTTTGTCCCACATGCAGTTGTGATCCTGTTGACAAGAACTAGAACTCAGCATCTCACACCTAGTCAGATGACAATATATGAGCGAATAATTCTAGGAGCTGAAAATGTGACCATAGCTAGGTGCACAGTTGTAAATCCTGCTACATTATTGCCAGATCCATATTGTGAAGAAATTAAGGACGATCCAGAACATGACTGTTTACAGGTCACAGAGTTGTGTACAAAACCGCGTCCCGACATACAGGAAATGCCCCTGAAGAACCCAGACAGGGAGCTGTTTGTGGACGGCTCATGCCTAAGGCATGAGGATGGCAAATTGAGTGCAGCCTATGCTGTATGTGAACTTTCTGGAATAGTCGAAGCATCCCATTTACCAGAAGTCAAATCTGCACAAGTAGCTGAATTAATTGCTTTGATCAAAGCCTCCAAAATTGGGAAAAATCTAAAAGTAACCATATTTACGGACAGTCAATATGGGTACGGGGCTGTGCATGAATTTGGCCAACAGTGGATGCAGAGGGATTTCATGACTTCTTCAGAAATCAAAAATGGGCAGTTTGTAAAGGAATTATTGGAGGCAATACAATCACCAAAAGAATTGGCAGTGGTGAAATGTGCTGCACACCAGTCAGGAGATGACTGGGTGGTAGCCGGTAACAGATACGCAGACCTAATTGCTCAACACTGTGCCAGAAACAGATTGGTAATAAACAGAGAAAAAGTCAAAAGGATGGGAATCAGCTGCCAACTTATGTTATGTTCAACACCTGAAACATGGAATGATGTGAAACGATTGCAGGATGATGCTGAGGAGAGTGAAAGAGATGTTTGGATAAAAATAGGGTGTAGACGAAGAACAGATGATGATGTGTGGGTTTATTCAGATGGCAGACCAGTCTTGCCTGATTGACTGATTTCACAAATGGCCAGAATGTATCACGGAGACACACATGTAGGGAGAGATGCCATGATTAGACTTTTCAGACAAAGTTGGTACAATCCAAAGTTTAGGGCTGCAGCAGAGAGTCTTTGCCAGAGGTGTTTAACTTGCCAAATGAATAATCCAGGAAGGAGAACAGTAATTGGTTTGGGAAAAATTGGAAAGGCCGAAGGTCCCTTTGTAAGATTGCAGTTAGATTTCATTCAGTTACCACCATGTAAAGGACTGAAATATGTACTTGTCATAGTGTGTCTGTTTTCAAGGTGGGTGGAGGCTTACCCTACTAGGAGGAATGACAGCATTACAGTCGCAAAACTTGTTACGAGAACTCATTCCACGGTTCGGTTTCCCAGTAACTTTGGAATCAGATAGAGGGAGTCACTTCAATAACCATGTAATTCGAATAATCTGTGAAGCATTTAAAATTGAACAAAAATTGCACTGTGCGTACCGCCCAGAGGCTTCTGGAGTGGTTGAACAAATGAATGGCACAATAAAATCAAGATTGTCAAAGATGTGTGCATCTACAGCGTTAGATTGGCCAGATGCATTGCCTCTTGTCTTAATGGGACTCAGAAGCATTCCTGATAGAAATACAGGATTGAGTCCACATGAAATCATCATAGGAAGAGCAATGAGACAAGCACATGTACCTGGAAATAAACTGCTGAACATAACTGATGATATGGTTAGATTATTGCAAAGCATTGGCTGAACTAGTGCGTTCTGTCTCTCACCAGGTTGGAGAAGACGCAGTTTCCAGGCAGCCTGAACAAGAGCATGATCTGAACCCCAGAGACTGGGTGGTAGTGAAGCATCACACCAGAGAAACGTGTTTATCACCCAGGTGGGGCGAACCTTGTCAGGTTATATTGGTTACAAACACAGCAGTGAAGTGTGCAGGATTGCCTAATTGGATTCATGGAAGCCACACCAAAAGGGTGCTAGCTCCTGAAGGAAAAGATCCTCAGTCAGCATCAATAGCTGAGGAAGCTGAAGGTTGGCCAGCTGAAGAATCCCAAGTGATAGATTCGGGAGAAGCTGAAGAAGAACAACCGAGCACAAGTCAGGACTGGATACCAGTGGTTGATATACCAGAAGTTTTCATCAAAACAAGAAGTAGAGCTAAATTAGAGGAAATTAGTGAGGACCAGATAGGTGAAGAAGAAGCAGCTCAGGATAGGGAGATTGAAACAATAAAAGAACCTGAGCAGGCCCAGATAGGGAAAGGAAATTGGGCTCAAATTGACAACGAAACAACAAAATTTGAGCAGGGACAGACAGGTTCAGAAGAACGCGGTCAGGCTGCAGAAGTACAAAGTGCAATAAGCCCTGATCAGAACCAGTTAGAACAAGAAAAACACATTCAGGGAGAAGAAAACCAAGAAAATATCGAGCAAGAAAGCATCAAGCACGAAAACGTCAATCCTGAACAGGGTCAGTTAGTAGAAACTCACACTCAGGCAACTGAAGAAACAACAATAAGACCTGAACAAGAACAGATAGAAGAGAAAACTGAAATTGAGGAAAATCAATTTGTGCCACACCTTGAAAATAAAAGAGTTTTTGAAAAAGACTTGGAAGGTGAAGATACAGTGCAAACAAAGAAAGTCAGAAAAGGTGATCATTGGCCTAGTGTCATTAAAAGAGTAAAATATCATATAAAAACACGAAGTGAAGATCCAGAACAAGTAAATGAAGTAACAAGCTTATCTGGACAAACAAGTGGGACTGAAAAACGAAAAAGCAAAAGATTGAAACTTGTGAACAATAAGTTTAAAGGTCCTGATTGGACTTATATAATCCTTGAAGACTACGAGAGTTCAGAGTCAAGTGAAAGTGGTGACGAAAGAACAAGTGCAGAACTGACTTATGAAAAAGAAGTGAACCCACCTTGATAAATTAAAGTCTTGAAAGAAAAAGAAAAGACGAAAAATCTTCTTTTGTCAAAAATGGCTGACGACAGAGTTTCTGGGAGACCGAAACGGAAATGTTGTAAAAGATGCTGTGCTATATGCATATGTAGTTTGGTAGTGGTGCTTATAGTGTGGTTAGTTGTGATTGTAGCAATTCCTTACCTTATGATAACGTACAAAAAGATTAACAACGAAACAAAGGGAAGGATAGATAACTTGAAAGGTGATAGAGTAAGAATAGATGCAGAAGATGAACCAGAGTTTCATCACGTGGTAACAGATAATGATACTAGTTTAAATGTTTTCACTAAATGATTGTTTCAGTACGTAGATACAATGGAAGTTAGTGATTGTTATGTCTGTATGAAGTTACCTGAATCAGTAGCAGAAGGTTTAACATATCATCATTTGCCTTTAACTTATGGCATATCATGTAGTGTACTAACTAGTTTATTTTACAGAACAGGGAAACTTCAGTATTAATATTCAAATATAGATGTGATATTTTCAGAGGTTCCTATTCGAAAGAATCTGAACCCAGTGCTTAGTAGTCAAGATGCACAATTTATGGGAGAATTTTTCTTAACAATGAAGTCGATAGACATAACACATGCACATAGAAGCAATCCAACATGTTCATTACGTGAAGAAGAAAAGATATTTTTGATCTTAGTTGAGAATAGAAGACAGAATTTCCAAAAGAAAGCGTCTGAGCATAAAGCTCATCTTCCACCTTGGGCTGAGAAAGAGGGTATTTACACACCTGGCAAAGCTCAAGCTGCTATGGCTCTGGGTTTTGTAAAGACGGGGAAAATTTGTCTACATAGGTTAAAGACTGATTATAACAATATTTTCATTGGTACCAGTGAATGTGAACATAATTTCTTAATTCTTGGAGGTTGGGGACTAAAAGGAGGAACAGATTCAGTTTTTCCTGGAATTTATTATGTGTGTGGGAATAAGGCTTACTTTAGGCTTCCTGCACGGTGGTATGGAAGTTGTTATTTTGGGATAGTTTTTCCAAAAGTATACCACGTAAAAAGAAACACTGGGAGCAATGAAAATAATAGTGATTTAACACGTAGTAAAAGAGCTAGTTTTTCAGAAATTGTAGGGGATATATTTGGTGCATTGATACCTTCAGTGGGAGTAATTCTGAACTCAAGGAGAATATGTAAATTGTCTACAGTGGTTGATTGTTTATCAACGGATACTGCTGGAGGATTTCTAATGATTAATGCGGAAATGGTTGCGATTAGATCTATGGTTATGCAAAACCGACTTGCTCTTGATATAATATTAGCAAAAGAGGACGGAGTCTGTAAATTGTTGAAAACGAAACATTGTTGCACGTATATTCCTGACAAAAGTGCAGAAATCGGAACGTATATAAAGAATATAACAAAACTTGAAAATGAACTGAAACCACTGGAAGTTGATAGTGTATGGGAAAGATTGACAAATAGCATTGCGTCAATTGGTACCTGGTTTACTAATGTAGGAAAAGGACTTATAGGTCAAATAATAGTACCCTTAGTAGGGATAGCAATAATAGTACTGTCAATAATGATATGGTGAAAATGTTGTAGAAAGAACGAAACATATAAGGTGAAAGGAAAAGGCAAGAAACGAAAATTTGATGAAATTGAATTAGAAGATCTGAAAAGCGAAATATACAAGAAACTGAAAGGAGAGGATAAGAATAGACAATGTAAAAATGAAAATGTGACAAAAATATGTTAAGTTGGCATCTGGTTATAGGTAGTTTTGATGGCTCAGAAACGCCATCAGAGAGGGGATTGATGGCGCAAGGACTCACAATGAGACTTGCTCGTAAGCAATTTTCTCACAGTATTAATTAATTTGTACTAAAACCTTGTAACGTCTTTATTAATAAGTGCATACACAACATTTTTTATCCAGATGATGCTTGCCTATGTGCTTTCCACTAATAAGTAATCCTTGTCTAATCCAAAATGGCCGCTAAAGCGCGGGAACTCAACTGCGCATGTGTCAACCATATCACGTGGTATGACGTCTTTCTTTGCTTGGAGGGAATCTTTGCTTCTGCGCAGTGTATGCTAAAATGGCTGCTTTATGTTCTCACATGCTAAAGACTTTGCGTTGCTGCAATTAATAATGTGGTATTCTAACGCTACTAATGCGGGATAGATTTTATAATTAAATGGGAATAGAGTAGAAGTAGGAGGTATACAGTGAAAACATTTATTTTTGATTTTAATATGTTTCTTCTTTGATTTCTATTAGTTCGTAAAATGGGCCTGAGTTAACTGAACAGCAGCTCGAGAGCCATGTGATCTGCGCATGCGCTCTGAAACTAACAAGACAAAGCGATGAAGTCAACTTGGAAGATGTCCAAGGACATGACCCGCTGATCACCTTCACAAGTTCATCTGAGATGTCCAAAATTTGATACATATTGTATACACTTTGTATTGAAATTGTCGTGAGACGGGTGGGAAATAAAGCAAATGTATTAATTGTGAGGGGCGGTATTTTAAAACAATGGGCTTAAAGAAATTGAACTAAATTGTCATGGTGTGAGGATCAACCCCCTGTCCCTGTCCAATCAGAAGTAGTGGGCCCATAATTTTGAAACATTAATGGGAGGTACCTGGGTGTAGAAGGGTATAATAGATATAGAATTAGCTAATTAGTTAGTGTTGAGGCTGTCAGCTTTTAGGACACAGAACAAGCTGATCGATTGCAGACTGAACCGCTGTCCAGAGAGGTCCTGAGGTGGGGGCAGCGGATTCCATTAGAAAGAAGACACGGAAGAATCGAGGAGGAACGCAGTGTCAGAGAGGGGAAAGACACAGGCGTCGTTTGGTAGAGAGGTCATCTATCCTGTCTTGAACCTGGTCCAGAGGTCTTGGTCTTCATCTTTTCTTGGGACCCTCTTCCAACTCCTTGGCCAAGGGGTTTGGTTTTCACACCTTTAGGTAACTATAAATGCGTAATCTTTAGTTGTACTGCTGTCTCTATCTTCTCCTTTCTGAGGGACCGTCATTTGTGATAAATAGGTGATATTATAGTGTACTTCCTCCTTGATATATGATTAAGTGCCATGTGGCTTGTATATTACTCTGCTAAATATTAGATAAACATTTAAAAAATTCCTGAGTCAGTGGTTATTTCAGGTGTTTTATGACATTGTATTTGTATGATCTCATTTTATCCCCAATTATCAAAGGTCCATTGGTAAGTCATTACTCTTCAATCAGAAAAGGTAATTGGTAGCAGGGATTTTGATAAGAGTACAACTGATTCCCACCAGCGGTGATTATTAGTTAGTGTGAATGAATGGGCCCAGGTGAGTATTTTGTATGAATGCTTGTTGCTAGTAACCAGCTGGATCACCAGGGGCTAGCACGCCAAATATGCTCGCAAAGATTTCTTCGAAGGAGGAACCGGAGGGACACAGCGGGGAGGTCAGGAAGATTAGTTTATTGTTACCGGGTCGGCATGACGCGTTTCTGCGAAGTGCATTAATCATATGCCATTACAAATCATGCATATATGCATATATGCACACACACACATGTATATATATATATATGTGTGTGTGTGTATATATATATTACCTACTGGTGGTTGCCAGTAGGTAGTTATAGTTAGGACGTAGTTTCCATAGGAAAAGTGTTTTTTGATTTGCCAATAGCCTTAACACCGTTTGATGAATCTTTGCGAAATTTTCAAAACTAATGGGGCGGTAACGTCAGTTGCGGTCTTGAAAATTTCAGAGTGATCCATCAAGCAAGGGTCGAGAAAAATGGGGGGGGTTTCAAAACGCTTTTTCTCCATGTTAATTTCCATAGGAAACTTAAGACACGGCTACAGCCTGAACTGCTGAACGGAATTACACCATATTTAGCAGAAATGTAGCTCTTGGCTCAGAAAGCACTCTTTTTGTTAACTAGTGTAAATCTGTTCAGTAGTTCCTGAGATATTGAAAGATTTCTCAGATATCCAATTGTGGGCACGGTGGATCCGCGAACCCTCCCGATCTCATGCCTGAGATCTGATTGGCTGCCAACACTTCAAACCAGGAAGTGTTGGTAGCCATCTTGTGACTCGGTTGAAGCGAGTCACAGGAAAAAACGTGAAAAAAAAGAAAAGGGGGCAAGGTAGAAACACTCTGACCCCTGGGCTTCTTGAGGGGGTCCGAAAAAGCATTTCTTTTTTTTAAATGAAGCACGGTCTCCTGTACTTCGTTTAAGTAGGCCCCCAGGTGGGCAGGTCCGAGGGCAATTTGAATTAATAATGTGGGGGCTGCGCGGGCCCCCGCAGTCCTGGGGACCACCACTTTCCTGGGGCTAATATATTAAAATGCGGTGGCCACGCACCCCCCACTGCCCTGGGGACCACCCCCTCCCCGGGGCACAAATTAAGTAAAGTCAGGGGTCTGTTGCAGACCTCCAGCCCCGGGGACCACCACCTCCCCGGGGCTACAGAGTAGATGGGAGGGGGACCGCGTGCCCACCCTCCAGGAGCGCTCCATGTCCCTGGGGACCGCCAGCCCCCTCTGGACATTGCTGGCTCCAGCAATGTCCAGAGGTGCCAACCCCGGGACATTGCAGTTTGCTATGGCTTGGCGGTAGCAGCCATATCACACTCTGTTCCACTTCATGAAAAATGCTCTCACCTCCATGAAGCGGAACAGAATTGCTTTTGGGCAGAGGGAGCTGCATGTTAGCAGCTCCCTCTCCTCAAAAGCAATGCTGGCTCCCGCAGGAGGCGGGGAGCCGGCAGGGACCGCGGGGGCCTTGAAGCTCCCCCCACAGTCCCCAATGACCTGGCCTTTCCCCGGTGGGGGTCCCCAGGGAAATATCCGCTCAGGTAGGGGGGCCGCGCAGGCCCCCTACCCATTTAAAAAAATGTTAAGGCCTGGTCCCAAGGAATGAGGTCCCCGGGGCCAAAATCGGACTCGGGAGGGGGCCACGCAGCCACCGTAGGTTTTGCTCAAGGTTTTTTAGAAATGGGCCAAGCCCTGGGGGATGGGGTCCTTGAGGCCCAAAACGGTCCGGGGAAGGGGTCCCAAGCAGCCCCCCTTCCAAAAAAAAAAAATAGGCAAATAAAAATACAGACGCCAAATCGCCGAGCTCCGCCCCCTTTCTCCACCACCCTGCAAACGTGCCTTCTGGGGTGCTGCTGAGTGGGGGATGAAGTCATCTTGGCTGCTGAAGGTCCTTAGGGGCCAACTAGCCCACCTGTTACCTCCAGTAAGTCCCTCACAGTGGGATTGCTAAGAGGTGGTCAGGCCCCTTTCTCCACCACTCTGCAAACGTGCCTCTCGGTGCACTGCTGGTGGGGGGATGAGGTCATCTTGCCTCCTGAGAGCCTCAGTACTAAAGTGGACTTCATCCCCCAAGCAGCAGAGCATCAGGAGGCGCGTTGGCAGAGTGGTGGAGAAAGGGGGTGTGGCCTCTAACCACCTCTCTGTAATCCAGCTGTGTGGGCCCTACTGGAGGTAACAGGAGGGCTAGTTGGCCCCCAAGGACCCTCAAGATCCAAGGAGACTTCATCCCCCAAATAGTAGTGCGCATGGAGGTGCGTTTGCACAGTGGAGGAGAAAGAGGGTGTGGCCACCGAGTACCTCTCAGCAAACCCACTGTGTGGGACTTGCTGGAGGTAACAGGAGGGATAGGTGCCCCCCACGGACCCTCAATAGCCAAGGGGACTTCATCCCCCTACTGGTAGTGCGTCAGGAGGTGCATTTGCAGAGTGGTAGAGAAAGGGGGCATGGCCTGCTATCAGATCTCAGCAATCCTGCAGTATGGGACTTACTGGAGGTAATAGGAGGGGTAGATGGCCCCCACAGATGTCCTTGAGGGCCAACTACCCCTCCTGTTATCTCCAGTAAGTTCCACACAGCAGTAGTGCTGAAAAGTTGTCAGAGGCCATGCCCCCTTTCTCTACCACTCTGCAATCGTGCCTCCTGGCGCACTACTAGTTGGGGAATAAAGTCCCCTTGGCTCCAGAGGGACCTTGGGGGCCAAGAAGCCCTCCTGGTTCCTCCTGTAAGTCCTACGCAGCGGAATTCCTGAGAGCTGGTCGGAGGCCCAGTCCCCTTTCTCCACCACTATGCAAACGTGACTGCTAGTTAAAAAAACCTTAGAAATTCACTAAAAAAACAAAGGTTACAGGGACGTTATAGTTAGGAATTAGCATTTAAAAAACCTTAGAAATTCACTGAAAAACACAAAGGTTACAGGGACATTATAGTTTGGCTGACATTTCACTCTTACAAAACCATAGAAAGTCAGCCGTTATAGTTACCCGAGTTAACGATAACTTGCACCTCCGCAATGCACTGCTTATGATATTACATCACTCATGACATGGTCAGTGACATCACTGATTACATCACTGATGACATTTCAAATGACATCACTGATGACATCAGTGATTGCATCTTCCACATCATCTCTGATGCACTCACTCACACCCCTATAGAATCCTTTATACACCCACTGCCACTCCCACACAACCATTCACAAACCCATTGACAGAGCCATACCAGCACTTACACACCCACCCACTAATTTATAGATCTACACACACATCCACTTGCTCACCCATACTGCCACTCACACACCCGCTCACTAAGCATTACAGTCATTGACATATCTACTCATATACCCATACAGGCCCTCACACACTGAGTGAGTCACCCATAGAACTACTCACACACCTACGCACTCACCCATACAGTTAATCATACAGGTACATACTAACCCAAACAGTTACATACACATACACTTACTTGCTCATACAAATAGTAACATATACTCATTTACCTATACATACAACATGTCCTGCAACAACTAGTTAAGTTTACGAAGGATTATAACCTTCTGGAGGACAGGCAGGCTGGTTTTCGAGCCCACCATAGCACAGAATTGGTGATGTTATCAGTGCTCGATGACCTTAGGAGGACTATCGATAATAAAAAGCCTTGTGCCCTAGTCCTCCTTGACTTGTCGGCAGCATTCGATACGGTCAACCATGCTCTACTCTTGGAAAGATTAAGAACTATGGGGATCGGGGGCGCGGTCTTACAGTGGATTACCTCATTTTTGACGAACCGCTCCCAAAGAATTCAGATGGGTGACTGGGTCTCAGAGAGGGGGCTCGTTCCCTGTGGAGTTCCACAGGGGTCGGCCCTATCACCCCTCCTATTCAACATTTATCTTAGACCATTAATTACTGCCCTCTCGGCTATGGAGTGTCAAGTATTCAATTATGCGGATGATACTCAAATCATTCTGCAAATTGAAAATACCCCCTAGCACACTCCCGGGCGAAAGAGGTTCTACGTTTCACGGTCAACTGGATGACTGCCAATTCCTTAAAGATCAACCCAGACAAAACTGAGGTTCTGGCTCTGACCGATGCTGACAACCCTTGGAATTCCCTCTACTGGCCCCAGGAACTGGGTGCCGCTCCGGCCCCAGTCCCAGTGGTAAAAAGTTTGGGAATCAAAGTGGATGATAAGCTTTCATTGGCTAACCAGGTTTCCACTGTGTTTGGAACCTGTGTGGGCCTTCTCAGGTTACTTAGGAGACTTTCCCCCATCCTATCTTTCCCGACCATGAGAACGGTCGTGACTGCCATGATCCTGTCCCGTCTCGACTACGGCAACTCGCTCTACATTGGACTGCCAGATTCTTTAGTAGGCAAATTGCAGATAGTCATGAATGACGCGGCAAGGCTAATCTTTAAAGTACCCAGGCATTCGCGTGCATCCCCCCTCCTGCAACGTCTTCATTGGCTGCCCTTGAAACAGAGGGCCAAATTCAAGGCCCTCTGTATTGTTCACAAGGATTTGTATGGACAGGCACCCATCTATATTAAACAACGCCTTGTGAAATATGCCCCATGTCGCTCGCTAAGGTCATCCACGATGGGCCTCTTAGCTTGCCCATGCTTCAACTATGCCACCAAGGGGGGCCGAGCCTTTTCCACTCTCTCACCCACCCTTTGGAACAAGTTGCCTAGCCAGCTTCGTGCAGAAAGCCATCTTCTCCCTTTCAGGAAAAAACTGAAAACCATTCTCTTCACTGAAGCCTGGGCCTAACTGCTTTCCACTTGCTCTGGACTGATGCTATTCTTCTGCAGCGCTTAGGGACCTTTTGGTATTAAGCGCTCTACAAATCAAAATTAACATAAAATAACATATACATTTACCTATACAGTCACTGACAGAAGCATGCACAATATAGCCAGTCTCTTATTCACTCACTGACACATACAGTCACTCACATACCCCGTCACTCACCTATACTGTCTTCCACATACCCAGTTACTCACCCATACTGACACATGCACTCAATTACCAACACAGCTATATGGACACTCACTCACCCATACAGCTTCTCAGACACACACACAGTACACTATATGGCCACTGGCTCACCCATTCACTCATCCATACAGGTAGTCACACACATAAAGAACCAGACACCCATAGAGGTAGTCAGAGAACCAATCAATCACCCATATAGCTATTCATGTAACCACTAACTCACTCATACACCCACTTAGACATGAACTGACAGACAGATACACACATTCACACAAGCAGTCACTCATCCATACATTCACGGAGACACCTAATTACTCAGTTATACATTCAGTCACGCACCCACTCAGTCATCCATACAGACACTCATACACCCACTGATTTACCAATACACCTTGGTATATATATTTAACACGCATAAACTTTTTGAAAACACTCAGTCACTGGATGATGTCATCACTGATGTCATCAGTGAAGTCATTTGAGATGTCATCAGTGATGTCACTGACCAAGTCATAAGTGGTGTAATATGTGAGGTCATAAGCAGTGCATTGCAGGGGTGCAAGTTATAGTTAACTCAGGTAACTATAACAGCTGAATTTCTATGGTTTTGTATGAATGAAATGTCAGCCAAACTATAACGTCCCTTTAACCTTTGTTTTTTTTTAGCGAATATATATATATATATATATAAATAATGTTTGAGATGTATATGTATGTATATTTATTTATTTATTTTATTTATTTATTTATAAAGTTTTATATAGCGCGTACAAGATCCCGAAGGATATCAGAGCCCTTTACAAAAGGATGGAAGGAAGGATATAAATGCAATATCGACATCAAATAAGAATACAAAATAGGAATAATCGCATAATTACAAGACAAATGAATCAAGGAGAGTCATACAATAAACAGGTATATAGCGGGGGGCACACTAAGCAGTAAAGAAGAGCCGCAACAAATGATGGTACAATGGTTGTAGGATCAGTGACTTCGAGCAGGTGAACCTAGCCCAATTAAGGTAAGAATTTGTTCATTAGGAATCTTTTGGCTTCCAGTTTGAAAGCAGTCGTTGAGGAGATTCTGCGTACTTCTGGTGGAAGAGAGTTCCATATCTTTGGGGCAGTGCCGGAGAAGGCTCGGTGACAAGTTATCTTTTTGCTAAGGATGAGTGGTTTCAAGAGGAATGTGTTAGCGCTTCTTGAGGCTCTACCACCACATGATAATTCAAGCTTTTGCACTAGGTACCTGGGAGTTTTGAAATGCAGGGCTTTGTGCGCCAGAACAGCAATCTTTAACTGAATTCGAGCTTCGTAGGGCAACCATTTATGAGATTTTAGGACTGGGGATATGTGCTCATTTTGTTTGGTACCTGTGACCAGTCTAGCCGCAGTGTTCAGTGATGCCCTTAGAGGAGCCAGGGTGTATTTGGGAAGGCCACAGAGCTAAGCGTTGCCGTAGTCTAGCCTTGGAAAGACAAGCGCTTGGACCACCTGCTTGAAATCCTTTTGTGGAAGGAATGGTTTGATATTTCTAAGTGTCCTCATCAAGTGATTAGCTCCCTTACACACATTGCTGATATGGTTTTTCATATTCATTGTCCAGGGTGATTCCAAGAGATTTGGCTGAGTCTATGATGAGAGGGGTGCAGTTGAAAGCAGTGAGGTGATTCAGCCAAAGTTCTACCTTGGGGATGTGGTTCGGAGGAGAGATGAGAAAGAATTCAGTTTTAGAGGTGTTGAGCAGGAGATGGTTCTCAGTTAACCAATTTTGAGTAGACGTTAGGGTAGTGTTGAGTGAGATGATGATATCCGGGGAAGAGATTTTCAAATAAAGTTGCGTGTCGTCCGCATACATATGAAAGAGAATGTTCGTGGAATTTAGTGAATTAGCTAATGGTTCCAAGAAAAGGTTGAAGAGGATAGGAGATAGGGCGGACCCTTGGGAGACACCCATGAGTACTGGAGAGGGCTGGGAGAGGGAGTGCTTTGCCTTGACTCTTTGTGATCTGTGGTGGAGGAAGGACGAGAACCATTGTAACACCCGACCCGAGAAACCCATCCTGTTCTTCAGAATGGATAGGCGGTTGTCGTGATTAACCGTGTCGAATGCGGAGGAAAGGTCAAGGAGAATTAGGAGGCAGGAATCATTTTGGTCAAGCATTTTTAAAATGTCATCCATAACGTGCGTGAGAGCCGATTCAGTACTGTGCCCCTTCCGAAAGCCAGATTGATGTTGGTCTAGGAGTTGGAAATTCTCTATGTGAGCACAAAGTTGGGATTGTACACATTTTTCTAGTAGTTTGGCTAGGGTGGGGATGTTGGAGATAGGGCGGAAATTATTTAGGTCAGCTTTATCTACGTTAGTTTTTTTTAGTATAGGTGACACCTGAGCTGCTTTTAGGCAGTCTGGGATCGTGCCTTATGATATATATATATATATATCCACTCCAAAAGGTTGCCCCACTGGAAGAAGCCACAAGGTAAGTAAAATGTTCCAATTTATTGAAAGGCAGCTGCATACAGGGGAAAGCAAAGAAATCAATCATCAAAGTTCACTCCGCCAGACCGGTTTCGGGAATCCTTTCCCTTTCTCAATGGCGTTCTGTGTGTCATTGGCGGTTTTCCCTCGTGCACTGTTATAATAAAGAGCCTGCCTCAGTGGGCGTGGCTGCATTCACAGCCTTCTGGACCTTGTAGTGCAACGATGTTTTTCTCAAGTGAGTCCGTCTTCACATCACAGAAAATGAATTAAAATAAAGCCCATGTGGGTTTGGTGATGAGTCCTGCTTGGACACCTGATGTCTTTACCAGCTGCCTTAAGGAAAAAAACCTCCCATAGGTAATGGCACCAGTGTGGCGTCATCACGGGTCCGCTCACCGCGGCGGGCTTCTCCCGCGGCTGGGAACAGCTGCTCAATATCCACTCCAAAAGGTTGCCCCACTGGAAGAAGCCACAAGGTAAGTACAATGTTCCAATTTATTGAAAGGCAGCTGCATACAGGGGAAAGTAAAGGAAGCAATCATCAAAGTTCACTCCGCCAGACCGGTTTCGGGAATCCTTTCCATATCTCAATGGCGTTCTGTGTGTCAATGGCGGTTTTCCCTCGTGCACTGTTATAATAAAGAGCCTGCCTCAGTGGGCGTGGCTGCATTCACAGCCTTCTGGACCTTGTAGTGCAACAATGTTTTTCTCAAGTGAGTCCGTCTTCACATCACAGAAAATGAATTAAAATAAAGCCCATGTGGGTTTGGTGATGAGTCCTGCTTGGACACCTGATGTCTTTACCAGCTGCCTTAAGGAAAAAAACCTCCCATAGGTAATGGCACCAGTGTGGCGTCATCACGGGTCCGCTCACCGCGGCGGGCTTCTCCCGCGGCTGGGCACAGCCACTCAATATCCACTCCAAAAGGTTGCCCCACTGGAAGAAGCCACAAGGTAAGTAAAATGTTCCAATTTATTGAAAGGCAGCTGCATACAGGGGAAAGCAAAGGAAGCAATCATCATCTGTGATGTGAAGACGGACTCACTTAAGAAAAACATTGTTGCACTACAAGGTCCAGAAGGCTGTGAATGCAGCCACGCCCACTGAGGCAGGCTCTTTATTATAACAGTGCACGAGGGAAAACTGCCATTGACACACAGAGCGCCATTGAGAAAGGGAAAGGATTCCCGAAACCGGTCTGGCGGAGTGAACTTTGATGATTGCTTCCTTTGCTTTCCCCTGTATGCAGCTGCCTTTCAATAAATTGGAACATTTTACTTACCTTGTGGCTTCTTTCAGTGGGGCAACCTTTTGGAGTGGATATTGAGTGGCTGTGCCCAGCCGCGGGAGAAGCCCGCCGCGGTGAGCGGACCCGTGATGACGCCACACTGGTGCCATTACCTATGGGAGTTTTTTTTTCCTTAAGGCAGCTGGTAAAGACATCAGGTGTCCAAGCAGGACTCATCACCAAACCCACATGGGCTTTATTTTAATTCATTTTCTGTGATGTGAAGACGGACTCACTTGAGAAAAACATTGTTGCACAACAAGGTCCAGAAGGCTGTGAATGCAGCCACGCCCACTGAGGCAGGCTCTTTATTATAACAGTGCACGAGGGAAAACCGCCATTGACACACAGAACGCCATTGAGAAAGGGAAAGGATTCCCGAAACCGGTCTGGCGGAGTGAACTTTGATGATTGCTTCCTTTGCTTTCCCCTGTATGCAGCTGCCTTTCAATAAATTGGAACATTTTACTTACCTTGTGGCTTCTTCCAGTGGGGCAACCTTTTGGAGTGGATGTTGTACTTAATGTGGTGAGGTAAAACAGGAAGTTGCTGGGCAGCAGTAATGGGAAGAAAATAAGATAGATGCTCAATGCCATAAGATGTCAGTCATGGATGATATGTAAACTGGCAACATATATTTTGCTTCTCATGAAGACAAAACAATGAGGTGTGGGAGACTCTTCCAAGAACATTATATATTTTAACATTGGAGTCCGCCCCTAAATTGGGCACTCAGATTCAGAAATCACACAAACTCTAGTCCAATAGAGAATCCTTAAAGGATCTTAAGTTCAGTACTTTAATTGTAGTAAATATATACACACATTTCAGTTCCTTAGGAAGTGACCATAATTCATCAGTTTTGAAGTAGACATCGAAAAGAGATGCTCATAGCACCCTTGTGCAGGAAGACATGAATACTGATATATAGTTAAGAAAGTAGGTTTGGGGAGATAGACGCACAAATTGATAACATGCAAAGAGCAGGCCTTGTTGGACCTACAACAAGCACATAGCAGACAAAATGCTACTTTTAGATCACGACTACCAGTCTGCAGGTCAAGATCACACTTTGCAGTTCAAATTTTACTTCACTTTAATCTTTTCTAATTTCATAAGATGTTTTTACCGAAGTTCCAGCACCCTTTCTTTCTCGCTTCATGGCTGAAATGGTCACCTTTTTAAAATGCTCTTCATTGTGTAGTGCATTCAACCTTCAAAAGCCATCGTTCTCCTAGAAGCTTTTCTTATCAGTGGGAAAAAAATTGTTATTCCATCAAACACATTAATTTTTCCTTGCGCTGGTTTCATTTAACTTTTTTCAGATTTTGTTGAAGGCATGTATAACATTTAGTATCCCATTAGCGAGACCATCTGGAAGAACATCTTCATTTCGGAAACTGCAATTCATATGACAAGCAAAGTTCTTTTAAAGCTTACAGGTAGCCAAATTTAGAAAAGCTGCTTTTTTAATTTTTCCTCTCCAGCGAACCGCCATTGGTGTTACCATGCTTCTCTATTGTAAGTTAGATTATTTGTAGCTCAATTTATTTTTTAAAAACACTTTTCAGATAAGGTTACAGTAGGCATCTTCTTCTGCACTTCAGGTTTTCAGATATATTTTGCATTCTGTGAAGTTCTTCCTTTTTGTAATACAATTTTAATTTCTTTTAACGGTTACTAGAATTCAGCAGCTGATTTCGGGCTAGGCCATGCCACAGGAATGTTTGAAATAAAAAATAAATAAAAAACATAAATCAGCTACATTTAGAATGAACTAAAAACAATCCAATTTTAACAGTTTTACCAGATGGAAATATCAGTGTGGAGTTGTTGTTTATATTTAAATTTTACAAATATCTTATTACTTAGCATTTTGTGTATGGTACAGAGGGAAAACAGCCAGAACTCCTAAGTCAGAAATATAATTGTTTGTTCACCGTGTGCAGCCATGGCAATACATTCACACCTTGTGGTTTCTCGTTAAAAATTATTGCAACACAAATATAGTACAATGAATTGCAAAGGCAACACTATGGATCACAAACTTTAAAGCTAGTCTGACTGTGCGCTCTGGTGTCAGAGAACTCAAACATAACAAGAGAAAACAATAGCCCAACTGCTGCGGTAAAAATAAATTAACAACAAACACCAAAATGGAAAAGACCAAGATCTTCATGGGGATTCATGTGGAGGCCAGGATTAGAAGAAGGGGCTTCAGCAGCCAAGAGTCTGAGTTCCGCATTGGGAAAGCTAAGACAAATGAGAAGAGATTGTTTGGCTCCTGCATAGAAAAGATTCCCAATGAGGCAAAAACAACAATCTGATTAGACATTGTTGACAAAGTGTAGGAGGCAGCCCCATTGAACACGCAAGCTCTGAAGTACATTCGTTTTAACTTTATTAGGTGAAGAAAGGATAATCAAGTGCAAACCAGAAGTCGTCCAAGGCAATTGCAGACAAGTCTTAAAATGGGAACAACCAGATAATCAGCATGTTATGAAGATCATGCACCCACATCAGGCAATTAGAATCAACGTGAGTATGTAACTACTTAAAAATACAGCGCCATGACAACAGAAAATAAGGTCAGGCCAGTGTATTAACTGTATGTAAAGCATGAGCATAGAATGGTTGCAATGAACTGAAGAGAACGAGGAAGTGAAAGACTAAAATATACCCATGTCCACAGATCCTAACCCCACGGTACAGACACACCCACACCCACACACAACGCACCAAGGATAACACAACACATTTGCATACCTAGAAATACTTGGTCAGACATTTACTGAGAAAGATAAACGAAATACCTCATTGTAAGACCTGCTAGAAGTATCTGTTATGTTGACACCAAATACCATATTTGTATGTACGATGAAGATACCTTTGTAGGGGGGCGATGTCATGCTAATCATAATTTGAGTTTTTATACTGCAATTGCTACTTCCGTTTGGAAGCGCTGAACATAACAGGTGTTAATATTATCAAATACAATGTTGCTCAACTATTGACCTTGAAAGGGTGCAAGGTCAAGCTTGTCCTGCCAGGATTTGAGATTCTAATAGGCGTGCTACACATCCAGAATGTGTGCCTGTGATCTGCATTTTACACAAAGATCTGAACAGTAACCACTTAACTCACTGAGCCATATTACTGGCATAACAGTGCAGAATTTCACAGTGGAGTATCCAAATTCTCTTCATTATGAGAAATCATTGGACACAAATTAATGTCAATCTAAGATGTGACACTGGTGTGGTATATACGAATATGAGTGGCAGGGCATGGGACTCTTCAAAAACTAGGACCTGGCATCCAAGATCTGGTTGAATGACTTATTTTTGCCAATGCCACAGTGACTGAATGAATGAATGAATGAATGAATATGAAATTTGTAAAGCGCGAACTAAGCCCAAGGGCGTCAAGGCGCTATAAGCGGACCTAAGGATGCAGACAAAAAGACATGCTCATACCGAGGTCTGAGAGAAAAGCCAGGTCTTTAAGGCCCTACGGAAAAGAGAATGGGACACCTGACTTGAGAGCTGTTCCGGGAGGGAGTTCCACAGTCTAGCAGCAGCAGTGGAGAAAGCTCGACCTCCCCATGTAACCTTCTTAAATCTCTGTACTATAAGCAGATTCTTATCTGCAGACCGGAGCCGCCTGTTGGGAACATAACGATGGATAATGGACTTAATCGCTTCAGGGCCTGACCCGTAATAGGCATTGTGAGTCATGCACAGGGTCTTGAAAAGGATCCTACGGTCCACAGGCAGCCAATGCAGCAACCTAATAGCATCTGTGACTGAATCATATTTAGGCAAATTCATCACCAGCCTGGCAGCGGCATTCTGCACCATCTGCAGACGTCGCATCAAACCCTTGTTAATGCCCAAATAGAGGGCATTACAATAATCCAATCTGGATGTAACCAGTGCGATGACAGCCTGCTTACGTGCATCAAAAGAGAGATAGTGGGAAATTTTCCGTAGGATCCTAATGATCCCAAAACACGTGGAAACTGTCCTACTAACCTGAAGGTTCAGGGACAATGAGTTATCCACGATAACCCCCAGGTTTTGCCATGGGAGACCGGAGAGGGACAGACGCCAAGGGCATCCGGCCACCAGTCACTGGACCACACCTCCTGCTTACTCCCAAAAACCATGAATTAAGTCATATTGAAAAAAGCACATTCTATTAAATTGGTTAACACATTAGTCATCAATACCAAATTGATGAGTGTCTCTAAAGCGCTCATGTGGATTAATGTTACTTTAAATGAATCACTCCAATAGCTATATGCATATGCAATTGTCTGGAATCATTGAGATGTTCTCTCGACAGTCAACATAAGTGTGGAATACAACTGACAACAAACAAGATCCATGAAGTTTCGAAACATCTCGCTTTTAACATCGTAAAACAAAAACCATCTATGGTGTTCTACCACAATATCGAGGTTTTCTACTGATCTTCCCTTATATTATTAACTTTAGAGTATCGATTATCAACCTATTGCCAAGGAGAGGCTGACTTTACAACACTGTTTTTACAATGGGAAGTCTTTACCATGCAATGCCTTTACCACGCATGCATTTACCACATATATACCTTTACAATGAAAGGTAAGTATTAGGGCCGGCTTTAGCACTGGTGGTGCCTGGTGCGGCAATCTTTATTGGCACCTCAGTGACCTCTTCCACAGCCAGAGCAAAGAGGAGTATTTGCTAACACTTCCTGTCGGCCACAAGACTGCCGCAATTTTGGGCAGGTCAGCGGTCTAGACGGTGAATGACTGTCACGGAAATCCTTATTTAAGCTGCAACAGGGCACGGACGTGCAGCACCTCAGGCAAGAGCTATTGCACTTTCAATTTCCTTGTTTCTGCACACTTTTAAACTTGTGCCATATATTCAGATTTGAGGTAACTTCAACTCACCGCTATCCAGCCTGCCGCGGCATTTGGCTGATTGTTGCGGAGAGAGCTAGGAGGAATATTTGCTAACACTTCCTGTGGGCCACTAGACTGCTGCCATTTTGGGCAGGTCAGTGATCTAGACACTGAAGAACAAGTTACTTACCTTCGGTAACAATATATCTGTAAGAAACATTAGTTAGTTATAGATTCCTTACCTTAGAATAACCGCCAGGCGTCAGACTGGATCCGGAAAGTTTTTTCGTCAGCAGTACCTCTGCGCGTCGGAAGGTGGCGTCGGTCGGCTCCGCGTCCGTCGTCGGCATCATGGTTGCCGGGATGACGTCACGGCAGCTACTTAGACGCCGCCCTTGACCGCTGACGTCAGTTCTGTACACGACTTTCCGCGCCAGAAACGCAGAACCATGCAAGACACTGACCACTGGTGCACAAAACTAGGGCCCTGAAGGGATGTCCTTAACCCTAGAAATCAGTTCGCAGAACGGGGAGGATGGGTGGGGCAGTAAGGAATCTATAACTAACTAATGTTTCTTACAGATATATCGTTACCGAAGGTAAGTAACTTGTTCATATGAAAGAAACACGTTAGTTATAGACCCCGGTGGTGGGTCTGCTAACCAATATTACACCAGAAAGACCTGGAGAACAGAACGGCCAAAGAAGCCGTCTCTCCGGACTTGGCTGTCCAGGCAGTAGTGTTTGGTGAACGTGTGCAGCGATGCCCACGTGGCCGCCTGACAGATGTCATTTAGAGGCACTGCTCTTCCCAAGGCAGTAGTGGCTGCGTCGCCATGGTGGAGTGAGCGCGTAGCCCGACTGGGGCTCCTTTTTAGCCAGAGAATAACAAGCCTTAATACACAACACGACCCATCGAGAAATGGTGCGTTTGTGTACGGCCCGACCTTTCTTTGCACCCACGTAGCCAACAAAAAGTTGATCATCCACCCGGAACTGTTTTGTGCGATCCAGATAGAAGGAGAGCGCACGTTTTGGGTCCAGACGGTGGAGCCTCTCTTCCTCCTTCGAAGGATGCAGAGGCAGAAAGAAGGTGGGCAAAGTAATGGTCTGCCCAATGTGGAAGGCAGTGACCACCTTAGGAAGAAAGGATCGACGGGTTCGGAGAACCACCTTGTCCGGATGAACAGACATGAAAGGAGTTTTTGAAGAAAGGGCCTGAAGCTCACTCACCCTTCTAGCAGAAGTGATGGCTACCAGGAAAGCAGTCTTAAGATTCAAGAGCCGTAAGGGACAGCTATGAAGCGGCTCAAAGGGAGCGCACATTAGATAAATTAGCACAAGATTCAAGTCCCACTGAGGCATAACGAAGGGGATTGGAGGAAAAAGATGTGTTAAGCCTTTTAAGAAACGGTTAACTACCGGGGACTTGAAAAGAGAAGGCTGATCTGGCAGCCGAAGGAAAGCAGAGATGGCTGACAGATAGCCCTTGACAATGCCCAGAGCAGAGCCCTGCTGGGCTAAAGAGAGAAGGAACAAGAGTACTTCAGAAAGAGGGGCAGAAAGGGGATCCACAGCCTTTGCTGTGCACCATGCCACAAATTTATTCCACCGGCAGGCTTATACCGTCTTAGTGGAGGGACGCCTGGCTGCCAAGATTATGTCACAGACTTCAGGAGGCAGGTCGAAAGACGTCAACTGCCGCCGCTCAATCTCCACGCAAGGAGGTGGAGACTGGACAGGTTTGGGTGGAGGACCGTCCCCTGCTGCTGCGACAGAAGATCCTCCTGAAGAGGCAGTCTGATCGGAGGATTGATGGCCATGTTGAGCAGCTCGGGATACAAGACTCTTCATGCCCAATCCGGAGCCACAAGAATGACTTGGGCCCGGTCGCGCTTGATCTTCTTCAGCACTCTGGGCAGAAGTGGTATAGGCGGAAAGGCGTACAACAGACCGCAACTCCACTCGCGACGAAAGGCGTCGCCTAGCGAGTGACACCTTGGAAATTCCAACGCGCAGAATTGCTGACATTGCGCGTTCTCTTCGGTGGCGAATAGATCTAACCAAGGCTCTCCCCATTGTTATTTATTTATTTGAAGGTTTTATATAGCGCGAACATGACCCTTGCGGGTATCAGAGCACTTTACATGGGTCGAAAGTAGGAAACAAAAAGAACACAGGAATACATAATTAAATCTTGTAGTACAAACATCAGATGAGGGCCATATGTACAATGTTTCATGAGATTCAGATTATCATTTCTTGCTGTTAAGCCATTATTGTATGACTTGAAAGAGACCTTGCACCACCTCCGAGTGGAGATGCCATTCGTGATCCATCATGCACCTGCGGCTGAGTTCGTCCGCCCTGGCGTTCAGGGAACCTGCCAGGTGTTGAACCACCAGGGATATGCCCTGATGTTCCAGCCATGTCCAGAGGCGGAGGGCCTCTTGACAGAGGGTCCACGACCCCACCCTGCCCTGTTTGTTGCAGTACCACATGGCGGTGGTGTTGTCCGTGAACACCTGCACTACTCTTCCCCGGACAGAGGGAAGGAATGCCTTGAGTGCAAGACGAATCGCCCAGAGCTCCAGAAGGTTGATATGGAGCCCGGACTCCGCCGGAGACCAGAGGCCTCTGATCTCCGCCTCTCCCATGTGGCCGCCCCATCCCAGAAGGGACGCGTCCGTCACCACAATGTGGTCTGGTTGGGGAAGGGAGAGGGATCTGCCATTGACCCAATCCTGGTTCGTGAGCCACCACTGCAGTTGACGTGCAGTGCCGTCTGAGATCTGGACACAATCGGACAGATTCCCCTGATGCTGCGCCCACTGGAACTTCTGTTCCCACTGCAGAGCCTGCATATGCCACCAGGCATGATCGACCAGCAGGATGCAGGAGGCCATGAGGCCCAGCAGCCTCAGAGTCACTCTGACCGAAACCCGGGATAGAGGCTGAAAGATAGGAATCATAGCCCGAATATCCCGGACTCGCTGCTCGGGAGGATAGACCCGAAACCGCGTCGTGTCCAGAACCGCTCCGATGAAGAGGAGCTTCTGAGAGGAAATCAGGTGTGACTTCGGCACATTGATGGAGAACCCCAGCGAATGCAGGAGGTCGGCCGTAGTCTGGAGGTGGGAGGCGACTGCCTGGGGCGAGCCCGCTTTCAACAGCCAGTCGTCGAGATAGGGGAAGACTGAAACCCCTGATCTGCGCAGATGAGCTGCGACCACCGCCATCACTTTCGTGAACACCCGAGGGGCGCTGGTAAGGCCAAAGGGGAGCACGGTAAATTGAAAATGCTCGTGGCCTACCGTGAACCGTAGGTAACGCCGGTGGGCCGGCAGGACGGGGATGTGAAAATAAGCGTCCTGCAAGGCCAACGCTACCATCCAGTCTTGCGGGTCGAGGGCAGACAAGACCTGAGCAAGCGTCAACATCTTGAACTTCTCCTTCCGGAGGAAGCGGTTGATGTCCCTGAGATCCAAGATAGGACGCAGGCCCTTGTCCTTCTTGGGGACCAGAAAGTAGTGGGAGTAACAACCACGACCTACTTCTGGGACAGGGACGCGCTCGATTGCTCCCTTGGCCAAGAGAGCTGTAACTTCCTGCTGGAGAAGGGCCAGATGATCCTCCGACATGCGGTGGTATCGTGGTGACATGGCTGGAGGGGTAGCCTTGAAGGGGAGGGAGTAGCCCCTTTGGACTATTTGCAAAATCCACCTGTCTGACGTGATGGTGCACTAGTGGGGGAGGTGATGACGAATCCTGACGCCCACTGGCGTTTGATGGGCCTGAAAGGTCGAACTAGGAGGGTTTGGAGGCTGCTGCGGAGGGGGGGTTGGTGGAATGGCCCGCCCGCTGGCCCCCGGAACCACGATGGTTGTTCCCACGTCCCCGGCCGCGCGAAGGTTGGGTAACGCTGCAGCCTGTGGCTCTGGGCGGGACATAGCGGGGCACCCCTTCCGTAGCCACGAAAGGGGCGAAAAGCAGACTGCGCAGGGCGGGTGGAGAGGCCCAAGGACTTGGCCATAGCCCGTGAGTCCTTGAAACGCTCTAGAGCGTTGTCTGCTTTGTCGCCAAAAAGGCGACGGCCATCAAAGGGCATGTCCATCAAGGTGTTCTGGACATCCCCTGAAAAGCCAGTCGACCTCATCCAGGCGTAGCGACGAAGCGCTACCGACGTTGAAATGGTCCTGCCCAGAGAGTCGGCGCAGCCCACAACGTATGGCAAACTTTGCTGCATCCCTCACGGCGGCCACAGCCTGGGAGAGCACTGCCCGGGCCTCCTCCGGACACTGAGGCAGCACCTGCGCCACCGTATCCCACATGGAGTAGGAATAACGGCCCAAGAGACATGCAGTGTTTACCGACCGCAGTCCTAAGCTGGCGGAAGAGAAAATCTTCTTCCCAAGGTGGTCCAGCTTCTTGGATTCCCTTTCCGGGGGAGCGGTAGGGAAAGCGCTTTTGGAAGTGGAGGCTTTGGACGACCAAGCTCTCCGGGGTGGGGTGTTGGGAGAGGAAAGTGGGGTCGCCCGGAGCCGGGCGGTGGCGTCGGGCAATCATCCTATCCACAGGAGCCCCCGTGTTGGGCCTGGACCAGGTGCCCAAGAGGACGTCGGTGAGGGCCTCATTGAACGGCAGCAAGGGCTCCGAAGAGCTCACAGCTGGTTGAAGCACCTCCGTCAGGAGGTTAGTCCTGACCACCACTGCAGGAAGCTCGAGGTTGAGAGCCTCGGCCGCCCTACGCAATACCACTGCGTACGACACTCCCTCCTCCGTAGCCACGGTAGGAGGAGACAACATGCCAAGGTCAGGGGAGGTGTCAAGACCACTGGCATCCCCCAGTTCCTCTCTCCAGTCCTGTTCACTGTCCAACTGGTCAGTCAGAGGGTCACCTGACCCCTCCCAGTCCTCCTCCCCATCCTCTGGTTGCCACTCAGGTTGAAAAGGGGCCCCAGGAGTGAACAGGGGCACAAAAACCCCTCTCGGCGCCGGATCCGGCGTCGGGCGACGTCGGTCCGGCTCCGTGTTTATGTCAGGATGGAGGCCGCGGTCGACGCCAGCCGGGGGGCTGACCAGCGTCGGACGCGGTAGTGGTGCCGTCGGAAGCGGCGCCGGTGGAGGCGTAAGGAGTTCAACCGACGCCGATCCGGATCCAGGCCTGGATCCAAGGGGGGCCTGCGGCGCCGGGGCCGGAGCCGCCGGCAGAGAAGGCCTAGGTCCCCCAACCGAGTCCGTGGGGCCCGAAGGCACGCCAGCAGGTTCGGTCCGCCCAAAGATGGCATGCATCGCCTCATAGAACGTAAGAAGCTGTGTGGGAGTCGCTCCGGGTCCCGGAAAGGGAGGGAAACTCAGAGTTGACTCTTCGGGCTCCGCGCGCGGAGCCGCGGGTGGGGCACCACCCGCGTGCCTTGTCGGATCGGCCAACGAGGAGAAGTCGAAGGGCGACGATGCTTCTTCGACTTCTTCTTATGCTTCGACTTACCCGACCCAGAGTGCGAAGACTTCGAAGATTTCGAACCGGAATGGTGATGGCTCCGCGACCGGTCCCTCGACCTCCCTCTCGATCGGGACCTCGAACGGCACGGAGCCGACTGCCAGTGCTCAAGCAGCTTTCGGGACCGCTGCCGCAAAGCCTTCGGCGCCATCGACCGGCAGTCAGAGCACGTCTTGGGGTCGTGGTCGTGCTCCAGGCAAAAAAGACACACGCGGTGCGGATCCGTCACCGACATCATGCGATGACAGGAGCCGCAGGCCTTGGAACCGGGCACCCCTCGTGCACCTTCGGAGTCGAAGACTCGAAAAAGAAGTCGACAATAGTCGAGAAAAAGTTAGTCAAAAATTGACTGAGGTACCGCTCTTCCCGGATCTGCGCTGGCTGGCGCGGAAAAAGAAAGAACTGACGTCAGCCCGCGAGGGCGGCGTCTAAGTAGCTGCCGCGACGTCATACAGGTGACCACGACGCCAATGACGGACGCGGAGCCGACCGACGCCACCTTCCGACGCACAGAGGTACTGCTGACAAAAAACTTTCCGGATCCAGTCGCCTGTGGTAATTCTAAGGTAAGGAATCTATAACTAACGTGTTTCTTTCAGATATCCTTATTTAAGCTGCAGCAGGGCAAGGATGTGCAGTGGGTGACCGACAGCATGCTGGAAGCATGTCAAAAACAAGTCTGTTTGAACCTGGACAACGCCAGGACTCCCTGCATCTTTATTTTACTTCAGACACCTCAGCATCATGGCAAACTACACCGCACTGAAGTACTTTTTTTCAGAGTTGCATCAAATACATGCAAACCTCATTAACACCAAAAGCCCTTTTTGGTGCTGTAGTCTGCATTTCCCCACTCTAGAGGGTCCTATCGCCTGCAAGGAGTGCAGATTGTCCTGCTCTGTCACTTCACCAATAATTGGGGCTGGGGAGATGCAGGCTCTCCCGCCCGCCTCAACAAATTAGTTAAAAGTACACATTTAGAGGGTCTCTATCAGGTTACTAGCACCTCCTCCTTCACTCGCAAATATGTCTCTCAGGAAATAGACTGACTATACTGCAATGTCACGTCCATGGTCAAACATTCAACTGAAATATGTGATATGGCTCCAACGTAGGTGGCACTTATCCAAATCCCCAGTGGATAAAGAAGCCTTTAGATCGCTGCTGAATAGTTACCACAATCAGCTTAAAGTAGCTCGCAAATCCCACATTACCTCAGCTATCGACCAAGCTAAAAATTCTGCAAAGGAATTATACAAAGCCTCAAATCACTTTGTAAAACCTCAAGCCTGTACTCGTACTATCCCAGCCTATCAAAAGCTCTGTGATTCCCTCTCTGACTTTTTTGAGGAAAAAGTAAATATCATCTATTTATCCCAACTGTGGGTTGCACCACCAAATTCAATATCCAATGAATAATTTAGTCCATCCAATGTTGTTACAAAAGATTCCAACATACAAATACACATGTAACATTTACATAAAAAAGTATGCATAAAAAGATCCACGTAACAAAACCTACATTGCACAAACAGTTATTGCATTATATATTTTGCACAAGCTTGATTGTTTCGATCACTTTTTCTTGGTTCTTTGCGAATGTCTTCCCAACTAAGTTAGTATAACAACTAGTTAGGTGCCAAACACTCTGACATTGATTCATATAGGTACACTGTCCCTGTGTCTGTTTTATATTTTACTGTTTAATTGTTGTTCTTCAATGTAGGTTTTGTTACGTGGATCTTTTTATGCATACTTTTTTATGTAAATGTTACATGTGTATTTGTATGTTGGAATCTTTTGTGTAATAATTTTTGACAAGATGTCTAAATGTTATGTCTTGTATATGTAGACTGTTTTGAATAATACCCTATATTTTATATGCTCTCACAGCCCTGATGAAGTCCTCTGAAGTAGGACGAAACGCGTTGGCTGCTTGGCAATTTTTTATTGAGAAAGAAGAATAAAGAAATTTCACAGTAACAACATTGGATGGACTAAATTATTCATTGGATATTGAATTTGGTGGTGCAACCCACAGTTGGGATAAATTTTACTTTGGTTGTGAAGACTGCTCTGTTGAAACAGAAGGGAGTGGTGGGGATGCACACCATTGGAGCTTAATACTCCAAGCATTTGGACTGTTTGTGGGATACTTGTGTGGGAAACGTTTGTTTCTTCCCTAGGGGGAGGCGCGTCACATACACATTTCTGTGTATGTTTGGTTTCGCTGTTTCTTTTTTGTATTGTATTGTTTAAAAACCTGATCGCACTCCCTTACCCTCTGTTATTACAAAATCAATATTGTTTACTCTCAGAATGGCTAGGTTTAAGGATAGAAGAGAGGAATTTGTGTTAAACCTGTTCTCAGCACAGAAAACACATTGGAGGGACTCAAAGCAAAATTTCAGAAATTAGAACATCTGAAAAAGCAGGAACTTGCTAGGTGGTGGGATGGCATCACCTTGCAACAGTACCTAGACAACAACAGGGTACCTAGAGGTCTAAGAATCTTAATATGTCCAACATTCGAAGACCTAGACGAGAACTCACTCAAAGAATGGGAAGAGAACCTTTCAAACTCATCAATAACTATGATGAAAATCTTAATTAACCATGCGGAGAAAAAGGCGGCATCTCTATTGGTAGAAATTGATAAAATTGAAAAGGAAATTGAGGAGAGTACACTTACTGATGTGGTTAAAGAGAACTATGAGATCTTGGAGAGAGTTATAGAGGATTATCAGGTCTATCAACGAGACAAGAAAGCTAAGAAAATCAAGAGGGATATGAGAGACTATCGTGAGGGTAGGGTGTACACCTTTGCTAAGAAATTTGATAATGTCAAGTCAGTAGAGACCACAAAGAGAAGCAGGGAGGAGAACCCAGATTCTAGATCTGTTAGTAGTAGCTCCTTCACATCTACAGAGAGCATCCCGTCAGGAGAAGGTAGTAATAATACTACACTACCCCAGGTCCAAAATTCTTTTTTAGTAGAAATGGAAAGGCTGCGACTAAACAGCAAGCAGCCAAAAGGGGACAGATAACAAGGAGGGGAGGTAGGAGGTGGGCCAAAAAGAAAGGAACTACCAAGTTTGGCAGTAAAACTACGTTCATCCAAAACAAAGTAAATAACACTAATTTAACAGGGACGTGTCCTGGTGGGAGCGGGACATTGCCCTCTATGACACAAGGGGATCTGGCCATAGTAAACCTCTCGGATTACTGCTTAAATGACGATGAATGTGCAGTACTTCGAAAGGGTTTAAGCTTCTGCCCAACACAGACGGGAAATATCGTTGATGTTATTGTGGATCTCCATAAATTTGTACGTGTTTTGAAATTAAAGCATTTCTTTCACACAAATCCAAAGTGTACCAAGCCTCATGTTGAAAGATCTTTAACCTCTAGTCACACTGTTGGGGGATGTTGAAAACATACAGCTATTGATATCACTTTCAGATGATAATCCTATATCCTTTGAACAACTAACGGAATAATTGGGTATTCAATCTAAATCAGATTTAGACAGTGGCCTGAAAGCCAAATCTAAATTTATTCCACAAGTCTCACACCCGAACATTGACCGTTTTAAAACCCGGGTAACGGAGGACTTACACAAATTGTTGAATGGACAAACATGCAGAGATATAGGCCCTTATAATCTAACTATAGGAGAAAAACAGGCCTTGCACACACTACGGGACAATGATGGTCTTGTCATACGAGAAGCCGACAAGGCCGGGAACATCATAATCATGAGGAAAAAGGATTACATGGGTGAGATAGAGAGGCAACTAGGGGACCACAATTGTTACGAACCAGTGCCAAACAACCCAATGAAGGAACTAACATTGCATATCATTATGAGACTGGGGGACTGGAAGGATAAGGGATTATTGACAGAAGAAAAATTCAAATATCTAGCTGTCAGCAGTCCAAGTTACCCGTGTATTTATGTCCTCCCAAAGGTGCATAATGGGGGTACTTTTCCTCCTGGGCATCCCATAATTGCTGGGATAGATTCCCCGACTGAACATCTCTCAGAATATGTGGACAATTTCCTGCAGCCGCTAGTAAAGAATCTGCCAGCTTACATCCAAGATACAAGGATGTCCTCAACAAATTTGAAGATGTAATGTGGACTGAAGGACTCCGTTTTGTTACATATGATGTATCGAGTTCATATACGTGCATCAAAAAACAATTCGGTCTTTGTGCCATGGGACAGTTTCTAAGAAACAGAACAGCAGACTGGTACAAACACAACGAAATGTTGTTAGAGATGACGGATCTTATCCTGTCTAAAAACTATTTCTTACACGGGGGACACTGGTACCACCAACTCCAAGGGGCAGCGATGGGAGCAAAATTTGCTCCCTCGTACGCAGGACTGTTCATGGGGTGGTGGGAAAAGGAACATGCCTGGGGTCGATATGCCTCCCCCTGGCTAGAGAACATAATTTTTTGGGGGAGGTATATCGACGACATGATTGTCATTTGGAACGGGTCAGTGAGTCAGTTGGAGGAATACTATGCCTTCCTAAACGACAATCCATATAACGTATCACTGACCATGACACATGAGACGGACAGAATTGACTTCCTAGACATTACGTTCTATGTCAAGGAAGGACATATTCAAAGTACTTTGTATCGTAAACCTACAACTAGCAACAGTACATTACATGTGACCAGTGCACATCCCAGAGCCACCATTAATAATATCCCTTATGGAGAGATGATTCGGGTACGCAGAAACTGCAGCGAGAATGACTCATTCATAATGAATTTGGAGGCCACAAAAGATAGGTTTAGAAAAAGAGGCTACGAAGAAAGGGTATTACAGGATGCGGAGAAAAGGATCATGCAAAAGCCTAGACTGGACACACTGAAACAGCGAGAATTAACCGCCAACCACCACACCAAGAAATCCAATGTAAACTTCACTAAGAAGTACAACAAACAAAGTCAGGGAGTTTACAGGATTCTTTTAAAACATTGGTCCCTGCTCCATGAGATACCAGGCCTTAAGGGGGAGATATCATCAAAACCCACAGTTACATACCGAGGTGGAACAACATTACGGGATATGTTGTGTCCCAGTTATGTTACAACTAAAAAGACAGGTGGCACTTGGCTACCGGTACAAACTCATGGTTTTTTCACATGTACTGACTGTAACATCTGTCAGTATGGGAAGAACAAACTGAAAGAATTTAAATACAATACACAACACGTATACACAATTCGTCATACCATCACGTGTAAAACACCATATGTGACATATGTCATTGGTTGTACCTGCAATATTATTTATGTGGGTAGCACGATTCGTGCATTAAAAACTAGAATCCAGGAACATGTGAGGGCTATCAGACATCAGGATACGAGATACCCAATGACATCACACATGAAAGAATGTCATGCTGCTAAACCGGAGATCTGGTTCCATGCAATAGACCATGTTCCGCAAAGACCGAGGGGGTGGTGATAGAGAACTAGCCCTCCGTCGAAATGAGGCAGGGTGGATCTGTTGCCTATGCAGTGCCACTATGGGGCCCAACACAGATGAGGAACTGCACTACTTTCTATAACCCCTCTATGAATATAACGTAACAACGTGGGTGTTAACATGGGTGTACACATGTACTTTGTAACCATTATGGACCGTTTAAATAAGGAAGGACCTAACATCTCTTTCCCATGTGGTTTTATGGTCAAGATAAAAGAAATAAACTGCATAAGTAATTTTTATAATATATGTAAACTCTTAGTGACATATACTCCATCTGTTGGAATAACACTTATGTGGATATCTGTATACACTTGTGTTTGGGATATTGAGAAATATGGTACAGTGAAATTCTGTCCTAATGTTTGCTCTTGCTCTTATTTTTCTTTTTTGCTTACTGGCATTGCCCTTTGCTCTATATAATATTATTATTTTCTATCTCTGCACCTTCTATGTACTGCCCATATTGATATTTTGAATGTTTTGCCATAATAAGAATGTTTTTCGGCTTATATGTTTTATAATAATACATCTTTTATTTGACCCTTAAATTTGGATATTTTCTTCTATAAATAGAGGAATGTATAGATTTGGACTAGCCAAATAGAAACAAGGGAAGCATATCGGACACCTCTTGCTCTTTAAAATCAGAGTTCTACTAATAGAATCACGCTTGGATAGTTTCCAAAGGCCTTATATATTTGGATCATTGTATCAAAACAAAGAGCTCCATTCCTCTATGGAAACTTAAATATGTTGCATGAAAAGTGCTAACACACGGGAATTCTCCGAACATTCTTTATACATATAACCGGGGCTATAAGTTATTGATATTCCCTGTGATATACGGATGGACTGGGGGAGTTTACAGATACTCCCTATCTGGCCCCAACGTGCGTCTAAACGTCGAGACACCGTACGCTATTTAAACACATTTCAATCAACATAGCTCTTTTTGAGCGCATGATTTGAGACGTGGATCGTTGGCGTCCGGTGGCTGAAAATTCCTTTGGTGAGCTTTTTCCCCAAAATGTATATTACTTGCGCAACGGCATGTGGCCGTGGGGATTACAAAAACATAGCCGCTGGGGTTGGGGGCTGGAGTGACTTTTGTGGCTGCCCGACCAGGCCGGTTAAATACTTATATGTAGGATTGCGTAGGTAACACTGCAAATATTGAGAGGGTTGGATATGTTGCTGAGAAGTGCGGCTTGTGTTGCCCTGCCATGTGTACGTGAGACTTTTCTGAGTTGATACTTTGATGAATGAAGAATGCTATTACCAGTAAATATATAGACTGGGTCGTGCTGAGCATTATTTGTATTTCCAGATCTTTAGGCGATCGAGTTTTTAACATATGACTGTTTGGCCGTGACGTAGGGCACTATGTGAATTGGACTTGGTGTGCCCGTTCTCTTTTATGTCTTCCTGTGGGTGATAACTGGGAGGCCTGGGCCTGCCGAGTAAGCCCTTAATTAGATCTTATCTGGGTGCACATATTTAGTATAATGCAGGATATATATTGTGCCCGGTATATCCAGTGATTGTTCTGGGTCCATTGACATAACATGTACTTTTACATTGAATTGGAAGCTTTCCGTTTATTTCATTTTGATATCGTCTTCTGACCTAGGCCAGGCAGGGGCTGGCAAAATATAGAAGGGAATTGGCCTAGAAGTGGGCATTTACCACTTTCTGGACCTTCAAAAAATTGAGGTTTTAATTTTTCTTTCAGGCACAGGAGCCAATTATTATTGACTCACCTCGGATATATAGGGCAGAGTCCAACTGCGGAGTTACAGATAATTTGAATTTCGCAGCGCAATTGTACTTCAAAACGAAATTTTAAAAATAACAACAACAAAAAATTGAATATCTTATCAAACTATGAGATACGTCGCACTACTTATTTTGGAGGAACATTATACCCCATATTATTATTGCTATAAAATAACATTGGGCACTATTCTCTCTCAGCTATGGCTATTAAATCTTACTGGGCTTTACTTTCGTGGTTCTAGGTGGAAATTCTCTTGTATCGCCTTATCGTCCAGTTTCATGCTACTCTCTCTTTTCTGTTTACTATTTCCATGATCTGTTTTATGTTTGCACAGTTATTGCATTATATATTTTGCACAAGCTTGATTGTTTCGATCACTTTTTCATGGTTCTTTGTGAATGTCCTCCCAACTAAGTTAGTATAAGAGCTAGTTAGGTGCCAAACTCTCTGACATTGATTCATATAGGTACACTGCTCCTGTGTCTGTTTTATATTTTACTGTTTAATTGTTGTTCTTCAATGTAGGTTTTGTTACGTGGATCTTTTTATGCATACTTTTTTATGTAAATGTTACATGTGTATTTGTATGTTGGAATCTTTTGTGTAATAATTTTTGACAAAATGTCTAAATGTTATGTCTTGTATATGTACATTGTATTGTATTTTACCCTATATTTTATATGCTCTTACAGCCCTGATGAAGTCCTCTGAAGTAGGACGAAACGCGTTGGCTGCTTGGCGTTTTTTAATTGAGAAAGAAGAATAAAGAAATTTCACAGTACCAACATTGGATGGACTAAATTATTCATTGGATATTGAATTTGGTGGTGCAACCCACAGTTGGGATAAATTTTACTTTGGTCGTGAAGACTGCTCTGTAGAAACAGCGGGAGCGGTGGGGATGCACTCCTTTGGAGCTTAATACTCCAAGCATTTGGACTGTTTGTGGGATACTTGTGTGGGAAACTTTTGTTTCTTCCCTAGGGGGAGGTGCGTCACATACACATTTCTGTGTATGTTTGGTTTTGCTGTTTCTTTTTTGTATTGTAAATATCATCTATAAGAACTTTGCAATCATCTGGGAACTGCCGGAAATGGAACTCTATTTCCATTTCCGAAACCAATCACTGGCTTAGGTAATTTCGAGTCATGCTCTTTAGAGCAGGTGCAGAAGATGTTGGCTTAAGCCAAATCAGGCTCCCCTTTAGACCTCTGTCCCCCCAGGGTAACCTCCTGCAAAGCCAACTCCATTGCATCATCAGTAATGGCGCTTTACAATCTTTCCTTAACTTCAGCCAAATTCCCGACTGAATAGAAGTGTGCCCAAGTATCCCCTATTCTCAAGAAACTCTCTGCCAACCCTGAGGTCCTGTCCAACTACCAGCCGATCTCACTGCTCCCTCTGCTAGCAAAAATTCTAGAAAGCCTTATTAACTAACAACTGGCAGCTTTCCTTGAAGAATATAAGATCTTAGACCCCTCACTACATAACACTGAGACCGCACTGGTGGCAGTCACTGACATCATCAGACTATCACTAGATGCAATTACCCCAGTCATGTTGGTATTACTGGTCCTATCCGCAGAATTCGATACAAACTCACACTGCATCTTAATCTGCAGACTCTACAAGGCAGGAGTATATGACAGTGCACTAGATTGGCTCATTGACTTCTTTGACAGTCAAACCCTAACCATCTGTCTTGACTCCTTTAAATCTAGAACAATATCTAGCAATAAAGGAGTCCTACAGGGTCCCTGCCTGAGCCCAACACTGTTCAACATTTATGTAGCGCCTATGGCACAAATTGTGAGATCATGTGAATTTGTGGTCATATCCTATGCTGATGACACCCAACTTCTCATCTCCTTTGGGCCAGATCAAGTAAAAGTGAAATCTCAGATTGCAAACTGCATAAGGGACATTGCTGAATGGATGACTAACAGCTGTCTCCAATTAAATAGCGAGAAAACTGAGATTGTGTTATTTGGCAGAGCACAAGAGTTTTGGTCAGCCGATTGGTGGCCAACAGAATTGGGTCCAGCTCCCTCCCCCAAACAGGTGGTGGAAACCTTGGTATAAAGAACAACCAAGCATTAACCATGAAAGACAAAGTCAACACAACCTGTGGCACCTGCTTTGCCACAATGCAGCTTTTAAAGAGAGGTATTCAATGGCTTCCTTCCAAATCCAGAAAGACTCTAGTCCAAGCACTAATCACTAGTCGCTTAGACTATGGGAATGAGCTGTTAGTGGCAGCGAATGACACCTTGCTGTCCAAACTGCAAGTTGTCCAGAACACCGCTGCATGGTTAATTTGTAATCTTCCCCCATGCTCTTTAGTTGCCCCGATCCTAAAATCCTTGCTGGCTTTACTAATCCACTCAACTATCCACATAAAATACAGATCTGTTATCTACACGGAACACGTTCTTTGCAGCAGGCATAGAAACACTCTGCGCTACTATATGGCAAGTCAATACCGCCACTAAACAAAACTCTGATCTTTCTCTGTAACAGGAACATTAATCCCAAGAGTTACCTTGACATTTTTATAGCTGTCTGAAAGCTGGATGCACAAGGAACTCTGCAGCAGGTGCTTTTAAATCCTAAGTTATTGCTAAACACAGTGCCTCTGAGGTCAGTGCCCTCCCTTCCTGGTCAGCGCCCAGTGCGGGTGCACCAGTGGCACTTCCCTAAAGCTGGCCCTGGTAAGTATATTTAAGGTAAGTGTGTGTGTTTATGTACATAAGGTGTGTGTGTTTATTTATATCAGGTGTGTTTATTTATATGTATTTAAAATGCAGGCTTTAGGGGTGGGTAGGGTATAGGGTGGTAAGGGTGTTTTAGGGGTGGGTAAGGGTACAGGGTAGTCAGGGTGTTTTTAGGGTTTTGAGGTGGGCAAGGGTATTGGGTGGTAAAGGTATTTGCATGGTAAAGACATGCGTGGTAAAGGCATTGTAAAGTCATTGCATGGTAAAGGCATGCATTGTAATGTCACAACCATCGCCAAGGTAAGTAGTTGTGAAGTTAGAATAGTAAATCTTCAATCACTTTCATAAAACATTGGAAATCGATATTGTACAGTCTGATATTCCTGACCTTAATATAATTATATACAACTCAACATATTTACCTACATCAACTTTAAATAATTGTGCTACCAGTGACTATATCGATCTTTGGCAGCACAGATACTTTCTATCACTGTAGATGCCTGCTGAAGTGTCACTTTTTAATTATACAGTTATATAGAGCATAATGTAGGCTCAGAGATACTAGAAGTGTGCATAAATAGATCAGATGAAGCTTCAATTAACAGGTAATAATCGACTTTTAAACCATTATCTACTAGTCCAGTACTTATCAACCAAAATGGGGAATTAGATGGACATGAGACAAAGAGCCAGATAACCTCAGCCTCAGCATGGTCTGTTGGTTAAGATGCCTGCTTGAAACCTGGGAACCTGGGAACCTGGGTTCGCAACTAGTCTTTAGCAAGTAAGTGAAAATCATGTTATTCAGGTTAAAATCACTTAATCTTTCTGTGCCTAAAATTTTAAATGTGCTAAATGTGGCTGTAAATATATATGAAATAGTGTGGAAATCTACAACTGAATAGATTTTCATGGGAAGTCCTTACTCATGAATTACCACAAGTCTTAAATCTACTCCAAATATATGAGTAAAGCTTTAGAACCAAGTATTCAACTTTAAGCCCTGCTTTGATAATCGCTTTTTCGGACCTCGATTATATGTACCTATGTAATTGCACTTGTTCTGGTAACAGGAAGTATCCCTGATATCAGTAACTCCAGAAGATCGGATTTATCGAGGGGGGATCCACAGCACTGTTAATGAGGTCCTCTGTATGCAAATTCAGAAGACCATATGCACAGTTTAGTTGGACCTGATGCAAACCAATGGCTAAGCGGGCTATGCCGAGTGACCCTCAGTCTGGCAACATAGTGATTCAGTGTAAGGGCATATCAAAACATGCACAGTTGAACAGCTTTCTTCCTTTCGGTGTCTGTAGCATGGGTTACTTTAGTATACAAGGCACCACTATAGGCAATAATGTATGAACTGTTTTGTTACATTTGAAGAAACTTTGCTCTGTAGGTGCATGTCCGCACTAGCGAACACAGCACGTTACAATGGCCTCACAGACCGTTGCAGAAGAATCATAATTGGGTAGCCCAAGTTCTGGTTAAGAGTGATATTTATGCGGTGGCTCGTGTTTGCTTGGGTGCTTTGGTCTATTATGCACACAATTTGCAGGTTGCTGCTGAGGTTTCAGTACCTTCTTTGTGCTCACGCACACTATTATGTGCACGGCAACCATTTCTAAAGACTTCTCTCGTGTTTGTGAGTAATCGGCATAATGTGTGCACTTGGCCTGGGAAGGTAAAACGGACACAGTTACTTGCTAGTGGGGTGGCAAAAGAGCACAACATCTGTGCATGTCTCAGTGTCTTGTTGTGTCTTGGAACTGCAACTGTACTGTTGAACAAACAATGTTTAGTAAGTATAGTGGACTCCCTCATCCCAGCTAAATGGATGAAAGGCCGCTCTGCGGACCCTAGCCCATGGTACAATGACACACTGGCCGCTCTGCGGAAAGCATGTAAGAAACTAGAGCGCTTGTGGAGGAAAGATTATGACCCTATAACAACAAAAAAACTATTTGGCTGCGATTAAAAACTACCATAGAAATGTCTGCACCGCCCGGGCTGCCTACTATGCTAACGAAATACAATTGAGTCCTAACCCGGCTAAATGTATTTTTAAAATTTTGAAAGATTTGAGAGTAAGAAACAAATCCCAGGCCTCTGCGATCATTTCTGAGCAACAGTGTGAAGACCTGGCCCAGTTTTTTGTAAACAAGGTGGACACCATCTATCGGTCCTTTCCACAAAAGCCGTCTTCTACGGCCACTCTTTGCGGACCCTCCCCCTTGCACCCTCTGACAGCTATTCCCAGTATCTCCCAGGAAGAGCTTACTCTCCTGAGTAAAAAAGTCAAATCTGGATCTTTGGCCGACCCTCTAAGACCTGCCCAGTTTAGGGACTCACTGTCTCTCTTTTTGTCACCTCTGTGCCAGATCATTAACACTTCATTTACCACTGCTGTGGTCCCTGTGCTCTGGAAACAGGCTAGGGTTTCTCCCATCCTTAAAAACCCTCGTTGGACCCAGCAAAGCTGGAAAATTTCCGGCCTATCTCCCTCCTGCCGTGGGTAGCTAAGATTGCTGAGGCCCATGTCAATAACATCCTTACTAAATTTCTTAATACCAATAACATTCTGGACCCTTCGCAAAATGGTTTCCGTGCCAGTCACAGCACAGAGACAGCTCTTCTGGCAATGACTGAACACCTTCGGACCATCCTGGACTCCGGTCATACTGCGGCACTGATTTTACTTGATCTCAGTGCCGCATTTGACACGATTTCACACGTGACTCTGCTACAACGTCTGGAGGCTGCCGGGGTGGTGGGCCTCGCACTCGAATGGTTTAAGTCATTCCTGAGTGAAAGAACCTTCCGCGTGTCAGCCCCCCCGTTCCTCTCCCAGTCCCATTCCATTGGGCAAGGGGTCCCCCAGGGCTCTGCTCTGAGCCCCGTATTGTTCAACTTATATGTCCAGCCTCTTGCTACGGTGGCCAGGAAGATGGGCCTCACTATGATTTCATATGCTGACGATACGCAGCTAGTGGTGGCCCTATCTGATGGTTCCTCTCTGGACGCCCTCAGGTTTAGGAGCGGCCTGGCCGCCGTGGCAGAGTGGATGACCTCTAATTGCCTTCAGTTGAACGCCACTAAAACGGAGGTACTGTTGGTAGGGAAGGACAGGAATCTCTGGAATGAGCAGTGGTGGCCAAGTGTGCTTGGAGACACCCCCACCCCTAAGATGGCGGTCAAGAACTTAGGGGTTTGGATGGATTCCACCCTCAGCTTCCAAGAACATACAAAAAAAGTCGCGGGCACTTGTTTTGGTCTCCTGCGGGGTCTCAAGCCGTTGTTGAGGTTTTTTAACCCGCCTACATGCCAGCTGATTGTCCAGTCTGCTATTCTATCCAGACTGGACTACGCTAACTCGCTCCTCTTAGGAGCCAATCAGGCTGAGGTAATGCGACTACAGCGTGTGCAGAATGCGGCTGCCAGAGCCCTCTTAGGGCTCCCACGTCACTGTTCCGCCACTGACGCCGTTCGGCGGCTTCACTGGCTTCCGGTGGCCAAACGGATCCAATTTAAGGCACTTTGTCTATCCTTTAAGATCTTGAAACTAGCTTCACCCAGCCTCCTTGCCAATTTGTTAACCCCCTACGTATCCACTCGCGAGCTGCGATCCTCGGGGCAGTACTTTGTCACTGTCCCCCGGGTGAAGCGTGTCCGGGCTGGTGGTCGATCTTTCCACTACATGGCCGCTAAGCTATGGAATTCTCTGCCCCCTCAGATTCGCTGCTTAAATCACTTGTTGGCTTTCAGGAAAGCAATTAAAACCTTCCTCTTTCCGCCAGCTTAGGCCGCCTGCTCTTTTTTCCTGTTACTTACTAGTTTCTCCTTTACCCTGCTACTCTTTGTGGCTGGCAGCGCCGGGACGCCTCTTTGCTGGGGCAGCTGCGCGCTATATAAATCTAGTTAACATTAACATTAACATATAGTGTTTATTATGCACTACTCACACTTTTAAATCAGTTTTTTCTGTTACATTTTCGTTTGCACCTGTTACCATCGCTTGGTCCCATATTGAGACTTTGTTTTCCTTAGTCCTTCAGGCCTTTAATCACTTAATTGGAAAATTTGGATAATGCTTGCTCAAAATACCAATTAAAAACTGAGAAAAACAACAGATTTCAGATTCACTGAGAGCTGTAAACACTGAATAGGAGTTAGATACAACATCAAGCAAGATTCCCTCACCAAGTGTCCATCTAGATATGGACTGAAATTGCCTATCAGTAACTCAATTTCTAGGAAAAGCTTATGTGCCAGCTCATTCGAATAAGCAAGCTAAATAAGATCCCTGAAAGTGATATTTTTGGATGTTATCACATAGATGCTAGATCGTAAAGATGGAAATAAACGCAACAGGGAGGGCACATTAAAAACAGACATTGTGGTTGTCAAGAATACTGAAATTGATACAAACGACATTATTTAAAATTACCATTTCTGAAGAAGGATCTTCTTGCTTGTCCTCCATTGAGTGGTGGCAAACCTCTTTTTTCTTGGCCTATGAAGGTGTCCCATCTAACCTTCTCTGAACCACCAAGTTCCTTGACTTTTTGTAAGCAATTTTCTAAATATTCCACTGGGTCATCTGGTCTGTAATACATGAGTCCGTTTACGAGACCCTAAAGTGAATGAAAAGATAATTAGCAGAGAAAGATGAAAATCATAAGATATATTGTATGCTAATATTCTTGCTTGTATTGCAATATGATACTTAATAGACGGGTTTATCCAATGTATGCACCTGAGGACCAGAGCCATAACAGGTTTTCAGGAGAATCACATGAAATAATATTACATGCAATCTAGCTAGATGAGAATCACTCAGTCAGTGGTTGCACTCACAATCAGACATGGAATTGGCCCCAATGAAAACCTCAGCGATAACGCACGGTAAAAATAAAAGATAAACATTCAGCATCAGGAAAAAAAGTTTTCATATACACATTTTTTATTTCATTTTATTGAGCTACATTTGCTTTCACAAAGATAAGCCAACTAAGCAGTAACTTACACTGTCATTTTCATGTGCGAATGCCAGGGCCGGCTTTAGAGCTGGTGGTGCCCAGTGCACCAATGTTTTTTGGCACCCCTCCTCCCCCTCAGACCTCCTTCTCGGATTCCCTCACTACTACCTGGCAAAAGCGCCCCTCAGCTCTCCATATCCCCTCTCTCACATACATTTTATGTCTGTCTCTCTCTCTCTAGCAGGAACATTACTCACAAGAGTTATCTTGACATTTTTATTGCTGCCTGAAAGCTGGACGTATAAGGAACTCTGCAGCAGGTGCTTTTTAGGTTTCGCCTGCACAGCGCTTGCACTGTGCTTGAGAAATCTATTGTTTTTAATGAAAAATTAAAAGGGACTTACATCCCGCCTCCTCTCTTTCCTGGCTTCTCATTGGTTCATGTGCACGCTGCTTGCTTTTCCTCCATTTCTATTGGCTGTGGCATATTTTCCTTATCAGTTTCCTGGGGCTGAAATAAGGTTAATATCTTCTTTGGTGTAACTAATTAGTCCTAATTAGTCCTAATTAGTCTCTCACGATATCTTATCACCCTCCCCTTTTTATTCTTTTTCACTGTCTTTAATTTTGTGCCCCGGTGTGACCTCTACTGTGTCCCCCCCCGCAAAAAACCTCATGCGTTGTTGCTCAGTTTGCTACCCTCTGCCCCACTCCTGAAGGCGTTCCTCCTCTAGTGCCTGAACTTACGTTTTTTTTTTCTTCGTTTTTTTATTATGATCAATGCTCGCACTAATGTTTATGCAATGTTTCTGCATTATCTCCTCTAGGTCCTGATCTTAGGTTTGTAAATTGTTCAAGACTCGCTCTAATGTTTATGCAATGTTTCTGCAATATCTCCTCCAGGTCCCGATCTTAGGTTTGTTAATTGTTCAAGACTCACTCTCACTAATTGCGCCTTACTTCCCTACCCCCCCCCCTGGCTTTCACCGATAACATATGGTTTTACTTTACTCCTTACGACCCTACAACCTCTAACCTCCTCGAGATCCCTCCCCCTCCTTCACAATTTTCTTCATCGCAGCTTGCAGCACTCCTTCGTAGCCGTGGTTAGCACCACGATTTTCCTACTATGCATGACCCCTATCTAGCATTGTCACCTAACGTCATTCTCCCTCATGATCTCCCAAATCGACAAATTGTTGTCTGTCCATCCTGCTACCTAACCCCTCCTCACCGTTATTAGTAAGTCTCTTCCTAACTAACCTCATCCACCCCTTGCACTCCTCTGACATTTATCACCCCCTCTTTCTCTCCCTTTTACACCCTTGTCACAAAATATCTCTCCACCCCCCACACCGACATTATTCTCCCCCTTCTTTCCTCAACCTTCTTCTCCTCTCTCCTTGTTTCTTTTTCCCCTTAACATCTCTATTCCGCTCCTCCCCCTTTTTTTCCCTTCCCCCCTCTCCACCAACCAGTTTGTCCATCATGTCCCCCTTAGTCCCTCCCCCGCGTTCCGAACCAGCCCCACTACATCACCCCTCAACACCCTCCTCACCAGGCATGGCCCAAACTCTTGGTCCATTCCCTACCCTCCCAATCTCTCTAAAAACGCCAAGAAAACTTTTAAACATAAAGTACTTATCCGGCATCCCGAAACCCTAATTGTTGACAACTACCACAGCCTCACGTCCCCCATAAAAACTAACTAAATTTTCTACTCTAAACGCCCCTCCAAATGGAAGATCACTTTCCTTCGCCATCTCCCAATCGCTACATCTAACAATATTCCCTACGGTTTCAAAATCTCTACTACTCCATCCTCCACCTTTCACGGTGAAATTGACATCTCCATCTTCAAAACTGGAAATATCCTCATCCAAGCCTCTGAACACCACCTTAATATCTTTGAACAGCATTTTAGCACTCTGTCCCACCAAATGTCCTTACCTACTCCTCTCCCCTCTCCCCCCAAAACACTCCTAACCCTTCTCCTTCCCCCAAACTTCCCCCCAGCCCGTCCCATCACTCCCCTTTCCGACCCTACCCCCCCACTTGAACTCACCCCATGACCCTAATGCCAATGCTGCCTCTCCGCTAACCCTATACACCCACTCTGCTCCCCTTATCACGTCCTCTACCCCTTTAACTATCCCATCTCTCTCCACGCCCGTCCCTCCCACACACGGCCATATCTCCCCTCTCTCCACCCACCAGGAGCACCTCACCCCCACCGCCGCAATACCCCACTTGTCACCCCCTAGACCTCTCACCCTCTCCGGACAACTGACCTCCACCCCTAACCAACCCCGATCTATCCCACCCACCCCCCCTGCTCCAACTACCTCCACTAATATCCAGTCCACCCCCACTCCCCTCCCCCCAATGTCTGCCGGTACCTGCCATCCCACAGGCTCCCCTCCCTCTCAGAACAACAGACCTCCACCCCCGATCAACTCCGAAACCTCCCACCCTCCCCCTGCCCAAACTACCTCCAGTACAGCCCAGTCCTCCCCACTCCCCATCCCCCTCTGACGACCGAAACCCCCCTTCCTCCCCCCCACAGTCCTCCCTCTCGCCCACTGCTACAAGACCTCACTCGCACCCCTCTTGACTTATTACCCTCTACGAACACTAGACCTCCTTCTCCAACCAACTTAGCACATACCTCACCCCCCCCGCCGCACCCAATACGCCCCAACTCTCTCTTTTAACCCAGACACTTGGCAGTATTGATCGCAACATTGCCTCCCTCCTATCCGAATTAGTCCGTCTTAGAGAGGATCTCAATAACCCCAAAGCCCCCAAACCGATAACCCGCCCCGCTTGGCCCACTTTGTCACGCACTGGCCCCCCAAAGCTCATTAATCCCAAACTCAGTAAAACCATACCACTTCAAAATTGCTCTCAGAGACCTTGTCGCACCTTGAATGACTACTCTACCTCTAACCTCTCCGACCTCTGCAATTCCTACTCTCCTAAGGCCCCCCGCAAGGAGGCGGTCCTTCCTCATTCCAACATCCCTGTTATTATCGGGACCAGCAGAACTCTCTCCTCTCCTTGCTCACCCAGACCCCTCCGCAACTTACCGCTATCCACTCGTGCCCCCCCCCCCCATAACTAACCCTAAGCCCCTGACATGCATGCTTGTGAACTGCCGCTCGGCCGTTCGTCATGCCTCAGAAATCTCCGAAACCATCCTTGATGAAGATATAGACCTTGCCTTCCTCACGGAAACTTGGCTCAACGATCACTCCACACCCATCCTAGACTTACTCTTTCCCCCCGGTTATGCTATCCTCAGAAAAGACAGACCTAAAAGAATAGGAGGAGGTCTAGCAATAATCTTTAAAAATGAACTCCAACTATCCCTAGCCAAAAACACTAACTTCAAAACTTTTGAATACCTTGGAGTAGAACTCAAAATGCAAGGCGCCCCCCCAATGCGACTACACAACATCTATCATCCCCCAGGTGAACCTCTTCCCTTCGCTGAGGAAATATCTGAACTTCTGTCACAATCGTCCCTTTCGAACTCTAAAAATCTCTTCCTAAGAGACTTTAACCTTCACTGGAATTTGCCAGACGACCCAGCCATCAAACTTCTCAATAACCGCCTTGAGATAAATGACCTCAAGCAACTCTGCCTTACCTCAACCCATTCTAAAGGGGCTACTCTTGACGCCATCATTGCTAACAGTAATCTGGCATCTCTTTCCAACATTATCCCTATTGACTGGTCTGATCACCACCTCATACTGTTCTCGATCTCACCCTTAGTCCAGCCTGCCCCTTCTAAAATCAACAAAACCACAATATTATCCAGAAACCTTAAACGTATCCCCCCAGGTTTACTGGAGGCTAAACTCCAAGATCAACTCAGTCGCACTCCTCCCTCTCTCAATACAAACGATCTCCCTGAGCATTACAACAAAGCTGTCTCTGAGGTTCTAGATCAACTTGCACCACCCAAACCAAAAACTCTTAAAAATATCCCTTCCAAAACTTGGTATAATCCAGACCTCAATAATGAAAGACGAGCACTTAGACTGGCAGAAAGAACCTGGAGACAACACCCTTCCCCCTCCAATCTGGTCCTCCTTCGAACCGCTAGATCCGTGTACAAGAAACACATCTTCGCCGAAAAGGCTTCCTTCTTCTGATCACAGCTCTCTCGGGCAAAAAACAGACCCAGAGAACTGTTCAACATTATTAGAAATCAAACCTCCTGTTAGACTTGGCATCTTTTGGCGTGTTTCCCCTGACTTTTTGCTTTCTGACCTCCCGGTTTTGACTCTGTTTTTGCTGGTGTAATGATTCTGCGCACTTTTCTCACTGCGGTCCAGTGGGAAAGTGCAAGTGCTCCTGTATAAAATGTGTTATGGATTGGTGTTTCCATTATTGGCCTATTTGGTTTATCTGTCAGTCCCTTGTAAAGTGCACTGCGAGTGCCAGGGCCTATAGACCAAATGCTGTTGGTGGGCTGCAGCACTGGATTGTGCCACCCACGCAAACAGCCCGTAAAGTGTAACTCGGGCCTGCCATCGCAGAGCCCGTGCGCAGCCTGGGGCTGCCATGTCGACTTGGCAAGTGCACACACTTGCAAGTCCCCAAACCTTCCCTTTGCTACATGTTAGTCACCCCTAAGGTAGGCCCAAGGTACCCCTCTGGGCAGGGTGCGGTGTATGCGAAAGGTAGGACATGCCCGGGTGTGTGCGGCATGTCCTGATAGTGAATTACAGCCTAGTTCGTTTTTCACTATTGCAAGGCTACCTGTTCCCCCTAGGCCAGAACGGGCAGTTTTGATTATTACAGCTTATAATCCTAACTGACCCCGGGAACATGGTAGAAATTCGAGTTTAGTATGCCTGGACTCGGAATGATAAAATGCAGCTTTTAGTGAAGTTGGTTTTAACATTCTGTGTTTGAAAATACCACTTTTAGAAAGTGGGTATTTTCTTGTCTAACCATCCAAGCCTGCCTCTGCGAGGTTGTGTATTCCTTGTCTGGAGTGTGAGTGACAGGGGCTGGGGGATGCCAGGAGACAGGGTGAGTCAGCGCAGGGCTGAATAGCAAGATCTACATGTAGATGGGTGGGAGGGGTCGCACCTGGGCCCTGAATAGGACAGTGCCTTCCCTCCACAATGCTGGCTCCACCTCCTGTGGTGCGTCTGATGTCCCTGGCCTACTCACTGAAAGAAGGGACGGAGACTTGTCAACAAAGTGCTCCAGAACTGGTTTGGACTAGGCAAAGGCCTCTCTGCCTTCAGAGAACAAAGGAATTTGGGATATAAATATTGGGGCCCTGACCCCATGAATTTAGATCTCGCTGGAATCAAGGAACCTGCCAAGACGAAGAGCTGTAAGAGCTGCCAGGAGGAGTACTGCCCCTTTGCTGTGTTGTTGCTTTGTTGGGTTGGCCTGCAGCTGCTGCTTCTGCCTTGGGCAGGGAAAGGAAGGAACTTTCTACAAACTTGTGCTGAGTATCTCCAAGGGCCTGGAACCGAGCTGGCCTCCTGTTAAGAAGTCTCAGGGACTACAAAGACTTCACAAGCCTCTGGGTACCGCTTCTGGAACGCTGTTTCAGTTGCCACAGAGGAAGGGAACTGCAACCGACTCCGTCAACCGAATCCCTCCCTGGCCGGTGACCTGTTTGCACCGCAGACCGCATCGCCCCGCTTCGCATCGCAACCCTGGTCTCACCGTGGGCGACGTCCGACGCCGCCAACATCGAGCCGCTGCTTGCACCGTGACCTGTGGGCACCGCAGTTCGCATCGCATCGCTTCACTGAACCAACCGGACCCGACCGACGCGGTCGCTGCAACTGGCTCAAGAGTCGTGACCGCACCGCATTTGGGGCACCGCTCGCACGTCTGCGACGCACCGCTCCGACTCGCACCGCTGTCCGACGCCAGCTCCCGCACTCCGGGTAGGTCGCCTGCATCGCAACCTGTCAGCACCGCATCGAGCATCGTCTCACCCTGCATCGCACGCCTTGGACTCACTGACTCCGTCTGCACGACGCTCATCGAGCCGCTGCCTGCACCGCATCGAGGGACACCGCACCTTGCACCGCTCCGTCTTGCACCGCAACCGCGATGAACGCCGACCGGCTCGTACACTCCGTACCAGCCACAACGAGAAAGGTACTGTGACCGAGTCTGTTCACGACTCTGCTGGCCCGTATCGACGCGGTCGGCTGGAACTGTTAGACTCTGTGGTTTTCAGCATCGCGGTAGACTCGGACGGAGCTACCGACTCGTACGAACTTTGTTTTTGGACTATTCCTGCAAAGAAGAAGTTACCTTATCAAGTATTCGTTTTTAAAGTATAGTATTGTGGATTTTTGGCGTAATTGGTCTTGTCTTGAGTATATAAAATATTGGTTATTTTTCTAAACTGGTGTGGTGTCCGTTTGTAGTGCTTACACTGTATTACTGTTAGTTATGTGCAAATGCTTTACACACTGCCTCTGAATTAAGCCTAACTGCTCGTGCCAAGCTACCACGAGGGTGAGCAGGGGTTACTTCACGAGTGTAACACCCTTACCCTGACTAGGAAGAAGGGTCCCTACTTGGACAAAGGTGCAAGCCCTTGCCAACTAGAGATCCCATTTCTAACATTGGTTGTCAGCGGTGGGGATAGGACTTGTGTTTGCACTTGACTTACAGTGATTGGTGTGCACTACTACCATATCGCAGACCATTACGTACCACATACTGGTTCTTTTTCTTTTGGCCTATTTTTGATCTTGCCAGTTTTCAACTCACTACTTTCGTCATGCCTGACACAGCTGCATCATCCGTTGCATCTCTGGAAATGATCTTTGAGGAGGATAGGTTGGAAACCTACGCCGTAAAGGAACTACGAGCAATTTGTAAAAACCTGAAAGTCCAAATTAAAGGCCTCACAAGGAAGGAGGAGCTACAGAAGGCGCTGAGGGCCTGGGTAGCAGCCAGACATGCCAGTGGGCAGCCTGGTAATCTCAGTGAGGAGGTGGAGGAACCTATTTCCAGGGTGGATATGCTTTTGGGTAGGGGGGAACCCGCCAAGTCAGGCAGCAGCAGTCTGTCCCCAGAGGGATCTGGAGGACAGGCGGGAGGCAAGGCAGTTTGAGCTGCAGAAGCTCAGGCTGGAAAGTGAGCGGGAGGAGAAGAGATTGGCCATAGAGGAGAGGAAGATGCTCTTAGAGCATGAGAGAGAACTGAAGGAGCTAGAACTTAGGAGTAAGTCAGGCTCAGATGGTGGCAGCAATTCGTCCAGAAAGGCAGACAGGATTGTGCACATTCCCAAGAACGTAGGCAAGGAGTTCAAGAAGGGGGATGACATACAAAGGTGGTTTCAGGGTTATGAGGCAGCCATACACATGAATGGGGTCCCTGAGGAGAATTGGGGAGCAGGATTGTGGCCACTTTTCCCGGAAGAAGCAAGGGATGCTCTGATAGCTTTGGGTAAGGGGTATCACCTCACCTATGCTGACATGAAGGATGCCCTTCTCACGAAGTATGGTCTTACTCCTGAAAAGTACAGGGATCAGTTCAGGTCCAGTAAGAAGTCTGATGCCAACACTTGGTTGGAATGTGTGGATGTGTTCTGCAGGTCTCTGGATGGTTGGGTGAAGGGCAGTAATGTGACAGATTTTCAGGGGCTCTACAACTTGATTGCATGGGAGCACTTGTCTAGTCTATGTTTTGCAGATCTGCGCCAGCACCTAGTTGATAGTAAGCTAACTGACCCCAGGAAGCTTGCTATGGAAGCGGACCGCTGGGTGAGTACCAGGGTCCACAAGAAAGCGTTTGGGGGAGACTCAGCCAAAGGTGGGCAGGGTCCCCAGCAGAAAGGTGGGGGGACAAGGGTAAAGCACAGGAGTTCTCTAAAGGGCCCCAAACTAGTACCCAGGGTAAAGGTTCCCAGCCCCCGGTGATAAGAAGAAAGGGGTCTCTACAGGGAAGCCTGTTGAGACCGGCCCCCGCAAGTGTTATGCATGTGACCAGGTAGGTCACTTTAAGGGGACCCCAAGTGCCCAAAGGGGACCCAGCCACCCACCGGTGGACAGTCCAAAGTGTTGGCTAGTGTAGCGCTTGGGGAGGAGGGGTGCCCACAGGAGGGTGGGGATCCCGCAGAAATGACCCTTGTCTCACTAGGGGACAGTGAGATGGTCCCAGGAAACCAGGTGCCCCCTAACACAAAGAAATATAGCACCTGGGTGACCATTAATGGGAACAGGGTAGAGGCTCTCAGAGACACTGGAGCCAGTGTGACCTCAGTCCGGTGTCACCTGGTGTCTGAGAAGCAGGTAGTCCCAGGGGCATTCCACCAAGTAGTTGCTGTAGACAACTCAGAGCGCCAATGTATGGTGGCGCAGGTTCCCTTTGAATGGGGGGTCTCAGGTCCCTTGAGGGTGGTTGTGAGCCCTACCATGCCTGTAGATTGTCTGCTAGGAAACGACCTGGAGCAGTCCTTATGGAAGGAGGTTGAGCTCAGGTCTCACTTGGAGATGCTTGGGTTGCCAGAGTGGGCATGCGTGTCTACTCGGTCAATGGCAGCCAGAAAGGGTGATCAAGAGGACTTGGAGCCTGAAACAGTGGCCCAAGTCCCTGCCAAGAGAAAGGGCAGGGGCGCGGGAAACCGGCCCCCGTAGTTCCCACGGACCGGGAGGAGGCGGACCTCGAGGGGGACGCCCGGTGCCTACAGGGGAGCAGGTAGCCGAACTGGGAGACATCTCTGAGCTGACCCATTGGCAGCAAGAAGGGGGTCCCACCAGGGAGGAGTTCTGCAGGGAGCAGAGCGAGTGCCCTACTCTGGAGGGTCTGCGGCGGCAGGCTGCAGACCAGGCAGCTGGCCATCAGTCCGGGTCACATCTGATCTACTGGGAGAGTGGTCTCCTATACAGTGAGCCTAAGGTTGCTGAGCCTGGGTCAGCCCGTGTGCTGGTGGTACCCCAGCGCTTCAGGACCTTCCTACTGGGTCTGGCTCATGACGTGCCTTTGGCAGGACATTTGGGGCAGGACAAGACCTTTGACAGGCTTGTCACCCACTTCTTTGGCCCCAAATGCGAAGGCAGTCAGATGCACACTGTAGGTCTTGCCAAACTTGCCAGGCAAGTGGTAAGAGTGGGAGGAAGGTCAAAGCTCCTCTCCAACCTTTTCCTGTGGTTGGAACACCCTTTGAAAGGGTAGGGATGGATATTGTGGGGCCACTGGATCCCAAGACAGCCATGGGCAACAGGTACATCCTGGTCTTGGTGGACCATGCCACCCGGTACCCGGAGGCAATCCCTCTCAGGACAACGACGGCGCCAGTGGTGGGCCGGGCGTTAATGGGGATCTTTTCCCGTGTGGGATTCCCCAGAGAGGTGGTTTCCGATAGGGGGACCAATTTCATATCGAAGTATATGACATCCCTGTGGAAGGAGTGTGGTGTAACCTACAAGTTCACCACTCCTTACCACCCACAAGGAAATGGTCTGGTGGAGAGATTCAACCAGACCTTGAAAGGCATGATCAAGGGTCTAACAGAACCCATGAGGCGTAAGTGGGACGTCCTCTTGCCATGCCTACTCTTTGCATACAGGGAGGTGCCTCAGAAGTCTCTTGGGTACAGCCCCTTTGAGCTCCTGTATGGCCACCCTGTCAGAGGACCTCTAAGTTTGGTGAAGGAAGGCTGGGAGGCGGCTCCCAGGAAAACCTCCCAGGATGTATTTAGCTACATGCTGGCCTTTAGAAACCAAACTGCCCGCTTCAGGAAACTCGCTCAGGCGAACCTAGAAGCAAGCCAGGAAGAAATGAAGAGATGGTATGACCAGAATGCCACTCTGGTCGAATTTCAACCTGGGCAAAAAGTGTGGGTCATGGCCCCAGTGGCACCTTGTGCCTTGCAGGACAAGTGGACTGGGCCATATGAGGTAAAGGAGCGCAAAAGTGACGTCACCTACCTGGTGGATTTGCAGGCTCCAAGGAACCCTTTGAGGGTCCTTCACGTGAACCGCCTCAAGCCCCACTTCGAGAGGTCCGAAGTGAGTATGCTCTTGGCGACAGATGATGGGGTGGAAGAGGAGAGCGAGCCTCTCCTGACCTCCTGTCTACCAAGGAGCATGATGGGTCAGTAGAGGGTGTGATCCTCTCCCCTACTCTGACGCAGGAGCAGCAGGGGGACTGTCGCCAGTTGTTGGGACAGTTCGCCCCACTGTTCTCTCTGACCCCCGGTGTTACTCACTGGTGTACCCATGACGTGGACACCGGTGACAGCCATCCTGTGAAGCACAAAATTTACAGGTTGACTGACCGGGTCAGAGCCAGCATCAAGGAGGAGGTCTCTAAGATGTTGGCGTTAGGGGTGATTGAGCCCTCCCACAGTCCTTGGGCCAGCCCAGTGGTCTTGGTCCCAAAGGCTGCGGCGCCCGGTGCCACTCCAGAACTCCGGTTTTGTGTGGACTACCGTGGGCTCAATGCCATCACCAGGACTGACGCGCACCCCATCCCCAGAGCTGATGAGCTCATTGATCGGTTGGGAGCTGCCCGGTTCCTCAGCACGTTTGATTTAACATCTGGGTACTGGCAGATTGCCTTAACCGATGGGGCCAAGGAGAGATCAGTGTTCTCAACCCCAGAAGGTCATTACCAATTCCGGGTGATGCCCTTTGGGTTGAAGAATGCCCCTGCCACCTTTCAGAGGTTGGTCAATCAGGTGTTGGCTGGGCTGGAGGATTTCAGTGCCGCCTACCTGAATGACATTGCTGTGTTCAGTTCCAGCTGGGAAGAACATTTACAGCACCTTGAGAAAGTGTTGAGGGCTCTGCAAGGTGCAGGCCTCACGATCAAGGCCAGTAAGTGCCAGATCGGGCAGGGTTCTGTGGTGTACTTGGGGCACCAGGTAGGAAGCGGCCAGGTGGCGCCCCTACAACCCAAGATTGACACCATTCTGGCTTGGGAGCCCCCAAGACCCAGACAGAGGTGAGAGCCTTCTTAGGTCTCACCGGTTACTATAGGAGATTTGTTAAGGGCTATGGCACCATCGTTGCCCCCTTAACAGAGCTGACCTCTAAGAGGCAGCCCAGGAAAGTGATCTGGACTGAGTCCTGCCAGAAAGCTTTTGATGCCCTGAAGGCAGCCATGTGCACGGCGCCCGTGCTCAAGGCACCTGACTTCTCCAAGGAATTCGTCGTGCAGACTGACGCTTCAGAGCATGGTGTGGGAGCGGTGCTCTCACAACTGAACGAAGAGGGCCTGGATCAGCCTGTAGTCTTCCTTAGCAGGAGACTACTTCCCAGGGAACAGAGGTGGAGTGCCATAGAAAGGGAAGCTTTTGCTGTGGTCTGGGCACTGAAGAAGTTGAGACCATACCTGTTTGGGACTCACTTCCGGGTTCAGACAGACCACAGGCCCCTCAGATGGTTGATGCAAATGAGGGGTGAGAATCCAAAACTGCTGAGGTGGTCCATCTCCCTACAGGGAATGGACTTTACGGTGGAACACCGTCCTGGTACAGAACACGCCAACGCAGATGGTCTGTCCAGGTTCTTCCGCCTTAGTGAAGAGAACTCCAATTTGGTTGGGTAGTTCTCCCTACTTTCAGCTGGAGGGGACATGTGTTAGACTTGGCATCTTTTGGCGTGTTTCCCCTGACTTTTTGCTTTTTGACCTCCCGGTTTTGACTCTGTTTTTGCTGGTGTAATGATTCTGCGCACTTTTCTCACTGCGGTCCAGTGGGAAAGTGCAAGTGCTCCTGTATAAAATGTGTTATGGATTGGTGTTTCCATGATTGGCCTATTTGGTTTATCTGTCAGTCCCTTGTAAAGTGCACTGCGAGTGCCAGGGCCTATAGACCAAATGCTGTTGGTGGGCTGCAGCACTGGATTGTGCCACCCACGCAAACAGCCCGTAAAGTGTAACTCGGGCCTGCCATCGCAGAGCCCGTGCGCAGCCTGGGGCTGCCATGTCGACTTGGCAAGTGCACACACTTGCAAGTCCCCAAACCTTCCCTTTGCTACATGTTAGTCACCCCTAAGGTAGGCCCAAGGTACCCCTGTGGGCAGGGTGCGGTGTATGCGAAAGGTAGGACATGCCCGGCTGTGTGCGGCATGTCTTGATAGTGAATTACAGCCTAGTTCGTTTTTCACTATTGCAAGGCTACCTGTTCCCCTAGGCCAGAACGGGCAGTTTTGATTATTACAGCTTATAATCCTAACTGACCCCGGGAACATGGTAGAAATTCGAGTTTAGTATGCCTGGACTCGGAATGATAAAATGCAGCTTTTAGTGAAGTTGGTTTTAACATTCTGTGTTTGAAAATACCACTTTTAGAAAGTGGGTATTTTCTTGTCTAACCATCCAAGCCTGCCTCTGCGAGGTTGTGTATTCCTTGTCTGGAGTGTGAGTGACAGGGGCTGGGGGATGCCAGGAGACAGGGTGAGTCAGCGCAGGGCTGAATAGCAAGATCTACATGTAGATGGGTGGGAGGGGTCGCACCTGGGCACTGAATAGGACAGTGCCTTCCCTCCACAATGCTGGCTCCACCTCCTGTGGTGCGTCTGATGTCCCTGGCCTACTCACTGAAAGAAGGGACGGAGACTTGTCAACAAAGTGCTCCAGAACTGGTTTGGACTAGGCAAAGGCCTCTCTGCCTTCAGAGAACAAAGGAATTTGGGATATAAATATTGGGGCCCTGACCCCATGAATTTAGATCTCGCTGGAATCAAGGAACCTGCCAAGACGAAGAGCTGGAAGAGCTGCCAGGAGGAGTACTGCCCCTTTGCTGTGTTGTTGCTTTGTTGGGTTGGCCTGCAGCTGCTGCTTCTGCCTTGGGCAGGGAAAGGAAGGAACTTTCTACAAACTTGTGCTGAGTATCTCCAAGGGCCTGGAACCGAGCTGGCCTCCTGTTAAGAAGTCTCAGGGACTACAAAGACTTCACAAGCCTCTGGGTACCGCTTCTGGAATGCTGTTTCAGTTGCCACAGAGGAAGGGAACTGCAACCGACTCCGTCAACCGAATCCCTCCCTGGCCGGTGACCTGTTTGCACCGCAGACCGCATCGCCCCGCTTCGCATCGCAACCCTGGTCTCACCGTGGGCGACGTCCGACGCCGCCAACATCGAGCCGCTGCTTGCACCGTGACCTGTGGGCACCGCAGTTCGCATCGCATCGCATCGCTTCACTGAACCAACCGGACCCGACCGACGCGGTCGCTGCAACTGGCTCAAGAGTCGTGACCGCACCGCATTTGGGGCACCGCTCGCACGTCTGCGACGCACCGCTCCGACTCGCACCGCTGTCCGACGCCAGCTCCCGCACTCCGGGTAGGTCGCCTGCATCGCAACCTGTCAGCACCGCATCGAGCATCGTCTCACCCTGCATCGCACGCCTTGGACTCACTGACTCCGTCTGCACGACGCTCATCGAGCCGCTGCCTGCACCGCATCGAGGGACACCGCACCTTGCACCGCTCCGTCTTGCACCGCAACCGCGATGAACGCCGACCGGCTCGTACACTCCGTACCAGCCACAACGAGAAAGGTACTGTGACCGAGTCTGTTCACGACTCTGCTGGCCCGTATCGACGCGGTCGGCTGGAACTGTTAGACTCTGTGGTTTTCAGCATCGCGGTAGACTCGGACGGAGCTACCGACTCGTACGAACTTTGTTTTTGGACTATTCCTGCAAAGAAGAAGTTACCTTATCAAGTATTCGTTTTTAAAGTATAGTATTGTGGATTTTTGGCGTAATTGGTCTTGTCTTGAGTATATAAAATATTGGTTATTTTTCTAAACTGGTGTGGTGTCCGTTTGTAGTGCTTACACTGTATTACTGTTAGTTATGTGCAAATGCTTTACACACTGCCTCTGAATTAAGCCTAACTGCTCGTGCCAAGCTACCACGAGGGTGAGCAGGGGTTACTTCACGAGTGTAACACCCTTACCCTGACTAGGAAGAAGGGTCCCTACTTGGACAAAGGTGCAAGCCCTTGCCAACTAGAGATCCCATTTCTAACACCTCCCCTGCCCCACCCAGCATGACGGCCACCACAAGCAAATGCGAAGAAATATCTAACTTTTTTTCTGAAAAAATTGCCAAAATTGACCAATCTTTCACCCTAACCCAAATCCCCCCCAAACCCCTCGGTGCCCTTGACACCTCTTCAACACCTTCCCCTCTGCTCACACCCCCTCTGTCCTCCCCACCCCTACCTTCTTTAACCCCGTCTGAACTTCCCCCCGACAACACTCAACTCAAAAACAACACCTCCTGGCTGAATTTCCACTCCGTCTCTGAACTTGAAGTCTGTAACATCCTGTCCAAACTAAAACCATCTTCCCACACTAAAGACCCTCCCCCATCTTCCCTCGTCCAAGAACTTAAGCACGTCATTGTCCCGAATTGGACCAATATCATCAACTCCTCCCTTTCCTCGGGGTGCGTACCGGTCTCCCTCCAACTCGGACAAATCACACCCATTCCAAAAAACCCTAAGGCCGACCCGAACAACCTCCGCCCCATCTCAAACCTCCCCTTTCTCTCTAAAGCCCTTGAAAAATGTGCCCTTCAGCAACTGGATAAACACATTGAACCTACAACCTACTTGACCCCTACAATCCGGCTTCTGTAAGGGCTGCAGCACTGAAACTGCATTGCTAAATATAGTTGATGACATCCACCTTGCCCTGGACAATGGCGAGACCTGCCTACTCATTCTCCTTGACCTCTCAGCGGCATTTGACACAGTTAACCATTCAACCTTACTCTCTACACTTAAATCTCGATTTGGTCTTAATGGCACCGTTCTCAATTGGTTCAAATCCTATTTCCAACACAGAACCCAACAAGTAAAAATCCACAACTGCCTATCTAGCCCCACTCCAGTCTCCCTTGGTGCCCCCAAGGATCCATCCTCTCTCCTGCCCTTTTCAACCTTTTCATGGAACCCCTTACTCTCATTCTCAAACAAGCAGGCATTAACTATCACCTATATGCTGATGACACCCAACTCTACTATAAAATTAAATCCCACTCTGATGTTCTGCACCTTAACACCGCCCTTACTAACAACCAAAACTGGTTCCATTCCAATCATCTCAAACTTAACCCTAACAAAACTGAAATCATTCTCTTCTCTCCTAAAAACAACGCTCTCCCCATCCATACATGGATCACTGACCTTACTGCCCTTAACTGTACACTCTCCCTCTCCGAATCAGTTAAATCCCTCGGCATCATCCTCGACAGTAAGTTTACGCTCAACTCCCATGTAAAAAACTCGGCCAAAGGCGCATTTTGTACGCTCCAACATCTCAAAAAAATCAAACCCTTCATTCCAGCGGAAGATTTCAAATCAGTTGTACAATCCCTAGTCCTCTCGAAAATCGACTATGGTAATGCCCTTCTCACCGGCTCTCCCAAAACTCACTTGGCCCCCCTCAAATCTGTTCTAAACCTAGCGGCTAGGATTATAACTGGTGGCAAACGCTCTAACCACATCTCGCCGGCCCTAAAGACCCTTAAATGGCTCCCTATTGAAGGCAGATCCTCCTTTAAATTAGCCTGCATTACCCACAAAGCCCTCCACCAAAATACCCCGCTCTACCTTTCAAACAAACTCAAAAAAGCGGGCAGTGCCCGTTCGATGAGAAGCACTAACTCTCTCCTCCTCGTCCCCCCTTTGCTAAAAAAGAAAGCCGCAAAATCCCGCTCCTTCTCTGGTAAGGCCCCCAGCATCTGGAATACCCTCCCAAAAGACCTACGACTGAATCCTTCATACGTCAGTTTAAAAAAAGACCTCAAATTGCACCTGCTCAACAAATATTGGGGTCCATAATCATCTTATGCCCATACTTGCTGTTCAGTCTCTTCCTTCTTGAATCCCAACCCTTCCCCCCTTTCTCCCACCTCTCCTGCACTCCACCAACGCCAAATAGCCCCCCACCTTACCCATCCACACCTCTTGCGTCCCCTCGGTTCACCCCTCTCCTTAAATTTAGCCACCCCTCCCTCCTCTCTCGTCCAACCCTTCCGTTCCCTTCAAAATATGAATCTAGTTCCTTTTTACTACTTAATAATTTGTAACTATGTTATCCATATACTGCCTAGTAAATAGCTCCATCCTTTCACTTTGCATCGACAATAACGAGATTAGTTCCTTTTACTGTTCAATAATTTGTAATTTTTTATTTCTATGTTGCTTAGTAAATAGCTTCATCCTTTCACTTTGTATCATAATTAAGATATGTTATCTACTTTGTTGCTTAGGCCTATCATATCTCTATGCTTCTTTTCGCTTGCCATTTGTTTTTGTAACCCATGTGCTATCGTCTTCCCAATGTAAAGCGCTCTGATACCTAAGGGTTAAGCCAGCGCTATATAAAACCTCTTAAATAAACTATTTTTTCATAAAACGTTGCCTCTTTTTGCTTTTTCGTCTTTCAGCAGATCTATATAGCGCAACTTATCACACAGAGAGATTAAGTGATTTGCCCAGGATCACAGAATGTTGCGCCGCCAAGACTTGAACCGGGATCCCAAGCTCTGAAGTCAGCAGCTCTGGCCACTGTGCCACATCTTATCCACTCCCGTGTTACTTGTCAGGGAGCTCTTTCCTTCATTCAGACGATGATTGATAAAAACAGCTTTTAATTCTTCAGATAGCAGCAACCGATGCATTACCAATGCTTGTGTTAAAGAGGCCGGCAACTCGCTTGGCGCCAATCATATTGTCAATTTGTTTACATGCACTTTTTTTATATTTTGTTATTGGGTGCAAAAAATATTACGTTTTCCTTTGCCTGGTGCGGTGTTATGGCTCACTATTTATTTGATTCAAAATTACTTTAGCTATATGCGATACTGCGTCTCTGCTATTCCAAGATGTCCACAGCGTCACAGCACTAAAACACACTGGATAATCCTTCCATAACTGCACAGGCACGTTCCATCTAACCGGGCAGGAAGTTTGTAATTTGAAGAGCTAAAGATTAGCAGGACACCACGCCAATCCCTTTTTCATTCGGGACATGTGATGTGACTATTGATTTAAGTACTGTAAACGGATATGGGTAAGGCTCTAAACATGTGTGCTTGGATATTATGTTGCATTGCAGCATCAAAATTCCTTATTTATTTAATGCGAACACAGCGGCATTTCCTACTTTTTTATTTTGCTTAGGATGGGTTTTTAACAATAGCCTATGTGAACATGGTGAATACACTTTGCTTAATAACGTGAAAATCTGTGGGTTTTCCACGATTTCAACATGTTTTTCCATGGAGCTCACAGGAAAGATTTTGGCTTCCTGCAGCAGCCAATATCTCCGTGTGAAAAACAAAACAATTTACAACTCCCATGGGCCTGGTGATTCCTGATGATGGGTCTATCAGAATCGCCGCTCCATTCATAATAAGGGCCTAAATGTTGCAACAATAGTATTACCTGGTGTGTGTCATTATACTAACGTATCTCTCCCAGCACACATGATTGTGCAGTGGCAGGGGGTGTTCAGGTAGCACAGAGTTCTCTTCACAACAGTTGAGCTGTGCAGTGCTGAGTTAGCTTGACCTCTGCCCCTGGTGAGATGCCTTCAGGTCACACGGCAGGATTACACAAGGACAGACATCGAGACTTCGCTGGCTTGTCTTTTGCGGCTTTGCATAGTCACTTGGGCTTTGTTGTGCTTTCGCTGCTCAACCAGCCAAATAATTCTCAGAGTAAAATACTAGTTGCTGCACCAGGTATCCTTAATGTTTAACTTGCTTGGATGCCTGCTTGGACTTAACGAGTGGGTTTCTAGAAATGATGAGTGCGCGAGCTGGTGTAAACTGCCGCTCGGTCTCCCTCAGGTGGGAATTCCCATTGGGAACTGGCACAAGAGCTAGCAATGATTAGCAGCGAGCGCGAGGCAGTATCATCTTGCGGGTATACGGCTGAAGTTAAGGCTTGGAGCATGCGGCGTTCAGAAGATGTGTACGCAGCACTGTGCTAGACACCACAGGTGGAGCCCCTTTACATGTGATACGAAACGGCATTCCTGGGTGGAATTCTGCACCGCACGATTGGCAGTGGTCCAGGGTTCGTGCACTTGGATTTTTGTGGTCACTTTGAGAAAAGGTTGCGTTGCAACCCTTACCCAACCCACAAGCATAGCATGGGGAACCATTTGAATCTTTGTTGTGCACAACAGTGCCCTTTTGGGATGGCTACCTAGCCACTGAGTAGTGTTCAATTAGCTTATCACCCAACTCCCAGTCCTCGATGAAACACAAACTGATTCAGATGGAGATCATTCTGCTAGACAGACATTATAAGGTGTAGGCAAATGCCCACAGTACGCACCTTCCAAAACATCCCCTGGTTATTTAATTGGGACCGTCAGACTGTCTCTTCTTCTACCTACAACTTCCTTTTTAGGTTTCGCCTGCACAGCTCTTGCCCTGTGCTTGTGAAATATATTGTTTTCAATATAAACTTAAAAGGGACTTACAACCTGCCTCCTCTATTTCCTGGCTTCTCATTGGTTCCTGTGCGTGTTACTTACTTTTCCTCCATTTTTATTGGCTGTAGCATATTTTCCTGCATTTACCAATGCTTGTTCCTCATCTGCTTCTCTTATCAGTTTCCCATAGCTGAATTACTGTTAACATCAGCTTTGGTGGAACTATTTTTCCATAAACTTTTGCCTCTTTTTGCATTTTACTCTTGCAGCATATTATGCATGACAAGTTATCCCCTGAAGAGATCAACAGATTTGCATAGAACCACAGGATGTAGTGCCACCGAGTCTCGAACTGGGATCCCCAGTTCTCAAGTCAGTAGCTCTGGCCACTGCACCACATCCTCTCCACTCCCATGTTATTTGTAAGGGAGCTCTTTCCTTCTCCCGGACGATGATTGATGATAACAGCTCTTTATTCATCACATCGGCGAAACCGATGCATCACCAATGCTTGTTAATTGTAAGTTATTGCTAAACACAGTGCCCCCCGAGGTCAGTGCCCCCTTCCAGGTCAGCGCCCAGTGCAGCCGCACTGGTCGCACTGCCCTAAAGCCGACCCTGGAGAACGCTAAAACTTTACAGATTGCTAGGTACTTATATGACACAGTTGCACCTGCTTCCAGATCTTCTTTATAGTTCGAGCCTAGAGTCAGCGCACAAGCGCTGCTCTGGTGAAGATGTGCTGTAGTTCAGTAGGTGAGGGAAGCTCCGCCCACTCCCCCGTCCATATTTTTCATTGGCTTGTGTCTTTGTCCTTCGTAAATGCTGCCTTCAGATATGTATATAGGCTTGTTAGTCCCTCCTTATTATGGCCATGTCATCATTTGTATCCTCACATGGCTACTGGCCCCTTTACTTCGAGTGCTACACAGTACGTGTTATTTAGACTGTGAGCACTATTTTCTTTAATGAGGTTCTCCTACTGCCTTCTCTACTCCCCCCCCTTCGTTGTCTGTGCTTTCTCACCCCCCTCCCACCGCCCACACTCCCCTTGTTCGTGTCTTCTTAACCCCTTCTCCCCCCACCCGCACTCACGTTGTCCGTGCCTTCAACCCCCCTCCCCCCGCCCGCACTTCCGTTGTATGTGCTTTCTCCCCCCTCCCGTTGTCCATGCCTTCCCCCCATCCTCCCTCCCGTTGTCCGTGATGACTACCGTTTGCAATGCAATAGGTCTCCCGTAAATGCGAGTCCTATTGCATTGCAAATGCTTGTTTACTGACGGGTTGTGCTGAGGCGACGATGGAAGACGGCCGCAGCAACCCCTGCAAAGTGGCACAGGAGAAAACTCTGCACACACTAGTCTTTCGTTACAGTTTATGACTTCTTTTTGTGAGCTTTCTCATGGACTGCCTGCTCATGGTCACATGACTCCGCTGTACAGCAGGCACCTCGGGTCTGTGCGCTCAAACACATCAGAACCACTCTTCCTCACAGTCGGATCCCAGTGCACCGCCGACAGCGAGGCAAGGAAAATTCAGGCATTTATGCAGCACTGCTGGGTCCACAGCAGCAGAACAGGTCCAACAGAACCCATCTAGCAAGGCAAAGGTAGGACTAAAGAGTTTACCATAATGTTGTTACTTCGCTAGGCACCATGTGTTTATGTGATGCGCATGCGTGAACATTAAGCTATACACTTGGAACAATCATTTTAGTCTTTAGAAGTGTGCACCAATTCACTACTTGCAAGGTAATTTAGCTTCAGAATGAATTCTTCACTGGCGAGAGTGAGGCAAGGTCCTGTTCGCCCAGTGCGCAGAATGCTCAATTGCCCCCCCTCCCCCCCCACCGGTTTCAAAAGCCCCTGGCACTCTTCGGGATGTACAGAACTCTCTACCCACGGGTCTTTTGCACCCTGACGAATGAGCTGCCTGCGCCTGTTTTGACTCTAGCAATAATGCACTGCTCAGCGCAAACTGTGATGTTCATTGCTGGTAACGAGCATAAAACTTCAAAACTGAGATTTTAAACTACGCAAAGAGTATTTCCATGTCTCAAGTCAATTCCTATCCCTTTTAAGCAGCCAGTAATCAAATGGAAAAATTCTGTCAACATCTGGCGCAAACCTTATTTGGACCTAGGTGTTTTGTGCCCGCATTTCCAGTCGTGTCTAGATACACAGACAAGATTCTTTTTTGCCACGTTATTATAATTAGTTTTCAAGGTTTTATAGTTTTTGTTGGACATTTCCGTCTGAAATGTTTACATATTTAGTTTTGTTCAGTGTATCTGTATTTATCGATATTTACTATGTATACTTTGAAAACCTAAGTTAAAACTATTATATTTCACACGTATGTCACCAATAAGCTTGAAATCGCCCTTGAGTGTCTGTACAAATTGTGATGGGTGGTAAATAAATGTGTCCTGCGTGAAACCTCCCAGTACCCATCGCTTCCTCTTTTGTGTTTATCTAGCTAGCTATCTCCCAAATCATCTCCAGCATTTTTCCCAGTGTCTTACAGCCTGAGTGGCCTTTGACCTGTTGGGATGTAATGCATGCAGGCCAAAGCTCGAGTCGGGGTACCACGCGGGTGGACGGCATCCCCCCACTTATTTTACCGGGAGCTCGATAACTGGAGCAAATGGAGCCACACATTCACTCTTTGGCCTCTCTGGGGCGAGATCGGAGCTCATTTAGAACGCTGCTCATGCGCTGGCTTCTCTGATGCAATCGCATCTAAGGGGTGAGCGAGGGGAGGCAATGAGTCTGATGGTGCAAGCCACCTTTCGTGACGTCACTTCCTGTCGTGACGTCAGCGTCCCCCCACTTCTTTTTTTAGGACTTGTGCCCTGATGCAGGCCCTCAGGAGGTCACCGTAGCTGGCTTTCTGCAGTCTCCGTGCGCCCTCAGGAGCTGTAACAGGAGTCTCTCGTAAAATGCCAATATCTGACTCCTAATTCATCCCATACATCATGTTTGCGTTGCAGGAACAATAGAATTCCAATGAAATGCCACATAATGCACAGAGGCTAATATCTGTTTTCATGCTATTTCTTCTCAGAAGCTGCGAGTATTCTAATTCAAGCTGTGGGAACACCAGCTGTTTTGCTTGAGAGATTCTAAGCAAACACCTGATAATTTAGCAATTTTTAGGCAGTATCACTTTGTCCATCAAAGACAGACCCCTCTCCAGTAAGTGCAACAATCCCAGATGAATGTAATCCACTTTGGTTTTTATCAGTGTGATGTGATTAACAAGCATTGAAAAACGCATGGTAGTATCTTTCCACTTGATACTGGGGTTACCTCTTAATAAAGAGCTGGAGGGTCTTTACAACATGCAGAGTTTCACTTCTTCCTACCATTTCTGCCTACCATTTTTATCAGGAACCAGGACATTGTTGGTGATGTTGCTTCATAACTTTGCCTAGGCATACCCCTTCTAGCTACAGCTCACTTTAACCTCCTCCCGTGGGTCTTCAAGGCCGTGGTGTAAGCTTGTCCTACTATGCTAACAAACTTACATTTTTCTCTCCTACCAGATCTTGTACCCTACCAGCTTACACCCTCTGCAACTCCAAACTTTTCCACTCCACAACACATATTTCGACGAGAAACCACAAAATACAACTCAACAACATTATTACACAAAACACCACATACATCCAATCCACACCACACAATTCCACATCATGCCAGAAAATTCAGCAGTACACCACATAATTAAACTCCACTGCCTACCACTCCACAACACAAAATACCATTCCACATAATTACACTTCATAATGCACAATCCCACTGCACCTAATTCCAGTAAACTCAATACCACATAATTACCATCCACATAATTCCACAGCGCACCATGCCACATAATTCCACTACACAAATCCACTCCACACCTCACAATTCCACAACTAACTAATCAAATCCAACCTACATAATTTCACTACACACCACATACATACACTCCATAACATAGGTAAAACACACTGCCACTCACAATGCCAGTAGCTGTAACTCAAAGAAACGCGAGACCTATTGCATTTCCAATGCTTGTTTCGTTTAAGTATCTAGATTTTAAAACCTTAACTGTAACCGTAACTTTTTCATCTAAGTTTAAGTTTTGCTTTGTAATTTTGTTACATGACCTTCATACGTCAATAGGTTTTAGTTCTAGGGTTAGCCTTGACCTTTTGGCCTTACTAAAATTGCATATAATATATATTTACGTACATGAGAGTTCAGCCAGACCATTTCACATTCTTCTTCCGCCCACTACAGCACAGAGCAGCGGGACAACTCACTTCAGCCATCGCCTAACTACACCGCGAGTGATGGCATTCTGCCTTTTCACAAGTCGCACATCTATCATAAGTAGCTGTAGCTCCCTCAAGTACCAAGGTCTACTACTGTAATATATGCTTTTTGAGAACAAAATACATTTAATGCTTGTAGCTACTTTTTTGTTGTTAGATTTTGGACGGCTCGACAGCTGCCCCAACTATAAAGTTTGCAAGAAAACATGACAAACTAAACACCGTCAAAGCTAAAAGGCTGGCAGCTACTGCTAACTATGTTGCCAGTGCACCTTTAAGATGTATTAATATTAAATGCAATGGAACTCCTGGCTTGCGCGCTTTAGGAACTCTAATACATTCTAAAACATTGCTTGTTAAAGCTGTGAAAATCAGCATTTTTTCCGTAAGTGAATTGAAAAAAATCTTTTAAGTCAACAGATTTGCATTTTCCGGGTTCTAAGAAACAAGTGGGCTTTATTTTGTTACACGTCTGTCGTAAAAAAAAAAAACAGTTGACTAAATGACGATGTGTGATTTTTGTGTCAGGTCTTGCATGCTGGCACATTGCAAAAGACGTGACCAAACATCGCAATGAGGAGGCAGTTATTTGCCAAAAACATGTCATTCTCTTTTAATCATTTTAAATAACATGGTGCATTCAGCAATGATATTGAGATCTACGGTTAGAATTCATAAAACGTCCATGACTAGACTTAGAAATAATCGACATTCTATGATAAACGCACCTGAAAGAACAGAATATGATAAGAAAGGGTGAGGTTTGGAAAGGAAGAAGAAAGAATGAAGCAAAATGCATAACAAAAGAATACTGTCAACCAGCCCATAATTTTCAACACAATACATTTCTCACCCAGGTTACAGTTACACTAATTAGTGTGAAGGGCAGATGAGTCAAACAAACGTTCAGGAATAAGGGGAAAGGAAGCAGGTCTCTCGTGCTCGACCATCTGTCCCCCTGGCTCACTTAAAGGTGGGATAATTACTGTTTCCTCTTGTCGAACATCAGCCAGCTCCTCCATAAACACTCTGCGTCCTGCCCAGCTGGCATGGCGGCGGAAGGCCCTTCCTTTTTACCGTAGGCAGTCCTATGCCAAGTCCCTCCAACTGGCATGCACAGTATAGCAGTACCACAGAGAAACATGTACTGGGAATGGCAAAATGTCTGGCTTATAAATGAAACTGCCTCTTCAGTCATTGGTGCGTTTAGACACTCGTGCATGCACTCTCAGACTATTGCTCTCACACATCCATTCATCCCCCAGTAACTTATTCTTACCGCAAGCAAATGGTATGCAAGTACTGTCTGTGAAGATGTACTATTCTCTTTAAAAAAAATACAGGAGAAAGAAATGAAACTAAAAATGAAAATAAGAGAAGAAAGAAATGAAAAGGAACCTCTAAAATTAGAAGATATGAAAAACTAAAGGACTGGCTCTCTGGCCCAGGCTCTGAAGTGCACTCATTTTCAGGCAGATGTGCAAATGTGACCAGAACAATGCCATCAATCGCAGGTCAAGACAGCCAGTGGCTTAAGTGGATTGACCCACTGCCCCATGGTGAATTATGCCATGGATATAGACAAAGTTTGAATGACACTGACACAGATCAACAAACAAAACCCCCCTATGTATGTATGTATATATATTTATAAATATGAATGTATTTTTAACTATTGGTTTTCTCTAACCGAGGGCCCCTGTTTACTTACCGGACTGAATTAACATTTACTGCACAGTATACCATACTTATTATTTCTTGCAACAGAGAAACCGACATTGCACAGAGGGTGTACTATTTACATTGAACCCACAATAATAGTGTCTAATAGATCAGGTCAAGCCAGACCTCGGTGTTGTGGATCGATGAGTTGATTAGTGGACATTAATGAAATGCTTTTTTGAACATTGATAGACACTTATAACGGCAGGAGGAACCTAATATTGTACATTAGGGGGAGCAGCACATTTTCACTTAATTGGCACATCAAGAAGCTGTTGTTTGCAGTATGGAGGAGGAGGCAGAGAGGAGAGCAGCTGCTCTCACACTCTTTGCGAGGATACCGGGTACAGGGGTACCAAAATCAACTAAAAATAACCAGGCTCAAACTCATGAAGATAAATTTAGAAAACTAGAGAAACTCAGGAGAACAGAGATCTCGAAATGGTGGGAGGCTGTCTCACTGCAGAATTATATTGACAACAGCATGGTACCCAGAGGTTTGCGGATATTTACCACCCCATCCTATGACTCACCAAATCCTGGAATGCTACAAGAATGGTCTGAGAACTCCGCCATGAGCTCAAGACGGATGTTGAAAATATTGGTCAAATACGCGAGGATTGACCGTGAAGCACTGTTAGCGGAAATAAAAACTATACAAGGAGATCTAGAGACCAACATGGAACAAAGCAACCTGAAAAGACTCTTGGAAAGCATGAAAGATCGTCTCAAAAACCACGAAGATGACATTAAAGCACGTAAACAGCGCAAAATGCAGAGAGATCATTGTGACTATGAGAGTGGGAGGATTCTCACCTTTAGCAAGAAATATGATGATCTCTATACTGACAACTCTCCCACACTGGCAATACAACAAACAACCATGGAGAGTTCTCAGTCAGAACAGTCAACTATCAGTGATGTTGAATCAGAAACATCCGGAAGCAGCACATCTGGCAATGAAAAAGTCACCCGCCCAGTGACTTTTTTAGACGAATATCGCCTGCTACGACGGGGGAGGCAGACAACATGAGACACCCCGATACCAAAATCAAGAGGATTGAGAGGACGGGGCAGAGGAAGAGGCAGAGGAGGAATCGCCAGAGAAGACAACGCATCCAACAAAGATGGCGGAAGAGGCAGAGGTCAGGGGCGCATGGGAAGCGACAACGCGAGCTCCAAAAAGACACAATAATGGATTACAACATGGTTAATAGGACTGTTATTAATCTTTCCAAAAGACCTCTGAATGACATTGAGAAAAGTACCCTCAGCTTAGGTTTGTCTTTTTGTCCCTCATCTACTTTCAACTATACCAACACTAGAATATACCCCTACAAATATGTGCGCAAACTAAAATTAAAAAAGTGGCACAAATTAAGATTTTCTGCCCCTAGAAATAACACTTCATTAACCCAGGGCAATGAGACAGACTTAGATATAAGGGGCATGGATACCTTAGTAACTTTAATACAGTTACAACAAGAACCAGAACACACAGGATTGGAAATTACTGAAACTTCAGTGTTAGACGAACTGGGCATAACATATGATGCAGCTGCTAGCACCAGCTTTAAGCCACGCTCTACATTTTATCCCACACTACCACACGATAACATAGATACATTTCATGAGGTAGTGACTAAGTCAATCATGAAACTACGCCATGATTCCAATCAGAGGAATAGAACTCCTAACAACCTCACTTATATGCAAAGACAAGCACTAATGTCACTTGCAGAGGATAGTGAGATTGTGGTACGACCTGCAGATAAGGGGAGGAACGTAGTCATTCTTGACAAAGACATGTACATCGAAGAGGCCATGAGACAATTGAATGATAGGAATTTTTACACTCCTGTCTCGAGAGAGGACTACTCTGACAGCATCACTATGATTTGGGACTAATTGACTGAATGGAGAGATAAGGGGGTCATTGAATGGGAAGAGTACTGCTTTTTGAAAAGAGACCATCCTAAGCTCCCTGTTCTATATCTTCTACTCAAGGTGCACAAGGACCCATTGGTCCCACCGGGACGTCCGATTGTTTCTTCTAGGGGTAGTGCCTTAGAACATGTATCCAAATACGTTGACCACTTTCTTAGGGATCACGTATTTAAATTGGATTCTTACGTAAGAGACACCAAGGACTTTCTCACTAAATTGCAGAATATCGTATGGCATGAGGAGTATCTTTTGATCACCCTCGATGTCACCTCACTGTACACCATCATAGACCATGATCAGGGACTAGAGGCATGTCGCCATTTCTTACACAGGAGACATGTCAGATAAAGGGAACATACAAAGATGATACTTGAGATGATAGCTCACTGTCTCAAGAACAATATTTTTCTTTTCAATGGTATCATCTACAAGCAAACCACCGGAACCGCGATGGGTTCTTGCTTCGCTCCCAGTTTTGCGAACCTGTTCATGGGCCAGTGGGAGGAAGATCTACACAAGAACGCAGAACTGAGTTTAGACCTGGAACGGGTGGTGGTTTGGCTTAGATACATTGACGATCTTTTTATTATCTGGAGAGGAACTGAATTACTTGCAATTGAATTTATCAAGAAACTCAATGATAACAATCGCAATATTCGTCTGACAGGCAAGATCAGTAGCACCAGAGTTGAGTACCTTGATATTAAGATTGACATCAAGCAGAACATTATCCACACTGAGGTTTTTCGCAAATTAACAGCAGGGAACAGCCTATTACATGCCCTTAGTAGTCACCCGGAGACTCTCAAGTGGAGCATTCCCTACGGAGAACTACTAAGGGCAAAGCGTAATTGCAGTACTGATACTGCCTACCAACATGAACGGGAGGTCATGTTGGCTAGATTTAGGGAAAGAGGGTACCCGAACTGGGTCCTTAAGAGGGCCAGTGAGAGAGCGGATGGTATCACCAGACAGCAGACCCTTAGAGACAGGACAGTGACTGACACCGAATACAACGTGGATGGTACTAGGATCATCTCGACCTTTGATGGGGATGCCAATAGGGTCAAGAAAATTCTAGTGAAAAACTGGGATATCCTTAAAAGTGACACAATCATAGGTGACTGTATAGAAGACAGACACAGCATCACGTACAGAAAAGGAAGCAGCATTAGGGATATGCTGGTCACCACAGTTGCTGGCACCAACAGGCATAACTTACAGGGCTTTTTTCCATGCGGCCTTTGTAAGGCGTGTAAGAACAGCCTGATGCGCAAGGAAATTAGATCGGGTAGAATCACTAAGGTTATCACACAATTTCTCACATGCAGCACCAATTTTGTAATTTACATTATAGAGTGCCCCTGCAAACTGTGGTATATTGGCAGTACCACTCTGATGGTCAAAAAGAGAATCTTAGAACACATGAGGGCCATCAGTAATCGAGATCGCAAGTACCCAATTGCTCGACATTTTCAGGACAAACATTTCTCAGACACAACCCAACTGACATACTGTGCCATAGAACAGATCAATAATGAGCACAGGGGTGGCAACAGGACCCTGAAACTCAGAAAGAGGGAATCCAAATACATTGTGGATTTCCAAACTAAGATTCCGGGGGCTCAATCAAGATGAGGAATTAGCAATCCACCTGAAGGAAGAATAGTCGTATATCCCTACACCTATTTTGGTTAAACATCTTGACCCTTCTATCAACCCTCCCCTCTTTCTTCTGCAATGAGAATGACACCTGTACAGTTTGTTTTATGAACTTACTTAAAGTGTTTTTTAATTGTACATAGTTAGTCTAACATATATTTTTTCTGTCTTTTGTGTCTTTTTCACAGGAGGAAAGGAAGGGACCCATCAGGACCACTTCTTCTGCACGGGTTCCCTACCCTTTTCTTCAGCCTCACGTATGGGATGCCATCACAGATAAGATTGATGCATGAACTATCATTTATTTGTTTTCCTTGTAACGTTTGCACTGTGCAATCACAATTGAGTCAAGTCAGGACACTTGTCCAGTACCCATGTTGCACGTTCAATCTGATCCATCCACACGAGAGTCACTATACGATCATACCGGCACTATGCCATCATACCCTCGTGGAACACTGATTACTGTGCATGATTATGAGATAACAATATTCCAGACATACCGCTGGCAGCATGCCTTACCTATGGGGATTACACCCTTTTCTGGCATTTGTGCAATTCCAATCTACTGCCCCTTACACTTTCGTTTGGGGTACCAATCTCTGCGCTACTACATGATCAACATGGTATTTACTATCTATCTTGTACTCTTTGACACGTTCCAAGATGTCCTATTGAATGGATCATTGTGTTGTCCATATCTTTATGTCTATTATGCATTCTTAATGGCACCAAGTAGTGAGGTCAAACACAAGTGACCAAGACTGCTTGTCAGTCGAAACGCGTCGTGTGCATTAAACAGCTTTCTGCTCACCGGTGACTAGTGTCTGCTGCATCCTGAGAGTGCTCCTACTCGTTTTTTACTTGTTTTTTTAATATAAGAGAAGGGCAGACAACTAAGACTTCCAGGCCTTACAAAGAGATTCTGATAAGGAGTATTTTAGTGTAAATATATTATGCTTAGGCTTTGTCAAAGGGGGGAATTAACACCAAAATCATTACCTAACATGGCAATCTGTTAGATTTTATCTAACAAAATGCATGACTGAGGGCTTTAACATAGAGCAATAACAATCAATCCTTAATGATCTATTAGCTTTTATATATGTGTTTCATAATAAACACATCAGACAAATGGCATCTGAAATAACTTTCCAAATGAAGCAATCTGACCGACAGCCTTTATGATTGGCTTGCATCATAACTGACTGAGACCTACTGTTTTGAGCAAAAGCCTTCCCACAAGGCAGCTATCAAGTGTACTGTAATAAAATTATAAATATGTTCAAAATTACAGCTGACAAAAACAACATAAAATCCCTCCTCAGGGTGCCTAATAAGGATTAGCATTGCTAATCTTCTATCTCCTAGATGTGCATGAGTGGATCAACACCACAAAAACCCTGCCTGTTATGGTAATCTGTGAGATACAATGTAACACAATATCTGCCCACAGGTTTTAGCACTATGTAATAACAAACTACCCTTAAACGCTGATTGCCTGTGTTTTACACACAGGTAAATTGAGCTTGTTTCCTTTATGGTAAATTCTCATAATAAACAGATCAAACTTACGAAATCTGACATACCATTTCTCAATGAACCAATTAAACCCATACCTTTCCCATTGACATGACACCTTAACCAACACAGGTCTACAGAAATGTGAATAAACTAGCAACCATCAGGCATAAACTTACAAAGTTACAAATATATACAAAATTGCACTTGGCTAAGCAATATACAACAGCTCTCAAAAGGCCCTAACAATTATTAACACAGAAAAAGTCTTCGGCCCCCAGGGCTTGTCAAAAGAGTTGACCGACATCAAAACCCTTGAATACTATGGTAATTTATGGCAATTCATGTAACAAAATACCTGTCTACAGCATGTAGCACAGTGTCATAACAATCCATTAATAAAAGCCTATTGCTCTTTACAATAAATAAGCCAGGTCTACTCTCTGTGTTGTAACTTTTCATAATCAACAGATCAGACTGATGGAGAGAATTTTACTCAATTTTGAAAACAAAAACGCATTTAAATAAAAAGTGAAAAAGTCTACGCAAAATAGCCTACGTACCCTAAATGTAAATTTTGTAGTAGGTAACCATACCAGGGTATAACAAACATACAAAAGAAATAGTAAGGTGCTGACTTAAGTTAACCTAACTGCTGACGCCGTATTAACATTGATTTATACATTAGCATTGAAAGATCTGTTTTTTACATTGAACTGTTGCTTTGCACAAGATGTTTTTCACTGCAGATGCTGTAACTTTCCAGAAGCCTTCTGCTAGTTAGTGAATAGGCATTTGTTATGTATTAGACAACTGATAGGGAGGTTCTTACCGGGAAGAGATGAGATATCAGGAAGTATGACGCAGGGGAAGAACTTGTCTGAACCACAAGATGTGGACGAAATATCTTTTAAAGGACTTGGTTCTGTGGTCTATTGTGAAACTAGGGAGTTTACCTGTTCCCAGGGGTTTGACGAAATCCGATTGGATGCAGAGTATTGGGAATACATTAATTGTTTTACTGTATGTTTAAAAAAAAAAAATGTTTAATTAATTTTGCATCATACAGCTTGTATGGGTAATGCGTACAATTTTTCAGTTACTTACATGGTGAAATAATAATCAGGAAGCATCCACAAAACGGCATCACATTTTATCGCAAAATTACCAGTTCTTCTCAGGCACGCAAACCAAATACAAAGTATTTATAAGGCCCTGTGCGCTAGTTATCCCTCTAAAACATGAAACCCCTCTAAACTCCCCCCAAGCCCCCCATACTTTTTTGGGCATCCCTGCCCCAAATATACCATTTGTTCCACATTTTTACACCAGTCCATATCTGACATCCATTTCCACACTGATTAAGGCTCCGGTTTATCCCACGCCTGTGAGAAGCTGGGTTTCTGTTGCAGTAACCCCCCCCACTTTTTGCCAGACTACTGATGCACTTTGACTTGATGTGCCCTGGGTCCCTGCCAATCAGGTTCCCAGGGCCTGTGTTCTTTTCCCAAAACTGTACCCAATTGGCAACTCTGTCCACAGGTCACCCCCTGGTAAATGGTACCACAGGTACCCAGTGCACTGTGACCAGGGAAGACCTCTAAGGGCTGCAGCACTTATTGTGCCACCCTTAGAGGCCCTGTACCATTACACTCACACACTGCCTTTGCAGGCTGCGTGTCTTGGTGCAGAACAAATGGAAGAGTTGACATGGCACACATCCCTGTGTGCCATGCCTACAACCCACTGCCCTGGCATAGATCAGTCACCCCTCTTGCTGGATCACTATACCAGTGGTGAGGGTACAGGTGCATGAGCCCTGTACCCCTACAGTGTCTAAATCCATTCTTAGACATTGTAAGTGCAGTGCTGCCATAGTATATGGTGCTGGGAGTTTGTCGTTATGAACTCCACAGCACCATAATGGCTACACTGACAACTGAGAAGTTTGGTATCAAACTTCTCAGCACATTGAACCCACACTGATGCTAGTGTGGGATTTAATGAAAAATGCACACAGAGGGCATCTTAGAGATGCCCCCTGAAAAACGACCTACAACTAGTGTCCAGGCTGAGTGGCTGCTTTCAGCTGCCACCACCAGACATGTTTCTGGACCCCTGGGTTGATAGCCTGCTGCTCTCTGGGGCCTGAAACAATGCACATCCTGGGACGAGGTGCCAAGCCTCCTCCCCCAGGATGGGCAGGGTTCATGAAGGGGAAGCTTCAAGGTGCAGAAAGAAGCAAGAGAAGTGCAGAAAGAGGTAAGAGGGGTGCAGAAAGAAGCACAAGTGGTGCAGAAAGAAGCAAGCGAGGTGCAGAAAGAAGCAAGAGGAGTGCAGAAAGAAGCAACAGAGGTGCAGAAAGAGGCAAGAGGGGTGCAAAAAGAGGGAAGAGGGGTGCAAAAAGAGGCACAAGGGCTGCAGAAAGAAGCAAGAGATGTGCAGAAAGAAACAAAAGAAGTGCAGAAAGAAGGACCAGAGGTGCAGAAAGGGGCAACAGGGGTGCAGAAAAAGGGAAGAGGGGTGGAGAAAGAGGCAAGGGGGTTTAGAAAGAAGCAAGAGAGCTGCTGTAGAAAGAAAAAAAGAAGTGCAGAAAGAAGTAACAGAGGTGCACAAAGAGGCAAGAGCGGGGGCGGGAAGAGGGAAGAGGGGTGCAGAAGCAGGCAAGGGGGTGCAGAAAGAAGCAAGGGAGGTACAGAAAGAAACAAAAGAAGTGCAGAAAGAAGGAACACAGGTTCAGAAAGAAGCAAGAGGGGTGCAGAAAGAGGAAGAGGGATGCATAAAGAAGCAAGAGAGGTGTAGAAAGAGGGAACAGGGGTAGAGAAAGAGGCAAGAGAAGTACAGAAAGAAGCAACGGAGATGCAAAAAGGGGGAACAGGGGTGGAGAAAGTGGCAAGAGGGGTGCAGAAAGAAGCAAGAGAGGTGCAGAAAGAAACAAAAGAAGAGCAGAAAGAAGGAACAGAGGTGCAGAAAGAGGCAAGAGGGGTGCAGAAAGAGGGAAGAGGGATAGCAAAGAGACACGAGGGGTGCAGAAAGAAGCAAGAGAGGTGCAAAAAAGAAGCAACAGAGGTGCAGAAAGAGGGAACAGGGGTGGAGAAAGAGGCAAGAGAAGTACAGAAAGAAGCAGCAGAGATGCAAAAAGGGGGAACAGGGGTGGAGAAAGTGGCAAGAGGGGTGCAGAAAGAAGCAAGAGTGGTGCAGAAAGAAACAAAAGAAGAGCAGAATGAAGGAACAGAGGTGCAGAAAGAGGCAAGAGGGGTGAAGAAAGAGGCAAGAGGGGTGAAGAAAGAGGGAAGAAGGGTGCAGAAAGAAGCACGTGTGGTGCAGAAAGAAGCAAAGAGGTGCAGAAAGAAGCAAGAGTAGTGCAGATAGAAGCAACAGAGGTGCAGAAAGAGGCAAAAGGGGTGCAAAAAGAGGGAATAGGGGTACAGAAAGAGGCACGAGGGGTGCAGAAAGAAACAAAAGAAGAGCAGAAAGAAGGAACAGAGGTGCAGAAAGGGGCAAGAGGGGTGCAGAAAGAGGGAAGAGGGGTGCAGAAAGAAGCATGAGTGGTGCAGAAAGTAGTAAGAGAGGTGTAGAAAGAAGCAAGAGGAGTCCAGAAAGAAGCAACAGAGGTGCAGAAAGAGGCAAGAAGGGTGCAAAAAGAGGGAAGAGGGGTGCAAAAAGAGGCACGAGGGGTGCAGAAAGAAGCAAGAGACGTGCAGAAAGAAACAAAAGAAGTGCAGAAAGAAGGAACTGAGGTGCAGAAAGAGGCAAGAGGGGTGCAGAAAGAGGCAAAAGGGGTGCAGAAAGAAGCGAGAGGTGCAGAAAGAAACAAAAAAAGTGCAGAAAGAAGGAACAGGTGCAGAAAGAGGGGTGCAAAAAGAGGGAAGAGGTATGTGAAAGAGGCACGAGGAGTGCAGAAAGAAGCAAGAGGAGTGCAGAAAGAATCAACAAAGGTGCAGAAAGAGGGGTGCAAAAAGAGGGAAGAGGGGTGCAGAAAGAGGCACATGGGGTGCAGAAAGAAGCAAGAGATGTACAGAAAGAAACAAAAGAAGTGCAGAAAGAAAGAACAGAGGTGCAGAAAGAGGCAACAGGGGTGCAGAAAGAGGGAAGAGGGGTACAGAACGAGGGAAAAGGGGTGCAGAAAGAAGTGAGAGGTACAGAAAGAAGCAAGACAAGTGCAGAAAGAAGGAACAGAGGTGCAGAAAGGGGCAAGAGGGGTGTGAAAGAGGCAAGAGAAGTGCAGGAAGAAGCAACAGAGATGCAGAAAGAGGGAAGAGGGGTGGAGAAAGAGGCAAGATGGGTGCAGAAAGAAGCAGGAGAGGTGCAGAATTAAACAAAAGAAGTGCAGAAAGAAGGAACAGAGATGCAGAAAGAAGCAGGAGGGGTGCAGAAAGAGGGAAGAGGGGTGCAGAAAGAGGCAAGAGAGGTGCAGAAAGAGGCAAGAGGGGTGCACAAAGAAGCAAGTGAGGTGCAGAAAGAGGCAACAGAGGTGCAGAAAGAGGCAAAAGAGGTGCAGAAAGAGGCAAAAGAGGTGCAGAAAGTAGAAGAGATTTGCAGAAAGAGGCAAGAGAAGTGAAGAAAAAAAAGAAAGGTGCAGAAAGAAGCTACAGAAATGCAGAAAGAGGCAAGAGAGGTGCAGAAAGAAGCAAGAGTGGCTTGCACACCATTAGTACCAATTTAACACCCACATTTAGCAATAAGTAACAGGTGACCATTCTAGGTTTGCAAAGGACCTTCCACCACGCTGTAACACTTGTCACTGCATTTTTGGTAACGTTTGAGCCATTTGAGCTAGAAACAAGGCTCTTTTTGTTCAAATCTGTAGATTAGGCAGCAGATGATAGATTATGTGGCTAATGCGGAAAATGTATAATTGTGCGAAAATCGGTGCAGCCAAACAGTCGCATAATTCCAGTGGCCCTGCTCATACCTCTGACTAGGTGCAGAAGTGCTCCTCAGTGATTCCTTCTTTTTTTTGTGTCATTGAGTTAATAGTTTAGCTTCTATGGAAGCGAGGAAGACTAAACCTGAGGTTACCATTCCACAACACAGACTACCATACCACATAATTACTCTCCATAACACATAGTCCCACTCTACATAATTCCTATACACTAAATACCACATACTTTCTATCTACATTTCACTGCACAACATACCACATAATTCCACTACACAAAACGTACATCCACTCCACTCCAATAAACATTAGTAAAAAACTTTTACATTTACAACGTCAATTGCTGTAACTCTTGCAAATGCGATACCTATTACATTACAAATGCTTCTTTAACTGGTAATTGCATTTGCAGAGTGGTGGAGAAAGGGGGGCGTGGCCTCCGAAGACCTCTTTGCAATCCCACTGTGTGGGACTTACTGGAGGTAACAGGAGGGGTAGTTGGCCCCCAAAGACAACCTTGGGGGCCAACTTCCCATCCTATTACCTCCAGTAAGTCCCACACAGCAGCACTGGTAAGTACTCATAGCAGGCCACGACCCCTTTGACCACCAGTCTGCAATCGCGCTCCCTGGCGTGCTCTTCGATGGGGATTAAAGTCCCCTTCGCTGCTGGGGGTCCTTAGGGGCCAACTAGCCTACCTGATACCACCAGTAAGCCCCAGATAGTGGGATTGCTGAGAGGTGGACACAGGCTATGCCCCCTTTCTCCACCACTCTGCAAACGCGCCTCCTGGCGTGCTCTTGGTTAGGGGATGAAGTCCCCTTGCCTCCTGAAGGTCCCTGGGGGCCAACTAGCCCTCCTATTATTTCTAGTAAGCCCCACACAGCTGGATTGCTGAGAGTGGTCCGAGGTTACGCCCCCTTTATACACCACTCTGCAAAAGCACCTCCTGGCGCACTGCTGCTTGGGGGATGACGTCCACTTTAGTCCCGAGGTCCTCAGGACACAAGAGCACCTCATCGCCCCACCAGCACTGGGCCAAAAGGCGCGTTTGCAGAGTGGTGTAAAAAGGGGCATGTCCTCAGACCACCTCTCAGCAATCCCTCTGTGTGGGGCTTACTGGAGGTACCTGGTGGGCTAGTTGGCCCCCAGGGACCCTCAGGATTCAAGGGGACTTAATTCCCCAACTTAGAACGCACCAGGAGGCGCGTTTGCAGAGTGATGCAGGGAGGGGGCAGGGCCTCTGGCGAGATGGCGGCTTTTCTTTTTTTTTTTGTTAGAAGGGGGGCTGTGTGGCCCCCTTCTCTTAATATTTTTGGGGCCCTGGGGACCCCATCCCCCAGGGCATGGCCAATTTTTTAATTAAAAAAAAAAACCTTTAAAGGAGGGGGGAACGCGCGGTCCCCCTCCTGAGGCCATTGTTGGCCCCGGGGACCCCATCCCCCGGGGCTTAGCCTCTTATTTTTTATTTTTATTCTATGGGAGGGGGGCCACTATTGGCCCGGGGGCCCCTATCCCGGGGGCCTGCCCAGCCTTTCTTTTTTTTTATTTTGGAGGGGGCCGCGTGGCCCCCCTCCCGGGCCACTTCTGGCCCCGGGGACCCCATCTACCGGAGCCGGCCTTCGGGTTGAAGACCGCGGGGGGAACCCCAAAGCCCCCGCGGTCCATTCCGGCTCCCCGCCTCCTGCGGGACCTGGCATTGCTTTTGGACAAGGGGAGCTGCTGACATGCAGCTCCTCTTGTCCAAAAGCAATACTGCTTCGCTTCATGGAAGCGAGAGCAGGTTTTCTGCTCTCGCTTCCATGAAGTGAAGCATAGTTTGCAATGACAGATGGGAGCCATGCTCCCGCCCTGTCATTGCAAACTGCAATGTCCTGGGGCGGGCACCCCGGGACATTGATGGAGCCGGCCCTGGGGGGTGGCGGTCCCCAGGGCTATAGAGGGCTCCAGGAGGGGGGCCACGTGGCCCCCCTCCCAACATGAAAATAGCCCCGGGGAGGTGGTGGTCCCTGGGGCTGGGAGTCTGCAACAGACCCCCGCATTTCAATAATTAGTGTCCTGGGGAGGTGGTGGTCTCTGGGGCAGTGTGGGGGGGCTTGAGCCCCCCCACACATATTAATAATAGCCCCGGGGAGGTGGCGGTCCCCAGGGCAGCGTGGGGGGGGCCAGAGTCCCCCACGCAATTTTTCAAAAAAGCCCCAGGGAGGTGGTGGTCCCCAGGTCTGCGGGGGGCCGCGTGCCCCCGCACATTATGAGCAAAGCCCCGGGGAGGTAGCAGTCCCCAGGGCTGCAGGGGCCCCAGCGGGCCCCCGCTACATAAATTTGGATTGCCCCCAGAACCTGGCCCACCCGGGGGCTTAAGGAAAACGAAGCGCGGGAGCCCACGCTTAAATTTGTTTGTCACTTTTCTGCTGGATTCGCGCCCCCAGCGCGACTCTGGCCGAAAATAAAATAAAAAAATGCTTTTTTGGGGCTTTGGGGTCCCTGTGGGACCCCCTGAGCAGCCCTAGGGGGTCAGGTTTTTTCTACTGTGCCCCCTTTTCTTGTTTTTTTAATGTTTTTTCTCTTTTTTTCTTGTGACTCGGTTTTACCGAGTCACAAGATGGCTGCCAACACTTCTTGGTTTGAAGTGTTGGCAGCGAATCAAAATGAAGCTTGTGATCGGGAGGGTTCGCGAATCCTCCTCAGTCACCAGATATCGCTATTTTTAATTTTTTAATTTTTCAGGAACTACTGAACGGATTTACACCATTTTTAAAAAAGCACGCTTTCTAAACCAAGAGCTACCTTTTTGCCAAATTTGATGTAGTTCCGTTCAGCAGTTCGGGCTGTAGCTTTGTCTAAAGTTTCCTATGGAAACTAGAATGGAGAAAATGAGTTTTGGGACCCCCCTTTTTTCTCTGCCCCAGCTCGAAGAATCACCCCGAAACTTTAAAGACAGGAGCTGACCTGAGCAAACCATTAGTTTTGAAAATTTCGCGAAGATTCGTCAAACGGCGCCAAAGATATTGGTCCTAACTATAACTAACTACTGGCGACCGCCAGTAGGTAATATATATATATATATATATATATATATATATATATATATATATATATATACACACATATATGTATATATATATACATATACATATATGTATATATATATACACACACACATTATACATATGTACACACACGTGTGTGAATATAGGTATACATCAGTTTTTTGGTGGGACCCCCTCAAACATCCTTTTTTATTTACCTATACCAGCCTATAACCTTACCCATCCCTAAACCCTAGAATTAATCTAACCACCCCTCTACCCCACCCATCCCTAAACCCTTAACTAACCTTACCAGCCTACAATCCTAGCTCCCCTAAACCTTAAAAATACTTTCACCACCCTATACCCTTACACAACTCTAAACTCTAAAAATACCCCTGCCGCCTTATACCTTTGCCAATCCCTAAATCCTAAAAATACCCTTGTCACCCTAACCCATTCTTAAACCCTACAATATCCTTACCACGTATGCCCCCTACCCAGGCCTTCACCGTAAAAATACCCTTACCTCCCTATACCTTTACCCACCACTAAACTCTAAAGTACACTTACTGTCAGGGACTGTGTTGTAATCTATTACTTGATTAATGCATCCTCCCTATTGATGTCCTCTGCCTTGCTGCTCAGCCAATAGTGATGTCATCGGAATGTTTGGAGTGTTTGAGTTGGAGAGAGAGTCAGTTGGAATGGATGGGCTGAGCAGCAAGGAGGCTGCTCCTGGTGGGGCCTAATATGAATCTAACTTGTTTCCTGTAACCAACCAACAAGGAAGTAATCTTATGAATAAATCTACTATCCTGTTCTACATCATGCAGCCTACGTATTATTCATCTTTGTAACACTGGCGACGATCTTTGTAACACTGGCGACAATCTGGAAGAACCTACGCATGGTCTAAGGTGGAGACTTTAAGGACTCTAAGGTAGAAGAATTTCTTTTATGAGTGAAAGCTACGTATCTCAAGCAAACTGGCACCCCCACCCAAGCCCCACCAGTGACCCTGTCATCGGTCGCCCACAACTCAAGGTGCCAGGTCCTGCTGCATTGTCCCTGTATTGGCCTGCTGTAACTTGCTGTAACCTGGATTGGGAGAGCATCATCTGTGACCTGGATATCAATTTCCTGCTACCTGGACAGCCTACAACCTCAGCGTCTGAGGATAATTTTGCTGTCACACTACCGGCAGCAAAATCTTTTGAGCTGTAAGTAATCTTTAGTATTTACAATGCCATAACTGAAGAAGGGACCCAGAGACTCGAGCACAGTATCTGGGCTTATCTGGGCGATATTCGGCGATCGGGGGGGCATATGAAGCGCCCCGGTATTATCTGTGTTGGTGTTAAACTACCTCAGTGTGACCAGACCGTTAAAGCTGTTGATCAGGGGCAAAGATCGAGCCCTGGACTAAATCTGTCACAGTTATGCAAAGTATGTGCCAACAAAATCTGCCCAGCTATTTGTGATTGTCTGTGACATTTGCGGAGCAATATGAAAATATGTAATTTGAAAATAGTGCTTTCTACCGCATCGTTTGAATTGCCGGCGGCAGTTACCTGGAGCGAGCTCCTGCACGCGCAACCCATTCTGACACGATTGTTGAAGTTGCCTGTCGGTGTCGTCTGTGACATCTTGGTTTCCAATCTCCTATGCTGACAAAGGACGCTCTGCTGTAAGAACGTGCAGTGAGCCACCTGGCACTCCTCACGCAGCGTACCGCCATTTTAGGATTGGCGGGTCTGCATTACCTAGGTTCCTGCCTACATTCCTTTCACGTTGTCAACCACAACTGGAATCGGAATGGTGACTTTGGGTCAGTAACGCTGTTTCCGTAATGGGGAAGAGAAATAAAGTAGTGAACTCTTTTTGGAAAATGAGCAACGTGGTTAAAAGCAACTTGCATCGATAATGAGCGGTCTTCATGAGTAGGAGCACCGTTATTCTTTTCTTCAATAAACCTGCGGTCCCTGTTGCTATCCGTCCAAGGCAAGATTCGGGTTCTGACCCTGTGGAGGGAAATTTCGTCAGTGAGGACTTTCTCAAGCTGTTCGCGACGGTCGTCTCGAGTGAGATTTCGCTCACTGGTGGCAATAGGGGACATTTTGGTTGTTCTTGGGAGCACGTGCTCGATATTTTTTTTGCATGTTCTTGTGTTTGCTCTGTTTTTCTACTATGCCATTTCCTACGAGAGGGGTGAGAGAGTGTTGTGTCCTTGTTTTGAATCTGTGTGGAATAGAGGGAGTGTCCCTGGTCATGTTGGTATTCGCCTTTTGTGTAAGTTTTGCCTCGTGTGAAGTGCTTGGACTGTGCGTTGTGGGTGCGCACGTGAGAAGACTCCTTCTTGTGTAGCTTCTCTGACTTACCGGTTTTGGTTATATCCTGTGAATGGTTGTTGCCTCGTGTGAGGTGCTTGGACTGTGCGTTGTGGGTGCGCATGTGAGAAGACTCCTTTTTTATGAAGCTTCTCTGACTTACCGGTTTTGGTTATATCCTGTGAATGGTTGTTGCCTCGTGTGAGGTGCTTGGACTGTGCGTTGAGGGTACGCATGTGAGAAGACTCCTTTTTGCGAAGCTTCTTTGGTTTACCACCATTTGGTGGTTGTGGGTTACCTTTACCCGAGTGTGAGTTAATGTGGGTGTGTACTCACTGTTTAGAGAATGGAACGTTTTTCTTGTCCTTTACTTATCTTTTCTAGGTGGGGTTGGGCATGTGATTTTTATGAATTTGTGGACATGTGTAGTGTGTATGTTTCATCTTGCATACAATCAACATCTGTTAAACATGTCGTAGTGCGTGCCATGAACTTGCATACATTCGTTTTTATATAATCATTATAGGGGGGAGATGTGTTGTAATCTATTACTTGATTAATGCATCCTCCCTATTGATGTCCTCTGCCTTGCAGCTCAGCCAATGGTGATGTCATCGGAATGTTTGGAGTGTTTGAGTTGGAGAGAGAGTCAGTTGGAATGGATGGGCTGAGCAGCAAGGAGGCTGCTCCTGGTGGGGCCTAATATGAATCTAACTTGTTTCCTGTAACCAACCAACAAGGAAGTAATCTTATGAATAAATCTACTATCCTGTTCTACATCATGCAGCCTACGTATTATTCATCTTTGTAACAGACTGTCCAGGACTATGTCAGGAACACAGTGAGGGACTTGGGCAAGGACTGGAAACTGGGTGCAAAATGTACACAGAAAGAGGAGTACAGCGCTGCCCAGGATCACACAGGAAGTCAGAGGAGAAAAGGGATCCAAAGGGGAAGCCTGTATAAGTGAACAAGATGACTAAGACTCAAAGGATGGGCACTCAAGAGGCAATTTAGCATTTAGAATAACTACACCCAGGATGGACGTGCAGACAAATATACATATATATATATGCACACAACAACATTAACAATAAAGGGAATGTGGGGTAAAGCACTCAGGATCTCCACACGGTAAGACTGAAGCTCAGTAAGTTCCTCACCCACAATTGCTGTTACAGATACTGACTGTAAATACCCACATGTAGGATATGCATGCAAAGGCAGGGTCTGTGGAGCTGATACCTATGGTGATGCTATAAATATAACTCAAAGACAATACTCACAGTGAACAAGAAACACCACCTTGGTTGTCAGCTGTGCCCACGGATCCTGGTGATCAAACAGGAACATGCAAGGCAATAACAGCATGGGGATTAGAACTAAATACATGCACAATAGACAAGGAGCTAGCAAGGAGGAGTGCTTAACAGGAAAGGAAGAAAAATCACAGGGCACACTTGACAGAAAGCAAGTAGCAAACATACGAGGTAATAGAAAGCAAGACAGCAGGAATAGAAAGACAGTAAACTAGGAACTGGAACCAAGGAAATGGGAAGAAAAGCAGGAACTGGAAAAGGATCAACAGAAGGGGAGGCTACAAGGGTATACTAGAATAGTATTGAATCAGGAGACAAGAAAACACAGTAGCACTGAAGGCTGTGCTGGAGCAGAAACAAGAATTGAGCAAAAGCTCAAGAGTCAAGATAGCACTGCAGGCAGGGCTAGTTCAGGAACAGGAAATTACTATAGCTCAGGAGTCAAGGTAGCACTGTAGGCAATGCTAGTTCAAGGAAACAGGAAATAGCTACAGCTCAGGAAACAAGGAGTCAAGAAAGCACTGCAGGCAGTGCAAATCAGGAACAGGGAAAACAGGAGCAGCTCTGGAACAAGGAAAAACTAAAGCTCAGGAAACACTGGAAACAAGGATATCAAAAGCTCAGGAAACACTGGAAACAAGTATATCAAAAGCTCAGGAAACACTGGAAACAAGGGTACAAAAGCTCAGGAAACACTGGAAACAAGAGTCGGTCCCACCGGAACACAGTTACAATGACCAACCTTGGCCTGAAGGCAGCCAGGGCTTAAAAGAGCTCACAGTAATCACATGCATCAGGTGTGAGCAGGCTAGCAGCAGCCAGCCACAGGTGAGCTGAATTCCTCCACCCATCCTTGGCCTGCAGGGGTGGAGATGAAGCAGTGAGCAGGGAATTCTAGGTAATAGAGTTTCCGGCATGAGTAGGCTGGCTTCCACAAAACCTGGCATGGATTGGGAATGGATGGCCATTTCCAAGTAGAGTCCAAATGGCTGGAAGTCAGTATGTACATGAAGGGGAGGGTCTGGAAGCTTATTAGAACACTGGAGAGTCCCACAGTTCAGCCCCCTGGTGGTGGACACGAGAACGCAGGGAGCAAGTCATGACAGTACACCCCCTCCAAAGACTGGCTCCCAGAATCTGGAACTGGATTCAAAGCCTTTGCTCCTAAGTAGTAAGTCCATTTCCATGAGAGATGTAGTGCAAGATACCAGAGAACTGTAGGAGAACTGTGATGTTCTGGAGGGTAGGATAATAGGCTGTAAATTAACAGCAGTATTGAAGGCAGAACCTGGAGAGTCCAAATCCAGTAACAGGGGTTTAGAAGCCTGAATTAAAGGTGTTTGAAGTCCTGATGATGGCAGGCTAGAGTAGCACTCTGAAAACAAAGGCAGATTGACTGTAGGTTCAAAAGCAGATAACGGATTGGCAGGAGGCACAGAGGTCAAAGGCTAACTGGCTGAAGACGAAGGAGGTGACAAGAAGCAGACCTGAAGTTCTGGCCCTGGAGGAATACATACAGAAGACACATATTCAGGAGACTTTGGAAGCAGGTATGCCGGAGACCCAGGCCCTGGAGGCTTACATGTTGAGAGTTTTTTCTCTGATGCTGGAGGTTCAGAGACTGAACATATGCGTACTGAGACCTCTGAAGGCTGGCAAACTAGAAGCATACGGTCAAAAAGCAGGCAGGCTGGACGTTCTGGCTCTGAAGTCAGGCATTCTGGACGTTCTGGCTCTGAAGTCAGGCAGGCCGAACGTTCTGGCTCTGAAGTCAGGCAGGCCGAACGTTCTGGCTCTGAAGTCAGGCAGGCCGAACGTTCTGGCTCTGAAGTCAGGCAGGCCGGATGTTCTGGCTCTGAAGTCAGGAAGGCCGGACGTTCTGGCTCTGAATTCAGACCGGCTGGAGACTCTGACTAAGTAGGCAAGTGAGCTTAGGTATTGGGCTCTGAATGCAGGCAGTCTGGAGGCTCCGGTACTCATGGCAGGCCAGCTGCAAGCTTGGGCTCTGATGGCAGGCAGGCTGCAGGCTCGGGCTCAGATGGCAGGCAGGCTGAAGTTCAGAAGGCAGCAGGCCAGCTGACGACTCTGGAGGCTCAGAGAGCAGCAGGCCAGCTGAGCATTCTGGAGACTCTGCAAGAAGACAAGCTGATGGCAGAGAGGCACAAGGATGACAGACTTTAAATTCTGGGAATGGCGATAGCCCGTGAACAGTAGATTCCCTGTTGTCAATAGGGAAATCTTCACAGTTCCTTGGCTCATTAAAACACATTGAAGCGCTTTCTTCGGGATGGCTAAGAGTACTGCTTATCTTAGAGTCTCTGATGACTACACTCCCTTTACCATTTGGCAGTTCGCATGTCTTAGTCAGAGGAAAGAGGTCAGAGATTACTTGGTCTTTGGAACTTTTTTCAATTTCCTCTATATTACAAGGTGTTACAGATGCATCAGGGCATAGAGTAATATTTCCTGACTTCTCAATATGTGGTGTACTTGAAGGCGAGAGAGCAAACAAAGGGTCAGGATTTTGTTCCTTCTCATTGAGGTGGTTGGCTTCAGTCACAGCAGTTAAATAAATAGTGTGGTCTGAATCACAGGATATTGTCACATCAGGGATTATGTGGGTCACAGGTTCAGGTTTTATCAGTATGTCAATGGCCTGTCTATGGGTTATCTCTGAGATAGAACTGATTTCACTACCAGGAAAAGAAAGCAAAGAGATGTTTTGTGTTTTGTCTAGCATTTGGGGTTCCTGTAAAGTGAAAGGACACCTCTCAGATGTAGTGCCTAGATGTAATTTAGCACTAGAAGATAAAACACCAGAGGAGTTAGAGAATTCAGACTTCAAACACATACTTTGATTAACTGCACTGTGAGACAAGGTACTATGGCTTTTCTGAGTGGAATCCGAGTGATCAGCAACAGTATTATTCACACAATCGCTGGACCAGCTCTGAGGGGAATGCAAAATAGAGCGCAAGGCTTCATTCTCCATTTCTAAGGAGGCTAACTTAGAGGTGGAAAAGTTGTCTTATACAGGGTTTTAGATTCCCACTTGAACTCTGGGTTATAATGTTTTAACAGAGTCTGAAACATTTTATTCTCTTGTTGTAATTCAAGAATCTTAGATGTAATTATATCCTGTGAAGACTGCAGATCTTTCTCTACAAGGACAGTGGTAGACTTGGCAACTACACAGCAAGTAACAGAGCTATACCTTGGATTTTGTTCAAACTGACTATTAGCCGCCTGTGTTCTAGTAGGTCTTTTCTCTCTTTTGTTAAACTGATTATTGTTTACTTTGATTGTGGTATTTAACAAGGTCCCTTTAGTATCTGGGACTGTGATCTTTACTGGACTACAAGACTGGGTAACATTATTTGAATGGAGAACAGAGGTTATTAAATGAATCTGCTCTTTCTTTCGTTGTGTGGTTGAATATTGTATTTTACAACCACTTGTAGCAGACATGCGAGAATCTGAATTCTTGTTCATCAAACAGAGTATGGTATCATTTTCTTTTTGCAATACTGACAAAGACATTGAATCTGGAGCAGAACAGAAGATTAAGTCAGGATCTGGCAAAGAGGTGTTTGAGAGCCAATGAGTAAAATATTCAGAATGTAAATGTCCATTTCTCATAGGAGGATTCATTGTTTCAGGACTAGGGTTAACATTCTCAAATTGTAAAGTAGATACTAAACGCCTCTCATTGTTGGGCACTGGTGAACTACCCTGCACAAACTTAAATGATGCAATGGTGTGTATTTTTTTTAAACCTCTCATTGTGACACATCTTCAATATTTTTACACATAAATGTAACAGAAAAATGGTAGCTAACTGAACGCATAGAAACCTCACAAGTGACCCTGGAAATGTGGGTTGGTCATTCTGTCAGGGACTGTCCGGGACTATGTCAGGAACACAGTCAGGGACTTGGGCAAAGACTGGAAACAGGGTAGAAAATATACACAGAAAGAGGAGTACAGCGCTGCCCAGGATCACACAGGAAGTCAGAGGAGAAAAGGGATCCAAAGGGGAAGCCTGTGCAAGTGGACAAGATGGCTGAGACTCAAAGGATGGGCACTCAAGAGGCAATTTAGCATTCAGAATAACTACACCCAGGATGGACGTGCAGACATATATACATATATATACGTACACAACAACATTAACAATAAAGGGAATGTGGGGTAAAGCACTCGGGAGCTCCACACGGTAAGACTGAAGCTCAGTAAGTTCCTCACTCACAATTGCTGTTACAGATACTGACTGCAAATACCCACATATAGGGATATGCATGCAAAGGCAGGGTCTGTGGAGCGGATACCTACGGTGATGTTATATATGTAACTCAAAGGCAATAATCACAGTGAACAAGAAACACCACCTAGGTTGTCAGCTGTGCCCACAGATCCTGGCAATCAAACAGGAACACGCAAGGCAGTAACAGCAAGGGGATTCGAACTAAATACAAGCACAATAGACAAGGAGCTAGCAAGGAGTAGTGCTTAACAGGAAAGGAAGGAAATCACAGGGCACACTTGGCAGAAAGCAAGTAGCAAACATACAAGGTAATAGAAGCAAGACAGCAGGAATAGAAAGACAGTAAACTAGGAACTGGAACCAAGGAAATTGGAAGAAAAGCAGGGACTGGAAAAGGATAAACAGAAGGGGAGGCTAAAAGGGTATACTAGAAAAGTATTGAATCAGGAGACAAGAAAACACCGTAGCACTGAAGGCTGTGCTGGAGCAGAAACAAGAATTGAGCAAAAGCTCAAGAGTCAAGGTAGCACTGCAGGCAGTGCTAGTTCAGGAACAGGAAATGACCATAGCTCAGGACTCAAGGTAGCACTGCAGGCAGTGCTAGTTCAAGGAAACAGGAAATCGCCAATCTATTGTCGTTCTGGTCTTCTACTGTACTTGTCATACAATACGTCACCATTGTGTATTCCTAGTAATGCTTAGTATTGGTTTTGGTTTGTAAATAAGGGTTATGTGATTTGTTTTAAGGTTGTCTATTACTATTAAGTGTGTGTTATTGTAACTATTAGAACTTGCAACGGGGTTAAGTCTCCTTTTTTTGGTAGTAGGTGTATAGGATTTTATCTGAAAATGTAGAGCGATCTAACTGTAAAGCGCTCTGACACTCATTTCTTTGGGTCATGTTCGCGCTATAGAAAACACTGAATAAATAAATAAATAAATAAGCTACAGCTCAGGAAACAAGGAGTCAAGAGAGCACTGCAAGCAGTGCAAATCAGGAACAGGGAAAACAGCAGCAGCTCAGGAACAAGGAATAATTAAAGCTCAGGAAACACTGGAAACAAGGATATCAAAAGCTCAGGAAACACTGGAAACAAGGATAGCAAAAGCTCAGGAAACATAGGTAACAAGGATATCAAAAGCTCAGGAAACACTGGAAACAAGGGTTGGTCAACCGGTACACAGCTACAATGACCAACCTTGGCCTGAAGGGAGCTGAGGCTTAAACGAGCTCACAGTAATCACATGCATCAGGTGTGAGCAGGCTAGCAGCAGCCAGCCACAGGTGAGCTGAATTGCTCCACCCATCCTTGGCCTGCAGGGGTGGACACGAAGCAGTGAGCAGGGAATTCTAGGTAATGGAGTTTCTGGCATGAGCAGGCTGGCTTCCACAAAACCTAGCATGGATTGGGAATGGATGGCAATTTCCAAGTAGAGTCCAAATGGCTGGAAGTCAGTATGTACATGAAGGGGAGGGTCTGGAAGCATATTAGAACACTGGAGAGTCCCACAGTTCAGCCCCCTGGTGGTGGACACGAGAACGCAGGGAGCAAGTTGTGACATTTACCACCCAATACTCTTACCCATCCCAAAACCAATCCTTACCACCCAATACCTTTGAAAACTCTAAAGCTTAAAATAGTAGCCCCTGATTCGTGTTGCGCATGAAGGGTTTCTGGGTGATCCGTCAAGCAGGGCCGAGAAAAAGGGGGGTAAAAAAAGTGCATTTCCCATGTTAATTCACATAGGAGTTTTGAACACAACTGCAGCCCGAACCGCTGAATGGAATTACACCGAATTTGGCAGAAAGGTAGATTTGGTTACGCAGATTACGCTTTCACTTATTTGGTGTAAATCTGTTCAGTAGTTGTCAAGGAATTAAAGGAAATCCAAATTTGTCTATCTGCAATCACAACTAATTTGCAATGATGTTGCAATTAATCGTGAATGAGCTCGCCAACAGGAATGCTGTGATTGGCTGGCAGCAACCTCAGCAGAGAGTTTTGGCTGCCATTTTACCTCATCAGAACAGTCCCCGGGACTCAAACCAAATGGCAGAAAGTGGCATAAGGGGTCAGGTAGGATGTGCCCTGACCCCATGAGAGGAGGAATATAGGAGCCTTTGAGGAACCCCTTATAAGTATAATATGATGAAAAACAGGCTTTTTTTCCTACTCCCAATATTCGTGAATTCGCTGCGGCCGTCAGCATGGCCCCTGTGTAACGTCATGACGAATTTGCGAATAAATGTCACGAGAACTCATGCATCTACTCACAGACCTACTCAGAAACTCATTTACCTGCTGACAGACCCACTCAGAGACTCAGGCATCCACTCACAGATCCACTCATACACGAAGACACCCACTCACAGACCCACTCTGAGACTGACACTCCCACTGACAGATGCATTCAGAAACGCATTCACCATCTCACAGACCCACTTAGACACACACACTGACTCACAGACCTACTCAGAGACCCGTTCACCCACTGACAGACCCAAATAAGAGGCTCATGCATTCACTCACAGACCCACTCAGAGACCCACTCATGTCACTGACACATTCACTCAGACCCACTCAGACACTCATGCGCTTACTCACAATCCCACTCATATTCTCATGCACTCACTCACAGACCCTTACAGACACACACTCACAGACCCATTGAAATTCTGACACACTCATTCACAGACCACTCAGACACTCATGCACCCACTCAGAGAATGACTCAGAGACTAATGCACCCTAACATGAACCCACTCATACACACACACCTACTTACAGACCTACTCTGAGACTGATGCTCCCACTCACAGATGCATGCAGACACTCATGAAGCTACTCACAGACCCTCTCAGATATTTATACACCCGCTCACAGACCCAATTAGACACTGATGCACCCGCTCAGAGTGTAATGTACCCACTCACAGACCCACTCTTAGTTATGTACCCACTCACAGACCTACTCAGACACTCATGCACGCACTGACAGAATCACTCAAAGACTCATACATCCACTCACACACTCAGTCAGTCACTCACACGTGCTCTCATAGACCCAGTCAAACTTTCACATACCCTCTGACAGAGCTTCTGATACAGTTATGCACCCACTGACAGACCAAATCAGACTCTCATACATGCACTCACACACTCAGGGACTCATGCGTGTTTTTATAGAGTTATTTAGACAGTGATGTATTTAGTGTGATGCTCAGAATCAATTATATAGTTCTGAATTTTGAATGTACTGGTGGCAATTCAATGTCTGCTTTTGTTTTACGATTTCACAACGTATTAACAAATATCGCGATGCTGTCACGAATATTACAAACAATTGAAAAAAAAGATATTTATAATGAAAATGAACAACATTTTAGGCAATAGGGTGGCTCCGAGAAGAGCCTTTGTGTTCATTGGGTGTATATGACAGCTTCAAATAAGACCGGATGCAGAGTTTTAGATTGCTGAGAAACACCCTGTTGTCTTCGTCTGTGACGTGAACTCCATCACTTCAATTGATTCCATGCATGTCAAAACACAGGCTGTTTTTGTAGTAGATAGAGCCTATGTTATGGTCTCTGAGGAATGCAGAAACAGTTTTATTAACATGTTTCCTGACTTTGTCAATCTGTGAACAGGATTGAATAGGCCACTCCCATTTCTGCCTTTGGCATATGTTGGAATACAACAAGACAGTGTGAGGGAAAAGTGTCCTTAATTGTGCAAAAGTATCCTTCATTAGGATTTCCAGTCCTACCCCAGTCAGTGCGCCTAGGACATTGCCACCACACTGCACAATCATGAGGTCAGGTGGTTGGGAATCCACAATGGTTTTAACAAAAGGCAGCAATTGATGCCACTTCAACCCTCTCTGGCCAATCCCAGTAATGGCCGCATTAGCCAAACCCAAGTCCCTGTCAATACCACTTTTTCTAGCAGCCTCTGTAGCCCAAAATACATAGCCGTGGCCCACAGGCCACACTCTAACCATTTTGAAGTGAAGCAGCAGTAGAAGACAGGAGAAGGCTGGAGCTGAATGAGACAGTTTGGAAAATGAAAGACATTTAAAATTGAGGTGTGCTCCTGGTTTAAAAAAAAAACATAGTTGATTGGATGCGGTGAAAATGGAGGTGAATAAAATCAGGTAGTGTCTTGAAAGGATAAGTAACTAGATCTTACTTCAATCGAGGACGCGCGATCGAAGTAAGGCAGTTTTAACTGTTTTTAAACCTTCCTGTCTCTTATTATAGTTGAATTTCGAACTTTGGTTCTCTTACCTAATTTTAAATACTGCTACTGCACTTGCACTTTGTTTTCCCTACCTGGCACTCCTCAACCGGCACCAGCATACCGCTCTGCTCCCTGGTCCACCACGGGTTGTCCCGATTGCGTGGAGGGAGTAGGCGGCAACGTAACATCTCACTTCCGGGCAGGGGGGCGGAGTCATACGTCAGCAGGCTAGCTGCTGGACCTATTTAAACCTATGACAGCCATGACGCGCAGCGGACGCGCGCCGAAGTCGCGTCAAAGGCAAGCCCGTCTGCGCCCGTCCGCGTCCGGCCAGGGCCGGGGGCCGTAACCCCTGTCCGTTCTCCTTCAAATATAGGCTTCTACTCCCCTGAACTCCTCCATTGCCTAAGGGGAATGGTAAATGGTAATTGTCTATACTCTATGCCTCCATCTAAAGACAATATCAACTGCCCCCACTGTTCTTTCAAATTCCGTCCATCTCTCAAATTCCAGACACCCGCTAAAAGTCAAGCTCCTTTAAGGATGCTGCTAGTCAATTGTAGATCTTTTCCCAAACATGCCACTGAAATCTCTATTTTATTAGAGGAGGAACGCCCGGATGCTCTGTTTCTAACCGAAACTTGGCTCAACAAGGAGTCCGATCCAGTCCTTACATAATCCCTCCCTCATGGCTACCTTATTCAGCGGTTGGATCATAAGAGCGGCAGAGGTGGTGGCATTGCAATTATTTACAAAGATCTCTTTAAATGTCGCATCACAGCTGACCCTCTACCGGACTGCAAGAATCTTTCCTTTTCTATAGGCTTCTCGCCTACCCTCACGTTCTCAGGCCTATTAATATATCGTCCACCCGGAGCCTATGGACAATTTCTCAAAGTTCTCCCCGATACCATTGCTAACCTAGCCAGCTCCCCTTCCAACTTTACTATATTAGGCGATCTTAACCTACATTTAGATGAACCCATAGACTCTATTGCTTCTGAGTTGGTTAGGAATCTCTCAGCACTCCAGTTCAAACAAAGAGTCTCTGGAGCCACCCATGTCAAGGGGCATCTACTGGATCCCATTTTTACGAATAGTGAGGAACTTTCAGTGGGGGTCCCAACCCCGCTGCCATGGACAGACCACTTTCTGAACCCTCTGTCATGGGACCTCACAGGTCCATTTTCCTCATTCAGTTTAGTTGGCAGTCAGGACCGCGTCTGGGCTAAGATTCCCCTAAAACAATGGATCTCAGCTCTCAAAGCCACTAGGCCCCTCAGCGATCCGAACCCCATCTCGGCCAATGATAAATTTAACAATTGGATCAAGTCCTCCCTAGACGATGTTCTTCCCAAAAAATCTACATATAAAAAAGTCAGGCCCAAGATCTCTCCATGGTACTCCCCTAAGCTCCGTGAACTTAAACAAATGTGTAAAAGATTAGAGAGAAAATGGAGCAGGGACTATGCGGAATCTAGCAAACTAAAGTATAGGGAGGCTATTAAAATCTATCAAGCTGGAATCAAATCCGCACAAGCTGCCTACTTTGAGGAAAAAATCAGCCTCACATCCAACTCCCGGCGGGAAATCTTCTGCATCGCCAAAACTCTCCTTAAATTGCCCCCTCTACAAGCCACCACGGATGGTGCCCTTGCCCGCTGCAACGATTTGGCAGAGTTTTTCCATGAGAAAATCCAAAACATATATATAACCTTCCCTCTCACAGACGGCCATAAAGACCTGGTTCCTACGATTGCCCCACCTGATTGTACACTAGCGTTGTTGGAACAAATCCCTCTGTTGGAACTTAAAACACTAGAATCCATCTTAGCTCTTGTTAAATCAGGCTCTCCTAGGGATCCCGCCCCTCCTCATGCTTTGACCTCAGTCACTGAACAATTCTCCCAGTAATTCTTGAATTGATCAATTCCTCCATCTCCGCTGGAGTGGTAACCCCACCATGGAAATGTGCAATGGTGAAAGCTTTACTTAAAAAACCCAATCTCGACCGGGATCATTTGGGGAACTATCGTCCTATTTCCCTGCTCCCGATGCTCAGTAAAATCCTTGAGAGGCACGTTAATTTAGTCCTATCCTGGTTTTTAGAATCCAACAATCTCCTTCACCCCTCACAGATGGGGTTCCGGCCCAAACATGGGACGGAAACAGCTCTTTTAGCAGTGGTTGAAGAGTCCAGAAAAATTCTGGACCAAGGAGGTACGGCGGCTATTATCCTCCTGGACCTCAGCGCTGCATTCGACACCGTCAACAATAACATCTTGACTCTTAGACTCAGGAGTCTTGGGGTGACGGGGGGTGTCATCACCTGGATGCAATCCTTCTTAGAAGACAGGTCCTTTCAGGTCTTCGAAGGAGATATCATCTCTAAGCGGATGTCTCTCAGCTGCGGTGTGTCTCAGGGAGTCTCAGGGTCCCTGAGTCCTACACTGTTTAATGTCTACATGAGTCCACTGGCAGAGAAAGTCCGTCCATTCGGCATAAAAATAGTTACCTAACCCTATGACACACAGCTCGTGGTGGCCTTAAACCACCCTGAAAAGTCAACCGGCGGCCTAGGCCGCTGCCTGGAGAAGATAGCCAAATGGATGGAGCTCTCGTGCCTGAAACTAAATGGAGATAAGACGGAGCTTATGCTCCTCAGCAACTCTCCAATCTTCAATTCAGGGCTACTATGGCCTAACTGTCTCGGCCCGCTCCGGAACCAAAGAACCAGATCAAAAGCTTGGGCGTGTGGCTGGATCGCTCCCTGAATTTTGAATTCCAGGCGGCGAAACTATTGGCCACGTGCTATGGCATTCTGAGGATGCTTCGCAAAATACTTCCTCTCCTCCCGTTCCAGGCAAGAAGGATAATGGTCCAGGCTCTTATTCTTTCATGCCTACACTATGGGAATGCCCTTTACTTAGGAGCCCCCCAAGCTACAACCTCCAAGCTACAGATCGTTCAAAACTGCGCAGCTCGCTTGCTCCTCCAGACCCCCTACCGGCAATCAGCCAAGCCGGCACTGAAGACTCTTCATTGGCTGCCTATAATGGATAGAATCAAATTTAAGGCTTTGTGTATCACGCATAAGTCCTTCTGGGGGAATGGACCGACAATCAGTCGATCTATGATCACCCCCTACTGCCCTAACAGAAGCCTCTGTTCGGCTAACCTCTTACTCGCCGTGCTTCCAAAAATAAAAAGAGTAAGAAGTGGCAGGCGTTACTTCTCTTACAACGCTGCCAGGCTTTGGAATGCTCTCCCTCCCCACATACGTCGGGAGACCAACCTGATGCCCTTCCGGAAACTCCTTAAAACCTGGCTTTTCCAAAATTCCACCTAACATACTGTCCACTCTGTCCGCGCCTGCTGATAGCGCTGAGATGCCTTAGGGTAGCTACGCGCTTTATAAATGTTTTTTCATTCATTCATTCATTTAATTCATTCATTCGTTCAGATCTATGATTGGCTCTGGTAAAAATAAAAAAGTGTAATGCAGAGTTGGAAATGCTTTTAATTTGGTACCGTAAACCACACCTGCTGCTGCTCATTTTGTAACTACTATGGTCTTTCTAGAATGTGCTGCAAACTTGTGACTTACTGGTTCTACTGGATTGCTATGGAGACTTTACTATCAGTGTATTGGGGAAGGGTGTCAAAGAGAGAATTCTCTATTTTCAGAAATTAGAGGTGTTTAGACTGAATAAGGGGTCAATTTCCTAAGGAGAGGGCTTGGTAGTAAAGTGTACTATAGTTTTAAAGTCCTAAAACAACATGGTAAATAGGTTTTTGGACTCCCGTTTTTTCCGCAAATTCGTCACCACAATCGCGAATAATTCATGAATATGCACAAATATCCTAACATTTTGGGCGTCTTTATAAAAGAGCATGAAAGAGTTAACACATACCAACTATTCAGAAGTGGAGTTACAAAACAAAAAATGTAAAGATAGTGCGGGAGGCAGCAAATACAAACCTATCAGAGAGTGCAAAGTTGAAAAGGTTGCCATTAATGGTTGCTTTGTATGAAAGTGGTGTGCCATTCTTATGGTTAGTTTTCACATTTCCTAAGAGTATTAAATCTATCTAATAAGAGCAAAAAAATTATTTCACCAATTAAATCAATTTTCAGATATCTGAAGGACATTGAATTTTGAGAATAAAAATTGATTGAAAAGGTATATGTGTGTGTGTGAGGTTGATAAAAGTGAGTATGAAATATGTAGTGAAGTTTTGAAGCTTTATCAGATGATGTATAAGCGGTAGTGTGAGTGGTTTTATATATTTATCAATAGGTGAGTAAGACACTTGCTAAGTGTGTGAGTATGTAATAGTTTGTGTGAGGTGCAGAGTAGCTCAGAGAGAAGTTAGTTCACAATGTGCTGCCCAGGAATTGAATATTACACATGTGTTGTTTTAACTGCATGCTGTAATCGTTAGAAACAAAGCTGGCTGCTACGGATCATGGGTCAGATGTACGACTCTTTCATTTAGCGCCTCGCAATTTGCGACTCATTGCGAGTCGCAAATTGCGAGGCGCTAAATGAAATGTACCACAGTGTTATTACACTGTTTTGCGATTCCCAATGGGGTCGCATATTGCGAGGCTCATTAATATTAATGAGCCGCTCGCAATTTGCGAGCCCATTGGGAATGCCATCCCTCCCAGGGATGGTGGCCTGCTGGGCTCAGCAGACCACCATGTCTGGGACTGCTTTTTAATAAAGCAGCTTTTTTTTATTTAAATGCAGCCCGTTTTCCTTAAGGGAAAACGGAATGCATTTTTTTTTAAAAATGAAACGTTTTCGTTTCATTTTTTAAGGGCAGGCAGTGGTCCCTGGGACCACTGCCTGCCTTTAAAAAATATTTTTAGAGACAGTCACAAAGTGGAAGGGGTTCCATGGGGATCCCTTCCAAATTGCGACTGCATTACCACCCTCTCTTGAAGAGGGTGGTAATTTGCGAGTGTTTTGCAATTGCGATCACAAAACATTCACACATAGCATTGCGGACACAATTAGGAAGGGAACGCCCCTTCCTAATTGCGACTCGCAATTCCTAAATAGCGAGTCGCAAATAAATTGCGACTCGCTATTTAGGAATTGTACATGGCCAACAGTGATTTTGCATGTGCATGCAAAATCATGTCGTACATCTGGCCTCATGCTTATACTTAACATTGAATTTGAAGATCTGCACAGTTTTACAAATCTATACATGATTTGCTGCTCGCAAAGAATGTTTTCTTGTAACTCTGGGGCAGGCCTACTAGTGCAGACTGTGTCTATGCACTCTCACTGCCAGGTTTACATGGCATATAAAAGCTGTTTGTTAAGTGTTTAATCTACGTTTAAATTCACATAACTCACTTGTCAGATACACAGTGGATATGCCATGAAAGACGGTGCTGTGTGCTTAAAAGATTGAGTGCTGTCCTTTTGAGTTTCAGTAACTTACTCATGTACTTGCAGACCCATATGACAAACACTACATACCACCCATAATGCAACTGGCATATATGTTTCCAAAGTATAGAGCCTCTTTCTCTTCCCAGTCACGAGCTAAAGAGCAACTTGTACATTCACTCACATACTCAGAAACGTCTTATGTTTGCACCAGTATCAAAGGGAGTTGCACAGACACCTGCCTACCCCTCTATTTCTTAACATAGGCACTTAGGTATTTGTCAGGCCACTTACATACACATTCAGAGAGCTATTGAGGTACTAAAACAGACAGTCACACACTGGCACATTTACTTAAACATCTCTTGGCACTGCTATAGCTGGACTCCTACACTCATTCAGATATGTAGGCAAGTAGTGACACAACGTCATCATCCATCCAGACAAATAGTCCTTTATATATTGGCCTGGCCTACTAGTGCAGACCCTGCCTGTGCAGTTTTACTGCCAGCTTCACTTAGCCTGTAAAAGCCATTTGGCAAGTCTTATATCCACGTTTTAGTACACATAACTGAGATATGCTGCAGGTATGTCATAAAGCATGGTGCTTTGTGCTTAAAACATTGAGAGATGTCCTTTTGAGTTTTAGTAAGTTGCTCATGCACTTGCAGACCCCAATGCCAAGCTCTACATAAAGTATACCACCCATAATGCAACTGACATATATTTTTACAAAACATAGAGCCTCTTTCTCACCCACTCACATAGCGACAAAGGGACTTAAACATTCAGTCAAATACTCAGTAACTGCTTATGTATGCAGTACTGTCAAAGGCAGTTGTAGACACACCCACATACCTCTTTAATCTCCAATAGAGACAGTAAGGTATTTGTCAGGCCACTTACATACACATTTAGAGGGCCATTGAGGTAATAAAACAGATAGTCACATACCAGCACATTTACTTAAACATTTCATGGCATTGCTACATGTGGACTGCTACACTCACTCCGATATGTTGGCAAGTAGTGACACAACCTCGTCAGACAAATAGTCCTTGAAACATGGGTCAGGCCTACTACTGCAGACCCGGAGTGTGTACTCTCATTGCCAACTTCACTTGATATGTAAAGGCCGTTCAGCAAGTTTTAAATCCATGTTTTTGTACACATAACTCACCTCTGAGATACGCTGTAGGTATGCCATAAAGCACACTGCATTTGTGCTTAAAAGTTTGAGAGGTATCCTTTTGAGATTTAGTAGGTTACGCATGCACTTGCAGACCTCTATGCCAAGCACTACATAGAGGATCCCATCCATAATGCAACTGACATACATGTTTCCAAAGCATACAGTCTCTCTCTCTCTCACCCAGTCACAGAGCAACAGAGGGACTGCTTGCGTATGCACCACTATCAAAGGCAGTTGCAGACATACCCACATATCTCTCTATTGCCTAACCCTGAGGTATTTGTTCAGCCACTTACATACACATGTAGAGAGCCATAGACATTCTAAAACAGACTTTGATGTACAGGCACATTGACTTAGACATCTCATGGTACTGCTATGGCTGGACTCCTACACTCACTCAGATATTTAGGCAGGTAGTGACACAACCTCATCCTACGTCGAGACAAATATTCCTTTAAATATGGGTCAGGTCTAGTAGTGCAGATCCTGTCTGTGCACTCTCATTGCCAGCTTCATTTAGCATGTAAAAGCCATTTAGCAAATCTTATATCCACGTTTTAGTACACTTAAGTCTCCGCTGAGAAATGCTGTAGGTATGCAATAAAGCATGGTGCTTTGTGCTTAAAAGATTGAGAGATGTCCTTTTGAGTTTTAGTAAGTTTCTCATGCACTTTCAGACCCCTATGCCAAGCTCTACATAGAGTATACCCCCCTATTCTGCATACAGTCTCTTTCTTACCCTCTCACAGAGTAAGAAAGGGACTTACAGTAAATGACTTGTGCACCTACACACCTCTATGACAGGTACTACATAGAGTATATCACCTAAAATGCAACTGACATACATATTTCCAAAGCATAGAGCCTCTCTCTCACCCAGTCACAGCGCAACAGAGTGACTTATACATTCACTCACATACTAAGAAACTGCTTACATATGCACCAGTATCAAAGGCAGTTTGTCAGATACCTACATACTCCTCTATTCCCTAACATAGGCACTTAGGTATTCATCAGGCCACTTACATTCACATTTCAAGAGCCAGTGAGGTACTAAAACAGGAAGTCACATACCTGCACATGCCCTTAAACAAAAAGCAGTGCTATAGGTGGACTGGTAACTTTGAGATATGTAGTCGATTATTGACAAAACCTCATCATCCTTCCAGACAAATAGTCCTTTAAACATGGGTCAGGCCTACTAGTGCAGACCCTGTCTGTGCACTCTCACTGCCAACTTCACTTGGCATGTAAATGCCGCTTGTTAAATCTTTAAACCATGATTTAGTACGTATAACTGAGCTCTGAGATACGCTGTAGGTATGCATGGTGCTGTGTGCTTTAAAGATCAGATATGTGCTTTTGAGGTACAGTCAAGTTATTTGTGCACCTGCACACCTCTATGACAGGTACTACATAGAGTATATCACCTATAATGCAACTGATACATGTTTCCAAAGCATAGAGCCTCTCTCTCACCCAGTCACAGAGTGACAGAGTGACTTATACATTCACTCACATACTCAAAAACTGCTTATGTATGCACCAGTATAAAAGGCAGTTGCACAGACACCTACATACCCCTCTATCCTCCAAGACAGGCATTGAGGTATTCATCAAGTCACTTACATGCACATTTAGAGAAACATACAGTTACTACAACAGACAGTCATAAACCAACACAGTTACTTAAACATCTTGTGGCACTGCAAGAGGTGGAGTACTACAGTCACTCACATATGTAGGCAACTGCTGACAGAACCTAGTCACCCTTCCAGGCAAGTAGTCCTTTAAACATGTTTAGATATTCAGAAACTGAGTAATGGATATAGTAGTATACCTGGTGACAGAGTAATGCATACAGTGTCATATAGAAAGACACAGAGACATAAACGTGAAAATTAATAGAGTAATGTTCCCTTTATTAAAGTATGAGAACCATTTACATTGGTAGTTAACTGCTTAAAATAAGCAGAGTGATTCTACATATTAAAAAGGTAAATGTATTTTTTTCATTTTCTGATATCAATTCTTAGTTAACTACAGACAGTTACAATGCCATCAAAAAGCAACAGAAGAAAGAAACAGAGGTAAGGATACTATCTAGCTACAACTGAGAAACAAAAGGGACAAAATGCGGAAAAAGTGGTGAAAGAGAAAAGAGAATAAAGACGTTTCTTAAAATAGTTCGTGGACACTTGGAAAATCAGTGACATCAAGTAAATAAAGAACAAAGTTAGAGATCAAGTAAGAAAGGAGAAAAAGTCCATAATATCCAAAGTAAACAGACAAAAAAGTGTTTAAGTGGAAGGCAGACGCAGTTTAAGGAATTTAGAGTTAGAATGCTCTGTAGAAGAGTGACTCAGAATTTAATAACAGATGAGAAGAAGCATAAAAGCAGGAGAGAAGCAGTCAGACAAATGAAGTGTGTTGAGGATTTAGTCGATAAGACCTTTGGTCTCAAAAGGAAGCAATTTATTTTGATTCTAAACAGTATGAAGACACTGGATAAAACAGTGTTATGTATGAGGAGAAAAAGCCAATAGAAAAGACTTGTGAATAGAACTAACTTTTGCAAAGTTTTCAGTGGTGAATGGATTCGTACTTCTAGTACTGAGCCTTTCTTTAATGAAGAAAGCTACTTTTGTGCCCGCAGTTAACCAATCTAGACAATGTTATGAGATGAAAGACTGTTCTCCTATCCCAAAAGAGGCAATAATACCTAGAAAAGTAGAGGAAGTCATAGCTGAAGAGGTACAGGGAAGGTGTAGACAGACCCCTGTATATAAATGGAACTGTAGCAGTGTTTGTAGTGTTCGACAGGAATCGACTGACATACTGAGAGCTTTCTTACGTCAGTTTCTCTGCAAACGTCTGAAACAGAAAATTAAGATTTTGCAAGGATTAGATCCAGGCAAACTAAGAAAGTATACTAATTTACAGGGACAATCACTAACATGTCTATTGAAGAAAGTGTGCAGAAGCACCTTTCATCACTTTAGAATGTTAGATGTTCACAACTTGGAAATGCGAAAACTAGTTAGGAGGCTGTACTATGTTAAACCTCCTGCCCTATGTTTAGGAGAAATTAATAGAGTTCTTTTGTATTGTACAGTAGCAGAGGTACAAAACATTTGTGATGATGTTCAGTTTAGTTTCTTTGGTCCTGAAGAGGAATCTAGGGAAAATGAGGACTTGGCATTTGCAGGTGTAGCAGAACAGGACATATTTATTACTGTTGATAACTTTCAAGAGATTAGAAAGTTTAACGCAGTGTGTTCAGAGAAAGCAGACTGTGTTTGTATATGTTGTTGACGCACTTACTACAAAACTCAAACTCGTTATGTTATTGTATCTTCAAAACCTGAAGAAGACAACAGAGTTAAGTGGCGAGAATTTGCAGCTTATTTATTTGTAGTGGAATGCTTTGATTGTTGCATACAACAAATTATATATAAGTACCGTTATAATAAGTTGGAGAACAATTAAATGCCAGCTAGAGCAGTCCAAAACAAGTTAGAATTAGTTCCAATCCACCCAGATCTACAAGATTTAAATGTTTATGAATCAATTCTAATACAGTATATACATCCATTCCAAGCTATAGTTAGTATGGAGCCAAAGGCAGGGACATTACCTCCAACAGAGTTACAGAAAGGTCTTAAAGGTAGAAGTGTGTACTTGCCATTAGATTTCAAGCAGACTATTGAAACTGTAGGGGTGTAGAGAGATTTGGAAGAAGCATTTATTATTCTAGTGAATGGCGTACCTACCAAGAGTAAAAAAATATGAAAGGAGTTAGTGGATCTTAGTAAAGTCAAGAAAGCAACATTATATCTGGTACAAAACAATATTATAAAAAATGTAGATGCTCTTCAAGACATAACACATATGGAGAGTGACACATATGCATTAAGAGGTTGGATTGAAAAGGTGAATCGATCCCGATCAGAAGAAATTTATGAACACTACAGTATCCACCCTCTGAATTCTAAAGAGATTATTGGTGATGCTATTGATCTCTTTCAAATGAAAGAAGCAAGAGGAAATCTCTTGAGTGTATGGAGAAAAGTTTAGAAGCTCAATGTTTTCTACATCTTTCTCACAGGAATGGGTGGTAGGTATGATGACCAGCCTGTACAGATCGACTAGACTACACTCAGAGGATCTTAGATTTCGCCACTGTATTCCCTGTGTATCTCACCTTTATTTGAGAGCGACTTGTTAGGTCTATCTTATGCAGTAAACCACTTTCTCAAGACAGGAGTGAATCTACAAGATATCACAGCAAGGGAATTTGTTGACAAAGTTCAAGGAAAAGATGAAAACCTAGAATACAACTTGATTAATTTGATGGCGTGCCAACGTGGCATCAATGAATATTGGTATCGTTGTCATGGTGAGCTGAAATGCATGTTGGAAAATCTAGGAGCACCTACTTGGGTTTTAACACTTAGTTTTGCTGAGTATGCATGGGATGACCTGCTTCATTTCTTGTGAGAAGCAAACTCAAACATAAAAGATATCAATCTGAAGACACCAGGAGAACTTTGCTCGCTGGACCCTGCAAACGTTTGTAGATATTTTAACCACAGGTTTCAAGCAATGATGGCTTTCATCTGCAACAAAACTAATCCTCGTCTTGGCCAAGTAACTAATTTCTTTTGGTGCAAAGAGTGTCAAGCTAGAGGTGCTCCACATATTCACATGCTGTTATGGGTAAAACATGCCCCGAAATATAGTAGAGACACTGATGAGTCTATCTTGTCTTTCATACAACAGTATGTGACATGCACCATTCCTAAAGATGATGATGACAAGGGCTTGAGACAACCCACTCTACAATTTCAAACTCATAGATGTGGGAAGAACTGTTGACTAAAATACAGATGCAAAGAAGATTTTTACATGAGATGTTGTTTTTGATTCCGGCGACCTGTTATCTCAGAAGGAAGAGTCAACGGCCTTTTGTCTGCAGTCAGACATACCCGACACAAAAATCACTCAAAAATACATACAACCTGAGAAGAACAGATACTTCAACGTATATCAATGACTACAACCCTGCGATTCTGTATTTGTTGCAGGCAACTAAATCACTGTTTCTCAATCTGTGACTTCATATATAACAAAGTCAGGAAAGACAGAGATGAAAGAGATGTGGGAGGAGATTTCTGCAGAAATGAGTCTTACCAAGAAATTGACAGTTTCAATTTGAAAATGCTTTGCCACAGAGAAATAGGATCCTATGAATGCCCAGACAGGTTGAGCTTGGCTTGTTTATTCTTCAAGTCAAAAGGAATTGTGTGAATAAGCCAAGGCCTTGCAAGCAGTCGAATTAGAGTAATAAAAGTCTTTCCCAGAAATACAGTACCTTGCAGAATTTGATCCCAAAAGTACAGACATTCTAAAAACTAACATGCTGAATACATACTATTCAAGGAGGAGTCCTCATCTTCAAAACATGTGTCTCTATGAAGTACTTCAGCATTATACATAACTGAAAACATAGAAGAAGGAAGATATGCAGTACTTGGATATGACAGTTGTTTGGTGAGACACCACAAAGGGATTCTAACCACCGAAAGCTTGGTTGCCAAACCCCAAAGAGAAGAGAGTTTTTCTACTTGGCACTTTTGCAGTTGTTCGAGCCATGGCGTGCTGAATCAGAGTTACTTAGACACTATGACTGCTACAAAGACTCTTTCAATACTGTGAAAGACAATATTGAGTGTTCTGTCTTTCCATACTACTTGCAATTGTTGAAAGATAAGATTGAACAGGAAGAAACCATTGCTGCTGAGATAGCCAGAGAGAGTTCACAAACCATCCAAAGTTCTGCACCAGCAAGTCAAGTTCGTTATGGACAACCAATAATTTAAAATGAAGCAGCTATAGCTATGAATGAGGTGGAGAATGAAAAGCAGCAAGCAAGGGAGGAAACTGTGGATTTTAAACAGTTAGTAGAACAATGGAACAATGGAAAAAAAGAAATTTACAACAATGTTAAAAATAAAATTGAGCATGGATTTCTACACGAAAAGAAACAGTGTGAATGTTCTTCATTTAAACCAATTCTATTATACATTAGTGGCCAAGCTGGCACTGGAAAAAGCTTCCTAATTTAAGTTCTCACCGGTTAGCTACAGAAGACTACAGATTCAAATTTGTCACGTGTAGTAACAGCACCAACAGGATTAGCTGCACTTAACATTAAAGGTATTACTTTACATCGCCTACTAATGCTACCTGTTGAACATGACAATAAACTGGTATACCAGACATTACCTGGAGAAGCTTGCCATTAGGTATCAAGAGTGTTGAAAAAATGGAAGCTTCTCATCATTGATGAAGTGAGCATGGTATCGAACATAATGCTTGCCTTCATATGCTTAAGAATGCAGCAGATTTTAAGAACAAACTACAATGTACTCTTTGGAGGAAAGCATTTAATTGTGTTTGGTGACCTACTGCAACGTACCCCTGTAAAAGGACAACCTGTTTCGAAACACTTCTGCATAATGAAACAAAAAATTCTTTGGAAAGTATTGGCAACGTGTATACTTGGTTAAACTTTGGATACAGCGAATTAGTGAAAAATATGCGCCAAGCATCTGATGTGGAATATGGAGATATACTGAAGGACATTAGAGTGGGAGTTCTGACAAAAGAGAAGAAACATGCTTTGGAAACTCACCTTATCAAGAACCTATTCCCATCTAACATTAAAGCAGCAGAACTAATGTACAATTTCATTAAAGAACATAAATCTATAGTTTGTTTAATGCCAACACTTCAAGAGTGCTGCAACTTTAATGAAGAATTACTACAACTGGAGAAAGAAGATATTTTGGAAATTACAGCTATTGATAAAATGGAACATCAGGGAGTTACAATACTACTCACAGAAAAACTACAAGCAAAATTGGATTCTTTTAAGAAGTCTGTTTACGTGTTAGCAAAAACTGTAAAGTAATTTTAAGTTGTAATTTAAATGTTGAGGAAGGGTTAGTAAATGGTGCAAAGGGTAAAGTTTCTGATTTAATTAATTTCCCAAATAGAGATGAGGTTGAATACTTGAGCATAAAATTTAATCAGATTGATGGCATGAAACAGATTGGCCAATGTGTTGTACGTTTTTACTAGCGAAAGACATATGTGCGGCACCAACAGTTCCTACTCTCTCTAGCATATGCTGTAAATGACCATAAATCACAAGGTTTAAGTGTAGATGCAGCTTTTGTTAAAAGAAGGTATGTCATATGTAGCATTGTCGTGAATTAGGACATTGACCGGTTTGTTTTTGATTGATTTTAATGAAAAAAAAGTTAGTGCATATGCAAGCTGTGTAAAAGAGTACAATCAGTTAAGAAGTCTATACGCTCCTCATTTAGGCCAATACCCTGTTTACGAAAAACAGAAAATCTGTCCAAAGCAGAAGATTGCAAAAGAGTGTACAGATGCTCAAGAAAAGAAAGGGCACATGGACAATCTAGAAACTGTTAAGAAGATGACGGAGATATTGTAGGCTACCAGTTGGAAAAGAGTTCAGGTGTCAACTGCTATGGAAATGCTGTTCTCAATGTACAGTTTTATTTACCACATCTAGTCAACCAAATTCAACAAAAACCAGATAAGAGATTGTGTTCTCTACTGTGTCACTTGCTCCAGTGTTTACTGACTGACAAAACTGTGACACATTCTGCTTCAGGTATTCGAGATCTTTTAGATATATGTAATGGATCAGTACTGTTTACTCTCAACAGTCAACAAGATGCACAAGAATTTATTATGGTTATGTTTGGAGTTTTAGAAGAGTAACATTTAAATATTGATGATTTATTTGGACTGAGTTACACAATGAACCATGACTAGGAAGATTGTGATTATTCATCTACCACTCAAATAAATTCTGGAATTTTTCTTTATTTAACATTACCAGATTCTAAAACTGTGCCTTTTGACAAATTGCTGAAGAAGGCCAACTAAACTGCAGATCAGATGCTATCTCTACGTTAATCCTCACAAGAACTGGGAAATATCTTACGGTAATGCTCATGCAGATCAGATGGTTCCAAATTGGAAACTCGAATTATAAACTTCAAAGCTGGACAAATATCAATTTCAGGAAGAATTTGTACTACTTCGGCTATCATCTTTCATGAAAGAATTAATATAACCTCTGGACAATACACTGTCTATTTAAAGAGTGAAACTGGATGGACAGAATGTAATGATATCAGCCTAAAATTCAAACCAAGACTTCCTTTTAAACTACCAAACACATCTTTTCTCTTTCTTCAACCAAAGTTCTAAGGAGGAATTCTAGATAAAAAAGTTGTGTACGGGGTTTCTTCTACGTGGTTCATTAGTCTTTCAGACATTATTCGGCCTATTAGGGGCAATGTCTTTAAAATCTTCAAAATTCAATAGTCCTTTTAATTTCTACAATGGAGTTATTACCACATCTAAATACTACACTGTCTAATTAAAGTCTGAAACTGAACGAACATAATCCCATTACAGCAGTCTAAAGTTAAAAGCAAAAACTGTCTTTGTAACTAAAGGGTATCCTCTCTTGTTTCATCAACCAAACTTTTAAGTACTACTTTCTAAAAACAATACACTATGGGATCTTCTTTATATAGATCATCAGCATTTTAAACATCATTTGGCCTACCAGGGGTGATGTTTTCAAAAGGATCTCCAAAACTGAAGAGTGCTTTATATTTATTTGTAATATTGTACCAGATATAATAAAGAAATATTGTTAACATAGGTTTTTATACATTACTGAAGTAACTTCAGAAAAAGCAATTAATGAATGAGTTGTAGTGAGTGCCTAGCATAGTGTCACTTATTTATAGTGATGTACTGTGTGGCTTTGGGGTTTTTTCACAATCCATTGATTGTTTTTTCCCCAATGTTTGAGGATGATGCTTCATACAGACTACTGTTTATGGTGAAGAACTATGAAAGCTGAGAACAGTAAAAAAGGGAAAATGATATTTTTAATACATTGTAATACAGTGTTACAGTATACCCAATGTGCATTGTTATGATTTTGCAATTTTGAAGATGAAATACTAACATATCTTTATGTTCTTTTCCTTTTTCAATAGTGGCTGCAGTTGGCCATCATTAGATGTTTCAAAACACTTTTTCAACCACAGACATATTGCTTAAAGACATCCATGGAGTGTTTTTAAACAAAGTGATCTTGCCATAGCTTGCCTTTAGTTTATTTTCCCTACTTTGTAATTAAGGACCTAACTATGACTTTGGGGGTGTGGGAGCGAGCCGCCTCGCCACTGCCCCACTCACACACCGCCAAAGTCGACTGCCGACTGCCTGCCGGATTAGAAGTTTTCTCATGGTCTGATGGGCGGTCCTTTGGTGGTCCCAGACGGTGACCTTAGAAAGGCACCACAATGGGAACGTCAAAGCACATTCCTGCTCGGCATGGACTGTGAAGTCCATGCCATGCAGGAACTGGGGCTGCATGGAGACATGGGGCACACAATGTGCCCCCCTGCATGCATCCCCTGGCCCTGAGGTACCAGTTTCCTCACCACCACACTTTTTATGACGGGCTAACCGCCATAAAAACTGTGGCATGAGGAAACTCATAATATGCTTGGCGGTGATGTAGCGGCACCACCAGCATATTGCGGCCCTCACACCACTGCGCCACTGAGAAGGGATCACGGATCCCATCCCAGCAGTTGTGGCAATCCAATGGCTGTCTGACTGCCAAAGTCGTAATGTGGCAGTCGGACCCCTGGTGCGGTGGTTGCCGCACTGCCACCATGGGTTTGGCAGTCCATCGGACCGCCAAACTCATAATCAGGCCCTAAAACTTTCAGTGTAATACAGCAGCTTTACAGTCAGTCACAAAATAACTCACTAAAACATTCAGGCACTGATTCATGCAGGAACACACACAGCCAGTCACTTACACATACAGCCTTAAACACAAGCAGTCGCTCAGTCATACAGCCACTCACATGCTCACTATATTACTCAGAGTAGATCACACTCCCACTTGTTCACTCAAACAGACACTGACATACCCATTCACTCATCCATACTCTACTCACACACCCTCTCAGTCATTTATAGAGCCCCTGAGCACCTACTAATTCACATATACAGCCACTCATAGTACCAGTCACTCACCTATAGACCCACTCACACAGGTACTCTCTCACCCCTACAGTCATTCACACAACCATTTATTCACCCATACAGCCACTCACACAGGTACTCACTCACCCATACAGCCAATTGCACAACCATTCAATCACCCATACAGCTACTCACACACCCACTCTCTCATACAGCTACTCACACTGGCACTCTGTCACCTATACAGCTACTCATACACCCACTTATACACCCTTAGACCCACTCACACAGCCACTCATTCACTCATACAGCCACTCACACACCCAGGCACTCACCTATACAGTTATTCACACCCTCTCACTCACCCATACAGACACTCACACTAGAACTCACTTACCCATATACCCACTCACACAGGTACTCTCTCACCCATACAGCCACTAACACAACCACTCACTCACACATCTACTCACCCAGCCACTCACTCACCCATACAGCTACGTAGACACACTCTCACTCATCCATATAGCCACTCACATACCTGCTCACTTATCTATGCAGTTACACACACACTCACTCACCCATACAGCCACTCACACAACCATTCAGTCACCCATAAAGCCATTCACATAACCAGTCACCTATACAGCTACTCACACAGCCACTCACTCACCCATACATCTTTTCACACAAGCACTCACTCACCTTTATAGCTTCTCACACACCCACTCTCTTACTCACCCATTCAGCTAATAACACAGCCACTCACTCACTCATACTGCCACTCACACACTCACCTATTCAATTACTCACACACACCCTCACTCACCCAAACAGATACTCACACTAGCACTCATTTACCCATAAGGTACTCACATAACCCCTAATGCACCCTCTCACTCACTCATACAGCCAGAAACACACTGACTCACCCACCCACACAGCTACTCACACATCCACTCACTCAACCATATAGCCACTCAAGCACCCTCTCACTCATTCATACAGCCATTCACATACACATACACCCACTGACATAGGTCCTCTATCCCCCATACAACCACTCACTCACTCATGCAACTACTAACACAGCCACTCACTCACCAATATTGTCACTGACACTAGTACTCTCTTACCCACACAGCTACTCACACACCCACTCACTCACCTATACAGCTACTCATGCACCCTCTCACTCACTCATACAGCCACTCACACAACCACTCACTCTTCTATACAATTACACATCCTCTCAACAAACCATACAGTCACTTACACTACCACTCACCTACCCACCCAGCCACTCACACAGGTAGAGTCTTACCCATACAGCCACTCACACAACCATTTACTCACCTGCACAGCTATTCACACAGCCACTCACTTAACCATACATACACACACACACCCAGTCACTCACCCATACAGCTACTCATACACACACTCATTCACCTACACATCACACTTTTGCAACAAGCGACAAAAAGAGTGCCAAAAACTTGGATGAATGAAAAGAATTAACATTGGAGCTTCAAAGATGGCATCAATGGACTGCTCACCAGCTGTGAGCATAGTGCTGCAGTCAAGGCAATCTGTGCCAACACACCTTAACTCAGGGCCAATTTGGGGACGACGCCTCTCTACTTCGCTAGGCACTCTCTGTCCAGGGACAGATGTTACAGCCAAAGATGTAGATGGTCCCTCTGCATCTCTCTCCCGTACCCTCTTTAAGCTGTTGGGGTGATAAGTCTTCAAGTGGTACAACATTGAAGTTGTACCACAGGAATACTTTCTGTTGGTACCTCTTGAGAGGGTCTTCCCACACAAACTATATTTTACAAATTTAGCAGCGGTCTTTGACTCTCCCAAGGGAATTGTAAAAAATTCCCAAGCAATACTTGCCTTTTTTGGTGCAGACCTCTCATCACCAGAGTGTTGGTGTTCCACCCCCTGTTCCTCTGGCTGTTGTGGCACCTCCTCCTGCTCACTACCTCCTGTTGCCATTTTGAAGATAAAAAATGAAATTGCAAAAACTCTAATCAGAGTGCTGTAGTAAAAGCACAGGGCAGCTCCTAAGAATGATTTAAAAATGAATGTAAGATTCAAGAACAGATAAATAGGCGGGGACTTCCTCTGAAAATTAATAAAAACTGTCTTCGCCAATCAAATCTCTTTCTTACATAGTCACATGATCTTCGTGAATACCGACATCATTGCGACTACCGGTGTGGTCGCAAAAATGGGAAATACAATTAAAAGTGCTCACCAATAATAATGATTATAGAAAGAGATGTTCAAAAACTAGGTTAGTAAATACCTATTTTCAAACATTAATTACAATATGTGTATATATGTGTTTTTTACACTTTTCGAAAAACATGCGATCTTCACTACTCTTCCGCGTAACCAGAGCATACGTATTGCGATAATTTATGGTGAATTCAAGACAATTAAAACAATTAAAAGAAATGAAAACACAGTTAATAATCCACTGAAACAAAAGACAAGGAGGGACACAGAGAAATACATAAATAAGTGGTCCATTATACAAGTGTAGTGTATAATATGTAGCAGACATTTCACAATAACAAAATATTAAGTAATTCTCAGTACAGAGTAACAAAGATGAATACACAATTTCCAGGAATCAGGGGACTCTTTTTAAAAAATGAGATTCCATTCAAAACTTAATTTTCATTTTAGAAACATGAAACCTCTACATAAAACATTTACAAATATAAACATTGCAAGAGACCCAGGTAAAACTCCACTTGATAAAAATGGAATCAAATCTATCTTCTTACGCTGGGTACATAGAGACCAAAAATGCTCCCTCTAAAAATCCATACTGAAAGAAGATCTGAAAACCGTAACAGAAGTGAATGCATCACAAATACATTTGAGTAAAATCTGAAATTCAGTGATTGTGCTGAATGAATTCTATACTGACATCTCGTTGTAAGAGCAGAGACCATGGTTCTGTCCTTTAAATATAGTATGAAAATACACAAAATCAATAGCACCACTCAAGTCAAATAAACTTTATTTGGATTCCATTTGAATCCATAAAAGTATATATAACAATAAATACAAAAAAAATCATGCACTAAATGATCATCGTCCTTATACATTAATTTTTTTTAAATTTTAGCAATTTAATAGATACAGAAAGCAAGAGCTTCTTCTGGGGTTCTTACATCCCTAGAATACTTTCCAGTGCCTAAAATGTGAGCTTGATGTACAAAAATGTGCAGTAAAATCATAGTTTATCTTTTAAAAGTGATATATATACAAGAAAGAGGTCCAAGTAGGTCTTTTCACCAAAAAACAGAATTAACGTCCATTAGAAAACCTTACTTATTATGTATTTTCATATTGGATCTCATTATATTGATAAAGCAATCTTGGGAAATAAAAGCAGATAAGGAATGGCAAAAACATCACTATCAAGCTTGCATAAAAAGATAAAAGCATCCTGGGAAAATAAGAAACTTTCATTTAAAAAAAGTGGACAAATAAAAATTCTTCTTATATCAACATAGAACTTGCAAAACAAGATAAAATGTACGGTTGATTGAGTAGCCGTCCTTTCACATGGGCACCTGGGTAGATAGTTTTTTTAGGGAATATCATTAAATGATGCAAAATACCCAACCATAATCAGGTCAAATAAAATCGCCCTTGGACATTTGATACCCTTATTAAATAATCTTATAGTCCTTGCTGTGTCGGGCCTGCCATGTATCTTGCCACAGACATTTTTTTCCTCCCTTCTTTCTCTAACATCTGTGTTTTTTAAGAAATACTCTTTCAGTTATTTTTTTACCAAACTGGAGGATGCTAGCAGGTCTTCTAATTGTTCGATTTTCCTCTACTCCCTTTATTTATTTATTGATATGCAACAGCCAAGGAATCCTATCATAATACTCAAGAGTAAGCCAATCTTTAATAACATTCCTTGTAAATTTGGTTCCATTTTTGCTCCATATATTGTGCCAGCTAATGATCATGCTGGCAGATACCAGATATTCTAAATAAGGAACATTTGTCTCACTATGTGTTATAAATGCAGGTACGGAAACGTGGTACAGCTAATAATCTACATAGGAAGGTATTTTCATAGATCTGTAATATGGACATGTCAGCCAGACCCCAGACAGGTGCTCCATAGGCAACTGTTGTTATACATTTACTGTTCAAGAGCTGTATCACTTCGCGGATAGGTTTATTTCCTACTTTCCCTGCAAATCTAAATAATGCTTCTACAGATCTAATAAACTTGTTTTGCCGTTTCTAGGTGGGAGCCCCAGGTACCATTTTGGGAGAGGAGGATGTCCAGATAGCTACATTTTTGGACATCTTCTAATCTGAAATCTCTCATAAATTGGCCCACTCAGACACCCACTCATACACCCATAAACTTGCTAGCATACCCACCCAAAGATCTAAAGCACCACTTGCACTTCCACTCACAGAAACACACAGTCTCTAACACAACCAGTGACAAACCCATAGAGATATTCACACAGTCACTCACAGACGTATTCACACACTCATAGACTGCCTCAAACATCCACTGACACATTAAAACTCCCACTCAGAAATCTACTCACACACCCACTAACAGACCCAAACAGGCGCTTACACATCCACTGTGAAACATTACAGGTTATAGTAATGGAAACATTTTTAGAAAAACCTTAGAAATCACTGAAAAAAAACAAAGCTAACAGGGACGTTGTAGTTAGGAAATAGAATTAAAAACACCTTAGAAATCTTTGAAATTCACTGAAAAAAATCAAAGGTTACCGCGACATTATAGTTAGGCTTACATTTCACTCATACAAAACCAAAGAAATTCAGCAGTTATACTTACCAGAGCTACCTATAACATACTTCCCCACAATGCGCTGCTTATGACCTCACATATTACATTACTCATGGCATGGTCAGTGACATCAGTTCCAGGGTGATCTGTCAAGCAGGAGCTGAGAAAAAGGGGGTCCCAAAACATGTTTTTGCCATCCAATTTCCCATATGGATTTTAGAAACGACTCTAGAGACGCGGATTCACTGCTGATACACCGTGCCGGATATGCTGAGCCATGAGCCAACAGAAATGCTGGGATTGGCTGGCCACAACCTGAGAGGAAAGCCAGGTCAGGGTACCTCTACCTGGGACTGATGTAGGGGTCTGTGAGAGTCGCCTCATGGGAAATAAATTGTCCCAAAAACATTTTTTGCACATAAGGGTCTGCGTATCCACAGCAGCACTACCCCGTGTGTGCTCCACAGTGGATCCAAGGATCCAGAACCTGATTAAAAGAACACATACACCCACTCACAGACCCACACAGCCACTCACACACCCACCAATACAGCTACTCATACACCTACTCACAGACCCACACAGCCACTCATGCAAACCCATGAATTTTTTTTTTTTTTAAAAGACTCAGTGCATTGCATTTACAGAAAGGCTACAAAAGTTACCTTACATTTATTTTTTAATATTTTGTTTTAAAATATATATGACTGGATGTGTGAATAACATGTATATATAAACTGGTAAAAATGTATATTAGAAAATTTAACTTATGGGTCAAATTGTAGTAAAATGTATATTTAAATAAATGGTGAAATTAACTAAAAAAACAAGGTTTACATAGAGGTTATAGTTAGGTTCACATTTCACACACACAAAACATAGAAATGAGCTAACTATAACGTATGCCCTAGCAATGCACTGCTAATGACCTCACATATTACATCACCCATGACATGGTCAGTGACGTCACTGATGACACCACTGATGACATCATCCAGCAAAGTAAACTTAAATATACTTCATAAAATACCATTTACATTTTTTTTAAATAAGGAAAGCAGGCAGGTGAGAGATGTACTGCAGAGAGCTCACTGTAACCTTAAATACAGTCACTTATCACCCAGGAGAGAGTTCAGTGGATAGTCCTGTCTCTTCTAAACCACTACTCTAAACACTAATGACCAAAGTATGATGTCTGACCGCAAACCACAACACCACCATTCATCAACTTGGAAAGAGGTTTTAGTGCAGATGTCAGTTTTACACAAACCACTACAACACACATCCAGTAGAGAGGTGTTAGCGGACAGGCCCCTGTTTACAAACCCCTAGTAAAATTATTCTTCATCCTGGAGAAAGGAGTCAGCAGAGAGGTCAGTTTGTTGAAAACTACTACTACACTGAGCCATCACCCTATAGAGAGGTCTTAGTGAACAGATGAATGAAGGCAGTGGTGGAATGGATGGAGGTAAGCTGCCTTAAATTGAACTCAGAAAAAACTGAGATCCTCTTTTTTGGCAACAAGTCCTTCCCAGAGGCTAGTTTATGGTCACCACCTGAACTGGATGCTGCCCAACAATGTTGGCGGGGGTATGCCCAGACGTGGGTCCCCTGCTCACTTTGCCACTGGATTCAAGCAAGCCTGGCTGATGACGGCTGGAATGCCAGAAACCGGTCCTAGGATGCTTGTTTCCGGTCCAGGGAAGACATGGCTTGGCAGTTCGGGCTGGACTGTTCCCATGAGGCACAGGGTCAGACTGATTTGCATATGGCCATGTCTGAACTGGGGTGGTGGAGTGAGCTAAAGAATGATGATGGATTAAACCCAGATCAGTTGACTGGGGGTGAGTGTTTGATTGGCTCAAACGTTCCGTCCATCATCCCCTTTTGTATCGCTTTGTTCGCCATAAGTTGGCGGGGGTATGCCCAGACGTGGGTCCCTTGCTCACTTTGCCACTGGATTCAAGCAAGCCTGGCTGATGACGGCTGGAATGCCAGAAACCGGTCCTAGGATGCTTGTTTCCGGTCCAGGGAAGACATGGCTTGGCAGTTCGGGCTGGACTGTTCCCATGAGGCACAGGGTCAGACTGATTTGCATATGGCCATGTCTGAACTGGGGTGGTGGAGTGAGCTAAAGAATGATGATGGATTAAACCCAGATCAGTTGACTGGGGGTGAGTGTTTGATTGGCTCAAACGTTCCGTCCATCATCCCCTTTTGTATCGCTTTGTTCGCCCTAAGTTGGCGGGGGTATGCCCAGACGTGGGTCCCTTGCTCACTTTGCCACTGGATTCAAGCAAGCCTGGCTGATGACGGCTGGAATGCCAGAAACCGGTCCTAGGATGCTTGTTTCCGGTCCAGGGAAGACATGGCTTGGCAGTTCGGGCTGGACTGTTCCCATGAGGCACAGGGTCAGACTGATTTGCATATGGCCATGTCTGAACTGGGGTGGTGGAGTGAGCTAAAGAATGATGATGGATTAAACCCAGATCAGTTGACTGGGGGTGAGTGTTTGATTGGCTCAAACGTTCCGTCCATCATCCCCTTTTGTATCGCTTTGTTCGCCCTAAGTTGGCGGGGGTATGCCCAGACGTGGGTCCCTTGCTCACTTTGCCACTGGATTCAAGCAAGCCTGGCTGATGACGGCTGGAATGCCAGAAACCGGTCCTAGGATGCTTGTTTCCGGTCCAGGGAAGACATGGCTTGGCAGTTCTGGCTGGACTGTTCCCATGAGGCACAGGGTCAGACTGATTTGCATATGGCCATGTCTGAACTGGGGTGGTGGAGTGAGCTAAAGAATGATGATGGATTAAACCCAGATCAGTTGACTGGGGGTGAGTGTTTGATTGGCTCAAACGTTCCGTCCATCATCCCCTTTTGTATTGCTTTGTTCGCCCTAAGTTGGCGGGGGTATGCCCAGACGTGGGTCCCTTGCTCACTTTGCCACTGGATTCAAGCAAGCCTGGCTGATGACGGCTGGAATGCCAGAAACCGGTCCTAGGATGCTTGTTTCCGGTCCAGGGAAGACATGGCTTGGCAGTTCGGGCTGGACTGTTCCCATGAGGCACAGAATCAGACTGATTTGCATATGGCCATGTCTGAACTGGGGTGGTGGAGTGAGCTAAAGAATGATGATGGATTAAACCCAGATCAGTTGACTGGGGGTGAGTGTTTGATTGGCTCAAACGTTCCGTCCATCATCCCTTTTGTATCGCTTTGTTCGCCCTAAGTTGGCGGGGGTATGCCCAGACGTGGGTCCCTTGCTCACTTTGCCACTGGATTCAAGCAAGCCTGGCTGATGACGGCTGGAATGCCAGAAACCGGTCCTAGGATGCTTGTTTCCGGTCCAGGAAGACATGGCTTGGCAGTTCGGGCTGGACTGTTCCCATGAGGCACAGGGTCAGACTGATTTGCATATGGCCATGTCTGAACTGGGGTGGTGGAGTGAGCTAAAGAATGATGATGGATTAAACCCAGATCAGTTGACTGGGGGTGAGTGTTTGATTGGCTCAAACGTTCCGTCCATCATCCCTTTTGTATTGCTTTGTTCGCCCTAAGTTGGCGGGGGTATGCCCAGACGTGGGTCCCTTGCTCACTTTGCCACTGGATTCAAGCAAGCCTGGCTGATGACGGCTGGAATGCCAGAAACCGGTCCTAGGATGCTTGTTTCCGGTCCAGGGAAGACATGGCTTGGCAGTTCGGGCTGGACTGTTCCCATGAGGCACAGGGTCAGACTGATTTGCATATGGCCATGTCTGAACTGGGGTGGTGGAGTGAGCTAAAGAATGATGATGGATTAAACCCAGATCAGTTGACTGGGGGTGAGTGTTTGATTGGCTCAAACGTTCCGTCCATCATCCCCTTTTGTATCGCTTTGTTCGCCCTAAGTTGGCGGGGGTATGCCCAGACGTGGGTCCCTTGCTCACTTTGCCACTGGATTCAAGCAAGCCTGGCTGATGACGGCTGGAATGCCAGAAACCGGTCCTAGGATGCTTGTTTCCGGTCCAGGGAAGACATGGCTTGGCAGTTCGGGCTGGACTGTTCCCATGAGGCACAGGGTCAGACTGATTTGCATATGGCCATGTCTGAACTGGGGTGGTGGAGTGAGCTAAAGAATGATGATGGATTAAACCCAGATCAGTTGACTGGGGGTGAGTGTTTGATTGGCTCAAACGTTCCGTCCATCATCCCCTTTTGTATCGCTTTGTTCGCCCTAAGTTGGCGGGGTATGCCCAGACGTGGGTCCCTTGCTCACTTTGCCACTGGATTCAAGCAAGCCTGGCTGAAGACAGCTGGAATGCCAGAAACCGGTCCTAGGATGCTTGTTTCCGGTCCAGGGAAGACATGGCTTGGCAGTTCGGGCTGGACTGTTCCCATGAGGCACAGGGTCAGACTGATTTGCATATGGCCATGTCTGAACTGGGGTGGTGGAGTGAGCTAAAGAATGATGATGGATTAAACCCAGATCAGTTGACTGGGGGTGAGTGTTTGATTGGCTCAAACGTTCCGTCCATCATCCCCTTTTGTATCGCTTTGTTCTCCCTAAGTTGGCGGGGGTATGCCCAGATGTGGGTCCCTTGCTCACTTTGCCACTGGATTCAAGCAAGCCTGGCTGATGACGGCTGGAATGCCAGAAACCGGTCCTAGGATGCTTGTTTCCGGTCCAGGGAAGACATGGCTTGGCAGTTCGGGCTGGACTGTTCCCATGAGGCACAGGGTCAGACTGATTTGCATATGGCCATGTCTGAACTGGGGTGGTGGAGTGAGCTAAAGAATGATGATGGATTAAACCCAGATCAGTTGACTGGGGGTGAGTGTTTGATTGGCTCAAACGTTCCGTCCATCATCCCTTTTGTATCGCTTTGTTCGCCCTAAGTTGGCGGGGGTATGCCCAGACGTGGGTCCCTTGCTCACTTTGCCACTGGATTCAAGCAAGCCTGGCTGATGACGGCTGGGATGCCAGAAACCGGTCCTAGGATGCTTGTTTCCGGTCCAGGGAAGACATGGCTTGGCAGTTCGGGCTGGACTGTTCCCATGAGGCACAGGGTCAGACTGATTTGCATATGGCCATGTCTGAACTGGGGTGGTGGAGTGAGCTAAAGAATGATGATGGATTAAACCCAGATCAGTTGACTGGGGGTGAGTGTTTGATTGGCTCAAGCGTTCCGTCCATCATCCCCTTTTGTATCGCTTTGTTCGCCCTAAGTTGGCGGGGGTATGCCCAGACGTGGGTCCCTTGCTCACTTTGCCACTGGATTCAAGCAAGCCTGGCTGATGACGGCTGGGATGCCAGAAACCGGTCCTAGGATGCTTGTTTCCGGTCCAGGGAAGACATGGCTTGGCAGTTCGGGCTGGACTGTTCCCATGAGGCACAGGGTCAGACTGATTTGCATATGGCCATGTCTGAACTGGGGTGGTGGAGTGAGCTAAAGAATGATGATGGATTAAACCCAGATCAGTTGACTGGGGGTGAGTGTTTGATTGGCTCAAACGTTCTGTCCATCATCCCCTTTTGTATCGCTTTGTTCGCCCTAAGTTGGCGGGGTATGCCCAGACATGGGTCCCTTGCTCACTTTGCCACTGGATTCAAGCAAGCCTGGCTGATGACGGCTGGAATGCCAGAAACCGGTCCTAGGATGCTTGTTTCCGGTCCAGGGAAGACATGGCTTGGCAGTTCGGGCTGGACTGTTCCCATGAGGCACAGGGTCAGACTGATTTGCATATGGCCATGTCTGAACTGGGGTGGTGGAGTGAGCTAAAGAATGATGATGGATTAAACCCAGATCAGTTGACTGGGGGTGAGTGTTTGATTGGCTCAAACGTTCCGTCCATCATCCCCTTTTGTATTGCTTTGTTCGCCCCTAAGTTGGCGGGGGTATGCCCAGACGTGGGTCCCTTGCTCACTTTGCCACTGGATTCAAGCAAGCCTGGCTGATGACGGCTGGAATGCCAGAAACCGGTCCTAGGATGCTTGTTTCCGGTCCAGGGAAGACATGGCTTGGCAGTTCGGGCTGGACTGTTCCCATGAGGCACAGGGTCAGACTGATTTGCATATGGCCATGTCTGAACTGGGGTGGTGGAGTGAGCTAAAGAATGATGATGGATTAAACCCAGATCAGTTGACTGGGGGTGAGTGTTTGATTGGCTCAAACGTTCCGTCCATCATCCCTTTTGTATCGCCCAACAATGATGGGCAGAAAAATGTAAAGTGAAACTCACTTTTGAGCCCCAAATTAAGTCCCTATCCACTATTTGTTTTGCTACCCTTAGATCTCTCAGAAGGATGCTCCACCTCATTTCTGCAGACTCTCGAAAAACTGTCATCCTCACCCTGGTTACTGCCAAACTGGATTACGCTAACAGTTTATTTTTTGGTGTACCTGCTTTTTTAATCCAATGGCTCCAAATTATCCAGAACTCTGCCACACTCCTTATCTTGATGATCCTCCCACACTCGCCAGTGTCATATCACCTCCAGCATCTGCACTGCCTCCCTCTTATCATGAGGATCCAGTTTAAGGCACTTAATTTTATCTTCACAGCCTTCACTCATAAAGGTCCTCTTTACTTAAGGAGACGACTCAATTCCTACCTCCATTCCGTCTCTAACAATCTCAAATTGCTGCAAGTTCCCCACATACACAAATCTAGAAGAGGTGGGATCCTTCACCTACCTAGCCTTCAAACTGTGGAATGCATTGCTCCTCAGTTTGCATTGCAGTCCCTCGGAATTGGTTTTTAGCTAATCTCAAAACGCTGCTCTTCAACACCTGTCTATTGGAGGTGAAGAAGGATAGTTCCTTCCTTCCTTGAGCTTTCCACTAGTGCTGAGACACCTCCCAGGTGGTAGCTGTGTGCTCTATAAATGTCATGAATTGAAGTGAATTTATTGCAAACTACTTCTACACTTATTCAACACAAAAGAGAGAGGTCTAAGCAAAGTGGTCAGTTTGTCATAAAACACTATAATCAGCCACCACTGTGGAGTGTAGTCTCAATGAACAGCTTAGACTGTCACAAGCACTACCATACACATACATCAGCAGGAGACATGTGTCAGCGTAGAGGCTAGTTTACTCATAAATAATACACCCACTTTAAAAAAGGGATTAAAGTTCAGATGATATATGTTAGAAATACTAACACTCAGTAGTACAAAAAGAATAGTAATTTAACCAATGCAGTAGCTCTGTATACATCTTTTAATGTCAGAATTTTTTATGAAACACTCACACTCACTGGATGATGTCATCAGTGATGTCATCAGTTATGACATTTGAAATGTCATTAGTGATGTCACTGACCATGTCATTAGTGATGGAATATGTGAGGTCATAAGCAATGCATTGCGGGCATAAGTTGTAGTTAGCTAATATAGTTATATCTTCTTAATTTCTATGGTTTTGTGTGAGTAAAATCTGAATCTAACTATAACATCCCTGCAACCTCTGTTTTTTTCAGTATATATATATATACTTTAATAACTTTGGGGCATGGCGGCACCCACTTGGATTTAATTACAAGGGGACTGCAATTACCAGAATGCAATCGCGCATACGCCCACCTGGGCGGGACATTGAAATATGCGCAGGTGGTTCTCTTTGCTGCTGTTTTCCTCTTTTGCCAGTGAACAAGGGCAATGTTACGCTCTAAACGCGTCTGGCTTTGGGATTTGTGTTTGAGGCACCAGACTGAATGCTCAATGAAATCTGCAAATAAATGGACTAAGCTTGCCTGCGTGTGACTTCTTCATTGGAGGGCAACTTCTTTTTTCTGTATCGTAGCGGCCAGCCTTAGCCGCGAAGAAGTCCCACTGCTTATTAGAGCGGGTCCGCAGTGCCAGGAATCAAGAGACGCTGCAGGAGCGGCAAGCCCGCTTTGTGGATGGTGTATTGGCTGGGCATCAGTCTTGGGTGCTTTGAACATGCCCACTGGGGTAAGACTTTAATAACTTTGGGGCACGGCGGCACCCACTTGGGATTAATTGCAAGGGGACTGCAATTACCAGAATGCAATCGCGCATACGCCCACCTGGGCGGGACATTGAAATATGCGCAGGTGGTTCTCTTTGCTGCTGTTTTCCTCTTTTGCCAGTGAACAAGGGCGATGTTACGCTCGAAACGCGTCTGGCTTTGGGATTTGTGTTTGAGGCACCAGACTGAATGCTCAATGCAATCTGCAAATAAATGGACTAAGCTTGCCTGCGTGTGACTTCTTCATTGGAGGGCAAATATATATATATATATATATATGTATATTCACTGAAAAAACCATAGGTTTTAGGGACAGTTATAGTTAGTTGGACATTGCACTCGTACAAAACCCGTGAAATTCCCCTGTTATAGTTAGTTCAGCTAACTATAACTCGCGCCCTGCAATGCACTGCTGATGACGTCACATATTACATCACTCATGACATGGTCAGTGACATCACTGATGACATCACTGATGACATCTCAAATGACATCACTGATGACATCATCCAGTGACTGTGTTTCTGTAAAGTTTAAATATGTTTAATATATATAGGGAAAGGCGTATTGAAGAATGAGTGGGTGTATAAGTGTCTGAATGGATGATTTAGTACGTGAGTGACTGACTCTACAAGTGAGTGATTAAACGTATCTTACTGAATGCATGGGTTAGTGACTAAACTGTGTGAATGTCTGTATCCGTCTGTTTGTTGGTGTGTAAGTGGATGCATGGATTTGCGAATAGCTACATGAGTGTCTATATGGGTTATTGATTGGTTCTCTGAGTATCTGTATGTCTGCCTGAGTGTTTGTGTGGGTGGGGTGTGTGTGACTCTATACATAGATGTGTGAGTGGGTGATTCACTGGGTGCATGATTTCAAGAGTGCATCTGTGATGGACTGCTTGGGTGGGTGAGTGTGTGTATGGGTGTGTTAGTGAGTGAATGTATATCTCAGTGGTACATGTGCGAGTAACTACATATGTAAAAGGCAGTATATATGTGTGTTAGAGTATTTAAATGGCTATAAGTGAGAGTGTGTTATTCTGAGAGTGGCTGTATGGATGCGTGTGTGCTTGTATCAGTTATTGTATAAGAGCGTAAGAATGTGCTAGTATTTGTATGAGTAAGTGAGCTGGTGTGTGTATAACTGTATAGGTGAGTAAATGGGTGTGTGATTAATTTTTTGCATGACTGACTAGGTGTGTGAGTACCTCTATGGATGAGTGGCGGTGTGTGAGTGTTTATATAGGTGTATGAGTGCATATGATAGTCCTGTACTGAGTGACTGTAAGTATGAGTGACTGTACAGGTGAGTGAGTGGATGTGTGTGTAGACCTAAGAATCAGTGAGTGGGTATGTAGTTTTTGGTGTTGGAGTGTCTATGGTTTTGAGAATGGCAGTCTGTAATTTAGAGTGGGTGTATCAAAAGTTATATTAGGGTGTGAGAAGATGCATGAAATTATCACATGGATGATGTCATCAGTGATGTCATTTGAGATGTCATCAGTGATGTCATCAGTGATGTCACTGACCATGTCATGAGTGATGAAATATGTGACGTCATCAGCAGTGCATTGCGGGGCGCGAGTTATAGTTAGCTGAACTAACTATAACAGGGGAATTTCACGGGTTTTGTACGAGTGCAATGTCCAACTAACTATAACTGTCCCTAAAACCTATGGTTTTTTCAGTGAATTTCAAAGGTTTTTTAAATGCTAATTTCTAACTATAATGTGTCTGAAACCTATGGTTTTTTCAGTGAATTTCAAAGGTTTTTTAAATGCTAATTTCTAACTATAACGTGCCTGAAACCTATGGTTTTTTTCAGTGAATTTCAAAGGTTTTTTAAATGCTAATTTCTAACTATAACGTGCCTGAAACCTATGGTTTTTTCAGTGAATTTCAAAGGTTTTTTAAATGCTAATTTCTAACTATAACGTGCCTGAAACCTATGATTTTTTAAGTGAATTTCAAAGGTTTTTTAAATGCTAGTTTCTAACTATGCCAACAGAGGTAGGACATGTGAAGAAAGAAGAAAAAACGCACAGAAAGAAGCAAAAGATGTGCAGAAAGAACCAACAGAGGAGCAGAAAGAGGCCTTGTTGCAAAATCATCCTGTGCCCACAACTTTTTCAGACGGGTACTGGTGGTAACTGACTCTGACTAACCAGAGCCAGTGCGCGTTTGCACAGTGGTGAAGGGAGGGGGCCTGAGGTGACATGTGTGCAAACGCGCCCCGTGGCGCGTTTTAAGTTGCGGGATTAAGTCCCCTTGAATCCTGAGGGTCCCTGGGGCCCAACTAGCCCCCAGGTACCTACAGTTAGGACCACAGAGCTGAGTTGCAGAGAGGCGTTCCGAGGCCAGGCACCTTTTTCACCTCTCTGCAACGCAACTCTGTTGTGCTTACTGAAGGTACCTGGTGGGCTAGTTGGCCCCCAGGATTCAAAGGGAATTAACTCCCCAACTTAAAACGCACCACAGGGCGTGTTTGCGCACATGTCACCTGAGGCCCCGCCCCCTCCCTTCACCACTGTGCAAGCGTGCCCCGTGGCGCGTTTTAAGTTGGGGGATTAGATCACCTTGAATCCTGAGAGTCCCTGGGGCCCAACTAGCCCACCAGGTACTTCCAGTAAGCACCACAGGCCTGCGTTGCAACGCCTGTAACAAATTGTGCAGTTGTGTTTAGGTAGTGAAGAGGGTCGTGCTGGGGTAGTGTTTTAGGGTTTAGGGTAGTGCAGTGGTGTTTGTGTAGTGTAGGGGGTCATGCTGGGGGTAGATTTAGGGTTTAGGGTAGTGCAGTGGTGTTTGGGTAGTGTAGGGAGTCGTGCTGGGGGAGTGTTTTAGGGTTTAGGGTAGTACAGTGGTGTTTGGGTAGTGTAGGGGGTCGTGCTGTGGGTTAGTGTTTTAGGGTTTTAGGGTTTTAGGGTAGTGCAGTGGTGTTTGGGTAGTGTAGGGGATACTGATGGGGGTAGTGTTTTAGGGTTTAGGGTAGTGCAATGGTGTTTGGGTAGTGTAGGGGTACTGCTGGGGGTAGTGTTTTAGGGTTTAGGGTAGTGCAGTGGTGTTTGGGTAGCGTAGGGAGTCGTGCAGGGGGTATTGTTTTAGAGTTTAGGGTAGTGCAGTGGTCTTTGGGTAGTGTAGGGGGTTGTGCGGGGGTAGTGTTTTAGGGATTAGGGTAGTGCATTGGTATTTGGTTAGTGTAGGGAGTCGTGCAGGGGGTATTGTTCTAGAGTTTAGGGTAGTGCAGTGGTCTTTGGGTAGTGTAGGGGGTTGTGCGGGGGTAGTGTTTTAGGGATTAGGGTAGTGCATTGGTATTTGGATAGTGTAGGGGGTCATGCGGGGGTAGTGTTTTAGGGTTTAGGGCAGTGCAGTGGTGTTTAGGTAGTGTAGGGGGTCGTGCTGGGGGGAGTGTTTTAGGGTTTAGGGCAGTGCAGTGGTGTTCGGGTAGTGTAGGGGGTCGTGCTGGGGGAGTATTTTAGGGTTTAGGGTAGTGCAGTGGTGTTCGGGTAGTGTAGGGGGTCATGCTGGGGGTAGTGTTCTAGGGTTTAGGGCAGTGAAGTGGTGTTCGGGCAGTGTAGGGGGTCGTGCTGGGGGTGGTGTTTTAGGGTTTAGGGCAGTGCAGTGGTGTTCGGACAGTGTAGGGGGTCGTGCTGGGGGTGGTGTTTCAGGGTTTAGGGCAGTGCAGTGGTGTTCGGGCAGTGTAGGGGGTCGTGCAGGGGTGGTGTTTCAGGGTTTAGGGCAGTGCAGTGGTGTTCGGGCAGTGTAGGGGGTCGTGCAGGGGTGGTGTTTCAGGGTTTAGGGCAGTGGTGTTCGGGCAGTGTAGGGGGTCATGCTGGGGGTGGTGTTTCAGGGTTTGGGGCAGTGCAGTGGTGTTCGAGCAGTAAAGGGGTCGTGCTGGGGGTGGTGTTTCAGGGTTTAGGGCAGTGCAGTGGTGTTCCGGCAGTGTAGGGGGTCGTGCAGGGGTGGTGTTTCAGGGTTTAGTGCAATGGTGTTCGGGCAGTGTAGGGGGTCGTGCTGGGGTGGTGTTTCAGGGTTTAGGGCAGTGCAGTGGTGTTCGGGCAGTGTAGGGTGTCGTGCTGAGGGGTGGTGTTTCAGGGTTTAGGGCAGTGCAGTAGTGTTTGGGCAGTGTAGGGGGTCGTGCTGTGGGTTAGTGTTTTAGGGTTTTAGGGTTTAGGGTAGTGCAGTGGTGTTTGGGTAGTGTAGGGGATACTGATGGGGGTAGTGTTTTAGGGTTTAGGGTAGTGCAATGGTGTTTGGGTAGTGTAGGGGGTACTGCTGGGGGTAGTGTTTTAGGGTTTAGGGTAGTGCAGTGGTGTTTGGGTAGCGTAGGGGTACTGCTGGGGGTAGTGTTTTATGGTTTAGGGTAGTGCAGTGGTGTTTGGGTAGTGTAGGGGTTCGTGCTGGGGTAGTTTTTTAGGGTTTAGGGTAGTGCAGTGGTGTTTGTGTAGTGTAGGAGGTCGTGTTTTAGGGTTTAGGGTAGTGCAGTGGTCTTTGGGTAGTGTAGGGAGTCGTGCAGGGGTATTGTTTTAGAGTTTAGGGTAGTGCAGTGGTCTTTGGGTAGTGTAGGGGTTGTGCGGGGGTAGTGTTTTAGGGATTAGGGTAGTGCATTGGTATTTGGATAGTGTAGGGGTCATGCGGGGGTAGTGTTTTAGGGTTTAGGGCAGTGCAGTGGTGTTTAGGTAGTGTAGGGGGTCGTGCTGGGGGAGTGTTTTAGGGTTTAGGGCAGTGCAGTGGTGTTCGGGTAGTGTAGGGGGTCGTGCTGGGGGAGTATTTTAGGGTTTAGGGTAGTGCAGTGGTGTTCGGGTAGTGTAGGGGTCATGCTGGGGGTAGTGTTCTAGGGTTTAGGGCAGTGAAGTGGTGTTCGGGCAGTGTAGGGGGTCGTGCTGGGGGTGGTGTTTTAGGGTTTAGGGCAGTGCAGTGGTGTTCGGACAGTGTAGGGGGTCGTGCTGGGGGTGGTGTTTCAGGGTTTAGGGCAGTGCAGTGGTGTTCGGGCAGTGTAGGGGGTCGTGCAGGGGTGGTGTTTCAGGGTTTAGGGCAGTGCAGTGGTGTTCGGGCAGTGTAGGGGGTCGTGCAGGGGTGATGTTTCAGGGTTTAGGGCAGTGGTGTTCGGGCAGTGTAGGGGGTCATGCTGGGGGTGGTGTTTCAGGGTTTGGGGCAGTGCAGTGGTGTTCGAGCAGTAAAGGGGGTCGTGCTGGGGGTGGTGTTTCAGGGTTTAGGGCAGTGCAGTGGTGTTCCGGCAGTGTAGGGGGTCGTGCAGGGGGTGGTGTTTCAGGGTTTAGTGCAGTGGTGTTCGGGCAGTGTAGGGGGTCGTGCTGGGGTGGTGTTTCAGGGTTTAGGGCAGTGCAGTGGTGTTCGGGCAGTGTAGGGTGTCGTGCTGAGGGGTGGTGTTTCAGGGTTTAGGGCAGTGCAGTAGTGTTTGGGCAGTGTAGGGGGTCGTGCTGGGGGAGTGTTTTAGGGTTTAGGGCAGTGCAGTCGTGTTCGGGTAGTGTAGGGGGTCATGCTGGGGGAGTATTTTAGGGTTTAGGGTAGTGCAGTGGTGTTCGGGTAGTGTAGGGGGTCATGCTGGGGGTAGTGTTCTAGGGTTTAGGGCAGTGCAGTGATGTTCGGGCAGTGTAGGGGGTCGTGCTGGGGGTGGTGTTTTAGGGTTTAGGGCAGTGCAGTGGTGTTCGGGCAGTGTAGGGGGTCGTCTTGGGGGTGGTGTTTCAAGGTTTAGGGCAGTGCAGTGGTGTTCAGGCAGTGTAGGGGCGGTGCAGGGGGTGGTGTTTCAGGGTTTAGGGCAGTGCAGTGGTGTTCGGGCAGTGTAGGGGGTGGTGCAGGGGGTGGTGTTTCAGGGTTTAGGGCAGTGCAGTGGTGTTCGGGCAGTGTAGGGGTCGTGCAGGGGGTGGTGTTTCAGGGTTTAGGGCAGTGCAGTGGTGTTCGGGCAGTGTAGGGGGCGGTGCAGGGGTGGTGTTTCAGGGTTTAGGGCAGTACAGTGGTGTTCGGGCATTGTAGGGGGTGGTGCTGGGGCTGGTGCTTCAGGGTTTAGGGCAGTGCAGTGGTGTTCGGGCAGTGTAGGGGGTCGTGCTGGGGCTGGTGTTTCAGGGTTTAGGGCAGTGCAGTGGTGTTCGGGCAGTATAGGGGGTCATGCTGGGGCTGGTGTTTCAGGGTTTAGGGCAGTGCAGTGGTGTTCGGGCAGTGTAGGGGGTCGTGTTGGGGCTGGTGTTTCAGGGTTTAGGGCAGTGCAGTGGTGTTCGGGCAGTGTAGGGGGTCTTGCTGGGGCTGGTGTTTCAGAGTCTAGGGCAATGCAGTGGTGTTCGGGCAGTGTAGGGGGTCTTGCTGGGGCTGGTGTTTCAGGGTTTAGGGCAGTGCAGTGGTGTTCGGGCAGTGTAGGGGGTCGTGCTGGGGGTGGTGTTTCAGGGTTTAGGGCAGTGCAGTGGTGTTCGGGCAGTGTAGGGGGTCGTGCTGGGGCTAGTGTTTCAGGGTTTAGGGCAGAGCAATGGTGCTCAGGCAGTGTAGGGGGTTGTGCTGGGGGTGATGTTTCAGGGTTTATGGCAGTGCAGTGGTGTTAGGGCAGTGTAGGGGGTCGTGCTGGGGGTGGTGTTTCAGGGTTTAGGGCAGTGCAGTGGTGTTCCGGCAGTGTAGGGGGTCGTGCTGGGGTGGTGTTTCAGGGTTTAGGGCAGTGCAGTGGTGTTCGGGCAGTGTAGGGTGTCGTGCTGAGGGGTGGTGTTTCAGGGTTTAGGGCAGTGCAGTAGTGTTTGGGCAGTGTAGGGGGTCGTGCAGGGGGTGGTGTTTCAGGGTTTAGGGCAGTGCAGTGGTGTTCGGCCAGTGTAGGTAGTCTTGCTGGGGGTGGTGTTTCAGGGTTTAGGGCAGTGCAGTAGTTTTCGGGCAGTGTAGGCGTTCGTGCTGGGGCTGGTGTTTCAGGGTTTAGGGCAGTGCAGTGGTGTTCGGGCAGTGTACGGGGTTGTGCTGGGGCTGGTGTTTCAGGGTTTAGGGCAGTGCAGTGGTGTGCGGGCAGTGTACGGGGTGGTGCTGGGGCTGGTGTTTCAGGGTTTAGGGCAGTGCAGTGGTGTTCGGGCAGTGTAGGGGGTCGTGCTGGGGGTGGTGTTTCAGGGTTTAGGGCAGTGCAGTGGTGTTCGGGCAGTGTAGGGGGTCGTGCTGGGGCTGGTGTTTCAGGGTTTAGGGCAGTGCAGTGGTGTTCGGGCAGTGTAGGGGTCGTGCTGGGGCTGGTGTTTCAGGGTTTTGGGCAGAGCAGTGGTGTTCGGGCAGTGTAGGGGGTCGTGCTGGGGGTGGTGTTTCAGGGTTTAGAGCAGTGCAGTGGTGTTCGGGCAGTGTAGAGGGTCTTGCTGGGGGTGGTGTTTCAGGGTTTAGGGCAGTGCAGTGGTGTTCGGGCAGTGTAGGGGGTCTTGCTGGGGGTAGTGTTTCAGGGTTTAGGGCGGTGCAGTGGTGTTCGTGCAGTGTAGGGGGTCGTGCTGGGGGTGGTGTTTCAGGGTTTAGGGCAGTGCAGTAGTGTTCGGGCAGTGTAGGATGTCGTGCAGGGGTGGTGTTTCAGGGTTTAGGGCAGTGCAGTGGTGTTCTGGCAGTGTAGGGGGTCATGCTGGGGGTGGGGTTTCAGGGTTTAGGGCAGTACAGTGGTGTTCGGGCAGTGTAGGGGGTCGTGCAGGGGTGGTGTTTCAGGGTAGTGCAGTGGTGTTCGGGCAGTGTAGGGGTCATGCTGGGGCTGGTGTTTCAGGGTTTAGGGCAGTGCAGTGGTGTTCGGGCAGTGTAGGGGGTCTTGCTGGGGGTGATGTTTCAGGGTTTAGGGCAGTGGTGTTCGGGCAGTGTAGGGGGTCTTGCTGGGGGTGATGTTTCAGGGTTTAGTGCAGTGCAGTGGTGTTCGGGCAGTGTAGGGGGTCTTGCTGGGGGTAGTGTTTCAGGGTTTAGGGCAGTGCAGTGGTGTTCGTGCAGTATAGGGGGTCGTGCTGGGGATGGTGTTTCAGGGTTTCGGGCAGTGCAGTGGTGTTCGGGCAGTGTAGGGGGTTGCACTGGGGGTGGTGTTTCAGGGTTTAGGGCAGTGCAGTGGTGTTCGGGCAGTGTAGGGTGTCATGCACGGGGTGGTGTTTCAGGGTTTAGGGCAGTGCAGTGGTGTTTGGGCAGTGGAGGGTGTTGTGCTGGGGCTGGTGTTTCAGGGTTCAGGGCAGTGCAGTGGTGTTCAGGCAGTGTAGGGGGTCGTGCTGAGGCTGGTGTTTCACGGTTTAGGGCAGTGCAGTGGTGTTCGGGCAGTGTAGGGGGTTGTGCTGGGGCTGGTGTTTCAGGGTTTAGGGCAGTGCAGTGGTGTTCGGGCAGTGTAGGCGGTCGTGCTGGGGCTGGTGTTTCAGGGTTTAGGGCAGTGCAGTGGTGTTCGGGCAGTGTAGGGGGTCGTGCTGGGGCTGGTGTTTCAGTGTTTAGGGCAGTGCAGTGGTGCTCGGGCAGTGTAGGGGGTCGTGCTGGGGGTGATGTTTCAGGGTTTAGGGTAGTGCAGTGGTGTTCGGGCAGTGTAGGGGGTCGTGCAGGGGCTGGTGTTTCAAGGTTTAGGGCAGTGCAGTGGTGTTCGGGCAGGGTAGGGGGTCGTGCTGGGGCTGGTGTTTCAGGGTTTTGGGCAGAGCAGTGGTGTTCGGGCAGTGTAGGGGGTCATGCTGGGGGTAGTGTTTCAGGGTTTAGGGCAGTGCAGTGGTGTTCGGGCAGTGTAGGGGGTCGTGCTGGGGGTGGTGTTTCAGGGTTTAGGTCAGTGGTGTTCGGGCAGTGTAGGGGGTCTTGCTGGGGGTAGTGTTTCAGGGTTTAGGGCAGTGCAGTGGTTTTCGGGCAGTGTAGGGGGTCATGCTGGGGGTGGTGTTTTAGGGTTTAGGGCAGTGCAGTGGTGTTAGGGCAGTGTACGGGGTCGTGAAGGGGTGGTGTTTCAGGGTTTAGGGCAGTGCAGTGGTGTTCGGGCAGTGTAGGGGGTCGTGCTAGGGGTGGTGTTTCAGGGTTTAGGGCAGTGCAGTGGTATTCGGGCAGTGTAGGGGGTCATGCAGGGGCTGGTGTTTCAGGGTTTAGGGCAGTGCAGTGGTGTTCGGGCAGTGTAGGGGTCGTGCTGGGGGTAGTGTTTTAGGGTTTAGGGTAGTGCAACGGTGCTTGTGTAGTGTAGGGGGTCGTGCTGGGGCTGGTGTTTTAGGGTTTAGGGTAGTGCAGTGGTATTTGTGTAGTGTAGGGGGTCATGTTTTAGGGTAGTGCAGTGGTGTTTGGGTAGTGTAGGGGGTCGTGCTGGTGGTAGTGTTTTAGGATTTAGGTTAGTGCAGTGGTGTTTGGGTAGTGTAGGGGGTCGTGCTGGGGGTAGTGTTTTAGGGTTTAGGATAGTGCAGTGGTGCTTGTGTAGTGTAGGGGGTCGTGCTGGGGGTAGTGTTTTAGGGTTTAAGGTAGTGCAGTGGTGTTTTTGTAGTGTAGGGGGTCATGTTTTAAGATGCAATGCTCCAATACCTGACCAGTCTGCACTACATAAAACTGCAAAAACTAAAAATAAAAAGTGTTTTGCACACTTTTGTCATTGGGCAATATGTGGGCTACATCTGGGTAATATTTGTGCTACATTTGGGCTCTTTTTTCACTGGTGGCCATCTTGGAAGACTTCTTTGTTATGAAGTTTCCTAATTTCTTCATTTACTGCAGTCTTCTCAGTAGGAAATGCTTTCAGTTTTTTACTTTGATTCCATCAAGAAGGCATTCAGATGTGTCTCACATCTGCCATAAATTCAGAATGTTAGCACTCTAGTTGCTCATTAGATCACTGGAGTAAAGCTACTGCTCACCAGGGAATTAACTGGTAGTCTGCTGCTGGTATTGAAAGTGATTGTTTCAGTCTGCATGTCAGAATTTTCTAATGAAATAGAAGAGGATATGAGATCTCACTTAAAACATGCCCTAATTTTTCTTTCTGCAGCACTAACCATAATTTCTATTTAAAAAAGAACCCCTCATTTTGTTCCTTTTTAAATTAAATGTTTTAAGTGTTACCGGTTTATTCCAATCAAGATGGCTTCAGGTGTGCCATACTTTTGTCATAAGTAAGGCTGTTAGCGCTCTAGTTGTTCTTTAGAACACTCTGGGAAGCTGCAGTAGAACACAAAGGCATCAACTGGCAGGCTGCTCCTGTTGAAATATAACAGGAAGATATTTGAGATCACACTTGAAATATGTCCTAATTTTTCTTTCTACAGCACTAACCATAATTTCTATGACAAAATGAACCCCCTCATTTTGTTCCTTTTTAAATTAAATGTTTTAAGTGTTACCAGTTTATTCCAATCAAGATGGCTTCAGGTGTGCCATACTTTTGTCATAAGTAAGGCTGTTAGCACTCTAGTTGTTCTTTAGAACACTCTGGGAAGCTGCAGTAGAACACAAAGGCATCAACTGGCAGGCTGCTCCTGTTGAAATATAACAGGAAGATATTTGAGATCACACTTGAAACATGTCCTAATTTTTCTTTCTACAGCACTAACCATAATTTCTATGACAAAATGAACCCCATCATTTTGTTCCTTTTTAAATTAAATTGTTTAAGTGTTACCAGTTTATTCCAATCAAGATGGCTTCAGGTGTGCCATACTTTTGTCATAAGTAACGCTGTTAGCACTCTAGTTGTTCTTTAGAACACTCTGGGAAGCTGCAGTAGAACACAAAGGAATCAACTGACAGTCTCTGCCCTTGTTGGATGTCCATGTTTTACTGAGAATGTCAGACTTCATTCTCACATGAGTGAGAAAGATAATGTGAATTTACAGAAAATATGCTCTCATTTTAGCTTCTGGAGCACCTTCCAAACCTCCATGGGACAAGCATGAGAAAATAGTGTTCTCTCAAACATGATTCATGATATCCCAGCAGAAGGTTTTTCACATGGTAAAATCACCTTAGAATACACCACAATTCCTAAAATTAGTATGGTACCATCAACAAATAAATTCTAATGTAACTAAAGCCTGTTATCACCCTTTATAGTTCTCCTTTTGGTGACCTTCAAAATCTTCTATTCACTACAATGCATTTCAATGAGGTACTCTCATTTATATTGGTCCCAAGATGGCTGCCAGCAATTCCAGGATGAAGTGCTGACAGCCAATCAGATCTCACGATGACATGTGTGGTTAGGCTCCGCCCAGATATATATGTGACTTTACTTTTGATTTTCTCAGGAACTACTGAACGGATTTACACCATTTAAGCAAAAGGCACGACACTGAACCAAGGGCTACCTCTTTGCCAAATTTGGTGTAATTCCGTTCAGCAGTTCGGGCTGTAGCTGCGACTAAAGGTTCCTATGGAAAAATGAATGGGGAAAACGCGTTTTGGGACCCCCCTTTTTCTCGGCCTCCGCTTGACGTATCACCCGAGACTTTCAGGATAGGAGCGGACCGGAGCGCCCCAACAAGTTGGAAACTTTCGCGAAGATTCGTCAACCGGCGCCAACGTTATTTCAAATAGAATGTCGCGGATTTCCTATGGATAATAGGTTTTAACTATAACTATCTACTGGCGACCGCCAGTAGATAATATATATATATATATATATATATATATATATATATATATATATATATATATATATCATATCTTACAATGTGATCCTTTCAGCTCAAAGGCGCTCCACAGCGGGTGCTCAGCGAATGGGCCGGATCCTGGCCCCAAATTAATTTCTTTCCACAAAGGACGCGGCACTCCAAAGCTGGATTAGCTTAATTTATTTAAACACAACACCACTCAACCAACGCGTTTCAGCCTTCACACGGCTTTCTTCACGGTTAGTGAGTCCTTCTTCGATTACGCTTTATATACCCATCTCTGCCATAATGGGGCATTCTGGGATACGTAGTGCGATTTATTTTTAAATAACTTTATACATATATACAAAAAGGACAATCGCGCTTATGTCAGGATTTTACATTACAGTGCTTTCCTTGGTAATTATACTTAGTGCGCATTGCTTATAAGCGATCTTTATCATGCACCAAAATATATTTCATCATTGTTGTTATTAATCATTTGGGTATAGTACCTTAAATTGCATTTCAGGGCATTTTGTTGTTTTTGTAACTTATGTCAACAATTCGATGCTTTTAACATTCATCATACATTATAAATATTCTCAATTTGGGTATAGTACCCCTACTTGACTTTTGAGACAAACGTAATGTCCAGCTGTTACTAACACTGTTCTAAATCATTCCGGTAGTTTATTCTACTCCAAATGTACAAAAAGTTCCTCATCGTTATTTATTCCTCTTGGAGTCTTAGTTCTGAGCCTGATGATATATCTTGATTCCATCTGTCGCAGTTTTTTCACTCTGTCCCCTCCACGTTCTTCCGGGGGTATCGTATGAATGCCATAGTAGTTCATCGCCCTCCAATCTCCTTTCTGGCATTGTGACATATGTTTCGCTGTGGCGTAAGTCATATTTCCATTCTTTACTGCGCGAATGTGTTCAAGAATACGTTTCTTGAGCATACATGTAGTACTTCCAATATATTTCATTCCGCAGTTACATTCTATAATATAGATGACAAACTGTGATGTACAGGAAATATTTTGCTCAATTGGGATTGGCTTGCCATTTGGTTCCACAATTGTTCTCATGTTTTTCCCTATTTTGCAAGCCTTACATACATTACATTTCTTGAACCCCCTTTGTTGATCTAATAACCAGTTTGTATGTGGGTTTGCCTGAAAGTGGCTTTTCACTAGCATGTCCTTTAGAGATTTTGTCTTCCTGTAAGTAACAATTGGTTTTGGGTCTAAGAATTTTCCAATGTCTGGATCTCCTGCGATCAGATGCCAATATTTTTTAATTTTGTTAGTTATTATGCCACTTTCTTTACTGTATGTTGTGATAAACCTTGTTGGTCCTTGTTCTTTGGTTTCCTCGATGTTGACTCTTGGGGTCAATATATATATATATATATATATATATATATATATATATATATATATATGTTCACTGATAAAAAGCAAAGGTTAAAATAACGTTATAGTTAGGTGAATATGTCAGTAACAATATTAACGTTTTGAACTTTAAAAAAAATACTACAGCAGTTCACCAGTTATAGTTAGCAGAGCTAACTATAATTTGCATCCCCACCATGTGCTGCTTGTTACCTCACATATTACATCACTAAGGACATGTTCTATGACACCATGACATCACTGATGATATCTCAAATGACATCATTGAGGACATCATCCAATGAGAGTGCTAGCTTGTTTTATAGTTTACGTAGTGGCGGGTAACTACCATATTACTTTTCTACCTCATTTTGTATAGTCTGTGTCCAGGTACTGGGTATAAATGTTTACAAACAGATGTGCTTCTAAAGCATCAAAGGAGTGTAGAGGTATTGAACACATTATAAATCTTTGTATTGAAGAGAAACTCTATGCGCAGATGACAGTTGACAAGTTCTGTCCAATATGTTCCACACAAGTTTTTTGGTTCTGCAGAAAAAAAATTCCAACAGGGCAAAGATTCTACGTAGTAGAAACTAAGTATTGTAACCAGCTTAGAGCTATTAGACAGAGTAAACACTGTTAAAGTATGCAATTTTCTACTCATATAAGCTTAATTTCTAAATGTAGGTTTGGTGGCTGTGAGATGTTTGATACAGATAAAGGCTGTACATGGTAGGTTATTCATTTTGGAAGAGACGTTGAGAATCTTTAGGGACTTGGCTTTCTTTAATCACTTGTATACAGATTAAACATCTTGTGCAATAAGGGAGTCCCATATATCTGTGGTTGATTGTTAATGTGAACTAGGCAACCCATGACATGTATGGTATAGGATCAATATTGCACATAAACAATGTTTGCTGCACCCAAGAGAGTTGTGTCTGTGAAGGCATTAATAATGCTTCATATTATTTTGAGCTATTTTGTACTTACTTGCAGGCCTATAATGCCATACTAGTTCATAGAGAAATGTGTGCAAAAGAAGATTGGATGATATCATCAGTGATGTCAAATAATGTGATAGAGCATGTCATGAGTGATGTAATATGTGAGGTCATAAGCAGTGCATGTCTACCCCATCATCTAAAAAAAAAAGGAATGGTGCACGTGTAAAGCGCTCCAATGCCCTCGGGTGAGTGTACCACATGGCACTGCAAAAAGTGCATTTGGGTGTCCTTTTCCATTCTGCACATGGTTACCATCAAATTGGATTCGATGGTAACAGCATTTCCTATATGCCCAATGCTTTGTACATGTGCTTAGGGAATCCCTATTTGCGATCTCCTATTTTGGTAATCACACAATGCTATTTTTACTCAGGATAGAAATTGCAATTTGGGACCGCGATTCTGCTTTTGTACATATGGAAAGCCTATTTAGTATTTCTTAACGGCCCGAAATAGCGATTCGGACCATTAAGAAATGTTAAATGGCTTCGTACATATGGGCCTAAGTCTTTGAGTCCTGTAATGGCTTCCAGCAACATTTTACTCATGTCGCTGGCAGCCAATCACTCCCCTGTGAGCGAATTAGCCCACGGGAAATAGAGCTCCCTGGCCCAATCAGCACACTCTATTTTTAAAATTGCCACTCCCGCATGACTCTCTCTCGAGTCCCATTGAGCCAACCGTCCAGATATACAATTTTTTCCCCTTTAATTTCTGAAAAAACTACTGAGTGGATTTACACCAAATCACAAAAGGCACAATCTGCTGATTCAGATCTAGCTTCATGCTTAATTTGGTGAAATTTCGTTCAGCAGTTTTTGCTATAGCCTTGCCTAAAGAAGTCTGTGGAAAATGAATGGGGATTTTGCGTTTTGGGCCCCCCCCTTTTTTTTGCCCCCGCTTGATGGATCATCCTGAAACTTTCGGGGTGATTCGTCAAGCAGGGGCTGAGAAAAAGGGGGGGGGGTCAATATCTTTAGCGCCGTTTGACGAATCTTTGCAAAATTTTCAAAACTAATGGGGCGGTCAGGTCAGGTCCTCTGTTGAAAGTTTCGGGGTGGTTCGTCAAGTGGGGGGGCAAAAAAAAGGGGGGGTCCCAAAATGCGTTTTCTCCATGTGAATTTCCATAGGAAACTTTAGACACGACTACAGCCCGAACTGCTGAACGGAACTACACCAAATTTGTCAGAAAGGTAGCTCTTGGTACTGAAAGCACTCTTTTTGTTAAATGGTGTAAATCTGTTAAGTAGTTGCTGAGAAATTTAGACATTTCTCAGATATACATATATATACACACAGAGCGATCTGATTGGCTGCCAACAGTTCCAACCAGGAAGTATTGGCAGCCATCTTGTGACTCAGTTGAACCGAGTCACAAGAAAAAAGGTAAAAAGTGGATTAAAAACAAGAAAAGGGAGCAGGGTAGAAACACCCTGACCCGCTAGGCCTACTCAGGGGGCCAAAAAAAGCATTTTTTTAAACTTTTCGGTGGGAGACGCGTTGGGTCCGCAAATCCTGCCAAAAGATTTTTTTTAAAAAGAAGCATGGACTTCCACGCTTCGTTTTCTTTAAGCCCCCAGGTGGGCCAGGTCCTGGGGGCAATCATCAAAATACATGCGGGGCCCGCGCCGGCCCTTGCAGCCCCGGGGACCGCCACATCCCTGGGGCTATGTTCATTAAATGCTGGGGGCCAAGCGGGCCCCCCAGCCCTTTAAAATAAAAATACATACAAAGGCCCAGCCCTGGGGGATGGGGTCCCTGGGACATATATAGGCCTGAGGGGGGCCACGCTGCCCCCTCCCATTTTAATTAAATAAATGTTAAAAGATGGGTCAGGCCCTGGTTGATGAGGTCCCCGGGGGCCAAAAGCATCAAGGGAAGGGGGGCCACACAGCCCCCTTTCCTAAGTAAAAAAAATATACGAACCAGCAACTCACAGGAGGCCCGCCCCCTTTCTCCACTACTCTGCAAACGTGCCTCCTGGCGCGCTCTTGGCTGGGGATTTTTTTTTACGGGGTTTTACATAGCGCAAACTTGACCCGAATGTATCAGGTATCAGAGCACTTTACACGAGCACCAGTTGCGTTACATGAGGACACTTTCATTTTTGTTTCAGTGATGACATCATCCACAGGATCTCGGACGCACCCACTCACACCATGTAGAATCTTTTATACACCCACTGCTGCTCCCACACAACCATTCACAAACCCGTTCACAGAGCCATACCAGTACTTACACACCCACTCACTGATTCATTGATCTATACATACATCCACTCGCTCACCCATACTGCTACTCAGAGACCGACTCACTCACTAATACAGCTATTGACATATCCACTCAAACAGGCATACAGGCGCTGACACACTGAGTGAGTCACCCATAGAACTACTCACACACCTAGACACTCATCCATACAGTCAATCATACAGCCACTTACTCACCCAGCTACACACCCACCCACTTACTTACTCATACAAATAGGAACACATACTCACTCAGCTATACAGTCACTGACAAAAGCATGCACTCATCTAAATAGCCACTCTCACATTCACTCACTCACGCATACAGTCACTCATATACCCCGTCACTCGTGTATACTGCCTTCCACAGTCTCAGTTACTCACCCATACTGACACATGCACTCAATCACCGACATAGCCATACAGACACTCATTCACTCACACAACTTTTCACACATGCAACAGCACCCCATACAGCCACTGTCTCACCCACTCACTGATCTTTACAGGCAGTCACACACCACCTCACCCACAAACACAGATACCCAGACAACCATAGACGTAGTCAGACAACCAATCAATCACCCATTTAGCCATTCACATACCCACTAACACACTCATACACCCACTTAGACATTAACTGACAGACAGATACACACATTCACACAACCACTCACCCATACATCCACTGAGACACATAATCACTCACTTATACAGTCAGTCATGCACCCACTGAGTCATCCATACAGTCACTCATTAACCCACTGATTCACCAATACACCTTGGTATATATATTGAACACTCATAAAATTTTAAAAACACTCACAGTCACTGGATGATGTTATTACTGATGTTATCAGTGATGTCATTTGAGATGTCATCAGTGATGTCACTGACCATATCATGAGTGATGTAATATATGAGGTCATAAGCAGACTAACTATAACGTCCTTCTAACCTTTGTTTTTTCCATGAATATATATATCACCCCTAACAACCAACAATGCATAACAATAAAAATAGTGACACCGGAATACTTGAGTCTGGAAAAATACATTTTCAATGTGCTGGGGCCCCTGAAAATCATTGCGCCATTTTTGAGAGAGCCAAATAGATGTTAAAACTTCCTCTCAATGAATCATGGGAGCCCTATTTGAAATGCACCAGTGCCAGCATCAAAAGTAAAATCCTTCAGCTGGTTTTGCGACGCCTTTCTGTGTGAAAGCGAGATGCACACATAAGGTCAACAGATAACCTCTACACACAAAATCATGACCTGAAGATTCTTGCACAAAATAAATAAGGAAGTTCCCCTAAAATGGAGCTTTTAAAAACTGTCATAATGTATGTCTTTCAATTATTAAAATCCAAGAGCGCCAGGCTCCTGTGCAACATACAAAAAAGAGCAATACTTCCTCCCCCCACTCTGTATTTTGGTGTTGGTGACCCCCTGGTCCATTGCAGGCCCTACAGGCTTTCATGAGACTGGACCAATCAAAGACTGCACTATCTATTATGGGTCCTTCAGAACCTCTGTCAAGTGCCACCAGCCAAGGTGAAACTACTCACTGTCTGTGCATGGATCGAGACCAGGAAACACAGCATTCTGCAATCCCTTGGACTTCAGAACCCCTATATACACTGAGCAGTTGTAAGAATATTTTATGCAGAAATATTCATATATATATATATATATATACATGCTGTTACTCTACGTGGATAATAAAATGGACACACCTCTTTAAAAGTGCACTCTGGGAGAAAACCAAGCTGACTGGTAAAGCGTGAGGCGAGGTGAAAGCAGAGACTGTGCCCATGATCAAGCCTCTTAGGGAGGAGAAACGCGTTAAAAAAACGAACTTGGCATTTCTAAACGGGCCCCACTTAAAGACAAAAGGCAGCATGTTTGTTATAAAAGGAACTAATAAAGTTGCAACATGCTGTTACTCTACGTGGATAATAAAATGGACACACCTGTTTAAAAGTGCACTCTGGGAGAAAACCAAGCTGACCGGTAAAGCGTGAGGCGAGGTGAAAGCAGAGACTGTGCCCGTGATCAAGCCTCTTAGGGAGGAGAAACGCGTTGGGTTTATTTTACCTGCCAGCTTTCAACGAGGAATAAAAGCATTTTCCTGAAACCTTCAGTCTGGTGTCGGTGTTCCTACTTGTAAGGCAAGTTGGGTAGTGTTGGGACATTAACGGGGAGCACCGGTCCCGTAACACTGAGCCCCCCTGAAGTGCATGTGGCTCAGTTACCGGCGCAACTTTGGTGGTATTGAATTTTCCATGAGCCCGGCCTGCAAGCATTTCCAAAGATAAAGGAGGGAATTTTTTCCAGTTGAAAATCGGATGAAATGCGAGCATGGGGTGCAAGATGGATTTGTCTACTTGCTAACTGAAGGAAGGCTTGTGCAACGTGTGAAAGTTATTAGGCAAAGAAGATAGGTTGAAAAAACGAACTTGGCATTTCTAAACGGGCCCCACTTAAAGACAAAAGGCAGCATGTTTGTTATAAAAGGAACTAATAAAGTTGCAACATGCTGTTACTCTACGTGGATAATAAAATGGACACACCTGTTTAAAAGTGCACTCTGGGAGAAAACCAAGCTGACCGGTAAAGCGTGAGGTGAGGTGAAAGCAGAGACTGTGCCCGTGATCAAGCCTCTTAGGGAGGAGAAACGCGTTGGGTTTATTTTACCTGCCAGCTTTCAACGAGGAATAAAAGCATTTTCCTGAAACCTTCAGTCTGGTGTCGGTGTTCCTACTTGTAAGGCAAGTTGGGTAGTGTTGGGACATTAACGGGGAGCACTGGTCCCGTAACACTGACCCCCCCTGAAGTGCATGTGGCTCAGTTACCGGCGCAACTTTGGTGGTATATATATATATATATATATATATATATATTCACTAAAAAACTAAAGGCTACAATGACGTTATAGTATAACCTTAGAAATTCTCTAAAAAAACAAAAGTTACAGAGACGTTATAGTTAGGGTCAGATTTTACTCATACAAAACCAGAGAAATTCAGCCGTTATAGTTAGCTGAGCTAACTATAACTCACGCCCCCACAATGCACTGCTGATGACGTCACATATTACATCACTCATGACATGGTCAGTGACATCACTGATGACAGACCCACTCAGACACTTACGTACCCACTCACAGACCCACTCAGACACTCACGCACCCATTCACAGACCCACTCGAACACTCATGTACCCACTCACACACCCACTCAGACACACTCACACCCACTCACAGACCTACTGAGACACTCATGCACTCACTCACACAGTCACTGTCAAAGGATAGTGGATACAGTTAGGAAATAAAATTCCAATAAACCCTAGAAATTCACTGGAAAAAACAAAGGTTACAGGGACGTTATAGTTAGGCTCAAGTTTCCCTTGTACTAAACCAGAGAAATTCAGCAGTTATATTTAGCCAAGCTAACTATAACTTGTGCCCCCGCAATGCACTGCTCATATACACATTACATCACTCATGACATGGTCAGTGACATCACTCATGACATCACTGAATGGATAAGCGCATGCGTAGTGCCTCAGTGAATGGATGAGTGCAAGGGTAGTGCCTGGGTGATTGAATATGTGCATGAGTAGTGTCTGGGTAAATGGATGAGTGCAAAGGTAGTGCCTGGGTGATTGGATATGTGTATGGTTAGTACGTGGGTGAATAGATGAGTGCATGGGTAGTGCATGAGTGAATGGATCACTGCAAGGGTACTGCCTGAGTGAATGAATGAGTGGAAGGGTAACACCTGAGTGATTGGATGAGTTCAATGTAGTGCCTGGGTAATTGCATGAGTGCAAGGTTAGTGTCTGGGTGATTGGCTGAGTGCATGGATAGTGCTTGGGTGATTGGATGACTGCATGGGTAGTACATCAGTGAATGGATGAGTGCATGGGTAGTACCTAAGTTAAAAGATGAGCGCATGTGTACTGCCTGAGTGAATGGATGAGTGCAAGGGTAGTGACTGGATGCATGGATGAGTGCATGGATAATGGCTGGGTGAATGAATGACTGTATGGGCAGTGCCTGGGTGAATAGATGAGTGCATGGATAATGTCTGGGTGAATGAATGAGTGTATGGGTACTGTCTGGGTGATTGGATGAGTGCATGGAGAGTGGCTGGGTGAATAGATGAGTTCACGGGTAGTACCTGGGTGAATGGATGAGTAGAAGGGTAGTGCCTTGGTGATTCAATATGTGCATGGTTAGTACCTGGGTGAATAGATGAGTGCAAGGGTGGTGCGTAAGTGAATGGATCAGTGCAACGGTAGTACCTGAGTAAATGAATGAGTGGAAGGGGACACCTGAGTGATTGGATGAGTGCAAGGTAGTGACTCAGTAATTGCATTAGTGCAAGGGTAGTGCCTGGGTGATTGGGTGAGTGCATAGATAGTGCCAGGGTGATTGGGTGAATGTTGCATAGTGCCTGCATGATTGGGTGAGTACATGGATAGTGCCTGGGTGATTGGATGTGTGCATGGGTAGTTCCTGGGTAAATGGATGAGTGCATGGATAATGCCTGAGTTAATGGATGAGTGTGTGGGTAGTGCCTGAGTGAATGGATGAGTGCAAGCATAGTACCTGGGTGATTGTGTGAGTGCATGGATAATGCCGGTATGATTGCAAGAATGAATGAATAGTGCCTGGGTGATTGGATGAGTGCATGGGTACTGCCTGGGTGAATAGATGAATGCATGAGGAGCGCCTGCATGAGTGGATGAGTGCATGGGTAGTGCCTCAGTGAATGAATGAGTGCAAGGGTAGTATCTGGGTGATTGGATGAGTACATGGATAGTGCCTAGGTTATTGGGAGAGTGTATAGATAGTGCCTGAGTGATTGGATGAGTGCATGGGTACTGCTTGGGTGATTGTATTTGTGCATGGGTAGTGCCTGGTTGATTGTATGAGTGCGTTGGTAGCACATAGGTGACTGGATGAGTGCAAGAGTAGTGCTTGGGTGATTGGATGAGTGCAAGGGTAGTGATTGGGTCACTGGATGAGTGCATAGGTAGTGCTTGGGTGAATGGATGAGTGCATGGATAGTGCCTGAGTGACTAGATGAGTGCATGGATACTGGCTGAGTGATTCGATATGTGTATGGTTAGTAGCTGGGTGAATGTACGAGTGCATGAGTGTTTGGATGAGTACATGAGTAGTACCTGAATGATTAAATAAGTGCACGATTATCGGCTCAATAATTCAATACATGCATAGATACTGGTTGGATGATTAAATGAATGCAACTTTACTGTCTGGGTGATTGCAGGAGTGCATAGATAGTATATAGAGGATTTATAGAGTGCATGGAAAGTGCATACATGATTATTTAAGTACATGCATAGCACCTAGCAGATTGGATGAGTGCATCAGTAGTGTTTCAGTGATTGCATGACTACTTGGCTGCTGCCCATGTATTTTTGGTTCAGTAAACAGGTAGTGCCTGGGTGTTTAGATAACTACATGGGTAGTGCCTGGATAATTCAATGAGTGCATCAGTAATGTCTGGCTGATTACATGGGTGCATGACTAGTGTCTGAGTGATTCATGACTCCATTGTTAAACCTTGAAAGATTGGATGAAAGTAAGTGTACTGCTGAGGTGATTGCATTAGTGCAAGAGTATTCCCTCAGTAATTAAATGAGTACATAGCTACTGGATGAATCACAGGTTTACTACAATAGTACTCTCTACTTAATTAGACGATTGCATGAGTAGTACCTGAGTGTTTGCATGAGGTTCATGTGTGTGCATCAGTATTTCAATGACTGCATGGGCTGTGAGAGTATGCTTAGATGACGGCATAGCTTCTGCGCAAGTATTACAATGACTGCATAGTTACAGCCTTGATAATTGCATAAGTAAATGGTTACTGTCTGGATGATTAGATGAATGTATAATTAGTGCCTCTATAGTTGAATGACTACATAATTTCTGCCTGCCTGATTGCAAGAGTACAAGTGTAGTGTCTAGGTAAAAAAATAACTCCATGGATTCTGACTCACTGATTTGATGACTGCCTCACTAGTGATTGGATGATTGCACGAGGTCCTGATTGACTATGAAAGTATCTTCATTACTTTTAGATACATAACAGTTGTGACTATATATCTGACTCATTGGTTATCTCCTTTTGTTACTATCAAACTACCTTTTTTACTATATTTATTTTGTTTTATTTTATTTATTACATTTTACAACAAGTGCACGACAGACAACGATTATTTCATCGCAGCTGATGTGCAGTACTGAAAGTGCACATTAACAGACATACAAAGGAAACTCAATATGGTGAGACATACCCTTATCATTGCTAGACTTGTTGTGGCATCCTGCATCGTCAAAGCACTGGAAGTAAATGTTCAATCGTCCATGGTTGCACAGTCCAGCATGTAAGTTAGTGAGGATCACAGGTGAGCAAGATATACAATGGTCCCCCAATAACAATTATTTCTGGAGCCTTATTTACAATTTTAGCAGCAAATAGCAATTTCCCATTGGCAGCAATGTACCCCACCCACCCTCCGACTCGCCCGTTTCCTTCCCAACTAGGTATTGCTGGTATATGACCCAAAAGTCTTTAGGTCGACACTGCGGGGGAAGAAGTTTGTTGTATGCATCGGATTGTGTGTTACAGTATAGCATATCCGTGTTTCAATCATTAATGAGTGGTGTGGGGCCTTTTGCCCAGCGCGTTGAGACCCTGCGTTTGGCCAATAGCAGTCCCATAGCAACCAGTTTCCTGCAGTTGGCTTGAATGTCCCTGTCGTATCCCAATAGCGCGACCAATGGGATAGGCGTTAGGCGTGGTCCAATAACCTCACTCAGTGCTGAGAACACCGTCTCCCAAAATAACAAAATCTTGGGGCAGGACCATGCCACATGAAAAAAAACAGCATCTGGCTCTGTGCATCTGTTGCACTTAGCCATGTCCCTCAACACCTATTGCGCCAACCTGCGGGGGGTGTAATACACCCTGTTAAGATATTTGAAATGGATCAGGTGATGCCTGCCGTTTAGGGACACCCACTTTGTGGCCTCGCAGCAGTACGTTCAGCACCTGTCATCAATTACCATGTCAAGATCTCTTTGCCACTCCATCCTAGCTTTATGTAGCTGAAGTTTACTCGGCTCCTGAGCCATGGAGTATAGTACTGTGAAGAGTTTCGCTGGTGAATTTGCTTTTATAATATAAGAAAGCGCCGGAAACTCTGCGGGTTCCTGCATATCCTCTCCCAGTTGCTGCCGGCATGCATGTCGGACCCTGAGATATTGGAATTTATCAAGTGGCGAGAATCCTTGTGTCTCCTCAGTGTAGTCATCCCAGCTGCGCAATGTCCCATCCTGGTAAAAGTCAACCATTGTGTATATACCTATGTGCATCATCGTCCGGAGGACAGCCCGTTCCTTGCACGTCGAGAGCCAAACGCACCAGTCCAAAAGCATGAGCAGGGAGTACATGAGCGCTCCTGACTGTGAGTCTAGTAGTCTGCCCCATGCGTGTACTGTGGAATTTAGGGAGTCCAGGACCCCATGTCTATGGACTGGGGGCATGAAGAGGAACTGTAGGAGAGTCAGGGGGCCCACTGCGTTCCATTCCAGAAACAAATGTGGCAGGTCATGGGGACCATATAGCCAACTGCACGCATGCGAGGCCTGTGCAACCCTGTAATAGAGTTCTAAGTCCGGCGGCGCCAGTCCGCCTGCTGCATACGGGAGTGTCAATGTATCCCACTTGACCCTTGGCTGCTTCCCGGCCCAAGCTAGTCTAGTCATTAATTTGCGAAGGAGCTCAAAAATGGAGCGCAACAGTAATACCGGAATGTTAAGGAAAAAGAAGAGGAACCGAAGTAGGATCACCATCTTCATTAAGGAGATGCATCCCATCAGGTAGAGGGGTAATTTAATCCACCTGTTGATATCATCCTCTAGTTTGGAGATTGCTCTCCCATAGTTCTCTGCTATGACAACTGTTGGGTCAGTGTGAATCTGTGCACCAAGATAGCGTATTGGATGGGAAAGTCCAATGTGGCTGGGGCTGTCACTGGGGTTAGTGGAAACACCAGTGACTTGGTCCAAGTGATCCGAAGTCCTGACAAAATCCTGAATAGAACCACCTCTGCTAGGACAGGGTTGAGATTGTTTTCTGGGTCACGAACATACAGCAGGGTATCGTCCACATAGGCAGAGATTATTAAGTGATATCCCGGGAATCCCAGTCCCCTGTGCATATGATATTCTCGCAGCGCACAGGCAAATGGTTCAGCCACTAGGGCATAGAGTAGTGGGGACAGAGGTCAGCCCTGTCGGGTCCCTCTAGAAATGAATATAGGGGCCGTGACCTCCCTTCCAAGCCTAACCTGAGCTGCGTGTTGAGCGTACAGAGTCATTACTACTTGAAGGAAAATCTCTCCCACACCGATTCTTTGCAAAACGCCCTTCATGAAGGCCTACTCTACAGAGTCAAATGCCTTCTCGGCGTCTAAAAACACCGCTGCTGCTTTGACCTCAGGGTCCAGCGTCTAAATTGTGCCGAATATGGTACGTAGATTTGAGGTGAGGCTGCGCCCTGGCACGCACCCAGTCTGTTCCAGGCGCACCACCAGGGGCAGCAATGGAGCCATTCGGTTAGCTAGTATTATGGCATATATCCTAGTGTCGACATAATTTAAAGACAGAGGTCTGTACGAGGAGCAGGCCCCTGGTGGCTTCCCCTTTTTTACTATATATATGCTTTTCTACTGAGCTATGTGTGACTGAAGTCTAGATATCACATTTGGTATATAATTGTATACATAGCTCTCTTGCAGCATACATTGCTTTGTTACTGAGCATCCACGTGCATCAGTAATTTTCTAAAATGGAAAACAACATTTAAAAAAATTTCAAAGCACAAAACCTTTTGTGAATGATATAGCTGCATAATTTCTCAAATACTTGTTCTGCCTCTAAAACATATATTCAGCATTTTCCAAACAAAAGTTACACACCAAATGAAACTAGCACGAGAACCCTCAAGGCATTCTGCACTATTAATCCTTCTCAATTTTAAACAAACCATGTTTAAAGAAAAAAACACCATCCTCACCATATACATGACATTTTCATCAGCCTTACTGAACACAGATCACCATGTAAACATATATGCGATTTCTTAATAGATGTACACCTTAAAGCCATCTCTTCAAACATATATACCTCTCTGCATCTTTAAGTAAACTCAAAAGTCCCACCGTATATTTAGCTATGTGCAACCACAAGAAACATAACTCACCATCTAATCATAGGCAAAGCGGTCATATAAGTTAAAAACCACATTGACAAACACGTCCCAATACATACCTAACAAGTATTACTTCTTTCTAATTCATATACAGGTGGACAATATGTTCTCATCATTTATTTGTAACTACACTACTCCTGTGATATATCTTTTCATATCACTGTGATACTCTTATTTATAAAACTCCCATATACATCTTCATTTCTAATGTAATTTTATAAAGAATTAAAAAGTTATGTACATACCAGTGAATTCAGTTTGTATACAATATATTTTTGTTTTAACTCTTTTTGGATAATTTTGAGACTGTTAGGTTTTCTAAAATCTAAGCACAAGAATGGTACACCACTCTCATACAAAGCAACTATAAAATGGCAACCTCTTCAACTTTGCACTCTGTGATCATGAGAAAGGCAGCAAATGAAATCATGTCTTTCATTTTAGACTACACTATCTCCTCTTGTGAATGGTTAGTATCTGTTAACCCTTTTCCTCTCTTTCAAAAAGAGATTCCTATCTATGTGTGTTCATGATATATTCGCGATGATCGCAGAGAAATCGCGAAAAAAAACTAGAGTCCAAACCTATATCTAGCTTCATTTTTTTTAAATTTGAATACTACACAACAGTTTATTGCATAGTCCTGAGTTGGAAATTAAATCTTGCCATTACTTACATTGTGTCATCACTCCTCAACTTTTTCAAAAATGTTCTGTCTCTTTAACACCCTTCCCGATACCAATACACTCTTAGCTCAGTGTACCTAGCAATCCAGTGCAACCAACAGGTCACAAGTTCATAACACATTCTAGAAGGAACATGCTACTTCCAAATAAGATACAGCAGGTGTGCTTTACTCGAAAGATTCAAAAGCATATCAATGTCTGTATTACATTTCTTTTATTAAACAATAGCCAATAATAAGACTTCTTGCTGACAGCATCCAATGAATATATCTTTTTTCAAAAACCACCTCCATTTTAACTGCTTTTTCTTTGTAAAACTACCTTATTCAGCTCCAGCCTTCTCCTGACTGCTATTGCTCCTTCACTTCAAAATGCTTAGAGTATGGATTGTGGGCCACAGCTATGTCTATTGGGCTAAAAGGGCAGAAAAAAAGAGGTATTGACAGAGACTTGGGTTTGCCAAATGTGTAGATTACTTGGTTTGCCCAGAGAGTGTTAAAGTTTCATCAGTTGCTGGCTTTGGTTAAATCCATTGTGGATTCCCAAAATGCTCACCTCATGATTGTGCACTGTGGCGGCAATGACCTAGACACATTGACTGGGGTAGGGCTGGAAATCCTAATGAAAGAAATCTTTTCAGAACGGATCTCACTTTTCCCTCACACTGTCTTGGTGTACTATAATATATGCCAAAGACAGAAATGGAAGTGGTCAAATCAGTTCTGTCCACAGACTGACAACCACCATCCCAGAGCACTCAAACAGAATCTCCCATTCGGTCAATTCCTTCGGATAAGAAGGAACTGTAGTTCACTAATGGACTACCTCACTGAATCAGATACTTTGGCTCGAGACCTGCGACAGAGGGATTATCCACAACACACTGTGTCACTATCTCGCAAAAGAGCCAGAAATAACAACCGGGAAAGTTTGCTAGAGAGCGTACATAAGGATCCCGACACCACGATTACCTGTGTGACCACTTTTACTCCCGACTCAAATCGAGTGAGGAGTATCATTAAGAAACACTGGGGCATTCTGAATACAGGAGCATTAGATCTTCCCATTCCCAGATTCGCGTTCAAACGCACAAGTAACTTAAAAGACATGCTCATACACACACGACCAAGCACCCTGAAAACCAATGTACAAAGGGGACTATGGAATTTACCTCCCGTAGTTGGTCACTACCCATGTGGGGCTTGCTCGGTCTGCCCTCTTACCAAGACCACAAAAGAAATAACATTCACGAATGGGGTAAAATGGGTCCTTAAGAGTCACACCAACTGTAACACCAACAACTGTATTTATGTATTGACCTGTCCGTGCGGACTCCTTTATGTAGGGATGACGACCAGACCGGTGAAAATCCGGATGACTGAACACAGGAGTAACTTCAGGTGTCATAGAACTAACACCAAGATGACGACTCATTTTGAACATCACAAACACCCTCCTGACTCTTTTCGGTGGGTGGTTTTGGAAGCTCACCCCGGGATGCACCAAAACATTCTGTTCCGCATAGAACAGAGGTGGGTGCTGAGGTTGTCCTCTGATAAGGAGGGACTTAATGAAGACATACCTTGGAGTTTGCTGACGTGATACATCTATTGATGTACTGTCTCCACTTCATCCTTCCTTATTTCCGTGACTCGTGACTAGTACTGGCACTACTATTCCCTAGGTACTACCACCAACATGCGCTACACTGATACTAGTCATGAGCACTCTATAGGAAATAGCACCGCTAGGGGTCCTACCCCTTGTTGTGGCCATTATTACACAGGGTTAATCCCCGTTTGAATCCTACATCAAGTCCTGCCCCCGCCACCCAGTGTTTACTATAGTGGTGGTCTCTGTACCCAACAGCAACCATATCGATCACTGGGTGGTTATGAAATTCCCCCTTTTTACTTTAAAAACAAGGATTTGACACTCTCCAGGTTATCGAGTTGTTAATTGATTAGACACTACTGCAAGACCAGCTGGTGGTTTATGAGGCACACTCTCGGAGCACGAGTCCTTGTTGTTCCCCGCTTCATATATTTTTAGCTATATATTTTTAGCTATATAATCTGATGACTACCGCTTCATAGTGGCCCACAATGAGTTAATTGGGGAAACCTCCACTGACGCATACACAATGAGTGTTCCAACATGGCACCCGGAAGTGGAGTTTGACGCTCTAGTCGTTGTCTCTACCTTGATACCGGAAGTCCCGCCTCCATCTCTGACCGACCGGGGAATATCATTCGCACACGAATGAGCAGTGACATCCACCCGGGTCCGGCAGAGTGAGGGGTAGGTCGTCCGTGATCAGACGGAGTTGACAACGTGAGTACCGGGGGTTGGGACGAGTCGATGAGTGTGGGACCTGTTTGCCTTTGCTTGGACCTCCAACAGGGGATTTTTGGCATTATTAAGAGTGTCCGTTTGGCGGGACCTGCCTTGCTGTGTCCCGCACCCTCCTTCTACTCAGTGCGGGTGCCGTAGTTGAGGACATCGCCCGAGTGAGTTTTCCCACTGTGTACAACTTAGGAGGGAATGGCGACGCTGCACAGCTTTGGTCCTCGTCCATTGCGCTCACTCTTCTTGCGCTAACCTTTCATTGTGTTCGTTGCCCTACTTGGTTGCTAGCGATATCGGGGGTGCCAGCGGCACTCTTCAGTGTATCACTCTCGACCATCTGGCCGTGGTGATTAGCAGGAGCGCGCGGTACGACACACCACCGGTTTACCGCCTGCTACCAACGTGCAGGAGACACTGTGTTCTCTAAGCGATAGCCATCGGGATCTCAATGGGCCATACCCCTCTCGGGTCCCTTGTTGGTAACCTCCATCCCTTGTGCATTTATTACCTTTATTTTAGTAGTGTCATGAGGTGAGCTTCTACCTATATTCCGATGCCATAATTCCCCCACCCTCCCTTTGTCAATTGTTACAATCCACAGGACACTGAACCTTGCAGTGTTTTCACCTGCCGTGACACCTTGATGCTTTGAGCTGACCCAAGTTTGGGTGAGTGTGCTAGTATGCTGTGTATATTTGCATATTCTTTGCTACTTCTGTTTTTATTCTTTCTTCAAATTCGCCATGTGCATGAGCACATACATTTTTATGTGAAGCATGCTCATCTTTCACGTTTGTTTTGCAGTGTCACAATAGCATGGTCATATTTTGCACTTTTGCATTTAGGTTGAACTGCAGACTATAGTAGAACGATGTATTAATCGCTATGATTCTTCTCTCCTACAGGCAGTGTAGTTGATCGACAGGTACCACTTCATAGGGTGCTGTATGGGTGGTCACTTAACTGTGTACTTAACAGACCACCAACCATAAAGTGTAGAATGATCGATATTAGGTCCTGAAGAATTGCCGTTAATTTGACACTAGGCAAGAAACATGTTGGCCTGAGCTTCAGCACACAATCCTGCAATCTTAGAGCAGGCGTGTGCGCCTTTTTCTGGTTTTAATCAGGATAGTGACCACAGTCATTAAAATAGTTTTGGGTGGATCACTAACTCCTGTTTTAGATTGCACACATTACACATCTACACTCACTAGGGCCCTCACGCGCACCACACCCAACGGCTAAGAAAAAAGATCTCCGCCAAGAAGGCCCCACCACGGGTGCCGATCGGGTATTGCAGCGCCGACCCGATAAGGAGCAGACCCAGGGATGAAGCAAGACACCTAGCTGGCTGGGTGTGTGAGGGTCTTTTTCTGAAAGGAGATAAGAATTTCTCCGATCTCCATGAGCATTTACATGCCTTTTTTCACAACCATTGACCTGTAGGATCCTCTAGGAACAGCATACTTTTTCTTGTTGTGCTTCCGTGGGCCTGTATTCTGGACCTATTCAATTGGCCCTTAGCCCCTCCTTGTTGTCTCACAGACTGACAAAGCCAGGAAGCATGTTAATAAAACTGTTTCTGCATTCCTCAGAGACCATTGCATGGGCTGTATCTATAACAACAATCTGCGTTTTGACATGCTTGGAATTTATAGAAATGAGGGAGTGAACTTTACAGATGAAGGCAACAGGGTGTTTCTAAGTAACCTGAAACTCTGCATCCGGTCTTATGTATAGCAGCCATTTACACACAACCAACACAAAGGCTCTATTCAGAGCCACCCTAGTACCCGAAACATTGATAATTTTCTTTACATCGATCCTTTTATTCAGTTTTTGGGGATCTTCGCGACAACGTTGCGATCCTCGTGAATACATCGTGAGAACGGAAAACAAAGGCAGACATTCAATGACCATCAACACATCCAAAAATAATATGTAAGAAAATTCATTCTGAACATTTCCATACACATATTACTATATACATACTTCTTTCAAAGAATGCTTAAACTCATATTTTTGAACTACGTTTCTTTAAAAACCATCTTTCAGACCGATTTCCGTTTTCGTGGTTATTTAGGATGTCGCGACGATGTTGTTAACCGCGACGATTGCGCCTTTTCCATACAGTGAAAACACATAAATACATGCACACACATTACAGTATTTTACACACTAGAGGTTTATTACTGTACACTTCAAACTAGTGTTTTTCTAAGTGTATTTCTAGAACAACCATCTCTAAAACCTATTTTATATTTTCACGGTGACTCCTAATATCGCGATGATATCGGTGATCGCGATCCCCCTGTGATACATTGCAAAAGCGGAAAGTAAAAGCAGGATTTCAATAGCCACCACTACATTAAAAATATAACTATATAATTAATTCTAACCATCACAGTAGATAACTCACTATATAAATACCGCTATAAAAACATTTATCGGAATCTCAATATCTCTATAACAATGCGTATTATTGATTCACTGATTTTTTTTTATATTTCCACCAATATTCGCGATGACATCGGTAGTCGCGATGTCCCCGCGATGGTACAGAGGGGGGGTCGCGCTAGCGGTCGCAGCGGCGTCACAAATATCAATAACACCTCCATTTCTCAACCATGGGGTCAGAGTATCTCCACCCTGACCCCTTATGTGGGCTTTCACAAAGATTTTCAGCCCTGGGAAGCTTTCCCAATAGATAAAATGGAGCCGCAACTTTCTATTCAGGTTGTGTCCAGCCAAACAGAGCATTCCCGTTGGTGCGTGCATCCACTATTCATCCCGAAACCTTCACGAAATTTCCACAGCCAGAGATATCACTATAAAATTCAGCTTAAATTTCTCACAAACTACTGAACAGATTTACACCAAATAAGCAAAATGCACTTCCTTGAACCAACATCTACCTCCCTGCCAAATTTGGTGTAAGTCCGTACAGCAGCTCGGACTGTAGTTGTGGCTAAAGGTTCCTATGGGGAATTAATATTATAAACACAACCTTATTTCGCACCCCAAATTCTCTGTCCCCACTGCACGGATCACCCTCAAACTTTCCCAATCAATAGTACCCACCGTGACACTTGTTTGGCAAAATTTCATGCAGATTGGTCAAAGGATGCCAAAGTTATAGCCAAGTCAAAAAATGCTTTTCCTGTGGAAACTAGGTCCTAACAACAACTACCTATTGGCAACCACCAGTAGGTAATACTGGTGTTATATATAGAGTACCTACTGGTGGTCGCCAATAGGTAGTTATTATAGTTAGGACCCAGGTTCCTATATTCACTGAAAAACCCAAAGGTTACAGGGATGTTATAGTTAGGCTGACATTTCACTCATACAAAACCTGAGAAATTCAGCTGAGCTAAGTATAACTTGCAACCCCGCAATGCACTGCTTATGATCTCACATATTACATCACTCATGACATGGTCAGTGACATCACTGATGACATCTCAAATGAGATCACTGATGACATCATTGGTGACATCATCCAGTGACTGTGAGTGTTTTTAAAATGTTTATGAGTGTTAAATATATATACTAAGGTGTATTGATAAAGCAGTGGGTGTATGAATGCCTGTATCGATGATTCAGTATAAGTGAGTGATTAGGTGTCTCAGTGAATGTATGGGTCAGTGACTAGGTTGTCTGAATGTCTGAATTAGTCTGTCAGATGGTGTCTAAGTGGCTGTATGGGTTGGTGATTGGGTACATGAGTGGTAGTATGGGTGATTGATTGGTTGTCTGAGTACCTGTATTGGTGTATGTGAATGCCTGCATGGATGAGTGAGTGGGTGAGTTAGTGGATGTATGGGTTAGTGAGTATGTAAGAGAAGGGCTGTATAAATGACTGAGTGTGTATATGGCTATGTTGGTGAGTGAATGGATGTATCAGTGGTATATGGGTGAGTAACTGCATATGTGAAAGGTAGTATAGGTGAGTGCTGGAGTATATGAGTGACTGTGTTTGTGAGAGTGGCTGTCTGAGTGAGTGTATGCTTGTGTCTATGGCTGTATAGGTGAGTGAGTATGTGTTAGTAGCTGTATGAACAAGTGAGTGGGTGTGTGTATAACTGTATAGATGAGTAATGGCTGTCTGATTTACTCTATAGGTGAGTGAGTACATGTGTGAATAACTCTATGAGTGACTAACAGGGCGTAAGTGGCTGTATGGCTGTATGAGTGGACATATCAGTGGCTGTATTAGTGAGTCAGTTGGTGTATGAGTGGCTGTATGGTTAACTGAGTGAATGTGTGTGTAGACCTATGAATCAGTGAGTGGGTATGTAAGTACTGGTATTGGTGTGTCAAAGGTTTTATGAATGGTAGTGCAGAAGTTGCAGTGGGTGTATGAACTGTTACATGGGGGTCTGAGTGGGTTCATCAGAGTTTCTGTGGATGATGTCATCAGTAATGTAATTTGAGATGTCATCAGTGATGTCATAAGTGTTGCAGAAAACTAATAGATTCTGTTATGTGTGCTCATACATTCCCCATGCAGCAGGCACAGATAGACTGATTTTTCCTAAGGAAGTACCACCATGCATTGCAAAGTGTCTCCTACACCTGTTCCTCTGCTGAATACGAGGACAAGTTCAGGTTCTTAAAGCCGACATATCTGAGGTGTTTGTAAATACCACAGTATGGGACCACACCCCCATAATGCACCAGGTTATCACTAACAATGCCCACATTGAGGAGGATATAAGAAATATGTATGAGATAGGACTTCCTAATATGGACCGTAGGGCAGCCTTCGCTAGGAAGAATGGCGTTATAACAATACCATCACCTCCAACAGTATGTAATGCCTCCATACCCCACAACCTACCATGCCCATGCCAAAATAGAACTGTTCTACGACTATGGTCATGAATTTATGTCCATGGCAAATGGAGTGTTCCAGGCTACTTGGTATGTAGAGCAGCCTCCTTGGGGGCCACCTTGGATAGACTTGGATTATGAAGATGGGATTGATTGGGAGGTTGAGGATGAATGTCACCAAATATGGTCTCAGGAGGGTGGGAGGTACACTTGGGATGAGGAGAAAATGTCCAAACATAAAAAAGCTTTCAAACTAAAATCACCCTTTCTCTGTTTTCTAGGAAATGGCATGGTACCTGTTGGCCGCGACTCTGGATGCAACAGCACTATATTCAATCAATCAATCAGGGTTTTGTAGAGCGCACTACTTACCCGTTAGGGTCTCAAGGCGCTGAGGGGTGGGTGTGAGCAGCTCATTCGAAGAGCCAGGTCTTGAGGTCTTCCGTCAATTGTGCAGTGTCGGACTTCACCAGAAGTGAAGGGGGAGATCGTTCCAGGTCTTGGCTGCAAGGTAGAAGGACCTTTCACCGGTTCTGGTCCTGTAGAAGCGTGGGACAGTGGCTAGGGAGAGGTCAGCTGAGCGGAGGTTTCTCTTGGGGGGCATGGAAGTAGAGGTGGTTTTTGAGCTATTGAGGTCCGATGTTGTGGAGGACCTAGTAGGTGTGCGTGAGCAGCTTGAATGGTATTCTTTTTTTGACGGGGAGCCAGTGGAGGTCGCGTATGTGTTAGGTGATGTGATTGTGCCATGGGATATCAAGGATTAGTCTGGCTGCGGCGTTTTGGATGGTCTGGAGTTTGCGGAAGAGTTTTATGTTGATTCTGTCGTAGAGGGCATTGCCGTAGTCTACTGGTGATGAGGGCGTGAGTGACCATTTTCCTGGCATCGGAGGGGATCCACTTGAATGTTTTACGTAGTATGCGGAGGGTGTTGAAGTATGCGGAGGAGACAGCGTTGATCTGGCGATTCATAGTGAGCGATGAGTCCAGTATGATGCTGAGATTATGTGCATGGTCTGTCGGGGTAGGTGGGTTTCAGAGGGCAGGGGGCGACCAGGTGTCGTTCCATGCAGAGGGGGTGGAGCAGAGGATGAGGACTTCTGTTTTCTCTGAGTTGAGTTTCAGGCAGCTGTTCTTCATCCAGGTTGCAACGGCTTTCATCCCTTCTTGGAAGTTGTGCCTGGTGATGTCGGGTTTCTTGGTGAGGGAGAGGATGAGCTGGGAGTCATCAGCGTAGGAGACGATGTTGAGCCCGTGGTTTCTGACGATGGTTGAGAGGGGGCCATGTAGACGTTGAAAAGGGTAGGGCTGAGGGAGGATCCTTGGGGTACTCTGCATCTGATCTCTGTCGGTTCTGAGAGGAAGGGGGGGAGTCCTATTCTCTGTGTTCTGTCCGTGAGGAATGAGCGTAACCAGTCTAGGGCCTATCCTTGGATGCTGGCATCGTGAAGTCTGGTGGCTAGTGTGCGGTGGGAGACTGTGTCAAAGGCTGCTGATAGGTCCAGATATATTCAATGTGGACTTGCAATATGGCACCTCCAGCCTGATGGACTTCTACTGGGCATGCAGAGAATGTCTATCTCCAACTGCCTCCTCAATGGAATGGATAGTGTACCCTAGTAGCAATGCAAAAAGTCACCCTGGACGTCCCTGCAGCCAACATTTCCTACATCCATGCCCATTCAATGACTGGCTCTGTTACCTTGCTTCACCGACATGGACGGTATACTGAGTACTTTGGGTTGACAGCCTTTAATGAAATACCCCAGGAGTTCCGTCTATTCAACGAGGCCCAGCTGTTTTTCGGAAGCATCATTCCCATGTTCCAGATCAAAGCAAATGCCAGCTGGATCCAGATCACCCACTGTGAATTCATGCGAGCCATCAACAATACCAAGGGACGGACTAAACGCTGTAAGGGAGGAACAGCGTCCCTTGAGACTGATGGTAATGCAATACCGCATAAACTGGGGTGGCACGGTGAGCAAAAAAATGATGGATTTAGCCCAGATCTCCTGACTGGGGGTGAATGTTTGATTTGCTCTGCATTCCATCCATTATCTGTGTGTCTTTTGCTTTTGCGCCCTAGGTGCGCCGGGTATGCCCGGACGTGGGACCCGGGCTCACCGTGTCACTGGATTCAAGCTAGCCTGGCTGATGAGGGGTGATGCCCCGAAACTGGTCCCAGGATGCTTGTTTTCAGTCCAGGAAGGACCTGGCTTGGCAGTTCAGGCTGGGCTGTTCCCAGGAGGAACAGGGTCAAGACAGATTTGCATATGGCTGGGTCTAAACTGGGATGGCACAGTGAGCAAAAGAACGATGGATTTAACCCAGATCTCCTGACTGAGGGTGAATGTTTGATTTGCTCTGCATTCCGTCCATCATCTGTGTGTTTTGCTTTCTCGCCCTAAGTGTGCCGGGTATGCCCAGACGTGGGTCCAGGGCTCACTGTGTCACTGGATTCAAGCTAGCCTGGCTGAGGAGTGGTGATGCCCCAAAACCGGTCCCAGTATGCTTGTTTCCAGTCCAGGATGGACCTGGCTTGGCAGTTCGGGCAGGACTGTTCCCATGAGGAACAGGGTCAAGACTCATTTGCATATGGCTGGGTCTAAACTGGGGTGGCATCGGTGAGCAAAAGAACGATGGATTTAACCCAGATCTCCTGACTGGGGGTAAATGTTTGATTTGCTCTGCATTCCGTCCATCATCTGTGTGTCTTTTGCTTACTGATAAACAAGTCCCCGAGCCCCCGCTCTCTGTGCTCTGAAAATAACCCGTAAACTTAGATAAACGTTTGTACCTTTTGGAACTTCTGCTTTCCAATAAGTTATGTAAATTGTTTTCAATAAATTGCCCAGCTTTGTTATGTTCTGCAGTCAAACACCTGCCACTGTTTTGATTTTGCCGTCACTAGTTCCTCTTTAAAACTGTATAAAAGGACTGCCCACTGACCAACTCGTTGATCACCTCGTATAGTATCTTTCACAGAGAGGTGCTCCCAGCTAGCTGATTGATTTATTGATATTTCAATTTTTGATAGGGGTATTTTGTCTCATTGCATTTTGCTATTCACTTTCTCCCTCTCTCTCTCTCTCTGAATTACCTTTATTCTTGAATAATGATGTGTCTTTGACACTTGTTATCTACTCCTGGCTCACTCCCTGCATCTCAGAGTGTACCTTGTTATTTCAGATAACACATTAAATGTTGGTTCCTGCTAGGGAAAAAACCACACTCTAACAAGCTGTATTAGTGAGTGGGTTGGTGTATAAGTGGCTGTATGGGTAACTGAGTGGATGTGTGTGTAGACCTAAGAATCAGTGAGTGGGTGTATACGTACTGGTATGGGTATGTCAATGGTTTTGAGGATGGTAGTGTGGAAGTTGAAGTGGGCGTATGGAAGGTTACATGGGAGTGTGAGTGGGTACGTCAGAAATTCTGTGGATGATATTATCAGTGATGTCACTGACCATGTCATGAGTGATGTAATATGTGAGGTCATAAGCAGTGCATTGCTGGGGCATGAGTTATAGTTAGCTCAGCTAACTATAACTGTTGAATTTCTTTTTGTACAAGTGAAATTTCCTCCTAATTATAAAGTCCCAGTAACCTTTGTTTTTTTCAGTGAATTTCTAAGTTTTTTTATTCTATTTCCCAACTATAATGGCTCTGTAACCTTGTTTTTTTCAGTGAATTTCTAAGTTTTTTTAAACGGTAGTCCTTACTATAACATCCCTGTAACCTTTGGTTATTTCAGTGAATTTCTAAGGTTTTTTAAAATTCCATTTCTTAATTGTAACGTCCATTTTTTAAAGTGAGCCTCTGAGATTTTTTTATTTTCTTTCTATAATTAAATATTGTATATTATATTTATATTATATACCACTCATTTTTTGATTTGGTATGTGTTTATCAGAAAGTACATTAATAACTGGTTTTATTTGTAAGAATTTTTTGAGTAGGCACAACATTGTCACATTTACTGTGGAGAATCTGTGATCAGCAAATGCATTTCACATGCTGAAAAATATACTTAAAGACATTTTTTAAAATAAAGTTTAAGTTTAAATATTTAGTAAGATATTGTTTCAACTTTTCGTTCTATGATCAATTTAAGAAAAAACCACCTTGACAAAAAAAAATTATATTGGCGACTGCCGACGTCATCGCAGTGATGTCGGTAGTCGTGAAGAGCGTGTGGTTTGTACAAAGTGTAAAATACATATATAGACACATTCTACTGTATATTTAACAGTAGAGCTTTATTAGTGTACTTTTCAGACTCATATTTCTGTAGTGAGTTTCCAGAAAACTCGTCTTCAAAGACTATTTTCCGTTTCTGCGGTGGCGCCGGGGGTCGTGATGATATCGGTAGCCGCGGTCACCGCGAATACGTCACAAAATGACAAAACAAATACAGACATTCAATAGCCACCACCACATTCAAAACATATAACTGCAAAATGGATTATAACCAACACAGTAAACACATTACCATCTAAATTACTGTATAATAGCATGTACAACTCCCCAAATATCTCTATAACAGTGCATACGTAATCTATAGCTGCATGCACCACTGTATCACTAAGTCTCTCATTTACTGTATAAGTATATGAGAGGATCTGTGTAGACGCATGAGTGCCTTTGTACATTTGTAAGTAAGTATATGACTGTCTGACCGGATCTTTGAGTGGATACATGAGTGTCTAAGTGGGTGTCTGAGTGGGTGAGTGAGTGGGTGCGTAAGTCTCTCAGTGGGTCTATGACTGGCAGCATGAGTCTCTGAGTGGTTCTGTCAGTGGGTGTGTGGGTCTCTGAGTGTGACATGAGTTCAAGAGTGTATAGCTGACTAGGTGCATACATCTCTGAGTAGGTCTATGAGTGGCTGTATGAGTGACTATATTGGTGTGTGTGTCTTAGTGACTCTGTGAGTGTGTGTATGAGTATCTCAATGGGTCTGTGAGTGAGAGCATAAGTCTCTGAGTGGGTGAGTGAATGGGTGCATGCATGACTGTCTGAGTGGGTCTGTGACTGGGAGGGCAAGTGTGTGGGTGGGTCAGTGAGTGGATGCATGAGCCTTGAGTGGGTAAGTGAGTGGGTGTGGGTATATCTGAGTGAGTTTGTGAGTGGGTGACTGAGTCCATAAGTCTCTGAGAGGGTCTGTGACTGACTGTGGGTGTGACTGTACGGGTCTGTGAGTGGGTGTATGAGTGTCTGAGTAGATCTGTAAGTGGGGCTATGAGTGTCTCAGTGGGTCTGTGAGTACATACATGAGTGTGTGAATGGGTCTGTAAGTCAGTGCATGAGTCTCTGATTGGGTCTGTACATGGGTGCATGACTCTCTGAGTGAGTCTGTTAGTGGGTGTATGAGTATCTGAATGGGTCTGTGAGTGGGTGCATGAGTGCCCTGGTGGGTCTGTGAGTGAGTGTAAAAGTCTCTAAGTGGGTATGATACTGTATGCATGAGTCTATGAGTGGGTCTCTAAGTAGGTGCATGAGTCTCTGAGTGGATCTGTACATGGGTGCGTGACTCTCCGAGTGAGTCTGTATGTGGGTGCATGAGTATCTCAGTGGTTCTGGAGTGGGTGTATGAGTGCCCAAGTGGTTCTGTGAGTGGTTGTAAGAGTCGCTAAGTAGGTATGAGACTGTACGCATGAGTCTATGACTGAGTCTCTAAGTAGGTGCATGAGTCTGAGTGGGTTTGTACATGGGTGCGTCACTCTCCGAGTGTGTTTGTAAGTGGGTGCCTAAGTACCTGAAGGGGTATGTGAGTGAGTGAGTGCATGAGTATCTGAGTGGGTATGTGACTGGATGTATAAGTGTGTGAGTAGGTATGTGAATGGGTGTATAAGTGCCTGAGTGAGTTTGTGAGTGCACACATGAGTGTTTGACAGTGACCGGCGAGTGTGTACTAATATTATTTATATATTTATATATTTATATGTATGTATGTATATATATATATATATATATATATATTATATATATATATATTTTCACTAATGTTCGCAATGACTTCGCAATATCCCCACGATGGTACACAGGGGCCATGCTGGCGGTCGCTGCGTCATTGCGAATATCGAGCGCGATTAAAAAAATCCATTTTTAAAACATAACTTGTGTCACAAACACACCCATTTCTCAAATATGAGGTCAGAGTATCTCCACCCTGACCACTTATGTTAGCTTTCAAACAAATTCCCGAATGATCAAATGGTGGCTGCAACTTTCTGTTCAGGTTGCATCCTGCCAATTGCAGCATTCCCGATGGCACACGCATCCACAATTAATCGCAAAACCACTGCGAAATATCCGCGGCCAGAGATAGATCTATAATTTTTAGCTTAAATTTCTCAAAAACTATTGGACAGATTTGCACAAACTAACAAAAAGCATAATTTGCATAACAACATCTACATTTCTGCCAAATTTGGTGTAATTCCGTCCAGCGGTTCGGGCTGTAGGTTTAACAACGCGTTACTATGGGAATTAACATTACAAGCGAACCCTTTATTGGTGCCCCTATTTCTTGGTCCCCACACCACGGATCACCCCCAAACTTACCATGACACACAGAACATACATTGACACTTTTTGGGAAAATTTCATGAAAACTGGTTAAATGACGCTAAAGTTATAGGCAAGTCAAAAAATGCTTTTCCTATGAAAACAAGGTCCTAACTATAACTACCTACTGGCGATATATATATATAAACATATATACACACACAACACTTACCTTAAATATACCTACGTAGGGTGGTAAAGGCATGCATGGTAAAGGCATTGCATGGTTAAGGCACTGCGATAGACATTGCGTGGTAAAGACAGCATTGTAAAGGCTTTTTCCCCCAAGAAGTGGGGAAAAATTTTACAAAATGGTAATAGGGCCCTCGTAACATCATGCTCCTACCATTGCAATTATGCTCATTGTACTCAGGTATGTCAAGGTCAGTGAAAGGTATATCAATGGGCAAGCCAGTGGTGGCAGCTACCACTCCTTTTATCACTAATTAATGCTCAGAACAATAATAGGCTGAATAATTCTGCCAACATGTGAACCTGCAGCTACCCACAGATCTCAAAGGCAAGTCTCTGAACTATCTTCAGGCTCCCACAAGAATATGCAACAAAGGCTCATTCTGCATGGGTTGTGCACATGCTGCTGAAATCTGTGTCTTACACATGCTTCTGAGCTTGACTACTATGGGTGGGCGGTGGAATCTTTTGCTACCCCACACTCTGCTTGGAGCACAGAGTTCGGCAAAAAAACTCAGCCGACCTCCGGCGGAGCGGAGTTTACCAGCACGCTGCCGTGGCGCTCACCCCTGATTGTGTTTACATCTTTCTGAGAGAAAATAAGAGCGTACACAAGACATGGGACCTCCAGAAGCAGCAGGACATGAATTTCGGCGCTGTCGTTGCTTTGCATTGTTTTGTACCGGGCAGGGCTCTCTCTCAGCTGCACGTTCTTTGCCATTGTTCAGGAAGAGCTCTAAAATGCATGCTTCTTTTGCACTGAATGGGGAAGGCTGCACGGGGCAAGGAATGGGAACATTTAATTGGACACGCTCAGAAGGGGGTTGGCCGTGAATTCGTCAGTCTTGTTGCAGGCTTGGGCGATGACAAAGCTGCACTTAATATAGTGCTGAAAACTACAAACCCCGGAAGCCCATGCGGTCTTTCGCCAGTAAAATGCTTAAGGTCATGGGGCTGCCAGTTTCTGTGAATTGTATCGGCTGTGGTTAAATATCCAGCCTCAGTGAGCAAGGCAAATGATGTCTGCTTGTAGTCTGCCGAAGGAGAACGGATGCATTGGCCATGCCAGTGATCTGGAGAGGGAGGCATGCACATAGGCTGAGGGGGCTGGCCCGTGTCTACAACATGCCTTCCTGCCACCCCGGCCAAGGAAGCACAAAAGCAAGGCCACTGAGGTAACCAGTCTGAGCCCCTGCAGCAACACGCAGCAACATGTCATGCCCAACAAAAACCTGAACAAACTGCGCCAGCTCCATGTGCTGGTGGAGGAGAAGAAGTCACTGGATGCATGCAGCCTGGTGCTGCTGGGCATCCTGATGATGGTGCTATACACCGAGCTACTCTGGTTAGGTCACTGCCAGGTGAGTGGCGCATTTTCTCCCCTGTCTTTTGATATTGAAATATCACATTTTATACAGCGATGACAAGGAGCCTAGAGGTGGTTCAGTGCGCACTGGCCTAAATCTAAATAGGATATACTTACAACTAACCTTTTTTAGGATCTCCCAGGTTTGCTGAATATAATAACCTATACAAAGTGTGAACTAGCCTGTCCAGCAGCACACACATTGCTCATGCTCTTGATGACATTCCTAGTCTCTCCACAGCAGACCACCTATTCACTAGCTTTAAGGCACATCACTTAATGAGTGCATTTCACAGAAAGGCGGTATGTGGCAAAGAGGGCTCGGGGAACTATTGGGGTTTATCTGAACATCTACCATCGGCACCTTACTTGACGCCGGTTACGTACTCCTTTGGACTTTCAAAACAAAAGGCCACCTGAAGAAGTCATAGTGGCCAAGCAATACTCCGCCCGCGGATGGAACTCTGCAGAATTCAGCAGAGATTTTTGGTAACTCAGTGGAATTCCACAGAGTCCATCTCAGCATGCTCCACCCAGGCCTATTGACTACCAACAGAACTGACTCACCCATTTATCCTTCCAAGGTCAATTAAATGAGTGTCTTTATATTAGGTCATCATCGCCATTAAGTGTCCGTAGACAATAGTTTAAGCTGGGATCAGTATAAATGGCTAACATATTATTTACTTTTTACACAAGTTATCACAGGAAATATTTTTTGCCCGAATTTAGAATTTTACTGACCTGCATACAGGGTCAGATGTATTACAAAAACACAGTTATCTTTTAAATTTGTTTTTTTAAACTTTGGGTGGAACTACTTCACAGCCAGTGTGTAGATGAGTGTAAACATGTGTACTTTTTTATTATTTGCGGTCATGAGGGCCACAATTTCGTGGTGGCATGGAACTTCTTTTCAATCACTGGCATTTTCTTTTTAAATTTAGCCAGGCCTTAATCTCATCTGTGAGCTGCTGTAAAGGCTGCGAGGTATCTAGTAAATGCCACACCCTTTTAGATTTTTACTCTCCCCATGCCGTTAATCACACATGCAAGAAGATTAGACTAGATACTGGATATTGTGTTGTATGGCACTGTAATTGGATTGATATGGTGCCTCATACCGACCAGGCATATAAGTGCATTGGTGGAGGGTAGGTACTCTGTGGGAAATGGCTTGGTTTAAACAGTGTTGACTTGTAGTGTGGTTTATATGGATGGTGTTTTGGTGCAGTGCATATTTAACCAGAATTATCTTAACCTTACTTAGGCTGCTGCACCTACACATGTGTTGGAGAGAATACGAGTGAAGGATTGAGCGCATGCACTTTACATCAGTTTACAGCTGTGCCGGTTGAAATAGTGTGGTTTGTTAGTGTAGTCTATGTGAGAAGTGTTTTGATCTCATGTGTAATGAGGTATGAATGCACTTTAATTTGTCATGATATTTGTGTAGCTGCACTAGTGTGAAGTGGAACAAAGTAGAGTGAGAGGTAGTTACATGTGTAGATGTACCTGCTGTCCAAGCCAGGCTAAGTTTAAGGTTCTTGTTTGGGTTAGAAATGCAGAGCAGCAACCCACAGAAATGCACTGGATTACAAGAAGCCAAGGTGAATGCTTCTTGGAGTCCACCAATAAGTGACAAACTGCACTCTCAGGCATGAACTACTTCAAGATAGCCATGCCAAATGATCTGAAGAGTCTAGCCATGAGAAACTAAGGAGTAACTCACAGGAATGCAATGAATACATCTCCTGAGCAGCAGACCCATGAGTGACACAGGTGAAACCACAGGAACACATTGTATTACAGGCAGCAACTCTAACTGCACTTTGAAATCAACTAATGAGTGACAGAGGCAGTGGTGTACAAAGGGTGCCATGTGCCCTAGTGCAAGCAAAACCAAGTCCCCTGGCTGTAGGGTGGCTAGTAAAATACAACAATATACAAGTCTAAGGGGACCTCTCAGGCCTCCGGGCCATGGAAACACAATCCTTGCTGCACCATTGATACGTAGCCCTGGAAACAGGAGAACTCCTAGGCATGCACTGGATATCAGCAGCTATGACAGGTCACTGATATAAATCACTCAGTGGCAAAGAGGGGTCATGCACAGGAGAAATGCAGACATGGCAAATGCCATTTAGAGCCCAAACCAAGGTGACAGAGTGCTATCCAAAGGCATGCAGAGCATCAATCAACCCTGGTAACTAAACTGAAAGGTTTGGCTAATAACAATAAAGAGGCAACCCAGAGGGAAGCATTGACTACAGGCAGCTATGACAGATGATTTATATAGTCCACACAGGAATGAGAGGTGACCAATTAGTAGTCATGATCTGGATATAGGCGCCACAGTGAATGTTCTAAGGAGTCCATCCATTGCAAATGGAGGAATAACTAACAAGCATGCATGTTAGAAAAAGTAGCAATAATAGATGTTGTTTAGGGAATGCTCAGGAGCAAGAGAGGAGTAACACACAGACATGATTTGGTCACAAGCAGCCAGTGTTCCAGTTCACGATGGGTGTGAGCAAGCCAACCAATTGCAACTATGCAAAGTAGGAAAGAAGAAAACCAGAAACTGTGGAAAGTCACAAACCAACGAGACTATGGCCTAAAGATCAGTTTTTCACTCCTAAAATGCAGAACTGTATTAGAGTAATGTGGGAAAGAATCATTATTACAAATTTTAAACAAAATGTTCATAGTCTTACATAGTAAAGTCACACTTTCATGAAAAGACAGCATCAATAGATTTTTTTTTTTTTTGACATTTTTCAATTACATACAGAATATGGTACAGCGAACATCGTAATACGTCATGCTATAATGATATAGGGCAAATATCTATGGGCCTGATCACAATGCCTGTCAGACTCTCTTCCGACCGACACCGTAGCGGAAGCAGGACCGCCCGATTAAAAGTCGGCGGTCCCACTGCCCTGATTACGATAGCAACCGCCTTCGCGGCAATCGCAATGTGTATATTTTCTATTGCGTCATGTACTACGGGCTGCAGCACACGTCCCAATTGAAAATAAACACATTAAAAACATCCCTGCACTATGTGGCAGTCATCATGCGGTGCCTGCCACATGGTGCAGGGATGTTTAGGGGGGCACCATAGGTGCCTCCCAGGCCCCATAGCGGAGGGCCAGGGGGTAAGGGGGCCCTGCCGGTCCCCCAAAGTCACTTTCTGCCTGCCTTTTCATGGCAGATGAACCGCCAATAAAGGGCAGGCAGAAAGGGACATTGTAATCCCTACCGCGGTGCCTGAGCAGACACCACCTTCATTGTACGGAGTACTGACCCTCCAACACACCAACAGGCTCCTTGAGCCTGTCAGAAGCGCAGCGGACAGTACCTCCCCTAGATGCCTCCACCCGCCGCATCGTAATGCGGGGGTAGGACCGGAGGGTCAGATGTTGGTGGGTCTGACACCGATGAGCCGTCGGTGTCGGACCCACTGACATCGTAATCAGGCCCTATGTCACATTGTGGTGGAACACAACAATAGGATGAACTGAGTTCAGGGTAAAGACAGCATCAATAGATTATTACAGCTCTTCAGTCTGCAGACAATAATGCAGTTCTTTCAACCGGAAAGTCAGTTAATATATCAAAATTTATTAAAACCAACTTACAGCTAAAGAGTATTTGGTTCATACAGTTCTTGAATTACATTTGATTTAAGCATTTTTGGGGGGTTTTAAGTTCATAAAAGGCTAAGCAAGCTTCCCACAATCAGTCCAGAAGTCAAAGACTTCCATTACTTCCATTGTGTTTAAATTAAAACTTCAAGATGTGGAACCTCCATGTCTTAAACTGACAGATACCCAGTTTATACCACATATTTCAATGAGTCACTCATTCCAGACCCTTGCCATCATTACGAGTTGGCCTGCGTTATCCAACCCCTGCATAAACCCCTATTTGCGGAATTATGAGCTGGCTGGTATTTACTGCATTTGGTGATTATTGGGTGGGTTAAATATTTCTCACTGTTAGATTTGGCATCTTTTAGCATGTTCCCCCTGTCTTTTTGCTTTCTGACCCCCCGATTTTGACTCTGTTTTTGCTGGTTTAGTGTCTCTGCGCACTTTCTCACTGCTGTTCAGTGTTAAAGTGCAAGAGCTCCTGTTGTAAATTGTTGTTATGGATTGGTGATTCCATGATTGGTCATTTGATTTACTAGTCAGTCCCTAGTACAGTGCACTGTGTGTGCCCAGGGCCGGAAAATTAAATGCTGCTAGTGGCCTTGCAGCACTGGTTGTGCCACCCACACAAGCAGCCCTTCAAAGGTAACCAGACCAGCCACTGCAGGGTCTGCGCGCAGTTTGTAACTGCCATGTCGACTTGGCAAGTGCACCCACTTGCCAGGCCCTACCCTTCCCTTCTCTTACATATTAGTCACCCCTAAGGTAGGCCCAAGGTACACATGTGGGCAGGGCGCAGTGTATGTGAAAGGTAGGACATGCCCTGATGTGTGTGGCATGTCCTGATAGTGAAATACTGCCATTTTCGTTTTTCACTACCGAAAGGCTATCTGGCCCATAGAAAAGCATGTGAGTTAATTTATAACATCTTATAAATATGACTTCCCATTGGGACCAGATAGGAAAATAAAGTTTAGTATGCCTGACTTCAGAATCTAAAGATGCATCTTTTAGTAAAGGTGATTTTTACATTCTGTGTTTGAAAATACCACTTTTAGAAAGTAGGTATTTTCTTGCTTAGCCATCCTGTGTGCCTCTGCTAGGATGTGTATAGACTGTCTGGCTTTGGATTGACAGGGGCTTGGGATGTGCAATGGCTCCAAAGAGTCTGGATGAGTTTAGAGTAGTGGGAGGAGATTTCCTTGCACCTGAATGGGCCTGGTCTGCTGCAGACAATGCTGTCTCCTCCTCCTGCTGGGAAGCTGGGCCAGAGAGGACCAAACTGGTTTGGACTAAGCACAGACACTCTCTGCCTAAGAGGACACAGGAATAAGGGTTATAAAAATTGAGGCCCAGACCCCACAACTTTAGAACTCTTTTGGAACCAAGAAGACTGCATAGAAGAAGAGCTGGAAAAGCTGTGAGGAGGGACTACCACTTTGCTGTGTGCTTTGCTGTGTTGGCCTGCAGTGGCTACTTCTGTCTTGGGCAGTGAAAGGACTGGACTGAACTTTCTGCAACTTTCTTTTTGTGAGTTTCTCCACGGGCTTGAGGTAGATTTTGCCCCCTGTTCAAGAAGTCTCAGGAACAGTAAAGAGTTCAAGTTCATCTGTTACCAACACATTTGGGACTGTGTGTTTTGTGCTGCAACAGAAGAAAAACAACCGGATGCCGTCAACGACGCCGCTGCCGACTCCGTGTCCTGAAGGCACCGCAGAGGGCACCGCTGCACTTTGCACCGAAACCCTGGTCTCACCGACGACGCCACCTGAAGCCGCCACTGAGCCGCTGCTTGCACCGCTACCTGTGGGCACCACTCTCCGCATCGCCTCGCTTCATGACGCCGCCTTGGTATCCCCAACGATGCCGCTCCATGCTGACATCGACACTGCTGTTTGCACCGTGGTTCGAGGGCACCGCTCATAAGTTACATGATGCGCCGTCCTCATCCCACACCGCAGCCTTGGTCCACCGACAACAGAGCCATTGACTCCAGTTCGTCAGCCAACTACAGCGCTTTAGCAACGACGATGACGCTGCTTGCACCGTGACCTGCAAGCACCGCGACGAGCATCACATCAATTTGCACCGCAGCCCTGGTCTCACCGACGCAACTGGACGACCGTCACCGAGCCACTGCCTACACCGCGACCTGAGGGCATCGCATGCCGCACCGCTGCACTTCACACCACAGCCCCGACGAATGCCAACACCGGCGCTCCCGACTTCAACCACGAGGAGTTCGATCTGCAACGCGTGTGACTTCAAGGGCCTGACGACTCCTGCACCGACCTCCGGAACCGACACCTGCAGACGCTGGCCTTTCGAGGCTCATCGAGAGGTCGCCGACACCCTACATTTCTAAAGGTACTGTTTTGCGTGTCTTACCGTCACCGTAGCTGGCCCGCGATGTCGCGGTCAGCCAGAACTGTTTGGATTTGTGGTTCTCGACGCCGTGATAGCCCCAGACGGAGATATCGACTTCAAGGAGCTGTATTTCAAGCCTATTTTGATTACTGAAGATTTATTAGAACTGTATGGTGGATTTTTTTTATCATTTTTGGTCTTGTTTTAAGTATATAAAATATTGGATATTTTTCTAAACTGGTGTGGTGTCCTTTTATAGTGTCTTCACTGTATTACTGTTGGTTATGTGCAAATACTTTACACACTGCCTCTAAGATAAGCCTGACTGCTTGTGCCAAGCTACCAAGGGGGTGAACAGGGGTTATTTTAGGAGTGTAACTCTCTTTTCCTGACTAGAAGGAAGAGTCCCTACTTGGACAAAGGTGCAAACCCTTGCCAACTAGAGACCCCCATTTCTAACACTCACCCTTCATTAAATGTTTGCAGGTTAAACTTGCCGAACTTTCAAAGGGGAAAAATACACATAATTTACTGTATCATGCAAATTTTGGAGCAGTAAGCACACAATTCCACGTTATTTCCCAGAAAGTTTTAATATATGCTATTTTAGCACCTTGTGACATACCATGCCCAAGGGTGTTGCTATTTATCTGGAGCGCTAAAAAGCTACCGACCGACTCAGAATCAGGACGCAATGGCTGCTCAGACTTCATTTTAATTTCAGAACTGAAAACTGGATATTAAGAGGAATCCTCCTGACATTTCATCAAATTATTGACTTCCAGAATTTTAGCCACGGAGGTATTTACAGTATCAAAGCCCTTCACAGTTCAGTTTCATCTTTCCTTCTTAAAACCCCCTTCGGGCTGTATTTAGACGCGAAAGGTTTCAGTTAATCATACCCTCATTTCTTTTCCCCTTTTAACTCACACGAGAGTAAACTGTTCTGTAGATACATGAACAGATATGCATAAAAATAAAACATTATATGAAAAACCTATTTCTAAAACGGTTTAAATCTTATTTTTTATTTTTATAAAATAAAAGCTACATTCTGCTTTTGGTATTCAGCCTGTGTAATGTCTCTGAACAAGAATTTAATTGAAACCCCGTTTGCTGGTCTTTAAACCTCTCTTCATGCCATCGAATAGATAAATGTGAAGGTTATCACTTGAGTCCGGCACTTCCTCTCTAGATTGTTCTAGCCTGAGTCATTAAAGTTGATAGCCTGTACATCACACCTCGTCCAAAGAATAGGTTTTGAAGAGGATAATACTGCTTCTGTGTAAACAGAAACTACTTTATACATCTCCAGGACATTAATTGCTACTCTTCTACTGTGGCTTCGAAAAGTTGAGAAAAACACACCTCTAGAGGTCCTTAAATAAAGCATGTTACAGGTTCAATCGAATTCTGCAATGCAGTAATGCTGTTTTAGTGGATTTTCCAGAGAGAAAAAAACTGAAAGTGGCCCTGCACATTGGATTCCTTCTCCAATCTGCTTTTCAGAAAGGTAGAGGTGTCTAGCCTATCCCACCCACTGTCTGATGACCAGGATCACTGTAATTATAGGACAGTGAAAGATCAATTTATGCAGCAAGTTTGAGTAAATTATGTAACATGAAAAGGCAAATTATGTGGCCTTAAACTGTGACTATCATGTGGTTATATTATCTCACAGTTTTTTCATTTTAACACACATTGATACAAAATGCTCGAAAACATTGTTTTATTAATGCTGTCCCTTCTAGCTGCAAGAGTAAAAAGGTGTCTTGAAGTATGTACATATAGGATTATTTTCTGCTAAGTGCACTCAGTAAAAAACCAGCATATAAGTGCAAACGTCACATATTAAGATGCTTACGTACTTTGAGTACTCTCTTGACACAACTGCTGCCTTGAAACAGTGTCTCTGATTTAATTTGATTTACAAGAATAATGAAACAAAAGTTTCATGACCAAGAAAGAATCGTTATGTCCACCCTATTTCAATAGGATAGGATTTTTTGTCATGATACACACAAACGAACTTCACCAGTTCAACTAGGGACTTTTTTTTATCGTTTCAGCAACAGTTCACCGACTAGAACCAGATTAACATCCGAATACAGTATGAATAGACAAACTTGGGTACCACTAAATCTGTAAAAGATTTCTTTTCATTTTTAATTCAAATTTCATGTAAATTAGTTTTTACAACAGAAGACCAATGCAAGCACGTATTTCATTTCAAATATTATAATTCAGTCACTTCATGAAGTCTTTTCATTCTTTCATACATATAAATATATGACAGTAAGACAATGAAACCATCCAAAAAGATCCAAAAGGCAGTGAGAACAAGGACAAATTGTAAGCAGAAAAGAAAAATAAGAATCTTTGAGGAGACAAACAAAATAATTTTGCTCACAAAAATTCAACATAAATGTGTTATTTTATTATGTTAGACAAATATTATTTTGCATGGATCATACTATAAACTATTGATGCTATAATGGTGTAATAACAATATCAATATTTCCCCTATTGATTGTACTGTGATTATTAGAACAGTAGATTGTTGGTAGCTCCATTAAAGACAACGAAGTGGCTCAGGGCTTATAATGTCCAGTATAAGCCTTCTGCTCCAACATAGCAAAGTTTGTTTTTGTATTTCTCCTTTTCTGTTTAGAACAGTGGTTCTTAACCTGTGGTCCGAGGACCCCTGGGTGTCCAAGAGGCCTAATCAGGAGGTCCGCAACTGTTTTACAAAACTAGATAATATTAAAATTAATAAAGTAAATTAAATAAAGTATATACAGTTAAAGATGCAAAACTGAAAATCTGGAAACGTTTTCTATAGTTGATCAATTGCTTGGTGTATACTTGTTTTTGTATTTTTTGTGTACTGTTTAGTGATTAAAACCATAGAAATTGCTTAGGCCGGGGATCCTCGGCTTCCAATAATGTCTCACTGGGGGGTCCCCTGATTCCAGGAATGATTCAAAGGGGGTACACAGAAGTCAAAACATTAAGAACCGCTGGTTTAAAACAATCTGTCCTCACTGGGTGTAAAGTTCTAATAGCCTTATTGCCCTTCTGCCTCTGGCTTTTCCAGTTGTTAAAGGCCCTCTCCCTCATAGTCCCTCAGCTGCAGTTCAGTCATATAACATCTGCTATAGCCTGAGGCTAAGGGCGTAACGGAGGCCCCCACAACCCATGTGATGCCGGAGGGAGGGGCTAATAGTTTCTTGTTTTGGAGAAAGCCCCCTCTAAGCCATGCCACTGCATACCTTGCAGAATGCATGCAATGACATGGAATAAGAAATAGTTAATTGCTCGTTAAAGCCATTTTGCTTTCCCAAGCAGGCCCTTGCAGCTCAGGCGGTGCCCAACCTTTCGGGGGCCCAGGGGCGGCTGGTCCATAGGGGCGCCGGGGCGGCGCCCCACTAGGCACATCAACACAAAAGAAACTGCTCACTGCAGTTCGGGCAGCAAGAATGTAAGCAGACGAATTGACAGCTTTGACAATTCGTCTGTTTACATTTCCGGCCTGTGCTGGCAGCTGCTTCACAGGTGAAAGTGCGCATGTCAGAACGCACAGCGCACGCAGGCGAGAGCACTCAGAGCAGGAGTCCAGAAGATGGACTGCGCATCTGCGAGAAGAGCGATCTTTATTTCAGCTCCCCACGCCATTCACAATACATTAGGTATGCTGCGCATGCCTAGTGTAGTGCAGGCGTCTGTAGATAGGATCCTGCCGGGCGGTGACGTACAGTCGCCCCATGCCCTGTCAAATACCAGGATACAGCCGAGTAGCCGCCCCCAGTCGCATCCAGTCTTCTCATTTGCCACTGCCAGTCAAGCAAAAGAGCGGGGAGAAGTTAGTTCCACGACTTGTATGGAGACTGGAGACGTGATGCGACGCGGGACCGGAGGAGATGCCTGGTAAGTTTATTTATTTTTATTCATTAAAATAAACGCCCCCCCCCGCGCGTACTCCCCGGGCAGAGTTTGAAGGGTCAGTCAGTCCACATACAAGGAGGGTGAGTTTTAGAGCAGTTTCTGAAATGAAGCCCTTGCTGGGAAGTAGTTATTGTGTAAAATGCATGCTGTTGAAGTTCCCTTCCAACTTTGCGACCTCTTAGTCAGTTTTTTGCAGAGGCTCGTAGTGGTCGTGCCTGTCTCCTCCATGAACATGATTCTGCTACTAGAAAGCGTGGCTGTGGGAACTTGGGGGGGCACTTTCTGGTAGACTGGGGTACCGTATCTGATCGGATACTGTGTGGCAGGCACGGCCGGGGTGCTCAGACAGATCTCTGCTATTTTCGAAGGGCTGGGGTCACAATGCCTCCGTTAGTGTCTGAGACTCACTCCCCTGCCCTGTGCGCTGACTTTAGGGGCGTCCATGGCCAAAGCACTTTCACCAGGAGTCACGCACTTTCCAAAACTCTATTCACAAGAGTTCACTCTGAGCCTAGCTCTCCCCTCCACCACACAAAGAAGGAGGAGGGGCTTGAGCTGTGTCTGCTGCCTCGGATTCCTTGCTGACCCCTCCCGACCCTTACTCTGGCTGACCTCGTCCCTCTCTCCGAGTGTCTCTGCCCTCCACCCTCATTGTTTCACCCTACCCATTCACTCTCCCCTGCTTCTCGAAAGTCCGTCTTTAGCTGCCACCTCTTACACTCTGGTCACCCACCCGGCGCGCTCTCTCTGGGGGTCTGCCCTCTCCACGCTCAAACAACTGCCCGGGCACTTGTGGCACACACTGCCGTCTCCGGTATTTCTCTCCGGCTCATCTTTATACCCGAAGCTCCTGGGTCTTTCTTTCTTTTCCCCGGCTTACATTTTGGCCTGTTACTTTATCTCTCTGTTGTCTACACCCCCCCTCGCCCTTTATACTCTGCACCCCCACCCAGTCCTGCCGTCTCTCCTGTCACTTTCTCCCCGTGCCCTTCTCCTCGGCTGTCCCCCGCTGCCCCCCTCACTGGCCCGTCTCACCTGTGTTCAGTCACTGGCTTTCTGGGGCTCATCCTTTGGATTAGGCTGAGTTGTTGTCAGTGCTCTGTGCATTATGTCCTTCCTACTATCTGCAATGTCACTGCATGTTAAGGAACACAACCTTATGTACTGCACTCATACTAGGCCGGTATTGGTAATGCCCTAGCATGGAAAGCAACAACTCCGGGTCAGTGTATAAAAAGCACCAGTATGTAAAGACCTATCCCCAGGTGAGGATGCTACCCCGTCCACATATGGAGCCAGCCTGTCGTACTCGCGTTTGCGAAAATAGCAATGGTGTTGTGTTGGTATTTGCCTCACAATGTTTCTAGTAATGTGTTTGGCACTAGTCTTTATTGCTGCTCCCTATTAGAGGTGTGGTTAATTCCCAATACACCAAAAACAAGCATGTATTAGCCTTTCCCCTCTGGATTTAAGTTTTAATCAGTAGGTGTATTGCAGCCTTTTATGCTGCCTCAGTATTTCTCTTGTTAGCTGGTATAAGAAGATCCCATTTGCTAGGTACGGGGTGCTTATTACTAACATATTTAAACATCCTACATCCTTACTTAAAACGGATATGGTCCTTTGCCTGCAACCTGTCAGTGCCTTTCGTGCATAATGGAAGTCTTTTTTTTACTCAGCCCTAGGATAAATGTCTTATTTTTTTAATTAGTTCCTGTATTTCTGTACTAAGTTCCTGTTTTGTAGTTTGTAATTCGTTTTTTTGTAACTATAGACAGTCTTAAACAAGTGTTAATGTGTTACCACAAAATATTTATTGACTTTTGTGAAGGTTAATGGAGGCGTTTGGAAACATTGGAACTTGTAAACCTTGTTTGTACAGCAACTCTGTGGTAATTTTAATAGTGTTTTTGAATATCGGCAAGACCCTGCAATGGCTGTTGTTGAGGTGCACAATACGGGTTTGTTGCAATCCCTGTATGTATAGTTCCTATTCACTGTAATGTTTTGGATTATTTAACGTTTTCAAATATTGGAAAGATTTTTGTTGTATAATAAAATCAGTGTGTCATACATTTACGTTTCTAAATGTTATTAGGCAACTCCCCACCACAATTTAGGTACCCTTTAGGTACTTATTAGAATAACATGATTATTTACAGGCTGGTCTGAAAGGTGTCTGTCTTGGTGGTTTTGAGTTTGTGCAGGGCCACTGGTATGTGACTTCTTCACTTGCCTTTACCTTCTCACAATTACCCTTGGCATTATACTATTAAAGGAAAAAGGGTAGACATGTACCACCAAAGGCTCATTGATCATCTCTGAGGGTTCAGAAGGTTTCCCTTTCCTTACCTAACCTGTGCTTGGTGTCATCATTGAAACTCTAGAGTTTCTGTTTCATTATCATCTCCTTCAATAGGGAGCGGAGATGACTTAGAACCAGCCACCCCGCTCTGGATACAACCAAAGCGATGAACACCTCTGTGGAGGCCTTGAGAAGAAGCACAAATTACCCTCTGGGGCATCTGCTATTTTAACAACAAAGGCTAGTGTCTAGTGTGACTTATGTAAAATACTGTCAAATCTAAGGCCAAATCGGGGAGGCAAATTAATTTCAAAGAACAAAGGGCAAGCTTTGGTCTTGCATTTGACTTTCTATCAGATGTTGAAAGAGGATGAGGAAAGTCATCATGATATGCTGGTAGAGTTAAAGAAAATCAGGTAATTTGTCCTTTGAGTTTGGGGAAAAACCTACTACTTTCAAGTGAGGGGCAATTGTTTTGTCCAGTGTATCCCAATATTAATTTGGTAAATTCCTCTGTTCAATTTTCTGAACGTAGCTTGGACCCAAAGAGTTTTTTAGCAGTCAACTAAGTCAACAGCTGCAAGTGTTGTAGTATGAATCACTGCCCTGGAAGAAACACTTTGGACCCCTGCACTTATTTATTTATGCAGGTATATATTTAGCTAATGAAGCACTGGTTGTTCTCACCGCTGGAGGCTGACAGGGCAGCCTCATGGAATGGATTACCTGCAAGACGGATTGTCCAAGGCTGACGCAGGTTGTGATTTTTGTGAACACATCAGAGACCAGCTTATGGGAAGAGCCGGCCTTAACTTAAGCATCCACTTAAGTTTCTGGTTAACGGAACTTCACCCCTCACCCCTCCCCCCCTCACATGCCCTTGCCTTCGCCTTGGGCCTATAGCGGTAGAGGAGGCAACAGTTACAGGTGTTAACGCCCTAATTATAGGCTCCGAAAACAGTTTCCCCCAAAACATTGGCATCAGAATATTGAAAACAGAAGAAGTCTAACAAGTAAATAGCAAAAATAAAAGTGTGGAAGTCAGGTCCCGTAAGTTCCCACTCACTTCTACATTTTTGTGAATGAACCTGCCTCTGGGTAGGTGTAGGCACTACACTGGAGTGACAGCCCTGGTTTGAGAGGGGTACAACTTCCTCCAGTTGCAGACAAGGGAGCGGTGGGAAGAGAGGTAAAGAAACCTCCATCTCCAGTGAGAGACAAAAGGAGCTATGAGACCCGAACAGTCACCTTCACTGCGAGACACATGCAGCTGTGGGACGGAAAGGAAAGCTCCAGTCACCTCCAGTGTCAGACACAGGGAGCTCTGCTATGGGAAGAAAAGAAACCACCACCTTCAGTGTCAGACAAAGGGAGCTCTGTGATGGGAGGGATTGAGACCGTCACCTCCAGTGTTAGGCGGAGGGAGCTCTGTGATGAGAAGAAAAGAGACCGCCACCTCCAGTGTCAGACAGAGGGAGCTCTGTGATGGGAGGGAAAGAGACAGCCACCTCCAGTGTCAGACAGAGGGAGCTCTGTGATGGGAGGGAAAGAGACAGCCACCTCCAGTGTCAGACGAAGGGAACTCTGTAATGGGAGGGAAAGAGACCGCCACCTCCTATGACATCTCTTTATTAATGTAATAACTGCTATTTCACAATTGCTTTATTAACCTTCTTGCTTCTCAAATTTGCTTGAAAATGCACCATTTGCCCACTCTTTTTTCAAAATGTTCGCTCGCTCGCCACACTGCAGTATTTACGCGCCGCACCACTTTCAAATGTCACCAGCCGCCACTGCGGGGGGCCCCAATTGAGCGCAAGACCAATGAATGTCTGTGCAATTTGAGAGATGACAGGGTCCCTCATCACATTCTGCAAGGGGGATGGCATCATTTTGAGTTACAACACTGCCTGAGGCAGTGGTCTATACGGCTATATTAGAAAGCTTTTTTACTTCACAATACTATCACATTATTACAACCCCTTGTTTTTTATTTGTAATTATCTTTTATTCTTTTTACATACTTGAAGCAGACCCTAGAGAACTACTGGACTCTTTCTTGAGATATAAAGATATAGTCACCTGTTAATGACATTCCACGACTAATTGTAGGGCTTCTATTTATAAAGATATATTAGAATTAGATAAACTGCTTTTATGGGCAAATGTATGTCCCAACCAGCTGGAGGGACCCAATGGAGTTGAGTCTGATCTTAACTTGCAATTCTCAGCTTTTTGAATTTTCAGAACACGTGGTTGTGAGAAATTGGATTATTGGTTGAGGAGGATATAGGGGGAGTGAAGCCCTTCTAAAGAAACAACCACAATCCTTGTTAGGGTGAACCACAAAGAGTAACTAAATTACCCTGTGATTAAGCCTCTGGCAGCTTGGCACAAAAGCAGTCTGGCTTAATTTAGAGACAATGTATAAAGAATTTATGCTGCACACAAACAGTAACAAAATTTAAACAAAACACACAAAAAATCTCACACCAATTTAGAAAAGTAGAGTAAAATTTCATAAGTTATTTTACACCAAAATGACAACATTTTAATTAGTAGGAACATAGATATGCAATTTCAAAGATTGAAGTAAAAGTAGTGCCGAAAAGTGCAAAGCACCGAATGGGGTTATATAGTCACACGGGATTGAGACAAAGTCACAAGTTCAAGCCAACCGCGATGGAGTGAGGGCCTGGTACAGGACCGAGTTCCGCCTGCTGGTCAGTGTACCTGGTGGCACTTGGACTGAGAAGCAAGGTCCTTCATTGTGCGGCATTGAGTTACATCTGTTCCGATGAGGCTGCCGATGAGGAGTTGCGAGATGCTGCAATGCAAGGTCCTACTTCACGCTGTGTTGTCACGTCATACTGCGTCGGTTCTAAGGAAACTCACGGTTGGGCCAGGAGGAGTGTTCTCTGATGCCAGCCAAGGGTCTAGGACCTGGGGACGCACTCCAGCAGAGGCCAGCAGCAGGGCACAGTCAGGTCCAGTGAGTCTGGGCAGCTGGGCAGATGAAGGGCAGGTCTCTGGAGCTTGATATGTCCCTGTAGCTCACAACAGAAGGCCAGTAAGATAAGCCCTTGGAGTCACTCTGGTGGGTCTGGGTTCAAGTGGCAGGTCTAGTCTTCCTTCCTCAGGGAGCAGGGCAGCTGAGAAGTCCTTTTAGCAGCAGGGTAGCAGGGCAGTCCTTTCAGTAGGAAAAACAGACTTTACAACGAAGGCTGAACAAAGAAATGCCTTTACAACGAAGGCTGAACAACGACAACATCTTTGCAACGCATGTTTTGACAACGATTTTTTTACAACGAGTATGCCTTTACCACGGATGCTTTTACAACGAATTTCGTTGTAAATGCATTAAAGGTAAAGGCATTTTGGTAGTAAAAAAAAATTACATTTAAATGTAAGTATTTTGGTAAGTATTAAAGGTAAGTTTTGCATATATTATATTATGTATATAATATATATGGGGGCGTGGCCAAGCCGCAGACCGTAATGGCAGCGCGGCGTTGAAGCTCCGCCAGCCGACCGACGACACACGTGTTTTCCCCCACATCCTGTACAGCTACGATGGCGACACGGACGTCGTTGTCCCCCCGGAACGGTGCTGCATGGCTTGCGATGACTTCGGGACTGTGCGGAGCCTATATGACGGGGCTGGAGAGACCTGCGCCTGAGGAGCGGACGAAGGGAAAATGGCGGCCTGAGCAATAGACGCGGCGGAACGAAGCTCCTACAGACATCGGAGCAGCCTCCATCCCGGAGCGGGGACCTTCATTGCCGGTGAGTGGCCCGGGTACCGGTCTGGCGTGCCTCTGCTCCCCCCCGCTCTGATATCGAGCGCGATCGTTTGGGCTGAGGCGGGGCCTGCCTGGATCCCCTGCGGGTTTGTGGCCGCGTTGCCGCCTAGCCCCTGTGGCCCCCCCTTACGATTGGGTCGCCGAGGCGGCATAAATGGCGGCGGCGCGAGTGGCATATTGAGGGGGTGAGCTTGAGGCTGCCTGTTGCCCCCGGTGGCCTAGTGGGTAAAAGAACGATGGATTCAACCCAGATCTTTTGACTGGGGAGAATGTTTGCATTGTCAGCATTCCGTCCATCATTTGTTTGCTGTAACACTTTTTGCCCTAAGTGGGATGGGTATGCCCAGACGTGGGTCCCTTGCTCACTGTGCCACTGGATTCAAGCTAGCCTGGCTGAAGAAGGGTGACATACCCTGAAACCGGTCCCAGGATGCTTGTTTCCGGTCCAGGGAGGACCTGGCCTGGCAGTTCGGTCTGGACTGTTCCCATGGGGCACAGGGTCAAGACTGATTTGCATATGGCTAGGTCCAAACTGGGGTGGCCTAGTGGGCAAAAGAACGATGGATTCAACCCAGATCTTTTGACTGGGGGAGAATGTTTGCATTGTCAGCATTCCGTCCATCATTTGTTTGCTGTAACTCTTTTCGCCCTAAGTGGAATGGGTATGCCCAGACGTGGGTCCCTTGCTCACTGTGCCACTGGATTCAAGCTAGCCTGGCTGAAGAAGGGTGACATACCCTGAAACCGGTCCCAGGATGCTTGTTTCCGGTCCAGGGAGGGCCTGGCAGTTCGGTCTGGACTGTTCCCATGGGGCACAGGGTCAAGACTGATTTGCATATGGCTGGGTCCAAACTGGGGTGGCCTAGTGGGCAAAAGAACGATGGATTCAACCCAGATCTTTTGACTGGGGGAGAATGTTTGCATTGTCAGCATTCCGTCCATCATTTGTTTGCTGTAACACTTTTTGCCCTAAGTGGGATGGGTATGCCCAGACGTGGGTCCCTTGCTCACAGTGCCACTGGATTCAAGCTAGCCTGGCTGAAGAAGGGTGACATACCCTGAAACCGGTCCCAGGATGCTTGTTTCCGGTCCAGGGAGGACCTGGCCTGGCAGTTCGGTCTGGACTGTTCCCATGGGGCACAGGGTCAAGACTGATTTGCATATGGCTGGGTCCAAACTGGGGTGGCCTAGTGGGCAAAAGAACGATGGATTCAACCCAGATCTTTTGACTGGGGGAGAATGTTTGCATTGTCAGCATTCCGTCCATCATTTGTTTGCTGTAACACTTTTCGCCCTAAGTGGGATGGGTATGCCCAGACGTGGGTCCCTTGCTCACTGTGCCACTGGATTCAAGCTAGCCTGGCTGAAGAAGGGTGACATACCCAGAAACCGGTCCCAGGATGCTTGTTTCCTGGTCCAGGGAGGACCTGGCCTGGCAGTTCGGTCTGGACTGTTCCCATGGGGCACAGGGTCAAGACTGATTTGCATATGGCTAGGTCCAAACTGGGGTGGCCTAGTGGGCAAAAGAACGATGGATTCAACCCAGATCTTTTGACTGGGGGAGAATGTTTGCATTGTCAGCATTCCGTCCATCATTTGTTTGCTGTAACACTTTTCGCCCTAAGTGGAATGGGTATGCCCAGACGTGGGTCCCTTGCTCACTGTGCCACTGGATTCAAGCTAGCCTGGCTGAAGAAGGGTGACATACCCTGAAACCGGTCCCAGGATGCTTGTTTCCGGTCCAGGGAGGGCCTGGCAGTTCGGTCTGGACTGTTCCCATGGGGCACAGGGTCAAGACTGATTTGCATATGGCTGGGTCCAAACTGGGGTGGCCTAGTGGGCAAAAGAACGATGGATTCAACCCAGATCTTTTGACTGGGGGAGAATGTTTGCATTGTCAGCATTCCGTCCATCATTTGTTTGCTGTAACACTTTTTGCCCTAAGTGGGATGGGTATGCCCAGACGTGGGTCCCTTGCTCACAGTGCCACTGGATTCAAGCTAGCCTGGCTGAAGAAGGGTGACATACCCTGAAACCGGTCCCAGGATGCTTGTTTCCGGTCCAGGGAGGACCTGGCCTGGCAGTTCGGTCTGGACTGTTCCCATGGGGCACAGGGTCAAGACTGATTTGCATATGGCTGGGTCCAAACTGGGGTGGCCTAGTGGGCAAAAGAACGATGGATTCAACCCAGATCTTTTGACTGGGGAGAATGTTTGCATTGTCAGCATTCCGTCCATCATTTGTTTGCTGTAACACTTTTCGCCCTAAGTGGGATGGGTATGCCCAGACGTGGGTCCCTTGCTCACTGTGCCACTGGATTCAAGCTAGCCTGGCTGAAGAAGGGTGACATACCCTGAAACTGGTCCCAGGATGCTTGTTTCCGGTCCAGGGAGGACCTGGCCTGGCAGTTCGGTCTGGACTGTTCCCATGGGGCACAGGGTCAAGACTGATTTGCATATGGCTGGGTCCAAACTGGGGTGGCCTAGTGGGCAAAAGAACGATGGATTCAACCCAGATCTTTTGACTGGGGGAGAATGTTTGCATTGTCAGCATTCCATCCATCATTTGTTTGCTGTAACACTTTTCGCCCTAAGTGGGATGGGTATGCCCAGACGTGGGTCCCTTGCTCACTGTGCCACTGGATTCAAGCTAGCCTGGCTGAAGAAGGGTGACATACCCTGAAACCGGTCCCAGGATGCTTGTTTCCGGTCCAGGGAGGACCTGGCCTGGCAGTTCGGTCTGGACTGTTCCCATGGGGCACAGGGTCAAGACTGATTTGCATATGGCTGGGTCCAAACTGGGGTGGCCTAGTGGGCAAAAGAACGATGGATTCAACCCAGATCTTTTGACTGGGGGAGAATGTTTGCATTGTCAGCATTCCGTCCATCATTTGTTTGCTGTAACACTTTCAGCCCCCGGTGCCCGGTGCACCTCCCGCGCAGTCCCGTACACCTTTCAGCCTGTCCTACTGAGGGCTCTACTGCCCAGTCGGCACGAGTGACTTCAGCCTGGTGACCGGCCCCAGCTGTCTCTGCAGGCAACGCTGCATTGCTCCAAGAGGCCACCCACGATTAACCTGACTTCGTGGGGCTCTTTTTCAGCTGGCGACCCCTGGCCCCCTAAAGTTGCTGGTCCCTGGCCCACCGCTGTACCGCGCCACAAGACTCTGGACCCCTGGTGCCTTTCCCTCGAGCCACAGACCGTAGGCCAGCCTGGCATAATAACTATCGCCCTCCGGCCTCAACACTGCTTCGGATGCACCGCCATATTCCAGAGAGACGCTGGGGGCCTGGTTCTGCGGATGAGGTGATTGCGATACTACGGGCACTATATTAACTACTGTGGTGTCCTGAGGGTTCCATATATCTGCAGTGGCTCAGTTGCGTCCTCTTAGCCTCGACTTCAGTGGCGCTCCTCGCAACAATCTTAAGGCGTCTACGGCTAGCTCACCAGCTTCAATATACTCTGCAGCGGCATGGGTCGCAAGGACCCGAAACAAAGGACACTCCCGTTTGAGAAACTTGCGGAGAAGACCACGGAAGAAGGCCCTGACATGGCGGAACGTGGCCCAAGCCCTGATCGTGAAGATACCACCACGGCCCCTCCAGCTGCGTGGCTACAGGAGATGAGAGCTGGCTTTCGGTCACTAGATAGCCGCTTCGACTCCCTTGACAAAACTCTCGAATCGATGGGCACCAAAATCCAGGTGCATGATAGGCGTCTTGACGTGGCGGAGGCACGGATCTCCGACATTGAAGATGGCACCACGCAATCGACCAAAAGATTAGACAGAATGGAGCGTATACTGAAAGAAGTGGCCATAAAGAATGAGGACCTCGAAGCGCGCAGTCGGCGCAATAATGTTCGTATCCTCGGGGTTCTGGAGTCCACCGCCACGGGTCGCCTGGACCTCTTTGTAGAAACCCTACTATCAGACCTGTTCGGGAGGGAGTCTTTCACACCTGGATTTGTGGTGGAGCGGGCCCATCGCACCCTGGGACCAAGACCTAACCCGGGCCTACCTCCTCGCCCTCTTATCGCCAGTATCATGAACTTCCGGGACCGTGACACGGCCCTGCGCTTGGCAAGAGAACGCGGGGACACTATCTGGCAGGGTTCCAAAGTCGCTCTTTATCCAGACTTCACTGTTATGGTGCAGGAGGCCAGGCGCAAATTTACCGGAGTGAAGGCCATCCTACGAAATCTTGGCCTCAAATACGGCATGCTATATCCTGCACGGCTCAGGGTGGAGGTTGGGGGCCGGGTACGCATTTTTGACAATCTAAATGAGTTCCAAGAATTCTGCCGCACCTATAAGCGCAACAGTGACCAGTCACACGAAGACAGAGGAGGCCCATCTCCTCCTCATAGTGGCTCCATTGCAAGTCTGGAACTATTCTCCGGCTCCGGCGTTGGGTGACATTGTTGTTCTACTGCCCTTTAATTTTATTAGTCTACATGGGGATTGTACTCTGATCCGGTTCTATATATACTTCACAGTTGGTCGTCTGCCATGGCGTTGCCACCCCCCTTGGTTGATACCCTGGATTTGTTCTGGTTGGTCCTGATGTACCTCTTTGAAGTAGCGCTGTTCCACTGTAAAGTAAATTGGTACTCTGTTTTCTGTTTGCAGGTTGGGGTATGCCTTACCTTTATTGCAGTAAGGTTGGGTGGAGGGAGGGGGGTACGGGGAAGTTCAAATGCCTTCATTATTGATTATCGCCATTGTTGTCTATTGTTTTGGTCCACTGCTTCCACACTGGAACTCAATCTATTTAGACTCCTCCAAGCTCACGGATGGCGCAGCCGGGTTTGATTAATGGTCCCTCCAATTTGTCTCTGCTGTCATGGAATGTCCGGGGTCTCAATAACAATCGTAAACGACGGCTGGTGGTGCATTACTTGGTCAGGCATAATATAGACATTGCCTTCCTGCAAGAAACACATTTACCTGTCTCAGACACTGCACACTTTGCCTCGAGCTGGGGTGCTCACAGGTACTTCGCTAATTTTAGTAATTATGCGAGAGGAACGGCGGTTCTCATACACAAGAGGGTACCCTTTAGTGGCCAGTTAGTTGTCAATGATAAGGAGGGCCGGTATACTATTGTCACAGGGTCCATGATGGGTCACAAGGTCACATTGATGTGTGTCTACGCCCCTAACACTGATTCCCCGGAATTTTTCCATGCACTGCACACACAGCTCTCCAAATTAGAACCCAGTCTGATCATGATAGGTGGGGATTTCAATCTCCTTCTAAATACCGACCTGGATAGTACCTCCGCCTCACCAGATACAAAACCTCGAGCGCTGCGCGCTCTGCTTGAACTATGCGACCAGTTTTCCTTGATAGACATATGGCGCAGGCACAACCCTACTCTTACCAATTTCACACATTATTCAGGATAACACGACACATGGACCAGGATCGATCTTTGGTTACTCTCCCCTGGTGTGTCCTCCTGGTATCAGGCATTGAATACACTTCCTAGAACGTATTCAGACCACTCCCCGGTCCAACTTTGTCTCCGAGTCCCTTGACCAGAGGGGTTCGAGAGGCAGTGGCGCTTCCCTAGTCGCGCGCTCCTAGACGACCTTTTCTGTCATGAGGTCAGAGAGGCTATAGAGGACTACTTCACTATTGACACCGGCTCGGTGGACTCCTGGGCTGTACTGTGGGAGGGGTTCAAAGCCTACATCCGCGGTGTATGCATTTCCAAACATGCAGGGGTGCTTAAAGCTCTACGCACAACACTGACAAGGCTAGAGGGAGAACTCGCGGCTTTGGACAATGAGTCTCGACATGCCCCCACATCCTCCTTACAAGGAAGGAGGCTGGCCCTCCTTTCAGAATACAGAGATACAGCGGATCGCGAGATCCTCTACTTGGGCAAATATCAAACTGCCCGACGTTACGGAGAAGGAGACCGCCCGGGCCGTACACTAGCTCAAACTCTCAGGCCACCCTACAGCAAAGCCTACATCACTGAGATCCGCACCACAGTCGGGACTCTACTCACATCTCCCGCTGATATCCGGGATAAATTCCGGTCATACTACACCACGTTATATGCCTCGAAGCAGGCCGTGACCCTACCGCACAGGAGGCTTATCTCTCGGAGATTGCCCTAGTCTACCTAGAAAAAGATATGCAGGAATTCCTGGCAGAACCTATCACCGAGAATGAGGTACGTGGAGCTATCAAGGTGCTTCGTGGCTCCTCAGCTCCAGGCCTCGACAGCTTTACCGGGGAGTTTTATAAGGCCTTCTCCGACCTACTGGCACCGAAATTGGTTGAAGTATACACCGAGGCCCTGGAAAAGCAGATCCTGCCTCCTACATTGAGTGAAGCGGTCATCATTCTCCTTCCTAAGCCCGTTAAAGACCCCTCCCTCTGCGGTTCATATAGGCCACTTTCACTACTCAATGTAGATTATAAAATACTTGCCAAAATTGTTGCCAATAGACTTTCGTAATTAATGGAATTCATCATCTCCCCAGCACAATCTGGTTTTGTCCCGCCTCGTTCGATCTCCTTAAATTTGCGGACCTTGTTCGCGGTACTTCATAGAATAAGCCCCGAGGTTCCTGCGGCGGCAAGTCTCCTTGACGCAGAAAAAGCCTTTGACACACTTGAGTGGCCCTTCTTTATATCCATCATGCGTCGCATGGGCATGCCAGCTGGCTTTATAGCCACTACAGGCTTACTATATAGTCGGCCAACGGCAAAGCTCCGCATAAACGGCACCCTCTCTGGCTCATTTTCGCTAACCCGCGGCACACGACAGGGATGTTCTTTGTCGCCCCTTTTGTTCATTCTTGCCATGGATCCTTTAATACGGCATCTACACAGGGGGCTACAGTTTAGAACAGGCCCCCTTTTGGTTTCATTATACGCCGACGATACTATCCTATATGTTAGGGAGCCGCATCTGAACCTAGACCCGCTCCTCCGGGAGATCCTTCGCTTTGGGCAGCACTCTGCATTAGGCATTAATTGGCACAAATCAATTATTTTTCCCTTAACCACTAGCACGACCCCTTGGACTTGTGAATTTCCCTTGGAATGGTGCTCGGACTCAATCAAATATCTGGGTATCCATGTGCACTTAGACCCGGTCCAGATTATTCAACTTAATTATGGACAAGCGGTAGAAAAGTTGGAGACTCAGGTAGAGAAGTGGCTGCGTCTCCCACTGTCCATTGCAGGCAGAATCGCCATAATTAAAATGATGGTCCTACCTAAATTTCTATATCTTTTCAATAATATCCCCATTCCCCTCACGCATAGTTTCTTTTTATCACTACGATCCCATCTCATCCGAATGGTCTGGGGTGGCAAACAGCCACATGTTCGCTGGAGGATTCTCACTTTACCGTATGATAGGGGCGGATTCAGGGTACCGGACTTCTACTTATACTATCTGGTGGCGCAATGTAGTTTCGCCTTTGCTTGGTACCACCCTGACGCCAGGATTCCGTTTCTGCGCCCTGAGGCCGACTTTGTCCTCCCTGAACGGCTTGCTGCCGTCTTGCCGAAGGGCGAACCAAGGGATCCTGTCGACATACAGACGGTCTCGACCACTAGCTGGGCGTGGAGCAGGCTCCATCGTTATACTGGCACTTCGGTTTTGTACTCGTCGGCCCTTCCTCTGCCTAATGCCCGCTGGCTCCCCATTACAGGTGAGAAACTTGTGCAACGCACATTGACTAAGTTTAACATTTTAACGATAGGAGACTTGTACCCAGGCGGACACATCTTTTCGGCCACTGAGGAAGCTTGATTCCAAGAGGCCACGTTCATGGACAAATTCGTTCTTAAACGACTATACTCAGCGTTGCGAGCCACGATCAATGGCTTTCCGTTAGAGCCTGACTCATTCACTCCACTGTCCCTCCTTCTTGAAAATGAGAGCGGAGTGCACATTGTATCCAAACTCTACAAACTTTGCATCGCACAACTCCCTATCATGGATGACAAGCTTCGTGCGGAATGGGAGACGGATTTGGGTCACCCGATTACGGACGACCAGTGGCCGTCTGCTGTAGAGCCACCAAAGACATCTCACTGAACAGTCGCCATAAATTATTGCATTACGAGTTTCTGAGAAGAATTTACATGACACTGGCCAAGATGCATAAAATCGACCCCAGTAGACAACACACATGCCGGAAATGCGGCGTCCAACACGCTGATTTTGCCCACCTGACCTGGACCTGCCCCTGCATACGCCCATACTGGGAGCTAGTGCACTTAACATTAGGGGACATTCTTGGGCTTACCCTTGTTCCTATTCCGGAAGTGGCGCTCCTGGGTTACACAGTGAATTTTCCTAAAGCAGTCCGGAAACTTGCATCCCTTAGCCTCCTGTTGGCAAAACGAGAGATCGCACTACACTGGGGCAGCAAAGTGTCTCCCACATCACACAGCTGGTTGAACAGTTTAGCTCACTGCAGCACAAATAGCGAGATCTACTCCAGCACTTTACCTAGCACAGCACGCCCCAAGGATATCTAGGGCCCATATAAGGTATACATTGACACCCTTCGCAACTCCACCACTTTTCAGTCCTGCTCGGGTATAGTACCCACAGGTATAGGATAGGTCGTCTGGCTTACGCACTGACAAATCATATCGGATATCGTCTTACACTGCAGGATCTAACACTACCGCTCCCACACCACTTCAGTACATTTATGTTTCTTCGGGATAGAGGCGTCACTTGTTCAGCAGCCACAGCCTGTTTCATCGATAGACCGGGAGGGGTCCTTCAGTAATATGATCGGCCAACATCAGGCTGCAAATACGCCTATTATATTAATAATTGTCTGAGATCGGGTATTGTCTAATGCCTTCTACTATGTCCATATGATGTTTACATGACAACAATGTTTATGTCTTAAAGTGACCAATAACGATTGTAACGGATGTATCTATTTTGATAATCTTAGGTGGGTATGGGTTTTTGGGTGGCAACGGTAATTTTAGGGTTTAGGGTGGAAATGTTTTTTTTTGGGTGGGAAGGGTATTTTTCAAGTTTTGGGTGGGTATGGGTTTTTGGGTGGCAAGGGTAATTTTAGGGTTAGGTTATGTAGGGGTTTTTGGGTGGCAAGCATATTTTTAGGGTTTAGATGGGTATGAGTTTTTGGGTGGCAAGGGTAATTTTAGGGTTTAGGGTGGGTATGGGTTTTTGGGTGGCAAGGGTAATTTGAGGGTTTAGGGTGGGTATGGGTTTTTGGGTGGCAAGGGCATTTTTCAAGTTTAGGGTGGGTATGGGTTTTTGGGTGGCAAGGGTATTTATAGGGTGGGTCTTTGCATTTTCGTGGCACTGAAATTTTTAGGGTTTAGTGTGGGTACAGGTTTGTGGGTGGAAAGGAAATTTTTAAGGTTTGGGATGGGTGTAGGTTTTTGTGTGGAAAGGGAATTTACTACGTTAAGAGTGAGTATGGGTGTGTGTATATGTGTATATATATATATATATATATATATATATATATATATATATATATATATATATTACCTACTGGCGGCCACCAGTAGGTAGTTATAGTTAGGACCTATTTTCCATAGGAAAAGCATTTATTGTTTTCCCAATAACTTTGGCGTCGTTTGACGAATCATCGTGAAAGTTTCAAAACTAGTGGGGCGCTCCGGTCAGCTCCTGTCTTGAAAGTTTCGGGGTGATTCACCAAGCGGGGGCCAAGAAAAAAGGGGGGTCCCAAAACGTGTTTTCTCCATGTTATTTTCCATAGGAAACTTTAGACACGGCTACAGCCCGAACTGCTGAACGGAATTACACCAAATTTTGCAAAAAGGTAGCCCTTGGTTCAGAAAGAGTCCTTTTTTTTAAATGGTGTAAATCCGTTCAGTAGTTTTTCAGATATTAAAGGGAAAACATCTTTATATATGTGGGCGGAGCCTAACCCCCCCAGAACGAGCTTGGCTCTAATTGGCTGCCAACACTTCAAACCAGGAAGTGTTGGCAGCCATCTTGTGCCTCACATCGCATCGAGTAAAAATCAAGGTAACTGCCACCAACAGCAGCAGTTGAGGTTAGTTTGCTGCTGCTATTAGCTTAATGGGGCGTTTGGTAGTATCCATATTAGGCTTTTAAACTTGCATCGCGCCGGGAACCGTAGTGAAAAACAGGCGGGGGCGTGGCGGTACATTGCAGATATGCCCATATGTGAGGACGGAGGCAAGGGCGGCTCGATGCTGCGTTATTTCAGAATGCAGCTATTCCGGCGCGCATGCATGTTTATATTTCTGGCAGAATATATATATATATATCCATCCAGTGGGGTGATACGGAGCCTGCTGGCGTCAAAAGTGTGGTTGGAGTGATGGACTGGTCAGCGGCGCCCTCTGACCACGCGCCAAGGCTGAATTCCTCTGCGCTGCTCCCTGAAGCTGCCCGCGAGAGCTGATCCGCAGAAAGGCAGCGCTGCAATAAAGGAGAGGGGCTGGGAGGACGGTGCGCTGGAGGGGTCACGTGCCTCACTTTATCTGATCCATCTGTCTCCGGTGCCTGCGTCTCCCCCACAGTCACCGCGGCGGCGCCCCAGCCACAGTCCCGGAGTCCAGCAGAACTTCTCGGTCCGTGGGGCGGACGCAGGGCGACGGGACACATTGAACACACTGACAAATCTGAGGAAAGCTGAAGTGGAATAGGATGAAGGTCATAGAGGAATGGGAATAGTAATGGGGATAGTACTTTTGACTGTGCGGAGGAGATTTATAGTGCCGCGGCTCATGTTCACTTTTGCTGGAAAGCAGTCGCCTCCCCATCTGTTTGTCTACACTGTCGGCGAGTCTCCGTTTATCATGGGGCCATTCCCCAGGCAGAGCACATACAGCGCCCACTTGTGCCGCCTCTCTTCATCTTGGTACGATGTCTATAGCCAGTTCCTTAATCTCCACTTAAATATCGCTAGGATTTGAAATCAGTTCAATGCCTGCGCACTTTTACTATTGATGGGCATCCTTTTTGAAAAGACACCACGCAGCCTTCTTTCTCTTGGGTGCTTTGTCTATTTCAGTTGTCTTCTTTTGATTTGATTACTTACTTCCCCTATTGTAATACTTAAAAGCATTTTGGTCTCCGTGCTATGATTGGTTCACTTGTGTCCTTTAATCACTTACATTGCCTGCATTCAGCGAAAAATATGTTTTTAATTTAATTTATGCAGTTCAAGGGAGTGCTTGTGTTTTCTTGTTCACTCCGCATTTTGCTGCCCCCTTTGCTTAACTCCCACAACGCCATTCCCTGTCCTAGTTCTTGTGTTGCTTTTGCTGCCCCAGCCATCCCTTCCTTGCTCCCATGACTCCCTACAACTGTTTTCATTTTTTTGCCTGGTGTACTACAGTCAGACATCCATCTTAACATGGGGTTTTACCCATTTAAAATTGGCTGCCTGTGAATGCGCAACTGGCGACAAGAAATGCATTCGTAATATTTGAACATACCCATTCACCGATGGCCACTGTCAATGCACACACATAATCCTCTGGCAACTTTGAATGGGTTTGTTGCTCGCTTGGACCTACATCATTTGTATGTCGTCCAGGCCATGAACCAAACCCGCTCCCAGGGGAAGTCTGTGTTTATAGGGACCGGAAGGTTTTAAAGGGCCTGGGGCATCTCTTCCTTTGGGGGCAGCGTGTAAACCTCCCCTTGCACCCGAGCAGTTGCAGCCAGGCTGTGGCCTTAGAGACAAGGGAGGGAGGGCGGTGGCTTCTGGCCCCCTCAGTTGCTGCTCCGCATTTAATGCAAAGCTTAATCTGTTAAAACTATAAACGCAGGGGCCCGGAGTCGTTCTCAGGAGCCTGGCGCTGGTTCTGCTGAATGTCCGCATTCACTAACACCGAGACAGCCTCGTCTTAATCCCATCTCAGGGCTCTTTCTTTCACCTGCCCTTCCTGTCTCTCCATCTTACTCACTGCTGGTTCTTTTTCATCCCTGCTTTCTCCCTTTCTCTCCGTTTTCCTATATGTCTCTTCCTCCTTCTTTCCCCCTTTGCTTCCTTTCTCATTCTTGTTCTTGGTCAAAATCTGAGGGTTAAAAATAAGTGCAGGTCACCAAACGTCAGAGCATGCACCTAAACACCGGCACAAATTAAGCAGTGTTTTTATGAACGGACAGCCCACTTCATGCAGTTTCTCACAGCACTTCTAATTAAAGGGCATGCGACGTAAGTGATCTGATTGGCTGCTGAGACCCACCATCCATCCCCCGCCCGTTCCACAGTCTGCAAGATGATGAATGCTCCCTTTCTTGTATAGCGCTGCTGGGTCGGCGCTTTATACCGCCGTTATAGAAGTAGTACAAACATGCATACCCGAGCGTGCTGTCCTGAGTGCCCTCCCCAAAATCCGGCACAATAATTAAAAAAAAATAATATCAGGAACAACAAAGGTAATAATAATGACAAAAATAACGATGATGGCAATCATAATTCCGATTTAGATAGCGTTTTTTTGTTGCACACACGCACTCCATGGGGGAAGGTGCCTCGCCCTGCAATGGTTATGATTGAGCAGCCATTCGAGGTGCCAGATCGCTGCCATTGCACCTCATTGCAAGGGAGCGACTGCATCTCTATAGCCATTGTTACTGTGCAAGCATCTCCCGAGTGGTTCTCTGTACAGTGCGCTGACACCTTCCTGGTACAGTTATGTTTAATAAAACAGTCAAAATAAACACGCTGATTGTACTGTCAACACAGTTCTGACACATAGTTACCATTGACTATTTCTGAACGATGCTTGCATTATCTTTCACAATTCTTCCAAACAGGGAAACGCATTCATTACTATTGCATACTTCGGTGAAGACGTGCACTGCTTGCGGAATGGTTCTGTCTATCTCCCCTTCACTAGTGGGTGTGATACCAGGTTTTGAAGCAGAGAGAAAAAAAAGTCAATGTGCAGTTGTGTGTGTATGTATGTGCTGAGCACCTGGAACAGAAATATAATGCAGGGGTTGCAGCTAATGGCACATAGTGATTTAGTAGTGGTTTGTGGGAGATATCAGTGTTTTGGGATCAGATTATTGAACTTTGTAAATCATGTTATTCGAATTGCTGATGTGAATTGCTTTATGAGTGATGTGAAGTATTTTTATATTTTCTGCTACTTTTATAGTCTTTGACCGAAATAAAGTATTCAAATGAAATTAAATGAATTAGGTTGTGTCTCAACGATTAAATAACCAGCCGCTGATCAGAGAGGGTTCTATGCTTAAAGTTTAACGTGACAATTAAGGTGTGGTGATTGATGCAGAGACATTGAAAGGCAATGCCAACTGGTGAGGACACAATCACACAGAAAGTAACTGTTTCAGCACCCAGGCTAATGTGCTGCATAGCTAAATACATATAAGGTCCCAAAGGCGAGACCGATTGCATTGCAAACGCTTGTTACACTACTCCCTGCTTTTTAATTCTCCCTCTACTGAGCCACCGCAGCACGTGCTACAAGCGGCTGTAAATCATAAACTATTCACAATATTACTACAGGCCTGTCAGCTGCGGCCGCAACGAGTCTCCTCTCACGTTAACGATCATCTCATCATGATGATCCTGCCTAGTCTTGCATGAACTCTGCAACCTCTCACCGGCCAATAAATGCTGCCGGCCGGGCAATGATGAGGTGCTGTGACCAAATACAGCGGAGGCACGGTGAGAAGCGGCAATTTTAGGACCCATGACCTGCCGCCCCGATCCACAGCAGAGTGTACAGTGATGATCACGTGAGTGAGGCTGAAGCCAAGTCGCAGCACTCAAGAGAGACTTTGAATGAGTGCGGCAGCTGGTGCAGCTGAGCCCCCAGGCCGGCTCGAGACACTCCTGGCTGACCGTGAATAGATTCAAAATGTCAGTGCTTTATTTAACTTTGCACAGTGAGTGTGCTGCAGTCACACACTCTGTCGGGCAGAGCGCTGCTACTTGCTCAGGAATGCTTGGGCACCTCTTCCTGCTTCTGTTTATGCCTCAGCGTGCAAGGGGAGGAGAGATGAGGTGGGGGGTATAGAGGCCTCAGAGCACGTATGTGCGGGCTGGGAGAGGGGCAGGGGGGCACAGGTAAATGGTAGTAGACATGCGGGCGTAGCCTTAGCTTTCCCATGGTTGGTTGTATGAAGCATTTAACAAGCCAAAAATGCATTTTTATTATTATCAGGTCGACGGCAGACTGCGTGTCTCAGTGCTGCGGAGCGGATTTACCCCTGCTGTCAGGCGTTTCTGTTCTGCTTCGCCTTCCGGCAACAGTTTGGTCTTTGGGAACTGTTACAAAATTCAGAGGAGGGGCATGGATGTTTCCCAGGGTCGGAGCTGCCGAGGAGCTCATGCTTGGCTGCCTACAGTTCTGCTGGAGGGTGTTTTCCTGTAGCAAACAAGTGTGCTGCAACTCCAAACACGAGGGCTAGCGTTAAGTCTAAAAACACAAGTAAAAATACAAGCATTTGCAATGCAATAGGAATCGCATTTACGCAAATGGGAGTGCGGGCGGGCAGGGGGCATGGAGGCGAGAAGGCAAACAAAATGACTCAGGCATTAACACATGCAGTGCTACAATCAAATGTGCACTATCCATGCAGTCTTCTAACCACCTCCACACTACTGATTCACTCCTCCAATTACCCAGGTAGTACCCATGCAGTCCAGCAATCACACTGTCACTCTCCGTCCACTTCTCCAATCATCCAGCCAGTACCATGTCCTTATCTAATTACTCCGCCAAAACCCAAGCCCTTATAAATTCACCATGCTGTCAACTTGCAGCACTCTTAAGTATCCAGTCACTATCCATGTACTTGTACAATGACACAGGCATTAACACATGCAGTGCTACAATCAAATGTGCACTATCCATGCAGTCCACTAACCACCTACACACTACGGATTCACTCCTCCAATTACCCAGGTAGTACCCATGCAGTCCAGCAATCACACTGTCACTCTCCGTCCACTCCTCCAATCATCCAGCCAGTACCATGTCCTTATCTAATCACTGCGCCAAAACCCAAGCACTTATAAATTCACCATGCTGTCAACTTGCAGCACTCTTTAAGTATCCAGTCACTATGCATGTACTTGTACAATGACTCAGGCATTAACACATGCAGTGCTACAATGAAATGTGCACTATCCATGAAGTTCTCTAACCACCTCCACACTACTGATTCAGTACTCCAATTAACCAGATAGTACCCAGGCAGTCCAGCAATCACACTGTGACTCCCTGTGCACTCCTCCAATAACCCAGCCAGTACCATGTACTAATCCAATCACTCCGCCAATACCCAAGTACTTATAAATTCACCATACACTCTCCTTGCAGTACTCTAATCATCCAGTCACTACCCATGTACTCATGCAATGACCCAGACACTAACACATGCAGTGCTACAATAACATGTGCACTATCCATGCAGTCCTCTAACCACTTATACAGTGCTTATTCACACCTTCCTTTTCCCAGGTAGTACCCATGCAGTCCAGCAATTACACTGTCACTCCCCATGCATTTCTCCAGTCACCCAGCTAGTACCGTGTACTAATCCAATCACTCTGTTAATACCCAAGCACCTATAAATTCACCATACACTCTCCTTGCAGTACTCTAATCATCCAGTTACTACCCATGTACTCATGCAATGACCCAGACACTAACACATGCAGTGCTACAATAACATGTTCACTATCCATGCAGTCCTTTAACCACTTATACACTGGTTATTCACACCTTCATTTTCCCAGGTAGTACCCATACAGTTCAGCAATCACACTGTTACTCCCCATACACACCTCCAGTCACCCAGCCAATACCATATACTAATCCAATCACTCCATCAATACCCAAGCACTTATAAATTCACCATACACTCTCCTTGCAGTACTCTAATCATCCAGTCACTACCCATGTTCTCATTCAATGATCCAGGCAGTAACTCATGCACTGCTACAAAACTCCATGCACTTTCCATGCAGACCTCTAACCACCTACACACTACTCATTCACTCCTCCAATTACCCAGGTAGTACCCATGCACTCCAGCAATCCCCTCTCACTTCCCATGCACTCCTCCAATCAACCATGCAGCACCATAGACTTATCCAAACACTCCGCCAATACCCAAGCACTTATGAATTCACCATGCATTCTCTTTGCAGTACTCTAATCCTCCAGTCACTACCCATGTACTCATACAATGACCCAGGCACTAATTCATGCACTGCTACAATCCTCCATACACTACTCATGCAGACCTCTAACCACCTACACACTACTGATTCACTCCTCCAATTACTCAGCTAGTACCTATGCACTCCAGCAATCCCCCTGTCACTTCCCATGCACTCCTCCAATCACCCATCCAGCATCATGTACTTATCCAATCACTCCACCAATACCCAAGCACTTATAAATTCACCATGCACTCTCATTACAGTACTCTAATCATCCAGTCAGTAGCCATGTACTCATTGAATGACCCAGGCAGTAACCATCCACTACTACAATCACTTGTGCACTACACATGCACTCATCTAATCACTTACACACTACTCATGCACTCCTCCAATTACCCTGCTATTATCCATGAACTCATTCAATCACGTTGCCACTTCTCAAACATTCATAAAATAACCATGCACTATACTTGCATTTCTCCGCTCACCCACATAGTGTCCATACTCTGATACAATCACTCAGGTAATTTTTCTTTTTTAACCAGTAGATGTGGTTCCGTAAGAACCGTTTTTTTTTTTTTCGGAACAATTTTACATTTTGGGGGTATTTTTTTTTAACCTTTTTACTTTTTTGGTGTGTTTTTTATTTTAAAAACAACAGAGAAAAATTAAGATCAGGAAATGATCTCTTGAATAAAAACAAAAGCGCATTATAAAAAAAAAATTTAACATTTGTGCGCTTTAAGAGCAGCAGAGATGACATCAATGCACTGTTCGCCAACACAGAGCTCGGTGGCGCACTTAATGCAACTAACTGCTGCATTTAAAAATTCAGGCATGATGTGAGGCCTTGGTGCAGATGGAATCTGTGCAGAAGTTGATGGTGTACTGGAGTCTTCTTCAGCAGCAGCATTCAACTGCCTCTTTCTTTCCTCTCTTGCAAGGTGTACAGGGTGGATGGTCTCCATATGCTTTTTCATACTACTCGTACCGCAAGAGTACTTTTTATCGGAGCCTCTGGACAGCACTCTCTCACAGATAATGCAAGTTACTTTTCTTGCATTCACCTTTTTTTCTCCTTCCGGTACACTAAAAAGGACCAAACGATGCTTTCCTTTCTTTTCTTCTTCTGCTGCACCATCTGTTCTTCCTCCTCTACTGCAAGTGGATCAACTTCGGCAAAACTAGAAGCCATAGTTGTATTAAAAATAAACAAACACACAAAAAAGGTATATCAATATAAAGAGAAGCAAGAAACAGGTGGTCTCTCTATCAAGGACAAAAAGTAAGGGAAATATCAGAAGGATGGATCCTCCCTCTTTCACAATGAAATTGATTTCAACCAATCCGATTCCTTTTTTCCTTTGCTGACATGAAGTTGCGTAGGGTGCGAGCACTCGTCACGCACCCTTCGCGCACCCGCGAAAATCATATATATCATTATACACTATAAATAAAAATTTCTATAAACTTTTAATAAGTATATTAGCAAAACTGTTCAGTCTAATATCATATTCAAACTTTCTATAGTCATTTTTTCAACTTTAAAAATACGTCGAAGTCGCGACTTCGGCGCGATCTCAGCGCGATCACGGCGCGACCCCGGAAATACGTGCGGGGAGATGTCGCACACATTAAGCAGCTACACTGCGCATTTCGTAACTTTACTTTCGTCGAAATTATATTGAAAATAATACTTTAAAAATACTTTTATTAATAAATTTAGACAAACACTTAAAGGAAACTTTTATTTATAATTAATTTAAAGATATTTCATACTTTACAAATTACGCCGAAGTCGCGACCCCAGCGCGACTTTTAAAAATGGCTACCGGAATGCGCGCAGCCATCGTGTAGGGTGCGCGAAGGTTGCGCGACTTCTGTATAATATTTAAAAAAAAAAAAAAATGAATATAGTTTTCCTAACTAAAAATTATTTACAATTTTTTTAAAATATATTTATATATGTATATATATAGAAAATAAAAAAACATAGGATTGAGATACATTTGACTTACAAATTTTCATTTAAAAAACCTGTGAAATTCACTGAAAACACCATAGGTTTCAAGCACGTTATAGTTAGAAATTAGCATTTAAAAAACCATAGAAATTCACTGAAAAAACCATAGGTTTCAGGCACGTTATAGTTAGAAATTAGCATTTAAAAAACCATAGAAATTCACTGAAAAAACCATAGGTTTCAGGAACGTTATAGTTAGTTGGACATTTCACTCGTACAAAACCATAGAAATTCCGGCGTTATAGTTAGGTCAGCTAACTATAACTCGCGCCCCCGCAATGCACTGCTGATGACGTCACATATTACATCATTCATGACATGGTCAGTGACATCACTGATGACATCACTGATGACATCTCAAATGACATCACTGATGACATCATCCACGTGATAATCTGATGCACCTCCTCATACCCTAATATAACCTTTGATACACCCACTCTAAAATACAGACTACCATTTTCGAAACCATAGACACACCAATACCAGTTACTACATACCCACTCACTGATTCCTAGGTCTACACACATGTCCACTCATTCATCCATACAGTCACTCATCCATGCAGTCATTCATCAATACAACACTATCATATGCACTCATACACCTATACAGACACTCACACACTGCCACATATCCAGAGTTACTCACACACCTAGTCAGTCATGCAAAGAATCAATCATACTTCCATTTACTCACCTATACAGTTATACAGACACCACCTCACTTATTCTACAGATACTAACACATAATTACTCTCTTATAGAATCACTGATACAAATGCACACTCATCCATGCAGCCACTCTCAATTACTGACTCTCACATATAGTTATTTATATACACCATCACTCACATATACTGCCTTTTACATATGTAGCTACTTTCACATGTACCACTGAGACATCCATTCACTCACCAACACACCCATACACACACTCACCCACCCATACAGCTGTTTCCACATGCACTCTTGAACCCATACACCCAGTGAATCAACCACTCACACATCTATGCACAGAGTCACACACCTCCCACCCACCCACACACACACTCAGGCAGCCATACAAATACTCAGGCAAGCAATCAATAACCCATATAGACACTCATGCAGCTACTCACCAACCCATGCATCAGCTTACACAACAACAGACAGACTGATACAGACTTTCACACAGTTTAGTCACTAACCCATGCATTCAGTAAGACACATTTAATCACTCACTTATACAGTCAGTCACGTACCTACTAAATCCTCCATACAGACACTTATACACCCACTCATTCTTCAATACAGATTGGCATATATATAAAACAAATTTAAACTTTACAGAAACACACAGTCACTGGATGATGTCATCAGTGATGTCATTTGAGATGTCATCAGTGATGTCATCAGTGATGTCACTGACCATGTCATGAATGATGTAATATGTGACGTCATCAGCAGTGCATTGCGGGGGCGCGAGTTATTGTTAGCTGAACTAACTATAACGCCGGAATTTCTATGGTTTTGTACGAGTGAAATATCCAACTAACTATAACGTTCCTGAAACCTATGGTTTTTTCAGTGAATATATATATATATATATATGTATATATATATATATATATATATATTCACTGAAAAAACCACAGGTTTCAGGGACGTTATAGTTAGAAATTAGCATTTAAAGAACCTTTGAAATTCACTGAAAAAACCATAGGTTTCAGGGACGTTATAGTTAGTTGGACATTTCACTCGTACAAAACCAGTGAGGAGCGAAACGCGTCATGGCAGGCACTGTTCCTGTGGTGATTTCTTGGTTTTAAATCTTCAATAAAACGACACTGCTTCACTCATCTATGTTGTGTGGGAGTTCGTGATTTTCCTGACTTTATTGAGGTCTATATATAGAGAGCGAGCACGCAAGTTGATACTTACCAATAATATTTTTACCACGCATATGTCTTTACCATGCATGCCTTTACCACGAAAATGTAAGTGTTTTACAGGTACATACAAACCCATTACATATATATATATGAGGGTTTATACTTACCTGTAAAATAGATACATTTTTGTGGCATTCGTGGTAAAGGTATAGTTGTTGCTAAAACTTTCGTGGTTAAGACTAATTCGTTGTTAAGGCGTCGTTGTAAAGACTGATGTTGTTCTGGCGGTTGTTGTTCCATCATACATTCTTCCAGTAGCAAAGCAGTCCTTTTATAGTTTTCCACAGGTCCAGAAGTGATCTGAAGAGTTGGTCTGAGGGTCCAATATTTATACCTTGTGCCGGCTTTGATGTGGGAGAAACTTCTGGAGGCTTCCCCTCGCAGACATAGATGGAATTTTCTGCCACCCTGCCCTGCTCCAAGGATGTCTGGAGGGGGTGTCGGGGGTGGGGGGGGCGGTGTGTGTATGTGTGCGTGTGTAAGTGTGTGTGTAAGTACACAGGCAGTATCTTTGAAACACAAGTAGGGCAGTGCACAGCTCCACCCCCTATCCTGCTTGGATGGCCCATCCTCCCAACACCCAGACCATCTATTGTGCGGCCTTGTGGGAGGAATACAAAAAAATCAACTATCCTACTCCTAGACATCTGACACTGGAACAGGCTGGGGCCACCAAATGGTTAGGACAAGAAAATGCCAATTTTCAAAAAGCAGCATTTTCAAAATTGTGACTTAAAATCTGACTTTACCATTAAAGGTGATTTTAAATTACAATTCCTTAAACACCAAACATGGCATTTCCACCTGCTCACAAACAAATGTTATCAGTTAGATGTTATCTTATGGGAGGGTTAGGCCTCATAGTAGTGAAAAATGAATGTGAGTTTTTCAATACCAGGACATGTAAATCTTAAACGTACATGTCCCACTTTTTAAATACGCTGCACCCTGTATATGGGCTGCTTAAGACGTACCTTAGGAGTAACTTCTATGTTTTAAAAAGGGAGTTTTAGGCCTGAGAAGGGGTTTAGTTTGCCAGGTCGAATTGGCAGATTAAAACTGCACACAAGCTGTAAAGGCAGGCCTGAGATAAGTTTCAAGGGGCTCCTTAAGTGGGTGGCACAACCATTGCTGCAGGTCCACTATTAGCATTTAATTTACAGGCCATGGTTATACCACTTTACTATGGACTTATACGTAAATTAAATATACCACTCAGGTGTAAGCCAATTTTACCATGTGTTAACACAAGCTGGTTACTAAGGCACAGAGCCCTAAGACCAACAAAAATGAATTCAACAAAACAGATGGGGTGAAGGCAAAACGTTTGAGGGACTACCACACAAGAGTGCCAGGTCTAACAGTGGTGTTTCGAGATTTACTTTCTGCATGGTCCTCTCAAGTAAAAGCAGTTAGGAGCAAGTACCTTCTTCAGTTTTCATTACAATAATTTGCCTAAATCATACTGGACTTGGTTGCAGTTTTGGCCCTTTCCTATACCATGACAAACGTGAACTCACCAGGAGTGTGAGAACGTGGGATTGGTGCTAGTATTTGTAATAATTGTATCTATTGAAAAAATATTTTGAAAAAATCAGTTTAGAAGATAAATATTGGCTACTAGTGTGTAACATTCTGGCGGATAGTCACAAGTCACATAGAATGCCCCAAAAGTGTTTGAAATAGCATACCATATGCACCCTGAAGTTAGTAAGCAGCAGAATTAACGGTCCAGTAAAGAGACCCAGCAGTTAGTCTTAACTCTCATCACAATTAGTGTGGCTATAATAAGATTTCATCGGTTCACCATGGAAGAGTAATCATTCCATCAGATATATATTTAAAGCTCATAATGAGTATGAAGTACTCCACTGATTATGTTTCCTTGATGCAAGGAGTAGTTAAATAATGATATAGCAGCCAAATCACAGTTCCCTGGGGATGCCTTCTTTCCCAGATTTCCTCTTTTTTTATATCCCCAGAGGTTTGGAGATTTCTACTTCACTGTGGATCGGTTTGGGATACATTTCTGACATGGTTCTACAGTAGTGATGATAAGTGGGAGAAGCATCCTAGTTTGTGGGTTTCAGCTTCCCAGAATTTTTCATGGCCAAAAGAGCATGGACAAGAGGGATTCAAGATGTCAATGGTAACACCCCATCATTCTAGCTCACAGGGTAACTGAATATGATTGGTGGGTGAAGGCTGGCACGGTGTTCAGTTTTATGCCAGAAGGAACTTTCCCATTTTTTACATAATGCTGGTTGATCTAACGGTTTAAAATGCTTTGGGAATAAGATTAGGGCAACCTGAGATCTACCTTCAGGAAATGTAGACAGTGGGGGAGGGGAGAAAACTGCCTGCCTGCACCAGTACTCCCTACGCATTCCGGTAAATGCAGTCCTCAATACTTTTCCTGCTCAAACTCAGTCAAGTGTTTGCATCCCAGTGTTGGCACCCTGAATGCTGGATATCTTTGGACATTTGTTTCCCATTCTCTGGGACTAGACACAATGCAGCACTTTTGTGGTTTGGAGGTGCTTGGTAAGTGAAATTTCAGGATAACAGGCTCTCTACCACTCCAGGTACACAGGCGCATTCCCAAAGTTTCTAAAACTGTAGAGGAGGAGATCAACAGCCTGAACCACTTCTCCAATGAATCCTGCTGGATGGAGTCCTCAACTGTGTTCATGATCATAACCAATCAAGTGTTTGTCACCCAGTATTGGCACTATGGAGAGCTGCATCTACCAGAATGCATTAGGAAGACAGGTGCAGTTAGGCAGAGTGCTCCCCTCTCCCACTCTTTAAATTTTCTATAGGAGCTACGATTTGCAGTAAAAATATTGCAGCAAAAAATAGGATGAAAAAAGTTGTGTCAAAAATGTTGTCTACTGAAAAAACTGAAGAAAAAAGTACCAGTTATAAAAAAAAAGGTGAAAAATGTTGTGCCTTATAGGGCAACGGTAAATGTACTGAGAGCTTTGACAGTGAGGTGGGAAGTGGGTGTGAGACTAATAAAGCATTTTCTGAATTCAGAGAAGGATAGCTTTTAGAGGTAGTAAGGGGTTAATAGGGTTATGGGATTGGTAGTGTTAAGGGGTATGTAGGGGCTTTTAGGGTTCAGGTACGTGTAGATGTTAAGGGATGAAATCGGATTTTTTAGGGTTCAGGGAAGGGTAGCATTTAGGGGTTGTGAGTGTTTTAGTGTAAAGGGAAGGGTAAGAATAAGTAAAGTGTTTTAGGTCAAGTGAACAGTAGCATTAACGAATAGTAAGGAGTTTTTACAGTAGAGGGAAAGATAGTAAGAGGTTTTAAGCTTCAGGAAGGATAGCATTAAGAGGAGGTAAGAGGTTTTTAGGGCTCAGTGAAGGGTACTGCTAAGGGGTAGTAAGGGTGTTAAGAGTTTAGTGAAGGGTGTGTAAAGGGGTTTTAGGGTTCACGGACGGTGAACATTAAAAGTTAGTAAGAGGTTGGTAGGGTTCAGGGATTGCTAGGGTTAAGGGTTGCAAGAGGCTTTTAAGGTACAGGGAAAAGTAGATTTAAAGGGTATTTATGGGCTTTTTTTGGCTCAGGACAGGGTAGAGTTAAAGTGTAGTAAGGGTTTTTAGGACTCAGGGCAGGATAGCATTAGGGGTAGTTTAGGGTTTTAAGGGGTCAGAGATGGGAAGTGTTAAGGGGCACTACGAGGTTACTAAGGTACATTTAGATAAAGACTGCATGTAAAAAAATACTTTTAAAATTCAACATTTTTGGATTTGTCATAGAGAATAATGAAGGACATGACATTACTACCTCAACAATTTAATGTCGACTTTAATGAGAGAGAGAGAGAGAGAGAGAGAGAGAGAGAGAGAGAACACACCTACATATCTGTGTGATAAAGGCCCTGATTATACATAGGCGGACGGCCCACTGTTCCGCCATTAGGACGGATTAAATTACTCTGTCCCCACGACGGAAGGACCGCCCACCTAATTATGAATGACCGCCAAGCAGATGGTAGTTCCTGTCAATGCATTCTATTCTTTGCTACAGGTTGTGTTAGGAGGACAGAGCCCCATAGCAGATATATATATTTCTTTTTAGTTACGAAAAGAAACTTCTGAAACAGGATTTCCTTTTAGTAAGTAAAAAATGTAATGCTCCCTTCGCCATGGGAGTCATCTTCCATGGCGGGAGGGAGTATTATTTTCATTTACTGTCCGTCACCGCCAGGGTTTGTCTGGCAGTGAAAGACAGCGAAAATGGCTATATGCCCACCCATCCTAATTGAGCTGGCAGACATATAGCCATTTCTCCAATGTCCCTTGCTCTGCAGGCCCATTGGAAAGGTTTGGCCATGGCGGGGACAGAGTAGTCTCCGCTGTCGTCAAACTTATGGTCCAACCACATGTAGCTCGGGTGGGTGGACTAGTATGTTGGCGGGGAGGGAACACGCAAATGATTTCCCTTCCAGACAACATATAAATCCGGCCCAAATAGATGAATACAATCTTAGTGATCTAGTAGCAGTTCTGCTAACTGAGGTGATTATTCTCTTGATATACACAGTGGAAACTTTTGATATGAGAAATCACTCGCCTGCTCTGCATTCCTGCTGGATTTTATTTGCCTCAGCGGGTACACTCAGATGAGGCACGATTACGTCATGAGCCCAATATCATCATCAAGTACCTAACAAGACCCTCAGAAGAAGCTTCAGAAGTAATTGCACCTGTACCCCGGGAAGCGGAGCATCGACGGTATGGGTAATCTATATTTGTTCCATAGATTTCACCTGTTCTTGCTTAAGAAAAAGCAACCTATCACCCAGAACTTAGTGCCCTCAATGGCAACTGACACACATACACATGTGGCTGTTGCAGTACATTTCCAAGCATAGATCAAACAAAAGCAAAAATGTAGGGGTGTGCCATGAGACAACAGGAGGGCAAACATGACAAGACGAGGCAGCCCAGCATGTCTTTGGCCACAAACAGTAATGCAAAAGCACAGCTCCTCACCTTGTACTGAATGGGCCCTGGATTGATGCCACAATGGTATTTACCATTTGCAGGCCCATCCAGCACAAGGTGAGGATCTGTGTGTTGTTTAGAGAGCTCAGCACAACAGAACACTTTCCTGTTTCTAACATTTGTTTCCTAATGCATAGTCAGTTTCAGGGTCAATAGATGTAAATGTAGGTAACTAAAGGTATGAACTTTAGAATGCATAGATTTGGAAAACTGAAAGCAAGGACTTGATAAATTGTTTGCTGCTTCATTGCAATCATGTGATGGGTCCATGCATGGCTTTCACATGGGCAAATCAAAGAATTGTACATAATCAGTGAGTGTCTTAGAGCAGTAGTGATAGTAAGTACTGCAATGTGCTTCCATATTAGTCTGGATAATTGCTACTCCCATGGTGGCTGGTCCTTCTCAGAGAGCTTAGTAGCTGGTAATGCCATGATTTAAGATAAACAAGGCACACACCCTGACCCATGATCTATTGCCCAATCTAATTTCACAGTATTCACCATCACTCACTTCCATTTAAACTCACCTCATCTCATTAATATGCAGTTTCAAAACTGAAGCAATCCATATTGTTGCAATTGGGTTCCGCCCAATCAGTAGGCCTGGGTTGTTTGCTTTTAAGATCACCCGGTTTTGGACTTTTTACTGTGGGTGAGTATCACTACATGTGTATCAACCACGCTAATCCCATGGCAAACGGACTGTGCATGTTTGCTGCTAGTGTCTGCCTTTTAAGATAAAGCCACTGAAACGCATCAAAGGGTAAGGGGGACTTGGCCGGTTACATGTGAACATGAGTGCGGATTGCGCGTGGAAGACTACTGTTGTGCACAGCCCAGTAATTGCACACAGGTAGCCTGGTGCAATGGGGACTCTGCAGGGTTAGATATTCACCTGGGATAGGCCTTATAAGGTTAGTGTAAACTAATAGGGAAAGTCAGTGACATTTACTGTTTAGTCTATAGTGACACAATATTATACACATAGGGAGAGAGAGCTGCCTTAGAGTGCAGTTTCAATCCCCCTTTGCCTACAGAGACCACTGACATCATGAATTGGAGTGTAGCATGTGCGAGAAAATCAACTGTGCAACTTCCAAAAAGATATCTGTACACTTTATGGGTCATCTAGAGTTTTTATATTTCCCTGGCTCAGCTCAGGATCAGAGCCCAAGCATTTTGTCACCCTGCTGTGCCCAGTTAATTACATTTCTCTAAAGCACCAGGAACTAAGGCCACCGACACAAAAGGAGCAATTAATAGTACTTCACCCATCTCCTCAGGAGGACAGGGGTGGGAGAAATGATCTGCATCAATCACTCAGCTGTCACACTGCACCAGGGATGGACCTGCCCAAGCCCAGTGAACAAAGGAGAGTGTCCAGACAACTGGAGTCAACCCGGGGGGGCTTTCTTTGAAACTCTAGAGTGCAAGTCTCTGGCAGTGATGTCAGCGAGGGGCAGAGCTGAGAACCCAGTAGCTGATGTGACCAGTTACTCCTGGGTGATGTCATTTTGAACTGTCCCAGCGTGCTGTTCAGGAGGGTTGGGACAGGGGTGGAGACGTGATGTGGCACCCTAGGATTTGCCAGGGGTGCCTGACTTCTGGAACCTTCCTCTCCCCTTTAAAAACTCTTGCAGAGAGACTTCCTCTTGCCTGTGGGTTTTTCTATACTTTCCTGCTGGATCCTGAGACTGCCATGGAGAACTGGACGGAGGAACCCTCTAACCCCCACTCAGGACCAAGGACTCTGCCCAGTTGACCCCAGGACAAGTGAGTCTCCCCAAGGGCCAGTGAGGCTTGCTCCTTTACACCTCCTGAAGACCAGTTGGGGAAAAGCCCTAGACTTTTCTTCATCCAGAAACCAAGATCAGGAGAGCTGGTGTAGGGAGCCCAGAGAACCAGCTCCTTCAGGACTGCACCACTTTGGATGGTGGATAGAGCTTGCCACCAGGAGTAAAATGAGCCCAGGATCGTCCACATCAGCCCAACGGGGCCAGAGTTATCGCATTTTATATTTTGGCGACCTATGACCTTTTCCTCCCTAAGCGAATGAGGTTCCACTGTCTGGCCAGTAAATTCCTCCAGGTGGGCCAGGGCCCGGGGGTCAGTGAAAATCGATCAATCAATCAATCGGGTTTCTGGTATAGTGCGACTACTCACTCGTGGGGGTGTCAAGGTGCGGAAGGGGAGGGTAGGATCTGCGGTTCAATCAAAGAGCCAGGTCTTGAGGTCCTTCCTGAATTGCAGCAGCGATGGTGATTGCCTGAGGTGAAGAGGTAGTGAGTTCCAGGTCTTCGCAGCAAGGTAGGAGAAGGATCTTCCTCCAGCTGTGGTCTTTCGGATCAGTGGGCTGGTGGCCAGGGCCAGTTGGGTGAAGCAGAGATGTCTGGTGGGAGTGTAGAAGGAGAGGCGTTGGTTGAGGTATGCAGGCCCGGCATTGTGGAGAGCTTTGTAGGCGTGTGTAATTCTTTTGTTGATAGGTAGCCAGTGAAGGTCTCTCAGGTGGCCGGTGATGTGGCTGTGGTGTCGAATGTTCAGGATGAGTCTGGCGGAGGCATTCTGGATGTTCTGCAGTTTTTTTTCGGAGTTCGTTGCCGTAGTCGAGCCTGCTGCTGACGAGCGCATGGGTGACCGTTCTCCTGGACTTGGTGGGGATCCACTTGAGGATCTTACGCAGCAGGTGGACCGTATGAAAGCAGGAGGATGAAAATGCATTGATTTGGCGGTTCATTGAGAGTGAGGAGTCCAGGATGATACTGAGGTTTTGTGTAGGGTCCGTGGGTGTGGGGGGGGTTCTGAGCACTGCGGGCCTCCAGGAGTTGTCCCAGGCTGAGGGGGTAGACTTTGGTCTTGTCTGAGTTAAGCTTGAGTCTTCTATCCTTCACCCCAGGTGCCCACTGCCTTCAGCCCGTTGAGGAAGTTGCTCTTGGCGGCTATGGGTTTATCTGTGAGGGAGCGAATCAGCTGGGTGTCGTCGGCGTAGGATACGATGTTGAGTTCGTGGCTTCTGACGATGGCTGGAATCGGGGTCATTTAGATGTTGAAGAGGGTGGGGCTCAGGGAGGATCCCTGAGACACTATGCAGCTGATCTCTGTGGGTTCTGAGTTGAATGGTGGAAGTCTGACTCTGTGCTCAGCGAGTGAGGAAGGAGCGGATACATTCTGGGGCTTTGTCGCAGATGCTGGTGTCGTGGAGCCTTGCACAGAGGGGGTGGTAGGAGATGATTTTGAAGGTGGCTGATAAGTCCAGGAGGATGAGGGCAGCAGTCTTGCCTTGGTCGAGGAGGGTGCGGATGTCATCTGTAGCAGCGAGGAGAGTGGTCTTGGTGCTGTGGTTGCTTTTGAAGTCCGATTGGGGGAGGTCCAGGATGTGGTTCGTTTCAATGAACTCTGAGAGTTTGGCATTGGTAGCTTTCTCAATGACTTTGGCTCAGAAGGGTAGCAGAGAGATGTGTCTGTAGTTCTTGAGGTCTGTCGGATCGGCAGAGGGTTTCTTCAGCAGGAGGTTGATCTCTGTGTCCTTCCAGTCTTCTGGGAAAGTGGTGGACTCGATGAAGCAGTTGATGGTGCAGCAGAGTTTGGGTGCAATGGAGGTACCGGCTCTGTTGAAGATGTGGTGAGGGCAGGGATACTGGGGGCTCCGGAGTGGATGTTCTTCATGATCCTGAGGGTGTCGTCAGGGGTGCGGGTGGTCCAGTTGGGAAAGGTCTGCTGGGGTCTAGAGCCGTTTGGGTGCGGTGGTCGCGGGAGGGGTGGGTGGGTCTTGGGTAGCGAAGTTGTCGTAGATCTCTTTGATCTTCCAGTGGAAGAAGGTGGTGAGGTTGTTGCAGAGGTCTTGAGAGGGGGGAATGTATGCTGTCTCTGTGCTGGGTTTGGCGAATTCTTTAACCATGGTGAAAAGTTCTCTGCTGTTGTGTGCATTGGTGTTGATGCATTCCGGGATGGCTGCTTTCTTTGTAGTTCTGATGAGGTGGTGGTGTGCGGTGATGGAAATTTTGAAGGCTGTGTGGTCTGCCACGATCTTGCTGCTCCTCCATTTTTTCTTGAGCTGTCTGCAGCTACGCCTGGACTCTTGGAGGGTGGGGGAGAACCAGCTGGCTTTGTTGGAGGACTGTTTGCCTGAGGGTTTCCTGAGGGAAGCCCGTGTATTGGCGCAGGCAGAGATCCAGCGGTGGAGGTTGCATGCTGAGGTGTTGGTGTCGGTGGATGTCAGTGGTAGGGTTTTGCTGAGGGAGGTGGTGAGCTGGTCTTTGGTGACCTTGTTCCAGCTTCTGCGAGGATCACGGTGGGCATGGTGGCGTACGGTGAGTGTGCTGAAGGAGAAGTGGACGTAGTGGTGGTCGGTCCAGTGTGGCTCAAAGTGTGGCTGATGAAGATGTTGTTGCTTGCGGAGAAGATGGGGTCGAGCATGTGTCCTGCTGAGTGGGTTGGCATTGTGACCAGTTGTCTGAGTCTGATGGTGATGAGGTTCTCCAGTAGGGATGAGGTTTTGTGGTCATCGAGGATGTCCAGGTAGAAATTGAGGTTGCTGAGGACAAGGTAGTCCGTTGAGCTAAGAGCATGGTGAGCGATGGTGTCGGCAATGACTTTGCTGAAGGGGGGGGCGGGTCCGAGCGGTCTGTAGACGAGGGTGCTGCAGAGGCTGTCCCTTCATTCTTGGGCCTGCGTGGGGCCACCTCCCCCATTTCTATTTCTTCTTGCCCGGGGACCCCATCCCTCGGGCATATTCCTGTTTACAGTGTCAGGATGTCCCTAGACTCCAGATGCCGTTGGGAAAAAAAAGCCATGGGTGGTGGAGCACTCCCCCACGATGGAGCAAATGGGCCCAAGACCCTATTCCTAGGCCCAGGTGTCCTGGAGAGTGAGGGGGGAGTGCCGCTGCACTTGCCCACATGGCTAGCCCACCCTGCTCCCCGTGACTGGGAGGGAGCTGGAAGCCAGCCACCGTGGATGCACATGCCCACAGGAGCAGGCAGGCCAGAAGAATGCTGCTGAGTCCCGCTGCAGCACCTTGGAGTGCTGTCTGCATAGGGAGCAAGCTGGGACAGCCCCAAGCTGTCCCCCAACATAGGGAACTATGCACGCAGGTGCCCAGGTGGGACCGGGCACCCAGAGACAAGAGATGCAGTGCGAGACAGCTAATAAACACCAAAAATAAAGCAAAGGAGAAAGCATCACGGCTCTACTGGCCCAGCAGGCGAGCCGATACTTCAATATGCACGGCACTTGCGAGGAGTGCCCCAAAATGCCCCTCAAGGCTGGATCATTTTGCCTGCATTTTTGGCTGTTTCTCCCCTTATGATGGCCCCAGGATGACGGGGTCACCACCTACCCTCTCAGGAGAATGCAGCGTTTCATCCCCAAGGGACATATGGCGTCCCCACCCTAAGTTGGGTGGGACTCAATGTCAAAAACATTAAACTCCTTAAGATTTTCTTCCCAGTTTAAGCACTCCCAAGGCTGGAGCTCTTGCTCTACAGGTGGGAGTGCTGCGCTATCTAGGGGCTATGTGTATGGTTGCATTCGTAATGGCCTGAAAGTGGTTAGAGGCGGTACATGTATAGAAGCGCTCTCTAGATGCCAGGTGTATGGTTGCAATACAGATTCATTAGAATGTGATGCCCTCTAGTAGCTGCTTTTATAATTGCAGTTCAATGGTAAAAGGTGTATAAAAAAAGGACACAGGTTTCACTCATTTTAAATAATTTAGTGGTTCACCATAATGATGTCAATGATTTCTGCCCACAGTATATATGTTTCATCAGTATTAATAAGTGCATTCATGCTGGAGTATTATTTTTGACAATTGTATTTAAGTACACAGTGATTAATTTAACAGTTTATTTGTTACTCTTAAACCTTGACAAAACCAACAGACTAACTTGATATTTTTGTGTGACGTCTTTAAGGGGGTGTCACCGGTGATTATACAATGTCTTTTATGGTATTTTCCATCTAAAACTTTACATATTTGTAAATGTTTGTGTAGTATTTAGTAGTCTGTGTAATAAATGTACTTCTCTTTTTTCTAAAGAAAATGTTCTGAATGGAAAATCATTTTTTGAGTGTTATTGTGTGCAGTAAATGGTGATTACTAGCCCACACCACCTCCCCTGAGTAGACCTTGGAGTGCTTTGCCTCGCTATTCTGAGAGAGTCAAGCACTGCAATGCGGTGCTTGGTTCCCAGTAAGGTGATTGTGAACCTATTACTTGTGCAGGCCACACAACTAATAACCCAATTCCCTACACACATAATTTACCCTCAGAGAATAAGTGCTATGGAAACTCATGACCTCTATCATAAGATCAACTAAAATAGCATTGTCTCATTCTGGCTAAGGAATGGCAAATCTGTTTGCAACAAAAGTTCCTTTATAACTGAGCACTTTGATTCACACAATCCCACCCTTCACTTTACAGTTATCACAGAAACATGGATCCACCCCAAAGACACTGTAATGCTAGCAACTCTTGATACTGACCTGACCTCTTTCTTTCATACCTCTCGAATCCACAAACAATGTAGTAAAGTCTGCATTTAATTAGGTACTCATCGCTACTTCACCTAGTTGACCTTCAACCTCTCCATCATCCTCTGAATGGTCATCTCTCCATTCCAAGCAAGTGTTATCATCATTTACCACTGACGTGGAGAGGTAAATCAGTTCTTTGCTGCACTTAATGCTCAGGGTATGTCAGATACTTACCCTAACTTAACCTGTGCTCACCCTCTGGCAGCTTGGCACAGAGCAGTCAGGCGTAACTTAAGAGGCAATGTGTAAAGTATTTGTACAACACTTAATACAGTAAAACAGTGAAAAACACCACACAAAAATACTCCACACCAAGTAAGAAAATTTGAGCTTAATTTCATGAACAAAACAAGACCAAAACGACAAAAATCCAATACGTCGAGCCACACTGTCAATGCTGTGGAGTTTCCAAAGCAAAAAGAACAGATGATGGACGGAATGCTGAACCAATCAAACATTCACCCCCAGTCACAGATCTGGGTTAAATCCATCTTTTTTTGCATGCTAGGCCATTCCAGTTTAGACCCAGCCATATTCAAATCAGTCTTGACCCTGCTCCCCATGGGAACAGTCCAGCCCGAGCTGCTAGATGAGGTCCTTCCTGGACCAGAAACAAGCATCCTGGGACTTGTTTGGGGGTATTACCCCTCATCAGCCAAGCTAGCTTGAACTTGGTGGCATAGCAAGCACGGGACCCATGTCTGGGCATACCCTTCCCACTTAGGGTGAAAAATGCAAAGAGAACAGAAGATGGACAGAATGCTGAACCAATCAAACATTCACCCCCAGTTACAGATCTGGGTAAAATCCATAGTATTTTTGCATACCATTCCAGTTTAGAACCAGCCATATGCAAATCAGTCTTGACCCTGTTCCCCATGGGAACAGGGTCCAGCCAAACTGCCAGGCCAGGTCCTCCCTGGACCAGAAATAAGCATCCTGGGACCGGTTTCAGGGTATTACCCCTCATCAGCCAAGCTAGCTTGAACTTGGTGGCATAGCAAGCACGGGACCCATGTCTGGGCATACCCTTTCCATTTAGGGTGACAAATGCAAAAAGAACAGATGATGGACGGAATGCTGCACAAATCGAACATTCACCCCCAGTCACAGATCTGGTTAAAATCCATCCTTTTTGTGCATTCCACACCATTCCAGTTTAGGCATATGTAAATCAGTCTTGATGCTGCTCCCCATGGGAACAGTCCAGCCCAAACTGCCAGGCCAAGTCCTCCCTGGACCAGAAACAAGCCTCCTGGGACCGGGTTATTACCCCATATCAGCCAGGCTAGCTTGAACCTGGTGGTGTAGTGAGCACGGTAAATACGTCTGGGTATACCCTTTCCGCTTAGGGCGACAAAGGCAAACGCAGCACTGCATTAGCATCAAAGGTGAATGCGTTGGTTCTGACCGGAACAAAGCAGGTGATGCATGGGTTTTGGCAGAAACAAGCTGTAGAACTCTCCTTGAAGGTGCAGGACTGGATTGGCACCTCTTGGCCGGGCAGGAGGACTCACACTTGGCAAAGTCCAGCAGCTGAAGCAGAGTTGAATGAAGTCTTTGATGTACCTGAGACTTCAGAACAGGAGGCAAGCCAGCAAGCTCTCTGAGCCACTTGGTTCTGGGGATGTAGAGAGTAGGCCCAGTCCTTCTCACCACCAGGCAAAGTGGCAGCAGGGCAGGCACAGCAAAGCAGGAGTCCAGCAAATCCAGCAGAGTGTCAATCCTTTCAGCAGCACAGCAGTCCTTCTTTCTGGCAGTGTCTCTTCAGGTCCAGAGTGTACTGAGTTGGTGGTGTCAGGGGTCCAGTACTTATACTCAGTTATGCCTTTGAAGTGGGAGAGACTTCAACGAGCCCTTTGAAGAACACAAGGTCCCTGTCCTTCCTGCCTTGCCTACAGACTCACTACAGGGCGGTATGCAGCTCTTTGTGTGGGGACAGGTACAGCCTTAGTCAGGTGCAAGTGTCTACTCTTACCTCCCACTTAGCCCATAGAAGACCCATCAGCCTGGTGATGGACCATCAGGATGTGCATGTCACACCTCAGCTCCCTTTGTGTATAGCGGTCTAGAGGGAATGCACAAAGCCCAGCTGTCACACACCCCAGACGTGTTTTCAGAGACAGGCAGAGGAACAGAATGGTTAAAGTAAGAAAATGCCAACTTTCTAAAAATTGCATTTTCAGACTTACAATTTATAATCTGACTTCACCATAAATTGTGATTTTAAATTGTGTATCCAGAGACACCAGTTGGAAATTACACTTATAAGATGGAACAAGGTAATCCCAATGTTAACCTGTGGGTAAGATAGGCCGTGCAGTAATGAAAAACTAATGTGAGATTTATTTCACTACCCTGACATGTAAAATTTAAAAGTGTATGTCCAACCTTTTAAATACACTGCACCCTGCCTTTGGGGCTGCCTCAGGCCTACCTTAGGGGTGACAAATGTATTAAAAAGGAAGGTTTGTGCCTGGCAAGTGGATTATCTTGCCAGGTTGACATGGCAGTTTAAAACTGCACACACAAGCTCTGCAAAGGCAGGCCTGAGACATGTGTAAAGAGCTACTGAAGTGGGTGGCACAATCAATGCTGCAGGCCCACTAGTAGCATTTAATTTACAAGCCCTGGGAACATGCAGTGCACTTTACTAGGGACTTATAAGTAAATTAAATATGCCAATTGTGGATAAGCTAATGTTAGCATGTTTTGGGGACAGAGCACCTGCACTTTAGCACTGATTAGCAGTGGTAAAGTGCCCAGAATCCTAAAGCCAGCAAAAATGAATTCAGCAAAGCAGGAGGTCAGAAAGCAAAAAAGTCAGGGGAAAGCATACCAAGGAAATAAGGTCTAACATCCTCCATAATCAAGACACTCAGTCCATCATGTGCCCTATTGGACCTCTTCAGAAACCAAACTATCAAATTCTTAGCACTGACATCTTATCAACCCTCTAGTCTTCAGCTGACAAGATGATTGCATCAGTCTCCTGGCTGATCTCCTGAATTATTCTTAAATTCTATTAGACAAGGTCACAAACTTTGAAAACTGTAATCTAGTCAATCTTTCCAGACACTCCTACATCCACATACCGCCAGTAGATAGGATGTCAACGTCAAGAACATCAAGATAGTGCAATATAAAACCCTCTAGTATTTGTTTTAAAGTCTATACAGAAATTGGTCCTTACACCTACACCCTATCACATTCCTCACCAGCACACAATCTCTTATCTGCCAAACAAAACTTGATATCTACACCTACACCACTGTGCACTTTCTCCAACTTTCGAGTTTTTTTTTTTTTTTTTAACATACTAGGTCCATTACAGTAGAATACACTACAGACTGCAACTCGTGCATAGTCCTCACTACCGGAGTTCAAAACCCACAAAAGATCACCTCCAACAACAACATATGCAAGCCCAATAACTATTTTAATATACACCTGCATATAATAGACCAAACACCATAACCCTAGCTAAGGTATTCGTCTCTCACTCCTATCTTGCAGGAATTTGATGTAGCTCCCTGCCAACCACACTCTGCAATTGGTATTTTTACCATAAACAATATCTTTTATCCACCTTACCTTTCTAAATAAATTAATGCTTTCTTATGTTATGTATTGTTTCATATTACAGTGTTTGTTAAACTAAATAAAAAAAATATATTTTTAAATACCATCAAAAGTACATTTGCTCTCCTGAAAAACAGTTCTGCTGCCTACACCAGACCTCGGGTTTCCAGCTGTACAATTTTGAGAAAGTGTGCCTCATAACTGTCATTTCTTTAACACTACAAAACAGTGCAATAGGACACTGAGTTACCAAGTCACGTGTGGATGACACTGGCCCACTAAGTTATACTGTAAGGATGAAACAGGTCCAATGAAGAGCCTTTCAATGTATGTTACTATTCTTACATCTCGTTTGGGCCACGAAAGATGGTCATTAGTAAAACTTTATACAATTTGAAGATTCTTTTACAGGGAGTTTGGCGGTTTAATCCTTCACCAAACGAGTAAAAAAAGTGCACTTTAAAGTACATTGGTCAAATTAGAGTAGAATTCATATACTGAGTAATGGGAGAGTGACAACATTTTTCCGAAATAAACTTTTCGGAAGATAATGATAAATTGCCCATATTTAATATATACTTGGTCCAAAGGTCATATGCCAGTTTGCATAATGCCAAAAGCAGACACATTTTTCCAGTGTACCAATGAGTATTAATGCCAACCATGTGAGTAGGGATGTCCTTGTAGTTGTCGTCTATTCAGCTAGTGTGCTGTCTTGCCATGCTCCCTTTGCTCTCTCAATGCTTCTTTGCCAAATGTACAAACATGAAGTCGCCAATCAAATATACCTTTGCAATGATGCACCAATTGAAAATGGTGCAACATTCAAAAGGCCTACGAAAGGCCTCAAAGGTAACAACTATACTTCTCATAGTTTAATTAGACAACTACATGAACTCTCCCTAGAGATTTATCAGCTATTCCAAACTGCCGTTGAACTTGGACAACTGTTTTCAGTGGTGTTTTATAAATGTCCTATCCCATAAATGTCATATATAATCCATCCCACCAAAGATAGCTGGCCACCATACCCATCTCCAAAAAGAAACATTCAGCCTATTCCTTACAGTCATTCTTTCTCTGTTCGCTTCCTTGCCTTGCTTTATAGCCAGTGACTTTCTAGAACACCTCGAACTTTACCCAGGTAACACATTTCCACCCTGACAGTCAACAACCTTATGTAAATTTGCTTCAAAAGCTTTTCCATTAAGGATACATCTGCACCCCAATGAAATAATGCTCCCAAACGTGTGCAACCAGTATGTCAACGAAACACATTTTACCTCCATTTCGAACAGCATCAGCAGAAGCTGCACACGGTGCACCCCTTCAATAGCAGACCACACGACTTTTGACGCACATGAACTGTAGCCAAGCTGTTTTTAAAAAAATCAATTTTTTGCCAAAAAAAGGAAACCAACTTCACTCCTGAAAGTCCACAAATCCATAGTTGCTTCCTTCCTTCTTTCTGAGCTGTCTTTCACTGGGTGTAAGAATTGATAAAAACACAAACAATCCTGACCAGTGGCAATTTGAGCCTGTGGTTACCAGTGGGGCCCACAGGCACTCGTTTTTGGGGACCAGCTCTTATTTTTCTTCATCAGACATTTACCGGAGGAAGAGAGAGAAAAACAAAAAACAGGGGAAAGACGAAGGATGAGAAAGACGGAAAAAACGTCACAACGGGAGAAAGCAGGAACCTGCAAGAGAGATAAAGTGGCAGGGAGTATCTGGTAGTAGGTTAAATAGACATGAGATGGATACAAGAATACAAAGCCTTGGTGCGCAGGCTTCCGAGCAGAGCTTTGAGTCCCAGTACTAATTCTTTAACAAATTAAGCAGTGACAAGCACCACTCATCCATCCATGTACGTGCTGTATTAATGGGACGACACAAAGCACTGTACTTAGATGCCTCCAGGTACCCATTCACCAACATTACTCAGGTCCAGCCTGGACCTCAGCAACAAAATGTTTAACTTTTTCTGACCGAAGCGTGTGTCAGTAGAACCATGCTTGTGTCTCCCCTGCCATTAATGAACTCCAGCAAACAGATCCAGGTCGTCCCAGACAGGAGCTGCAGGAGACGTTGGAGAATGAGCAGGGAAAATAACACAGGCCTGTTGAGACCTAAATCTTCAGAGCCACCCATGAAAGAAAACGGGGCCTCGTAACTGGTGAATAACTGCAAAGATATGTTTATCAACATTGACATTGAGCCTCAGAGCGAAGATGGGTCATACTTAAGTCTGTGTCCTAGACTTCAAATCTGGAACCAGGTTTAACATCCCCCAATGGGACAAGAAAACCGACTGCATGGTGTTAGGCTGTGGGAGCAGCCAAACTTACTCAGAAGATACCAAATCTCACTGTCCGTAGTTTCCACATTTAAGTCAGTCATTTGAAAAACTGGCCCGCTACCTTGAAGAGATAAGCTCACCTAAGCTTTGATTAATACAAATTTTAAAAAACTCTAAAATGCTTTATTCTTCCTACTTGCACATGTGTACTGGCATCCACATTTGACTCGTTTTTTTTCCATGTGTTACTTGCAGTATGTTTCCTGATTCTCGATTTTTTACATTATGTATATTCTGTGTGAAAAGCTAACTAGCCGAAAGCAATAAAACGGTCTTGAAACTTGAAGCCTAATGCTGTGTAGTTTATGTATGCCAGCAGTCTGTGAAATGACAATAGTGATACAAGCACAATATGCAAGGAAGCTCCATGTTGAGCACAGGCCCCACACAAGCGTGAATCACAGGGAGGCGTACACCCACACACGGAGATCTTAAGAACAAGAAAAAAAGCCATGCTGGTGCAAGTGAACGCCCACGGAACGCAGACAGCACTGCATATGCAGCAGCACACATGAGAATAGTCAGGGACAATCAAAAAACAATTAGGCTTGCGATGAACGAAACCCCGACGCGTTGAAAGCAAGGCAAGCATGCTTAGCATTTCAGGCAACATCATCCTCCAGGAACCGCAACACGACACAAAACACGTAGCAACAGAGACGAGTCGTCGAGTTTAACAGATTTTTACTGCAACTATGCGAAAGCATTAACCAAGCTCCGAACAAACCGCAATTCTCAACAGACATTTCCAGAACTTTACCACAATTATACCGGTAGCTAGGGCTTTAAGTGGGATGAAAAAGCTGGCTGGGGGGGTATGTCTCTCAAAGGGGCGTGGCCAATGTAATTAAGGACGTGGCTTAAAACACGTAAATTACAAATCTGTGCTTGGCAAAGTGTGCCACCGGACTTGTATTTTGCTGTTTCTGTCATTGCATCCAGATATATGATACAACAAGTAACATCATACCTACAACAAGTCAGGACTATTGGCTTTGTCAATGGTTGTTAGTCGCATAAGATAAATAAGCAGCAACTATGGCCTGTAAATAATATTGAAAAAGCTTCCACTTAAAGCCCTGGTGACACCACGACAATGTTGCTGCTCCTGAGTGTCAAAAAGAGAAGGGAAATCCAGCGAGAAAATGACTCTCTTTAAAGAATTTCCCTTCCCCCACAACGCTCACCTGGCATGACGTCATGCCGTAACTTCTCCACTAGTGAGAAGTGAGCAGTGTGAGCAGGCGCACATCGATGTGCCTGCTGTCACTGCAGTCCGGAAAAAAACAGACCGCCTGTGCCAGGGCACAAAACAGAGCCCGATAGAGACCTGTTTTGAGGCCCCCTTTAAAAAACTGCCGGTGCTCTGCACCGGTGAGACCCGGCCCACTTAAAGTCCTGCCAGTAGTAGGTATTACAAGTATTCCCTTTAAACCCTGGTGACGCAAGGGGCCCTGGCATCCCTTAACGTGTGTCTCAGAAAACAAGTCACTGCACTTTTTCAAACTTGAAGTCCCACTATGTAAACAGATCCTGGTTTAGAATGCAAAAGACACACAATTGAGGGACGGAATGCAGAACAAATAAAAACATTCACCCCCAGTCAAGAGATCGGGGTTAAATCCATCATTCTTTTGCTCAACATGCCACCCCAGTTTAGACCTGGCCATATGCAAATCAGTCTTGACTCTATGCCTCATGGGAACAGTACATCCCGAACTGCAATGCCAGGTCCTCCCTGGACCGGGAACAAGCATCCTGGGACCTGTTTCGGGGTTTCACCCCTCATCAGCCAGGATAGATTGAATACAGTGGTACAGTGTCTGAAAAGTTTCAGCGCTCCATCCATTGTCTCCTTGTGTATGCTTTGTTCGCCCTAGTTGGCAGGGTATGCCCACACGTGGGTCCCTTGCTCACTTTGCCACTGGATTCAAGCTAGCCTGGTTGATGCGGGCTGTTAGCCCGAAACCGGTCCCAGGATGCTTGTTTCCAGTCCAGGGAAGACATGGCTTGGCAGTTCGAGCTGGACTGTTCCCGTGAGGCACAGGGTCAAGACTGATTTGCATATAGCTGTGTCTGAACTGGGGTGGCGAAGTGAGCTAAAGAACAATGATGGCTTCAACCCAGATCTGTGACTGGGGGGTGAGTGTCTGAAAAGTTTCAGCGCTCCGTCCATCGTCTCCTTGTATTTGCTTTATTTGCCCTAGTTGGCAGGGTATGCCCAGACGTGGGTCCCTTGCTCACTTTGCCACTGGATTCAAGCTAGCCTGGCTGATGAGGGCTGTTAGCCCGAAACCGGTCCCAGAATGTTTGTTTCTGGTCCAGGGAAGACATGGCTTGGCAGTTCGGGCTGGACTGTTCCCATGAGGCACAGGGTTAAGACTGATTTGCATATAGCTGTGTCTGAACTGGGGTGGCGAAGTGAGCTAAAGAACGATGATGGATTCAACCCAGATCTGTGACTGGGGGTGAGTGTCTGAAAAGTTTCAGCGCTCCTTCCATCGTCTCCTTGTGTTTGCCCCGGTTTAGAATGGCCATGGTTTGGAATAGCCACAGCAAATCTCGTGGGGGGAGGGGGGAGAGAGAGAGAGAGAGAGAGAGAGAGAGAGAGAGAGAGAGAGAGAGAGAGATATATATATATATATGTATATATGTATATATATCTCACTCTTTCAGTGTAAGCTTCCTGGAGGGTGGCCTGCAGCTCAGTAAGCCAGGCACTCACAAGGGTGTGCTCAGCTACCCTTAAAATCACCACTGCAACTCTCTCAAAACTGCCTCTTTTGACGAACAGAGCTATCAAATATATCGTTTCCGGTTTGTCTAAGTGATATATAAAAAGGAGTCAGACAGTGCTTAATTTATAAAAGAACAAGTGCTGGTGCCAAACATGCCCACAGCCGGTTGTACAAATATCAGTGACACCGAATGCCAAGGCTGAATAGTCTGGATTCCATCTCATGCCTCTTTCATCCACCACCTAGGCACTCCCGTCGCTATATTTTACCCTTTCAGATTCCTTTTCACTCCTGCTTTCGCTTTTTATCATAAAGGTGGGAGAGACACCGAGAGCTTGAGCCTGATGCATGGCTGTGGTCAGTTCAAGGCTCTCTTGGACCCTCAGGCCCAAAATGAGCTGAGCTTTCAAGTGGCTTCTGCCTGCAACCCATGCTGTAACCTTACGCATGAAGAATTAAATAAAACATATATTAACTTTTAATGTAATACAGGAGAGGGAAAGTGATACCCATCTAGTGGCTGAATGCCCAAATGTGAAATAAGAAAACACTGGATTTTTCCCAGGTTCCCTTCTTGACCAATTTATGTGATCCTAGGCAATTAATTGATTTCACTGTGCTTTCTTGTCTTCCTCATTACATTTGAGAGCCCATTGAAATGTGCGAGTTCAGGATGTGTGCTATACAAATACCGCTCGTGTCTGATCTAAACAGACTATATATGTAATGTTGCTCCATGTAAGAATCTAGGCTACATATAGGGTGCAAATGACAACTGACTTGCCTTTACATTTGCTAATGGCATTGTTTTCACGGTGGGGAGTGTAAGGGGCATGACTATTTTTAAGATAATGTTTAAAAACTGTCAATTTTAATAAATGTCTCAATACAGTGATGTAATCGTATGTACTAGGTTGAAATGCTCCTGCATGTTGTAGCAACACATTTTTTAGAATATTGAAGAGTATCATATTTTTATATTGTGTTTTGTTACACAGTTCGCATGGCAAACATTTTCAGGGCTCCGCTTGTGCAGAGCCCAGCCAGACCATCGACTCAGCTCTAGATCAGCTCTCCCTGATATTTTGTTGGCTAGTCCACCTGTACTTCTTCACTTTTTTTTGTCTTTCTCTTCCTCTTTCTTTCCCATTTGCTCCGACTAAAAATCTGATAAGTAAATACAGGTGTTGGTTCCCCAGAATACGTGCCAGTAGGTCGATCTGCAACCACCGGCTAATATTAAGCACCTTAGACCTAGAAACATCCCTGCCATTGAAAGATTTCTGGTTCCATGTCTGATATTTGCAAACGGTTCCATTCTGAGCTCACAGAAGGTTTTGCAAGCCCAACTTCAGGGTGCGTTTACCAACTGCACTGCCAGCAACCTCCAAACAAATGTAGGTAAACCAAAATAAGGTGTTTGGTTGCTATCACAGGATACCCAAAGTGATCAAATTTAAACCTGGAAGACAGCCTCTAGAGGAATTACAGACCTTTTTGCAGTTTTACATAAGACAAACTTGGCCTATGTGCACTAGAGCACTTTACATGAGAACAAACATTTTTTTAGCAAAGGGGGATTAAGTGATTTGCGCAGAATCACAGGATGTTAGCCCAAGGCCTGGATTCAAGGTCAAGGTCAAAAGAACTTTATTCGGCTAATAAAAGCCAATAAAAGCACACCTTTAAAACATGTAAATGACTTTCAAAGGACAATCAATACATTAAAAAGAGAGGGTAGTATAAATATCCGTTAGAAGGGTCCCCATCATACACATATTACATATACAGTAATTAATCACCTAGGTCCAATTAAAATAGAACACATTATAAAATATCATCCAAATACCAATACATTTAAGAACTTTCAGCAAATAAAATACCATAGCAATAGATGCTTGACAAATGTCCCCATGATTGAATAAAAAGGTGCCTAAAAGTATATAATATTATAGACAGGTTTCAGAAGGTTATTTTGCAGCTATTGCAGGGACATCTTCCTGGATTTCATTGCCCCTAGCAGAAAGCTTGCAACCCCAGAGCACACCACAGGGGAGAGTAGCATTTGTAAAAATAACACAGCAGGCCTTACTTGAACAAAGTTTGCCTCTCTCAATAGTGGTATTATAAATTTCTTACGAAGGGGGGTATAAAATTCGCAGAAAAAAATCAAATGCAAAGTGTCCTGTTCCGAAAAATTGTCGCAGGGGCACGGCTTTAAAGTACCTGGCCGTGAGAACCCCTTTGGGAAGGGTAAGAACCAGGATACCTGATTCAGCCAGAATCTAGTTAAAACAAAACGATGTTGTATGTTTGTTACTAGTGACAGATAGGGCTGTAGCTTTGGGGTCGAAGTAAGAATGACACACCTTCTTACCATGGGCTTGGCTAGTTCGAGGCCCTCCCTAGTCACCTGCCGCCTACCCAAGAACTTTATTTTAATATCCTTGATCGCTGCCGGTCCCAAGGATCTTGGTTTACTGTACATGTCTGGACAACCCAACAACGTCAATTGCTCCCTGATGTATTTTAGCCACGGAATTTGTAGGGCCCCATCAAGGGCAATACAATCCATGATGACCATCTGATTCAGGGTGGGAGCAATACTTGACCAAATCCTTAACCAACACATCAGTGGTGCAGCAGCAATATGATCCGAGATGTACCCCAGGCCAAGTTCCTCATGTAAAATAAAGGCGGGGGTACTGGAGGGGAGAGCTAGGAGGCCGCGCATGAATTTGTTCCTGACCCCCTGAATATCCCTCACATCCTTGTAACCCCATACATCACACCCATATGTCGCCATGGGGATACATTTCTCTTTGTAAACCTGGAGTATGGCAGGTATTGGTTTTGACCCCAATCTTTTGGCAAAATCCAAAACGGCCCCAACTGCTCTAGCCAAAGTGTTCTTTTTTAATTCCCTTTGTGCAGCCCAGGACCCATTATCGTCAAATAACACCCCCAAATACGGAAAAGTGGACACTTTCGACAATTCCACCCCCCTGCAGAAAAACTTTGTCTTAGCGGCCTTCTTGCTGCCCATTGTCATTGTGTGTGACTTGGTAAAATTGATCACTAAATCTAGTGACTCCATAAAATCAATAAAAACATTTAAAAGATTTTGGAGACCTATGGCGGTCCTAGCGACCAACACAGCATCATCTGCTTACAGTAATGCTGGGACCAATTTGGACCCGGCTCTTGGGATGTCTTGAGTACTGCCTATGAGGAGATCTCCCAGTTTGTTTATGAAAAGTGTAAACAGTAGGGGTTCCATGATGCACCCTTGTCGTATCCCTTGCTTGACCTCCCCGGAATCCGTTAAGCTACCGTCATCCTTAATTCTTACTGCCGCCGTTGTGTTATTGTGAGCATAGTGTAAAAAGGATACCAGACTCGGTTCCATGCCCAAATCTCCCAGGATCCGCCACAATTTTGATCGATTTACTCAATTAAAGGCTGACGTTAGGTCCATGAATCCCATGTGCAGTGTGCCCCTCTTTGCTATGGTATACTTCCCAATCACCAGGCTAAAATTTATACATTGGTCCAGTGTGCCTTTCCCTTGCCTGAACCCATACTGCAAGTCGCTAATGACATTAAAATTTTCTAGCCATGATGATAGCCGCATCAGGATTACCTTTCCCAGAATTTTGGCAGCGGAGTCCAAAAGTGAGATAGGTCTGTAACAGGCAGGATCATCCCTAGCGCCTTTTTAAAAAATTGGGATGATGGGGGAAAACCACAGGTACTAGCAGCATTAAAAACCCGCACCAATATTACAGCCCATACCAAAGGGTCTGCCTTATACAGGTCAGCTGGTACCCCATCCGGGCCAGGGGCCTTTCCCCCCGCTGTGGCAAGAATGGCTGCCTGGACCTCAGCAGGATTAAAATGAAGTGATTCTAGCGGCAGGGTAGGCTCCTGCTGTGGCTCCAACCTCTCCAACTCACCGTCACTGTACATTCCCCCAAAAAACTCTACCCACCGTTCAGGGGCTACCGTGCTATCTGTGTTGGCATTTCCAGTCTCAGAAAAGAACGGGCTATTCCCCACCGCCCAGAACATCTTGCTATCAGAGTATGCACTTGCTTGACCAAGCTCCTCCCAGGCCCTTTCCCTGATAACTTTCTTCCTCTCCTGGGTGGCCTTCTTATAGTCTGCCCTGCATGCCCTGATTTTACTCATGTCTAGGTTTTTGTTTGAGGGCGAATGCTAACTTCTTATGTGTGCTAGAACAGGTACCATCAAACCATCTCTTCAGTTTAGATCCGTTACCCCTGCATGAGATAGTTAGGTTATTAGCTATCTGATTGGTCAGCATTCCAAAAGCATCTAATACCACCTGATCCACCCCAGTGCTGTCCATACATACTGAGACCTCAGCTGTGCACTCCACGTACAACTTATCTAGAAACTGTTCAGGGACCCCTTTCTTCCACTTCAGTCTACGTAACTGGTCCTTAGTACTGATGTCAGAATTTGCGACAACCCTGCTCTCTACCTTATAAAAGGCAGATGAGTATAATAAGTCAAGTGTGAGGGGATTATGATCGCTATGAGTGCTCCAAGAGACACTCAAACTACAGACCGCAGGAGCTAAAGATGCAGAGATCATTATAAAATCAATGATGCTGAGGCATCCCCTTCTGGTAAAGGTGGGGATAGGAGTATTCACCCCTGTTTGCTCTAGGCAACACAGATTATTTAAAGTAAGAAGCCCCTCTAAAAGTGTGCCTGACTCTGTATGTTCAAAATGTGTATTTGAGGCTAAACAGTCCCCAGGAGCTTTGTTTAGAATACAGTTCAGCTTGCACAGGTGTGTATTAAAATTGCCCAGAATTACGATCTCGGAGTAAGTGTGTTTTCGTTTTTTATATGTTTCAACGAAATCTTCCAAGGCAACTAAATGTTCATTTGGAAAAAGTCTAGTAAAAGAATTATAAAAATGTATTACTAATAAGGGGTAGTGATCCTTAAAAATCAACTCTACTGCCAAAATATGGGGAGAATGACACTCTAAACGGCTTACTTTGTAGGCTAGGTCGAGAGAAACCAATAAGAGAAGACCTCCCCTTGCACGCCCTGACATGGAGGGGACTGCGCGCTTAATGTATGAGGTAAAACCACCCAGTTCAAAGCCTTCACCTGTATCCCATGTCTCTTGTAGTGCAATTATTTGGCAGCCCTGGAATGTCCTACGCCAGAGAGCATCATCCCCCTTAGTCCCAATGCCTTGTGCATTCCACGTAAGGACTCTCAGCCCGGCGGCATCTGTCCAAGAGGGTGTTATACTGGGGGGTGGGGGGGGACAGGATCAAGCTTCTCAGGTGGCATTATATTTCCCACTCCTATAAGGGACAGTCTAGGAGGCGAGGCACTAACAGTTTCTAGGCAAATGACTTTGTTGGCAGATGGAGCAAGATCAAATAAGGGGATAATATTAACACTCAGGTCGGGGGATCTTGGACCCTGTAGTTCTTTTTCAAGTGATGATTGTCAATCTACAGCGTCCAGTCCCTGTAGACTTCGCAAGGGTTCATACCTATTCGACAGAATTAGGGGCCGACCTAAGCTATCAGTTTAGTTTGGTTATCATGGCAGCCTGCAAACATGGGCTTTTTGATGGAGGAAAATTAGCGGGCGGGTAGAAGTACTGGAGGGGAGCTATCCTAATCAGTGTTTTAGAGCTACCCTTGAGCTCACAATCTATTTATGTGTCAACTTTTGTGGGATGTCTCATATTGACAATCACACAATCACCCCCAATATTTTTCCCCACCCTATAACCCACCCAGCCCAATCTTCTAGCCATGATAATGTCCGGAGATATTCGATGGCCATTCACAATGTTCGTGTTACACCAATGTGTAACCTTGTGTATCAAATCCAATGTAGTTTCCTTAGTCCCCTGTGTGGTTGAAGGGACCCCCACCAAAACTACTGCCAAAGGTGCAGCCTCTGGGGGCATATCTATGGTCTCATAACTGTTGGCCAAGGATTTATCAAGGCAATTAGTAGCAGACACATTAGGTACATGCCCCCTTGTCAAGTGCGCCCCTCGCAATGGAACTGCTTGGACCGTCTTCCCTAACTGCGTCACAGCGGGGGGGTTCACAAGATGACTTATAGGTCTTATTCAGGAACCTGGCCTTTTTGGTCACCCATTGATCCTGGGACCCAGTTTTTTTAGTCTTTTCGTGATATTGTGGGTCAGAGGGCATCCGAGTTGCACAACCTAGGACTTCCACTGTGTCTATGCCTTCTACCCCCCTATCAAGCACCTGTGATTTGGTGTTCCCGACAAGGCCAGTATGACCACCTCCCACTGCCTCCCCTACAGCGGGATGAGAGGATATAAATAGGAGAGCAGAGTTGAGTCTTGCGTCAAACCCCTCCAACTTTTCCCGTATAGGCCTTAGAAGTTTTTCAAATAAGGATTCCAATTTGGGTAGAAGTAGGTCAATGATGTGGTTCGGGTCAGACTCAGTTAGTGCTGCAGGTCTTTCAGGCAGAGGATTACAAGCAGATCTTTTACACCCTATTTTCTTTCTCTTTGTAGGGAGGCTGGACAGGTGACCCTCCGCCAATCTCATAGCCATCTCTAGCGTGGAATCTATTATGTCTGTATTAGCCTCGGGGGCAGACATAGGTCCGGGATCGGCTCCTTCTGCTCCACAACCAGTCAATAATGTTTGTGCTGGGGTAGATTTTCCTATTTCCAGAGATAGCCTTCTTTCAGTAAGAGCTATCTTCTTGGAAATTACACTGGCCGCCCTTGTTAAGAAAGAGTCAATAGACGTTGCATTGTTGCCCCCCGCACCTCCAGCTGTTGTTTTTCTTTTGACCATAATTAGATGGTTTGGCAAGTTATATGTTCTCTAACTCGGAAGAAGTGTAAAAATTAGTAAACAAACAGTACCTTAAGTTTTCGCGACCAGGAACATGGAGCCAAGGGACCTGGCCCAACCCGGCCTCTTCCAGGCTCAAACGGGCCCGTCTTGGCCCGGTCTTCGCCCGGGCCAAGCCCGAGCACGCCCCGCACGCGTCCCGCACTGCGGGACGCCTTCAGGAGATTTATAGCGCTCCTGCGCTTGATGCCCGGTTCCGGCGTGGCCCCTCCCCTCAGGAGTCAGGGATCAGCAGTAAAGTGCCTGGTGCCTGTTGCGGGGTCAAGGGAGTTGGAGAAAGTGCCAAGTGCGACCGCAGGTAGAGTCAACAACAAGTTTTGTACGCGTCCCGCGCTGTGGGACGCCTCCAGGAGATTTATAGCGCTACTGCGCTTGATGCCCGGTTCCGGCGTGGCCCCTCCCCTCAGGAGTCAGGGATCAGCAGTAAAGTGCCTGGTGCCTGTTGCGGGGTCAAGGGAGATGGAGAAAGTGCCAAGTGCGACCGCAGTAAAGTCAACAACAAGTTTTGTACGCGTCCCTGGATTCGAATCTAGTTCCCAAGTCGGCAGCTCTGCTAAGCCGCATGTACTCCTCAGCTAGTCCTTCCTTATCTAGGCCTGACGATTGCCAAGCACATATCCTGGGTTTCATAATAAAGGGGGCAACTGCAAACAATGCAATACTTAGTTTTACAAGGAGTTACGGAAATGACTTTTCCACTGAGAACAAATTATACGAAGAGAAATAAAGAGTGGATACAAAGTACATGATTGCAGTAACTTAAATCAAAAGAATGGCACTGTAGGGGAAGACAGCAATTCTTATTCGTCAGTTCCTACCTTCTGAGTGAATCGAAAGAGTCAGTTTATCTTGTAAAGCTCTTTATAACAGATACCTATTTCTAATGAAAACAGATTTGTTTATAAACCTCCAAAAAGAGAAAATAAAGGTGGGAATCAAAGATGGCATAAGAAATGAAGGCATCAAGTGCCACCTCAGGTCACACATGGGTCACTTGATAATTTAACAGAGCTGCCACCTCAGGTACCCGTGAAAGGGAATAAAGTTACTATTAACAATACAATGCACTCTAATTAATTTAGTTCTCCACCCCTGCACAGGTTTGAGCCTTTATTGGTTCACGTAGTCCATCAAATCATTGGTCAATACCTCAGACCGAAAAGGATGTTACCTCGGCATTCTTACGCGATCAACACAAGAATAAATAAATACAAAGCAGGGAGAGCGAATAATTGGGAAAACATGTAGTGATACTATATTGGAGGGAATAAAGTTGTTATATTGGGAGATGTTCATCGTCCATTTTGATTCTGGTTCACGTCCGTGCATAAATCGATTTATAAATGTAATATCCTCCCTTGGCCCTACCATCTGCAGTGCCCTTGCACAACAAGGGGATGCCCTTGATATTTGTTATTCTAACAACTCCATTCGAGTTGACCCTTGTATAAAGTTCCTTTGAACCTTATGGAATAGTTTTGAGGGAACTAAACTCTTTAGTAAACAAACTGTTCAGAGCTAGATTGCTTCCAATATATATGTCAGCTGCTGGAATAACGTTTCAGCTGAAACAAGGGATGCTTCTATATACGCAACCAGTGCTCATCCACAGCTGCTACTGACTGATTCCCTCTCACGTCTGGAAGTCTCTGTCAATCACTTGGCCCTAAGAAAGACAAAACGCACATACAGTCAAGAAAAACAACTAAAAAAACTCATGATTCTCGACAGAGTTATTAGTTGTAAAGATACAAATCCAGCATTTGGAAGGACTCAAGTGTGGGACTATAATCCAATCTCTAGATAAAAAGGTCTTAATCAAAGTATCCAAATCTACATTCTATAATGATAAAATATTTATCATTCCTTAAACCTGTACCAGTAGTTTCTATTCGATCTGAAGCAACCCAAATGGACCATCAAATTAGAAGCAACCTCAGAATGATCTAATAAACTTGCTAATTTCGTTCAATGAAGAATGGATACATGTTGGAATATCAACCTTATTAACACCTCTTAAGATAGTCTTCCAGTAAAAGTATATAAAAATGTCAAGCTGGTGATCAGAACATATCATTAAAAAGTTATTTGAAGAAGGATAAATGACATGCTTTTTACAACAACACCCACTATATGAACAATGATAAAAAGGCCAAAGTTGAACACAATACCTAAGGAAATTTATGTCCCAACTTCTCTATCTGACCACATTATTAGCTAAGGTTACGCATGATCAACTCCTAGCAATTTCTGAGGCAAAAAAATGGTTATGTTCTATTCAAACAGTCTTCCAGTCAGATATCGCACACAGTCGACTGAAGTGGAAGCCATGGGTGAGTTATGCATTCATTTGAAAGATGTCCCTGTTCTGGCTCTCAGTATTATTAGACAATACCGTGGCCTTTGTAACAGTGAAACAAAGGCTTTTACTAAATAGGCTGAATAACAGTGGTATCCAGTCAACCACATAAGCCTGGCTCCAAAGCTTTGTGGAAAACCAGACCCAGCAGCTATCACTTTCTCCTTTTACTTCCTCTCCACCAAATATAAGATAGTGTCCATCAAGGTTCAATAGTATCTCCAATTTATATAATCAATCTCTAGCCACCCTGGTGCATGTGATTCAGTTGTTCAACTACACATTTTTGATATATGCCAACAACACTAAGACTATTGGTGAAAGTGGGCAGAACAAGGAAAGAACCATTTGATAACTTTCAAAACAGCTGCTGGGCAATTTATTCTGAGTTACATCACAATCATTTAAAATTTAATTGGGGTGAAATGGGATGGTAAATCATATAGCGTTTCCCAAACTGTGGGTCGCTAACCAGTGGGGAGGTGTGAGCCGATTCTTGGTGGGGCAGGAAAGTCCTAGCAATAAATAAAGATGTCTTTAAATTCTATGTTTATCTTGTCTCATTTCCAGGTGCTTTAAAGACAGAGCTCAAATATCAAGCTATGCCTTCTGTTAAATTGCTGCTAATTCTTTTAACATGGGAATTGGCGTTTTCTTTTCTTTATCTGGCTGCAAAGTGAAAGGAGCTTTTAAAGTGAATTATGTGATAATCTTGCAGGAGTACAGGGAGTGTGAAAGGAAAGGCTGTAAAATGTTGTTTGTTCCCAACATACAACAAAATGTAAATACCTGTAAATTAACTGTATGCATTCAGCAGTAAGGAAAGCAAAAATGAAAAAAAGTTATTCTGAAGTGTGCTGCAAACAGAGATTATAATAGGATCAAAACAAATCAAGACACTTTACTTGGTGATGCACAAATGAAACATTCACAGAAACTTGATTTCCATGCATTATCATTTGTGTGCTATATAGTTTTATCAGTAAATGGAAAATGTGCGGTCTCTAAAAAATAATGCCTACCACACTATGCTTCATTTACATTCAAAAATTGCCCTGCTTCACGTCCATTAAAGGAAGGTGGGTCGCAAACGTTAGTTGTTCTCAAAATTGGGTTGTGCTTCTAAAATGTTTGGAAAGCACTAATGTAGATGAAACTCTTAATAGGTTATGGCATAATATTTGTAAAACATCTGAAGAGGCAAATTCATGGATCTGCGTTGTCCTATTCGTCATGAAAATATGAGTGTTGTCTCAGAGAAATTATAACCTTGTGTAGTTTGTTTTGCAATTATATCGAAGAACATTTAATTGCTCTTTCCAGATGACAGCCGGTGTGACTCTGTTTTCAACAAAAGACGGCTGACGTAGGGAGGCTTTATAACTCTCTCATGCTCTATTGTAACGTTATCCATGGTAACATTCTATCCTTTTAACAGTCTGTTTCCTCAATCCAACCGCTAAGTGTTAAACTGACAAATGTGACCTTGGTATGCAGCACAATCAGACCTACACTACTCCTTAGCAAATTTCCACTACTGCACTGTGATCCTGCTTTTTACTAAAGCTTTGGGATTCTAAAAACCTAACTCACTGTTTACTCGTTCTCTGTTTTTTTCACTCTTTTTTTAATGTTTCTTAACTGTTCTTTGAATCGTGTGCAGCCCACCCTTCAGAGATCCAGTTTTCAGTCAATATAAATCCTGGTTAACTACAGCATGTACAGGATATCTTTGTGTGTTTTTGGAAAGACACTCCTTTGTCAAAAGCAAAATGACAGCACTAGACTTGTCATGAAGAAACCATTTTTTAGTTTCATTTTCACATTGAAAACATGATGGCACAAAAATGTTCTGCAACTCTGCAAGAGGTCTTTCGCCAGATGAATATTTTTTTTGTGCAAAATTCACGATGAAGTCACAATGTAAGCATTGATGCCTATAATACAGATCGAAGAATGGTTTGATCTCAGACTATTAATATTGTTAACATACAATTTTGTCTATGGTATACTAATGGAATAGGTGAGTACTCACTGCTGCACACGTCTTTGTGCTGCAGAGTGAAGTCAAGGCTACATCGTTTGATAATTACATTTTTACACTTCATATATGATTGGACCATAAACGATATACCACTTTGGATGGAAGCAGTAGGGTCTGTCACAGGTCAAGTCATGTGTCAACCTCCATGCTGTAAGCAGCGCAGTGAGGGTAGACGAAGTACAGTTAAAATTTGTTAAGGGTAAGTTATTTTTCTTTTTACTCATACAATATTAACGTGTTACAAAAACGCCAAAAATACATGGCGAAAAGGTATTCATTTGCGAATATATTTGGCATGGATAGACAAATTCCCAGGCCCTTTTACAGAGATTTTTCAGAGATTTAGCATGATTAGCTTAGTGCAGATTCGATTTATTGAGAGAGGAGAGAATTAAAGAGAGAGTAAAAAAAAGATGTGATTTGCTTATAACTTTGGCGCTCTTTGACGGATCTGCTAAAAAGTTGAGATACAACCATTCTGCCAAGTCTGTGTTCAGTGGCCATATGGTGAGTTAAATGTAATGCATGGTGGTATGCCAAGCAATGCCATCAGCCCTTGTTGCACATGAGCAAAGGCTGTGCCCAACGGGGCGTTGGGGCATAGAAGGATGGTTCTGTGCCAGGCTGCAGGCCAGCAGCTGTTCAACAGTGTTGGGTATAATGGGATATATAAATATGGGTGTTGGATGTAGTATATCATAAAAAGAAAAAACACTGGCAAAAACTTTGCTAAGGATTTAGCATGGGTCCTTTTGTTACTCAAAATTAATTATTATACTTTTTTTTTTTTTAAACTTCAAAATTATCTCATAAAGCAGAAGTAAAGTGAATGTGAGAAAGTGCCTCTTTTTGTATGATCACCCCTAGATTTTGTGGACTGGTGCTGCTGTTTTTTTTACTCTGAAGCGCGCCAGGCCCTGCTGATCAAAGCCCAGTGCATGAGCTCTGACCCTTATAGTGTGTGTGTACAATTGATAATCCCTGACTGGCATATCTAATTTACCCTTAAGTCCTAATATCTGGTACAAAGGGTACCCAGGTCTAGCAAGTTTAAATGTCATAAGTGGCCTAATGCACATTTTGTGCCACCATTGCAGTGACAGCGTGAAACATGGCTCCAGATCTGTCATCACTAACTAGTCGGGTAGCTTTAAAACTGCCAACCCTACATTGCAAATTAATCCCGTTTGCCAAATCAAAACCTTCCTTTTTAATATTTATAAATCACCCTTAGGGAAGGCTTTAGTAGCTCACAATGCAGGGTGCTAAATATTAAAAAGGACAGGATTCTTTCCTGCTTTACGTGTCCTGACAGTGAAAACTGGAAACTGTTCTTTTCACTGAAGTAAGGCTGGTAGTCCCATTACCTAACATAGATTTTCACTAGCCCACACACTAAGTGCCAACTTCCATTTAGGTCCACCGAATGCAGTACTTCATGGCATCAATTTAGCTGTTACATTAAACTAGACTCATTGCAGAAGTCAAATTTAAAGTAACTCATTAGTAAGGTGACTTTAGAAAGTCATTGTTTTCCTGTCATAAAATCCTGGTAACCGTTGTTGATTAACTACAGCAGTTGTCCCCCGAGAGAGGCTGCTGCCCTCCTACCAGGGGGGGTGAAGTGCTCCCAGGAAGGGGAACAAAGTGTCTACTGGAGGGTGGAGGTGTGACCTACCCTGACAGGATGGCCCAAGGGTGGTGACGACAGACGACCCAGCTTCAAACGGGCTACTGTCTTTGACAAGCAATTGTGATTCACACCTTAGTTTGCCTTAGTTAGACAGTCTGGCATCTCCACAGGTGGGAAAACCTGTTGTAAGATCAGTTTTCCAGGAGGGGTGGCTAATTATGCTGGACACACCTCAGGGGTGTGCCTATAGCTATTACCCAGGGAAGAAAGGCCCTTACATGTTGCATTTGGGCAGAGATGCACTGAGTGATTGTTTAGTAATGTAATGTAATGTAAAGTATGTAATGTAATGTAACAGGCATTTATAAAGTGCTCTGTTACTCCGGGGAGTGTCCTGGCACTATGCATCCGAGATGTGAAGCTAACTGAGGGACCTCACCATTAGTTTTGATTAAAAAGCCAAGTTTTCAATTTCTTCCAGAACTAGGAAATTATTTTTGCTACCAGGGTCTCTGGCAGAAGAGCAACGGGGGTGAGATAGATATTAAAGAGAGAATCGGGCTCAGAGCCAAGCCCTGTGGCACTCCCACTTGCAGCTCAAAGACACAGATGAACAAGGCGGGCACCATACCTCCTGGCCTCTTCCCTCTAGGAATACAGCTAAATAGAAAGCCCCCTAATTCCAATGGCTTGAAGACAGACCAGCAGAGTGAAGTGGGGTAAGGTGTCGAAGGCCGCTGACAGATCGAGCATAATCAGCACAGTGCCAACTCCACAAGACATGATGTAAGTGTGGGTAGGGTTGCCTCATGGGAATTGTAGCCCCATTGGTAAAGAAGTCCTCCCCTCCCACAAACTCAAAACTGGCAGCCCTAGCTTCCAGCCTCAGAACACTGCTGGACTCAGAAAGGACAGAAGATGGTCTGCACTTGCTGAACCTGGAGACCTCAGAAAGAAAGGCTACACAAAGGAAGATCGCACATGTTTAACCAAAACAGTACTTCAGAAAGAGAAGGGGGCTCCTACTGTCAATTTCGTAGAGAGAGACCCCAATGGCTGGATCTGCTACCACTTGTGCCAAAGACCAGTGAGTTGACTTCAAGGGCTAGTTTCCTAGCCTATTGTTAAGCTTCAGGGACACAAAAGCTAAAGAAGTCTGCACCTGCAAAGTGCCCAGCTGACCAGTAACCACTGGATTTGCCGTGGTCTATGATAGTATAGTCTGTGGGTTCAAGTCCTAGCCACCAAAAGGTGCCTCCAGGTCCTTGACCCTTGTCTGGTGCTAGAGTGTACTCTTTCTCCACAGAACTGCACCTTTCCAGCCAAAAGCAAAAGATAAAACATTTTATGGGCACAGAGTCTAAGGCTCAAAGACTACCTCTACTTGCTGGTTCTGTCACGACTCGCTCCCTGCATTCTCGTGCCCACCACCAGGGGGCTGAATTGTGAGGCTCACCAGTGTTCTAATAAGCTTCCAGACCCTCGCCTTCAAGCATATACTGACTTACAGTCATTTGGATGCTGCTTGCAAATTACCATCTATTCCCAATCCATGCCGGGTTTTGTGGAAGCCAGCCTGCTCATGCCTGAAACTCCATTACCTAGAATTCCCTGCTCACTGCTTTGTCTCCACCCCTGCAGGCCAAGGATGGGTGGAGGAATTCAGCTCACCTGTGGCTGGCTGCTACTAGCCTGCTCACACCTGATGCATGTTTTTACTGTGAGCTCTTTTAAGCCCCAGCTCCCTTCAGGCCAAGGTTGGTAATTGTAGCTGTGTTCCGGTGAGACCGATCCTGGTTTCCTGAGCTTTTGATATTCCTTTATTCCAGACCTAAAGTTAATCCTTGTTCCTTGATTCCTGACTTATAGTTATTCCTTGTTTCTGAAGTAGCACTGCCTGCAGTGCTACCTTGTTTCCTGAGCTATACTTATTCTTTCTTGCTGTTCCTGGGCTTAAGCTATTGTTCCTGATTTGCACTGACTCCTTGTTTCCTGAGCTGTAGCTATTTTCTGTTTCCTTGAACTAGCATTGCCTGCAGTGCTACCTTGACTCCTGAAGCTTTAGTAATTCTCTGTTCCTGAACCAGTACTGCCTGCAGTGCTACCTTGACTCCTGAGCTACAGTAAGTTCCTGTTCCTGAACTAGCACTGCCTGCAGTGCTACCTTGACTCCTGAGCCTTAGCTCAATGCTTGTTCCTGCCCCAGCACTGCCTTCAATGCTACTTTGTTTTCTTGATTCCTGAATCTGCATTATTCTAGTATGCCCTTGTAGCCTACCCTTATGTATATCCTTTTCCAGTCCCTGCCTTTCTTCCCATTTCCTTGGTTCCAGTTCCGAGTCTTTCTATTCCTGTTGTCTTGCTTCTAATTACCTTGTATGTTTGTTACTTGCTTTCTGCCAAGTGTGTCCTGTGATATCCTTCCTTTCCTATTAAGCACTCCTCCTTGCTAGCTCCTTGTCCATTGTGCTTGTATTTAGTTCTACACCCTTGCTGTTACTGCCTTGCGTGTTCCTGTTTGATCGCCAGGATCCGTAGGCACAGCTGCCAACCTAGGTGGTATTTCTTGTTTACTGTGAGTATTGTCTTTGAGTTACATTTATAACATCACCATAGGTATCAGCTCCACAGACCCTGCCTTTGCATGCATATCCTATATGTGGGTATTTGCAGTTAGTATCTGTAACAGCAATTGTGGGTGAGGAACTTACTGAGCTTCAGTCTTACCGTGTGGAGCTCCCGAGTGCTTTACCCCACATTCCCTTTATTGTTAATGATGTTTTATATATATGTCTTGTATGTCCGTCCTGTGTGTAATTTTTCTGAATGCTAAATCACCTCTGAGGGCCTGTCCTTTCTGAGGATAAACTCTCTTATTCTATTGTACAGAGCTTCCTCTTACGATTCCCTTTCTCCTGTGACTTGCTGTGTGATCTAGGGCAGCTTTGTACCCAGTATTCTGCCTACTTTGTCTTCCCTGGCACCAGTCATTGCCAGAGTCTCTGACACATGCCAGTGTCCCAGACTGAGTCCTGACAGGTTCAAGGGTAGCCTCAAATGCTGCCAAGAACAAAGACTTCACCTGACTTTGCCTGTCAATTTATGTTGAGCCCACTGCTGGCCTCAAACTGCAGAGGACCCTGTCAACCTCACCATTGACCTCGCCAACCTAACCATGGAAAAAGTACCAGGAATGTTTTCAAGTGCAAAGGTGAAATCTTTACCCAGACTACCCCAGCGCTCACATCTGATCCACACTTACACTGTGGAAATTTGGACTTTGCGCTGGTCCCTCACGTTTGAGGCTCATAGACTACTGCTAAGAGTGAAAAGCAGTGATTTGCAAACTTTTTAGAGTGAAAAGCAGTGAATTATGAAAATCATGCAAAAACATAACTCTGGTTGTATTTGTCATTTTGGTGTCTATTTAAAGATAAAAATATATACCATTTTTATAAATTGAAGTGGGATTTTATTGTGTCATTCCTCTTATTTTAATGTTTGGTACTGATAAATGCTTTCCTTCGAGTTAAGCCCGACTGCTCTGTACCACAGCTACCGATGACTGAGCTAACGTCTGATTTAAAGAAAGGTAAATGGACTGGATATGGAATAGTGACATTATTACTTGGTGAGGTCTCACAACCATGCAACTAATAATCCCCTTTTCTCACATAGGTGTTTCAGCAGTGGGATCCAGAACTTGTGTACAGCAGTACCTCTCGGCTAGTAAGCTAAGGAATTAAAAATCCCTTAATTTTCACCACACAAAAATCATTTTTTATTGGTTCTCAGTCTTTAATTGGGTTATTTTTGATTTTTCCAAAATATGTTTGATTCCATTTTTCCCCTCTTTTAAACGTTAAGAAAGCCATGGAGCTAGACCTGGCAAACCTGCACATCCTATGCCTGTGGGAGCTGAAATCCCTCTACATGGAGAGGAATCTAAAGCTAAATTCGAAAGAGCCCTTAAGGTTTCTGAAGAAGCCAGGTTAACAAAAGCCACTGCTGAAACAGAATAGGCCACAGAGGGGGAAGAAGACAACATCCCACCACTGGAAGAGATTGATGAGAAGGATAATCTGTTCCACAGCCATCCTGCAAGGGCACCCTTTGTTGCTTGCAGTGAAGGAAACTCAGCCAGCACCAGCCAGTCAGAGAGCTAGAAGAGCAAATGGCAATACTGGCTTTGGAGGAAAAGAGACTTGGCCCTCGAGGAGGAGAAGCTGATTCTGCAAGTGAGGAGGGCCATGTTGGGCCTGAAGCCCAAGGGAGATGGCTGCAGTGAATCAGAGATATCTGCAGGGAGTAGGTCACTTGACCCTAGGTTGCCAAAAGGTATTCTGCCAAGTTTTGATGTTGGAGACAACTTAGATTAAGTGGTTTGCCTTCCTTGAGAGAGCTCTTAGGAAGGCAAAAGGTGGGCACCCAGCACTGGGGATCCTTATTGTGGGAGTTGGTTCCGTCGGTGGGAGGGATAGGCTCCTGGCCCTAGGTGAGGAAGTAGCAGAGTCCTACTCCGACTTGAAGGATGTCCTCATAGAAAATGTTTGGTCTAAACCCAGAGAAGTACCACAAGAAGTTAAGGGACACCCACAAAGAGGCACAGCATTTCTGGGTAGAACTTGTAGATATTTTAGAAAAGGCACTAGAAGGTTGGTTGAAGGTCAATGCACCTAAAACATATGATGGGATGTACAATTTAATTGTAAAGGAGCACATTTTAACTAATAGCACCAGCATCTAGAAGACTTTACACTGTCCAGCCTCAGAAAACTAGGTAAGAAACATGGAGAATAGGGACACACTTGGGTGCCCTAAATGTCCTAAGAGTGGCGCTCTAAGCAAGGGGCCTCCCAACAGGGGAAAGAGGGGAGCATTATAGATAATAAGAATGATTTCTCTAAAGGACCTTAAAAGTGTGCCAAAGAGGGGTTGCCCTATAACGCATCCAAATCCAAGGGGCAGGGGTACCAGGGATAGACTTTTGGCCCTTCAAATGCTGGGGTGTGCTATGACTATCAGCAGTCTGGGCACAAGCAAGGAGTTCCCATGTGTCCTAAGAAGCCCCTCACATATGGACATATGGAAATTCCTCAAGCATTGCTAGTATAGGGATTAGGATGGATGTTTGCCCAGGGGAAACTAAGGGGTACACTAAAATCCCCCTAGTACCCATGGGTAGGGTGGAAGCTGAGACCCTGTATGCCTTGACTCCCAGCAGTGAAGTGAGAAGTACAATCAATGGCCGAAATCCATGGTACTAAAAATAAAGGCTCTGAGGAATATAGGAGCCAGCATGACCACTGTGGTGGACAAGTTAGTTCCCTAGAGCAGATAATCCCTATATATGCTACGCAAAGTAGTCAATGCTGACAATGAGGAAATATTTCGCTCCATGCCTATGGTGAACTTTGAGTGGGGAGTGGTTACTGGCCTGAAGAAGGTAGCTATGTCCTCTATCATCCCAGGGGACTGTCTGCTGGTCAATGATCTTGAAAGTTCTGCTTGGTGAGAGAGAGAGTGTGAGAGAGCGTTTGTGTGTGTGAGAGGAAAAGTGAGGCTGTCTGTGTGTCTGTCTGTCTACCAAGGCCCAAACAGCACACCATAGTAGTCTAGAGAGCCTGGACTATTAGCCCAGGCCCCTACAAACAGAAGAAAGGGTATGAAGGGTGGTGAACCACCTTGGAGATTCCCATGACCCGAAAGAGTGTGACCCTCAGGGAAAGGACCCGTAGTCTCAAGGGAAATCTCCACCACCCCCTTTGAGATTTGCCAGAGATTGCAGAGTTAAAAGTGGCAGAAGGACCTTCCAGGGAGGAGCTCTGCCAAGCATAGATAACCTGTCCTACTCTTGTGGGCCTTCTTCTGCAGGCTTAAGCCCAAGTTAAAAGGAATGTCAGTGGAACTCACATGGCCCATTGGGTGGATGTTATTTGTAGGTTGAAGGAAGGGACCCAAACCTAGATCAGCTAGGAGGTTGTGGTACCACTGGAGGAAAGGACATTCCTTCTCAATCTGACCTGTAACATTCCCTTGGCTGGACATCTGGGGTAGACCAAGTCCTGGAATATGTTGGTCATCCTCTTTTACTGGCCTCAAATGTCAAAAAAGTAAAGAAGTTCTGTTGCTCCTGCCCCACCTGTCAAGCTGGTGGCAAGACGGGGAAAATACAAATGCTCCCTTAATTACACTGCATGTGTTTGGGACACCCTTTTGAGAGGGTGCGAATGGATTTCAGTGCTCCTCTAGATGCTCTATTACTACTATTGTTATGAATTAGAGTGGGATTTGTATTGTTGTGGCGTCTCTTACTTATTGACTGTTTTTGGTACTAATAAATGCTTTACACTTTATTGCTTTGAACTAAGCCTGACTGCTTTGTATCACAGCTACCCTGGACCGAGCTAAGGTTTATTTAAAAAACATAATTGGACCTGATACAGAATAATGACAATATTACTTGGTGAGGTCTCACAACCACCCTAACTAATAATCCACTCTTCTCACATTGAAATAATGAACATGCTTTTTAGTCAAATTACACTGAATTCAACAGTTATGGTTAGCTATACAAACATAACTCACCCTCCATTCACTGCTGATGAACTCACACATAATTTCACAAATGGCACAATCAATGCATTATTAATTCCATGGTAAAGAAAAAGGGAACAATGTATTAGCCTTTGAATGCAGAACCAGATACGTAGGCACCATGCAACTTCTTTGCTCTTCTGATAAATTCAAGAAAGAGCTAAACATGTGTCCTTAGATAACATTATATTGAGAACTCTGACTAATACTTATTAAAATTATTTGCTAAAGGTTTTGTTGTTTATTTCATATTTTTAAAGTATCTTTTCTTTATTCCGGAGTAATGTAGTTACATTATTACTGGTTGTGGTTTGCACATGAATTGTGGGTGGGTACTGTTTCAATTTGAGAGTTTCAAAAAATACATTTTTTGGGAGTAATGTCTTTGTTTTTGGGAGCTTGATTTCTAATAAAGAGTGCATTTTGTAGGTATTGTTTTTAAAAGTTAGGGTTCCTATTTTTGGGAGTTTACGTTTTTTGCAAATTATTTTTAGAGTATGTTTTTATGAGCAGTGGGTTTTACAGGATGCTGGATGGTTAATGTTTGAAGGAGGCATTACTGTAAATTTGTTGTGATTTTAAGTTTTTGGGGGGCTGCTTTTCTGGTGTTTGTGGTCTATGATATGAAATTGGTTTTTACATTTCTGGTGTTGTAAATCTTGGAATTAAAAACTTTTTCAGGGGGAACTAAATAACATACTTATTAAAGATGTTTTAGTTGTATTGTTGTTTTGAGGGTGCAGTATTTAAATATTTAAAAATGTTATGATGATTTTGGCTTATATGTTCATTTGTGGGTATGTATTATAATAAGGATTTGGGTGGGCTGTGTTTTTTGTGTGTGCTTTTTTACATTTTGGAGTAAAGATATTTAGGGGAGTAGGGAATTGTTTTTGATAGTTAGGTTAACTTTTATAAAAGATGTATTTGATTTATCAAGCATTGTGTGCTTACACTTAAAAAATTAACTGAATCTGAAGGATTTATTTTCTTTTTACTTAGTTTGTGGGTCTTGATTTATAACGATAAATTTAATACTCATGTTGTATTAACTTTCCACTGTGTTTGCTAGCCTGCAGTTATAAATGTAAAATTAGCCTCTTCATTCATGAACTTTCTCCAATGTTTGTGGGATTGGAGCATGAATGGTAAATCCGCTCATCTGATTTCATGCACTTTCCATAATCTTTGTGGGAATGGAGTTAGGATACTAAATCAACCCTCCCTCTGAATGTATGCCCTTTCCCCAGTGTTTGTGGCATTGAAACTAAAATCTTTGTGTGCCATCTCCAATGGATGGCGGTGTAGAAGTTAACATAGTGGATAAAGATCAGCCTCATTTCATGCATGATGAGGCTTTGAACAATTTCCTGTAAAAAGTTATCTTATTTTTGCCAATGATGTTTTCTGTGTTTCTTCTAAGCCTTTGTCAACCTACACGGGGAGAGGTATAGGCAATACAACAGACTTTGTTCTTTGTTCAAACAATTTAAGATTTCCTATTGTAATTTTTTTGATTCACCCAAATTGCCTGAGCGACCATAATCCCTTAACTGTGGATATAAATTTGTCTCTGTCGAACAAGATCTACAGCGATAGTTGAGAATCTCATGGCTAGAAGGAGAAATAGTGTGACAGTAAAACAGAGCATGGTCAACTCGGAGCTTATTGTTTCACAATCAGTTAAAGAAGATGCAAATTCTTTTGAGATTTGTTTAGGTGCATCAAAAGCTGATGATGCTCTGAAAAGGAAAATTTGTGGCCATATCGCATGGTGTCAAGGTGGCTTTAACAAGACGCCCTAATGATAGATGCAATAAATTCACAGGCTGGTTTGACTCAGCTTGCACTGAAGCCCAATAATCCTTAAGAAAGGCTTTTAATAGAACCTCCAGAGACACAGTTGAAATGAAAAGGTGTAAGCCCCCCACCCCACCCGGAGGCCCGCAACGGGCCCCCAAAGCGATTCCCGCCAGCATTTCCATGGCGGCATCGCCGCCATGGAAAGGCTCTGAATACCACACATCCTAATATGGATGGCAGTGCCTGCTAGGCACCGCCACCATATTAGGCCCCCAGTCTGCCCGGCCGGAAATCGTAACGATTGCCGGCCTGCGGAAAAGCGGCGGACGCACTTTGCGTCCACCGCGATACCCCCACCATAATAATATGGCGGGGGTAATTCTGGTTACGATGGCGGGCGGATCACCACCGCCGGCCCGGCGGTGGCGATCCGCCCACCATCGTAATCAGCCCCTAAGTGTTACAGACCAATTTTACTATTAGATTCAAAAGTGAAAGTAGCAGGAAGAGTTCTGTTATCAAGGCTGGAAATTGAAGAAGAAAATGTGAATTTATCAGATTTACAGTACGGTTTCCGTAAAGGGATTGGCATTATTGACCAATGCCTAAACATAAATCTTTTAATAAATAAATATACCGTAGCCAAACAATGCACTATTTATTTAGACTTTGTGGACTTTTGAGTACCTTCATGTGTATTAGTCACTCAAAATTGTGGTCAGTCATGATCCATCTGTGGGTGGATTTATTGATACTTCAATTCCTGAGACAGTAATGCCGGCTCAACTGACCGGGTCCATAATGGTAGGAATAGGGAGTGTTCTAACACATTTAGTATCTGTAGGTGTGCCAGACAGGGCTGTGTCCTGGCACCTTTTCTTTTTACTTTATATATATGATCCTGAATATTTTTTGTGAAAAAGACCAGTGACCTGCCCCAAGATGGATTGAAACCTAAACATGCAGTGTGGTATGAGAATGATGCAGTTTTGCTTGCACAGACAGATATTTGCCTTCAGAAATTATTACATAATTTAACTGTTTTTATGAATTTAGACCAAGCAGTTAATTTTAGTAAAACTTTTACAATGATCTGTAGCCCTGGAAAGTGCTGGTCATGTGTGCACTCCATAAATAGCGCAAAAATAAGTATAGTTAACTTATTTGAGTCTACAATGGAAATTAGTCACATTTGAGGAAAATCAGGAGACAACTTTTTAACAAGTCTATCACTATCATCATTAGATTTACCACCAAGCTCATAACAAAACCATTAAGGTAGAGGTCTTCTGTGTACAGGTCGAAATGTGTCTCTGTGGTTACTTACGGTGCAGATATTTGGGGGCATACCAATGTTGTTCATTTACAAAGACTTGAAAATGACTGTTTAAGAAAATGCTGGCCATTCTGAACAGCTGTTTGACTTACAAATAATTTCACCTAGAACTAGGTGTCTCATACTTAGAAGACCTTATTAGAGTTCACTCACTTCTATTCTGGCACTCAATATGGAGCAAATCAGAAGCAAAATGTAATCGAATGGTGGTACGTGACTTTCCATCTCTATATCGCGCCCTCCAGATACCTTGGCTAAAGTATATTAAACCTTCATGTGATAACTTTGGCATCTAAGAATTCTTTGAGAACGCTGACTCAATGCATCATAAGACTTAAAGTGAACTGAGGCCTTATTTGCAAGGTATAGTGATGCAGGGAGAGCAAACCAGGAGAGCCCTAAAACAAGTGTCAGTTAATATCTTTCAAATCACTTTACATTTCTTACTTTTAGTAGATTTTACATCGGATTGAGATGTTGTTTTAGTAAACCTCTTCTTAGTAACCAAAGTATTAGCCAGTGTAGACTGGCTCTAGTCTTTTTACAAGTGCTTTGTATGCCTGTTACCCACCTAGCTTTTGCTAATTGTCGCTGGCAGGCTAGAACATATGAAAGTTTTTACTAGCTGAGTAATATCATTCAAACTTACCTGGTAGCCTTTACTAGAATGTGATTCTGCCTGGTTGCAAGATACACTGACCCATTCTTTTTCGAAACTGATTTATTCATCCTTGGGAGTGATGCTTTTATGGTTATTGAGAATGGGTTTTCCTATACTTTGTATGAAACATTGATTACACTCATTTGTCTTTTTATGGATGCACTTATTGTAACAATGTGCTTGCGTCTTTTCCAGTTTAAATTTATTTTAATGTATTACTTTGTATGTAACATGGATTAGTCTCATATGTATTATGTATGGACATATTGTGGCAAAGTGCTTTGTCTTTTATGGCTTTAATGAGAGCCAAATAAAGATTTACTGACTGACATGAATTAGAATATCTGCTCCCCTCAATTAATACTCATTCAATGTTTGTGGGACAGTTAGAATAATAAATGTAATCTCCATAATTTATGTATTTTCTCATATCTTTGTGAAACTGAAGTTAGAATAGTAAATTAGTCCCTTCAATTTTATGCACTTTCTCAAATTTCTTTTTGGAATGTAGTTAGACTCCGCCACCTGAATTTATGCATTTTCCTCAATGTTAGTTAAACTATAGTTATAATAGTATATCTATCCTCCCAACTTGAGTTTGCACACTTTCCCAAATGTTTTTGCGACTGGAGTTCGAATACTAAGTTAGCACCTCCAAGTTTCTACAATGTTTGTGAGACTGTAGTTAGAATAGTAAAATAGCTTCTAACCCCAAACATATGCACTGTATGTGGGACTTGAATTAAAATAATATATCAACACACCCCACACAGGTTTATGCACTTGCATTTCCGCAAATGCTTGTGGAGTCTTAGATACATAAAAAGTAATCTCTATCACAGGTAGTTTCATACTTTTTAAATATTATATTGCATACTTACTACTTAGAATCATTTGTTAGCCATTTTCATAATTGTAACTTTACAATTTTAATAACAACTCCTTTACAAACATTACACATGTAGCTTTTAACACATATTTTTGCATATTTAGGAAAATATTGCATTTTTTGCACCGTATGTTACAAAGGTTTCTTATGGTTTTTAAAGTAAACAATCATTTATATTACACTTACATTGTACAGTTTGCATACACTGGTGACAATTCACAAACTGAATTTTGTAGTAGGTTCAGTAGTACTACAATAGTAATACTGACATAGTACAAAATGCTATTCACTAACCATGTGCAGAAGTCTACTCCTTCACCTCTTCTATCTTTTATGTGTGGAAATCTCCAAACAAGAAGGTATACGTTTTAGTAGTAAATGTGGGAGGGATGGGGAGGCTGGAAAAGGAGAAATACTTATGACTAGAAGGGAGATTCTCAAATTACTGCAGTTAAAAAGGTCCCAAAACTTTAGTAAATGAACTTCAACTCAGGACTAGGGTAAATCCATCAACACAAATTGCCAACCGCTGGTACTGCAACACCCTCCTAAAGAAAATCATGGAAGAAGGAACTTGAAATAGAAGCCCGAAGAAAATATCGGGGCACTTCATTCTCAAGACACATTTGAAGTGTTTACCACTTCCAAAGTATGCTTCATACATGAGCTTTAGCTCAGGCAAACACTGTTCTAGTTATTCTGTACACTCCTGACAACTTGGTGGTCCAACCCAAAGTTTTTACAGATTTTTTTTGTTTCGCTAAGAGAGTTCTCAGCCTCTACGAAGTATCTAGTGTCTACTACTGTAAGGTATTTAAATCAGGTTAGTCTGTGGTTATTTTTATGTTGCTTTAATTTGGGGATTCAAAGACATGAAGGTTAGTCTTGCCTACGTGTCGGGTGCTCACTGAGATTAACCTCACTTTTTGCAGTTTTTGTAAATTGTACACTAGCCTGATGAAGGAAAGGTCTGACATGTCTGGAAATCTTTCACATTGTATAAGCCTTCTTTTTATGTACATGATTTTATACTTATTGTTTCTTACTGATTTTCATGTGTCTGATCTTTTATGGTTTGATTGATGAACCAAATAAAGTTTGATTGATTGATAATGGTAAAATAATTTAAACTTTCTATAAATAAATGTAAATGTATTTTAATGGTAAAAAAATTGATATACATTATAAATAATATTTTACTATTAAAAGACTATCTTTTTCAAATTAAAATTAAATGTAAAGTTAATTTTTGAAAAAAATAACGAAACAAGTGTAAATTAATTATAATAATTCTATACATCAATTTTGCTACATAATAAATTAATATGAAAAATTACTTTAGGGTAATTTTTTGAATAAATATTTTTTTAATGTATTTAACTTAATATACTTTGTTTAAATCGTTTTTATTAACCTTTTTTGTTTGTTTTTGCACATTTATCAATAAAGCATACAGTCAGAGCAGCACTCATGTAACAGGTGGAAAAAGGGAGAAAATTAATTGCCAGTGGCAAGGCACACTTTGACTAATAACAACATGACAATGAAAATTCAGGGTGTGGTAAGTACATCAAAGCTTATGGCAATATCTCAAGAAGGACAGAGTGGTGCTGACAAAGCACGGCATCAGGTAGCATATGAGTAGTGCAGGAGCAGTGCAGTTCAAACGTAACCGGGGACATAGGGCACAACAAAATGAGGACAACGAAAGCGAAGGAAGGGTAGGGAAGAGTCGCGCAAGACCTGCCGCTGCATCTAAATTAGCTGGGGGGCCTCAAACACCTCTAAGACTCAGTGACAGTGGGGCTCTGAGGCAGATGGGCAGTGCCAGTTCGGGTGTCGGCATTAGTCCGCATTCACGCCAGTGGGGGGTGTACCCTGAGTGATGATCCTCTGTGATGCAGTTGTGGTCCCCGTGTCAGTGTCCGCCCCCGAGAGTTTGGAGACCATCGCATCCCATTGAGGCGCCAGGGGGAACATACAAATGCCAAGCAGGTCCTCTCTGCGCAGCGCCGCACCCTCCGCCCTCGCCCAGTTGAGCAGGGATCGGCGCCAAGCAAGAGGGTGGGGCGACAGGGGGGATTTCCACCGTTTGGTGATCAAGCGCTTGGCTGTTATTAGACCTAGGTCTAGAAACCATGTGGCAGCTCTATATTTCTTGTTTCTGCTGAAGAGGTGCAATACATGGGCTTCCCAGGTCAGGGGAATGGTGCGGGAGGTGCAACTTATGAGGGTAGTTGTCCCTGAGTTCCAATAGTCAGTCAGGACCGAGCAACCCCAAAGCATATGAAGCAGGTCGGCATCTAATTGCCGGCAGCGGGGACAAGCCGCATCTATGCGGAGGAAGTACCTGTTGATTTGGGCTGGGGTAAGGTAGGCTTGATGCAGTATGAAAAATTGTATCTGCCTTAATCGCTGATTCCGAGGGATGCGGGTCGGACTGCCACGGGCAGCAATCCATTCCCTATCTGTAAACGCCCTACCCAGGGCCCCTTCACAATGAAGTCGAAGTCGGGCGAGATCTGCTTCTGTGTGTTGTCGAAGTGAAGATGCGAACCAGCGCGTGAGATGTCTCCCTCTCCCCATCACGTGAAGGTACTGCAAAGTGTGGTGCATGGGAGGTTCCTGAGAGAGCGCACCCCATTTGGACGCTAACGAAGCTATGAGTGCTCTGTGTAATAGGAACTGCCCAGAATGTAGATTCTCCTCCGCTATGAGTTCCTGGAATGGAATAAGAGCGCACTCTTGAAAAAGGTCCCCCACATCCTGTATCCCCTCCGAGGCCCAGTGATGTAACTCAGCCGCCATCGTGTAGGTGTCCCCCCGTGGAGTTCCCAACAGTGGGATGGTGGGTGCGTATGGGATGGTGGTTCTAGTGAGGAAAAGGCACCTACGGAAGCATTTGTGTGCTACAGTGAGGAGAAAAGTATCTGGGGGTCTAAGTGTGGAGCAAGGATGGAAAATCTGTAGAAGGGTTTTCAGCGGTAGCGGGGGTTGCAGAGAGGCCGTGTCTAGCAGATAACGAGAGGACATCCACTTGGCGATCCATTGCAGCTGGGAGGCCAGGTAGTAATGTTCGAAATTGGGTACCGCAAGGCCGCCCAGCTCAGTAGGCAGATAAAGCTTTCCCATGGATACCCTATGGCGCGAGGTCCCCCATATGAAATCCTGCACTACTCTTTCCCACTGCTTGAAGAAGGGAGGGGAGATGATGAGGGGTAGAGTGGCAAAGTAATAGAGGAGGCAGGGAAGAACCACCATTTTAACCAGGGCGATTCTACCAGAGATCGCCAATGGGAGAGTTTTCTAGAAACCCATCTGGGATCGAATCGCCGTGGCAGCTCGGACAACATTCCCGTCAAAGAGGTCAGCTTTGGTGCGATAAACCTGGACTCCCAAATAGCGAAAAGGGTCGATGCACCAGGCCACAGGTGTCCCCCCGAGTGTGTAGCCTGGATCAGGAGTATCCCCTAGGAACGGAGAAGGTATGGACTTTGTCGGGTTAACTCGCAGCCCCGAGGCTCGTGCAAAATGGCTAAGAGCTCGATCAAGGGAAGGGGGAATATTATGAAGGTCCCGAGCGTATAATAACAGGTCATCTGTGTAGAGCGAAATGGTGTGTATGCCATCGCCTAGTTCAATCCCCATATCAACGTGTGCGCGGATATGAGCCACCAGCGGCTCCACCGCTAGCGCGAATAGTAGCGGGGACAACGGGCATCCCTGCCGGGTCCCTCGCCGCACCCAAATCGGATCTGAAGTATATGGGCCCGTCCGAACCCTAACCAATGGATTACGATATAACAGTTGCACTAAGCCGAGGAAGTAGGGGCCAACCCCAAAACGAACCAGGGCAGCAAAAAGGAAGTTCCAGGCCAGCGAATCGAAGGCCTTCTCAAGGTCTAATACTATGCAACCGGAGCGCGGCCAGGCGATCGGGGCATATTCCGCCACCCGAAAGTAGCGGCGTAAGTTCAGAGCCGTGTTACGCTGCGGGACAAAGCCATTCTGGTCAGAGTGTACCAGACCAGGGACCAGCGGGGCTAGCCGGTTGGCCAAGACCTTTGCCAGGATCTTATAATCCGAGTTTAATATAGCAATCGGCCGGTAGGAGCCAGGAGACATGGGGTCCTTACCAGGTTTCAACAAAGACACCACGTTAGCGGTACGCATGGTTGGGGGCAGAGTCCCTTCCGAGATTGCCTCCAGAAACATCGAGTGTAATTGCGGCACCAAATGTTCCGCGTAGGTTTTGAAAAACTCCGTTGGGAGGCCGTCCGGCCCTGGAGTTTTACCAGAGGACAAGGCACGTAATGCGTCTCATATTTTGTCCTCAGCTATAGGAGAGTCCAGCTCCAGGGACTGGTCTATCATTAGAGTGGGCAACTCCACCGTGTCCAAGAAGGATTCCACGTCATTGGCGTTACCCGTCAGGAGGGTCTCATATAGGCGAGTGTAGTGTTCAATCATCAGTGCGTGAATGTCTCTCTGGGTGCTGCGCTCCCGACCAAGGTCGTCAAGCAAGAAATGTATGGGGCGTTGGGGATGTTCCTGTCTAATCAAATAGGCCAGTAGTCTCCCGGCTTTGTCCGCGGCCGAGTGAGAGCGGATCGAATGCGCCAAATAGTTATGGCAGCGCAGGCGGTCCAGAAGTGTCTCCCGTTCGGTATGGGCAGCATCGAGGCGCTGTTGCCGCGCCGGGTTGGTGACAACCTGCGACTCGAGTAAGAGCAGCCGTCCCTCAATGTGGGTCAGTGAGGTGTCTAACTGTCTGCGAATACTCCAAGTCTGTCCCAGACAATGACCCCTAACCACCACCTTAAAGGCCTCCCATTCAGTGAGGACCGAGTCCGTGGAACCTGTATTAAGTGCAAAATAGCTAGCTATCGCCGACTCCAGCGAGCTTCGAAAGAGGGGGTCCTCCAGAGCTACGGTCTGCAGGCGCCAGGTCGGAACCGGATGGGGCGGCGCCTCCCAGGCCAGGTGCATTACCAAGGGGTTATGATCGGAGTGTGTCCGACCAAGATAATCAGTCGTTTGTATCAAGGGGAGGAGGGCGGAGGATGCGAGTATACAGTTGAGGCGCACATGTAGCTTATGGACCGGGGAATAGAAGCAGTATACTCTGGAGTGAGGATGACGTTCCCGCCAAACATCCGAAAGAGCCCAATTTCCTAGCCAGGCGTTTAAAAGGCGAGCATTAGAGGAAGCTGTAGTACTAGTGAGAGGAGGAAAGGAGCAGTCAAGGGATACATCGAGGACTGTATTAAAATCCCCTCCCAGGAGCCACGGGACATCCCTCCATCGGAGCAATATCTCTGAGAGATCACTCAGAAAGGTGCCCTGGGCAACATTGGGGGCATATAAGGAACCCAGTAAAATCAGTTGGCCGTTCAGTCTGCCATTTATCAGGACGTACCACCCAGTGAGTCTGTCAGGACTTCCGTTTCTTCCCACGGGACCCCTGCCTTAACCCATATCATCACCCCTCTAGCCATGGACGAGTAGTTGGTACTGTATATCTGGCCACGCCAACGCCGGCGTAAGCGGGTAGCTTCAACGGTTGCCAGGTGTGTCTCCTGTAAAAACGCAACACTCGTCTTGTGACGCTGCAAATAGGCATAAATGGCGTATCCCTTAGAAGGTGTCTGGATGCCCTTGACATTCCAAGTTAGGACGTTAAGGTCAGTCATTGAGACAATTAAGGTCAGTGTGCCCAGCCCGGGTGGTGCGGGGCCCCCCAAGTGGAGGACTCCCTTGGACGGGAGGGACGGAGAGGCAGCAGGTCTGTAGGGGTGGCGACTCATACAGGGGGAGAAAAATAAGAAGGTGGGACAGTAGGAAACCTTGCAACAGGAAGAGAGCGGACCCCCAACGTGAGGAACTGCCCAAACAATCACGCCAAATCATGGCTACGGAACTAGTGTTGTTGTATGACTTTGGGGGAAAATAGACCAGTGAGCGAGAGGAGTCAATATAGAGACCGTCCCCTTCAATTACCCCAAGAGAGTAGGAGATAGAGCATCACAAAAGTACAAGAAGAAACATGCCCTGAAATACTATGATGTTCTAACATGTATATAAGTCACAAGTCAAATAATGCCGTCTGCAGTCTGTGGGGTGACACCCCAGAGTGGGGGAAAGTCTGCATCCAAGGACCATTCAGGTGTGGACTCGGCGGCTCCGGACCGGGGTGGAGAAGCAGTAGAGACCGCCGGGGACGGGGATCCGGAAGACTGGAGGGCCGCCATTGCCTGCAGAGCCCCTTGCCACTCCAATTGGATCTGGTCAGGGCTGGGGATGGCCACCGTAGGCCCCACGCTCCTGGCTCCTCTCCCCCTGCGTCTGCCTTCGCACGGGCGCTCACGGGGTCGGAACTCATCAGATGATTTGGGCGCCGTTGCCAACCCCTGTTCTTCGAGCCAGTCCCATGTCTCCGCGGGAGAGTCAAAATACTTTGTGCTGCTATTTTTAGTGACCCGCAAGCGGGCCGGGAAGAGTAAGGAGTAGCGGAGGTCCAGGTCACGGAGTTGTTTCTTTACTACGGTGAAGGTGGCTCGCCTCCGTTGTACCTGAGCTGTGTAATCTGGAAAGAGAGAAACGGTAACATTCTGTACCTTAGGACCAGGGTGCTTGCCCAACTCCCGTAGAATAGCATCTCTGTCTCTGAAGTTCATGACTCGGAATAAGAAGGGGCGAGGGCGAGCTCCAGGAGGGGGCCTGCGAGCTGGTATTAGATGGGCCCGTTTCACCATGAATTGTGGGGAGAGCGATCCGGGGGGCATAATCTCTTTCATCCAGGCTTCCGTAAAGGTCTCCGGGTCCCGTCCCTCCGCCCCTTCAGGGAGATTGACCACGCGCACGTTATTCCGGCGGGAACAGCCCTCTGCGGTGTCCACCTTCTCCTCCAAGGTGCAAACCCTGTCTAGTATATCCTGAAGCGCGGAGGAGCAATTCCGGGATCGGGGCTGAAGGTCTGCCAGCGTGGCCTCTGCATCGCGAACCTGGTCCGAGAGTTTGTGCTGGTCAGCCCGGAGGAGCGTGAAGTCCGAGGTGATAGTGTCCATCCGGTTTTCCAAGGAATTGCGGGTCAAGTCCAGGGCGCTGCCGATCCGTTCCACTGCTGCCAGTACCGAGTCCAGCTTGGCGGCAATGTCAGGCTGACCCATCACGGCTGCCGACCCAGGGGTTGTGAGCAATGTCCCAGCTTGGCCACCAAGGGGCACCTCATGAGAGGCGGCGTTACGTAGGCGGCCCATGACGATCTGTTGAGCGCTTTTCATAGGGAGCGAGACTGGGGTGCCAAACAACTACGACGTCCCAATGTGGTGGTCGCGTCGGTAGTTAAGTTCAATCACTCTGCAAGGCGGTTTTGTTTCAATCAGCGATGCGCCCCACCGTGATTTCCGTGGCTACAGGGTCCCACTGGGTGGCCAGACTCTCTCCACAGGGGCCACAGAGGACGCAACAGACGGGGAGAATGAGGAAAGCACCCCGCACTCGTAGATATGTGGTACCACAGCTCAGATTTCAGCCACGGGAAGAGCCACCGAGAGCTGTCTGCAGCCGCCTCAGCCGAGGGACCCCCAAGGTTGGCCCGCGCCGGGTATGCTTGGCTGCCAGGCAGTTTCCTGGCCGACAGTCCACAAAGAGTGCTTAGGTGAGGCGCCCTAGGCCCGGCCAGACCCCCGTGGCCCCCACCTACAGGGCGGGCCCCGCCACCAGCACCACTCTCCGTCGGGGCCGGATGCAGGAAAATGCGAGGGTCCGATGGGAACAGCGCGGCCCCACTACCCCCTAGCTCGCCGCCAGTCGTGAAGTGCGGAGTCCGAGTGAGTCACGGCCCACTCCCAACGCCACGCCAAGGCCCCAGAACACAAAGAGGGGGCCACAGCAGACAGCTGGCGAACCGCTCCCCAGGAGGAAGGAGTATGCAACACCAGCAGGTCTTCAGTATCGGTGCAGAGAGAGCAGGGCCATCCCTCGGTCCCTGCAGCTACTGCAGGTGAGGAGCCCTAGGCCCGACCGACCCCCGTGGCCACCCCCCCATGGCAGCCGTCGTGCCCCTCTCAGATGTATTTGTAGAAAGAGTCTATGCAAGGTCCTGGGCCCGGCCGACCCCCGGGGCCTCCACCGCAAGAGAGACAGCCCGGTCCACCAGCCTGTCCGGTCTAACAGGGCACACAGCGTATTTCGGTGGGGGCCCAAGGCCCGACCGACCCCAGAGGTCCCCCACCACAGAAGAAGTAACCTGGCCTTCTGGCTCGTCCAGTCCGCCACCTCACGCGTTGCGTTCCGGTGGGGGCCCTAGGCCCGACCGACTCCCGGGGCCCCCCACCACAGAAGAGGCAATCTGGCTCACCGGCCCGTCAGGACCACCACCCCACACGCTGTATTCAGGTGGGGGCCCTAGGCCCGACAGACCCCCGAGGCCCCCCACTACAGAAGAGGTAATCTGGCCCACTTGCCCGTCAGGACTGCCACCCCACACGCTGTGTTCCGGTGGGGGCCCTAGGCCTGACCGACCCCCGAGGTCCCCCACCGCAGAGAAGGTGACTTGGCCCACTGGCCCATCCAGAACGTCTCCCCACCACCGTGCTCCGGTGGGGGGCCCTAGGCCCGACCGACCCCCGTGGCCCCACGTCCCCAGGCAGGCGCCGCAGCTGAATTTGGTGGGCCTACCTTAGCAGCAGAGACCTCTCCGGGTGTCCCCAAACAGCAGGCAGCATCAGCCTCCATAGCAGCGATCCAGCCCCCCGTGGCATGCGCTCCCCACCGGCAGCCCGGGGGCCGCCTCCGTCGCTTGTCAGGGTCGCATCAGCGCTCAGCCTCGCTGAGCCAGGGGGCAGCAGTGAGCGGCGGTCCCGGAACCATCACGGGGACCGCCACGGCAGTAGTACAAGGGGCTGGGCCGCTCCGCAGCAGCCTACCACGCAGCCGGGCCGTGCTTTCACGGCTCAGCGGGCCGCACCATCTAGAGCCGCCGCGAGCCGCCTCCCGGATCCGATCGACCCCCACCAGGCACGGCGGGCAGGTACAGGCACGGGGGATGCGCGGTAAGGTCAGGAAATCCGCCTTTCCGCCAGGATGCCCAGGATAATAAGGGGATTCAGCGCGGAGCGTTAGTGAGACGCGTCCGCCATCTTCGGCGTCTGGCCACGACCCCGTATTTAACTTAATATACTTAAATCAAATAAATATTTAATTGCTGTACTCTTTTTTTAATTTGTACTACATTTACTATATAAAATATATTACATTTACCTTAAAAGTTTAACTTTAAAAACTTTAAAATGTTTCCATATAGTTTTCTCTAGGGAGATCTCTGCCCCCAATTGCAGATGTCTCCACCAAGTGTGCAGAACATCAGATAATTCACAGAGCATTTTGATTGGTCACCCCATGTACAGAAGCATAGGCTAGAACTAGAGCAGTAATGTGGGGGCATAATGAGAGCTCAACATAGCTCTTTTTTTCATCTGATAACTCCGGCTCTTGAAATGTATAAACGCCAGGCTCTTGAGGCTACTTTGTACAGTGGTAAACTATGGGGTTTGTCTTTTTGCGGCTAGATAATGGTCTTAGATGCATTAATTACATATTTGGGTGGTTCCTGAGATCATGCCATTTTGTAGGGCATTAGAAGATGTCTTGGGGCAATCTGGGGTTTGTAAGATCATTTGGTTCTGGTCCATCAAAGAAAGATTGTATGAGAAACACTAGTCTTCCCCTGTAGATGCCAATACAGTCTCTAGATCAGAGTTAAAAGGTGCCTACTGGAGTTATATTAATTATTAAAATGTATATTCGCCCAGGATAGGCTCTCTTACAGTCTCCTTTATGGTGTTTAAAGTTGATTATTGCTTGGAGATTTACTGGATGAGATCGAACCCCCCCCCTTGCGAAGACTTTTATATATTACATTTTACATAGGGAGTTGCCATTCCCTTCTTCCACAGCAAAATGGAAGTGTTACCCTTATGACTGACAGGTTCTGCCCCTTTTTCCGAGCATGTTGTATTCTTTTGTCCATTATACCAAGTCTTCAGAAGGAAGTGGATCCTAACAGTCTGCTATAACCTGGGCTTTAGGATTTTCAACACTGTGTTCAGGTGTTCAGAATATTAGGATGCGATACTAGGCAGAGTATTGCATTTGGTGTCTCGTGTTTGATGCATATGTGTATGCTTAGACAGAAAAGAATGTCAAAATGATGGACTTGGTTTCTCCTAATGCTGCTTTTTTTTAATTTTAAACCGCGGTTACGGTCTGTTGTTGCTTTAAATTGTATGAAGATGGATATTTATGAACTGTAATGTGCTAGTTCTCGATTGAAAGTTTTATGAATTGATTGTACTGCACAACTTTTATTGTTTTTTACATTTCACATATTGTGTTTTAACCAAGCTCTTTTATGGCCATTGAGCCAAAATGAGGAATATGATGATGATGATGAGAACATCAAATATAGTTGTAAAGTCACAACGTGTTGTACTTAGATGGTTGCATGTGACATTTTTACAGACTTCACTCCCTGTTTCAGGGGTGGCAACATGTTAAGTCTACACTTTTGAATATGTTTACAATCATAAATAGTAAATAGAAGAAAAAAAATCAGTGGAGCTAACCTCAGTGTAGGAGTAAACTTACACATGTAGGTTTACACTTGTAAATTCATCTTTATGATTAGCCCCATTGTATTTTTGAATCTATTATTTTTTGTAGAATTTATATAAACATGTTAAAAACAATTAGAAATTTTGTACCTTTTGAAAAAAATGAAAAACAATGTATTTGTATATCAAAGTCAGTACATTTTTGGCCTTTTTAATTTCAGTTAAGACAGTTTTTTGCTATTATGTATTGTATTGTGTTGCCATCATGTTCACATCCCCATATAGGAATGTGGATGGAGCATTCAGTTTCTTTAGATAAGGTAAAATTATGTTTTAACTAAACTAATGTCACATTTCTTTATATTGTCCATTGATTTTTTTCATTTATATTCTATTTTTTTTCCCAAATTTTTGGGTTGTGGACGGTATCATTTGATTGAAATATGGACTTGTTAACATTTTTACACTACTTATATTATTTAATTAGTTGTTATCGGTATATACTTAGTTTTAATAATGTTTAATCTACTTATGTATTTTTTGGTCTGGCTTGACAGAGCAAGAAATACTGACACCACTGACAGAACAAGACATACTGACAACATTTTTTTACAAAATACATAGAATGGGCTTTTGATCCACCCAGAGAAGAATTACCCTTGCACCTCATGGTATATATCATTACACCTTCCAGGAAGGGCTTCCGTTGGAATGTGTGATATATTATTTTATATCTGAAAAGTATATTCAATCATCACATTGGTTTCCACATTCAATTATTTATCTCACTCATGCATCCAATAAAGAAAGCAATCCTTTTATGCTACTTTTTCCAGCAGTGGAAAAGTCAATAGAGCAGATTTTATTGTGATAAGCAGCATTTGCCCATGAGACACATGAAATCAGAATTTGTGAATGCCTGTGTATACATGCATTAGCATATAAAAACAAGATCAGTTGGCTTTGCTAGGGCTTCTTTAGTCCGGTTGAAATTTTTTGAGCCGATGGCTTTATTTATGGATCTTATGTTTAGAATGACTTAAATTGTTTAGGTGCTATGTGATCTGATCTGTCATGCTTAGAAATGTATTGCTTACTTTAATATATTCTGTAATGATATGTCTGACTCTCTATAGGAAAAATGGCAAAGAGAATGAGAATGCAGTCCGTTCTGTTTGTATTAATTATAAATGGGTATTTGCTGTATATTTTCATTTTAATGTTTTGAGGTCAGTTCTCAAAGACATTTAAGAGTATATGTCATAGTGCAAGAGGAGAACTCATAAATGCCTTTGTGACCTAGACCCAGAGTATTCTTGTTGTGTACATATTTTCAAGATCATAATTTTGCCCTAAGCATCCATTCGAGGTGAAGACAGAGTTTAATTGTATTTATGCTAGTACTTTTTAAGGTTTCATTCTATAAATGTAATCCTTCATTCACAGTCAGAATAACCATATATTTAATATAATTACTTGACCATTTTAAGCTCAAATCTCAGTATATTTAATATATTTCTGCATGTTCGAGAACAGTAGTCAAATAATTGTAGACATTTTTGCACAAACGCTTAAGTATTAGAAAAGAACACAACATTAATATATAATATAGCTACACATTTCCTTCTATACTGCAAATTCTGCTTTCTCATTATTTGTTCATGTTAAGCCTACCAGACATTCTATGACAAGGTCAAACACAATTGGGAACAGCAGATACACTTTGGGAATCCCACTACTGAAATTCGCTAAATTTCTTTGCATGAAAATCTAAATGACCTATTCAAAAGTGGCAAAGTAATAACATTAGCTTTACATATATTACCTACTGGTGGACACCAGTAGGTAGTTATAGTTAGAACCTTGTTTCCATTCAAAAAGCGTTTTTACTTCTGCCAATATCTTTGATGCCATTTGACAAATCTTCGTGCAATTTTCAGAACTAATGGCCCACTCTCTTTAGCTGCTGTCTGGACAAATTTTGGGGTGATCCGTCAAGCGGGGGCTGAGAAAAAGGGGGGTCCCAAAACGCTTTTTCTCCATGTTAATTTTTCTATAGGAAAATGTTGACGCAGCTACAGCCCGAACTGCTGAACGGGATTGCACCAAATTTGGCATAAAGGGAGCTCTTGGTCCAAAGTGCACTCTTTTTGTTAAATGGTGTAAATCCATTCAGTAGTTCCTCGGAAATGTAAAGATTTCACAGATATAAAAATGGCTGCGGAGGATCGGCAAACCCTCCCGATCTCGAGCCTGCGATCTGATTTGCTGCCAACACTTCAAACCAGGAATTGTTGGTAGCCATCTTGTGACTCAGCTGAACTGAGTCACAAGAAAAAAAACTGAAAAAAAACTGAAAAAACAAGAAACAGGGGCAGTGGCAGCACCCTGACCCCCTAGGCCTGCTCAGGGGGTCATATAGGGACCCCTTGGCCAAAAAAGCATCTTATTTTTCCAGTGGAATTCACGCTGGTTCCGCAAATCTGCCCCAGATTATTTTTAAACGAAGAGCGAGCACCGGCGCTTCGTTTTCTTTAAGCACCCGAGTGGCCCACATCCCGGGGGCAATCCAAAATAATGATGCGGGCCCCCGCAGCCTTGGGGCTAATTTATTGTAATGCAGGGGGCCACGCAGCCCCGGGGACCGCCACCTCTCCTGGGTATATCAAAAATAGAATGCGTGGGGGTCTCTAGCCCACCCACGCAGCCCCGGGGACCGCCACCTTCCCGGGGCTAATTTATTGTAATGCGGGGCCAAGCACCCCCCCGCAGCCCTGGGGACCGCCACCCCCAGGGCACAAATTAGGTAAAGGCGGGGGTCCGTTGCAGACCCCCGTCCTCTGGGACCACCACCTTCTCAGGGCTACAATGTAGATGGAAGGGGGGCAATGTCCTGGGGTGCCCACCCCTGGGACATTGCAGTTTGCTACTGCTTGGGGGAGCACTGCTCCCGCCAAGCCATAGCAAACTCAGCTTCGCTTCATGGAAGCAAGAGCATGGAAAATGCTCTTGCTTCCATGAAGCAAAGCAGAATTGCTTTTTGGCAGAGAGAGCTGCACGTTTGCAGCTCCCTCTGCCCAAAAGCAATGCCGGTTCCCGCAGGAGGCGGGGAGCCGGCAGGGACCACGGGGCCTTGAGGCTCCCCCCGCGGTCCCCAACGACCTGGCCATGCCCCGGCAGATGGGGTCCCCGGGGCAAATGTGGCCCTGGTAGGGATAAGGCCTGGCCCCAGGGGATGGGGACCCCGGGGGCAAAAATGGCCTCGGGAGGGGAGCCGCGCAGCCCCCCTCCCTTTTATTTAAATTTAAAAATGGGTCAGGCTCCAGGGGGTGGGGTTCCCGGGGCCCAAAAGCACCAATTGAAGGGGGGCCCACACAGCCCCCTTACCTAAATTGTTTTTAAAAATGAAGCCGGCAGCTTGCCGGAGGCCTTGCCCCCTTTCTCCACTACTCTGCAAACATGCCTCCTGGCACGCTCTTGGTTGGGGGATGAGGGTCCTTAGGGGCCAGTCAGCCCACCTGGTACATCCAGTCAGCCACCCACAGTGAGATTGCTGAGAGGTGATCAAAGGCCACGCCCCTTTTTACACCACTCTGCAAACGCACCTCTTTGCACACTGCTGGTGGGGGGGATGAGGTCTCCTTGCATCCTGAGGGCCTCAGGACTAAAGTGGCATTCCTCCCCAAGCAGCAGTGCACCAGGAGGTGCTTTGGCAGAGTGGTGGAGAAAGGGGGCGTGGCCTCTGACCACCTCTCAGAAATCCAGCTGTGTGGGGCTTACTGGAGGTAACAGGAGGGCTAGTTGGCCCCCAGGGACCCTCAAGAGGCAAGGGGACCTCATTCCCCAAATAGTAGTGCGCCAGGAGGTGCGTTTGCAGAGTGGTGCAGAAAGGGGCGTGGCCTGCGACCACCTCTCAGCAATCCCACTGTGTGGGGCTTACTGGAGGTAATAAGTAGGCTAGTTGGCCCCTAAGCACCCCTAGCAGCACAGGGGACTTCATCTCCCAACCAAGAGCATACCAGGAGGCGTGTTTGTAGAGTGGTGGAGAAAGGGGGCATGACCTGCTATCAGAACTCAGCAATCCTGCTGTGTGGGACTTACTGGAGGTAATAGGAGGGGTAGTTGGCCCCCAAGGAGATCTTTGGGGGCCAACTACCCCTCCTGTTACCTCCAGTAGGTCCCACACAGCAGGACTGCAGAGAAGTTGTCAGAGGCCACTCCCCCTTACTCCACCACTCTGCAAACGTGCCTACTAGTGCACTACTAGTTGGGGGGTAAAGTCCCCTAGGTTCCAGAGGGACCTTGGGGACCAAGAAGCCCTCCTGGTACCTCCTGTAAGCCCCACGCAGCGGAATTCTTGAGAGCTGGTTGGAGGCCCAGCCCCCTTCCTCCAACACTCTGCAAGCGCGACTGCTAGTTAAAAAACCTTAGAAATTCAATGAAAAAAACAAAGGTTATAGAGATGTTATAGTTAGGAATTAGCATTAAAAAAAACCTTAGAAATTCACACAAAAAAAAAACACAGGTTACAGGAACGTTATAGTTAGGCTGACATTTCACTTGTACAAAACCTGTGAAAATCAGCTGTTATAGTTAGCTCAGCTAATTATAACTTGCGCCCCCGCAATGCACTGCTTATGACATCACATATTACATCACTCATGACATGGTCAGTGATATCACTGATGACATTACTGATGACGTCATCCAGTGACCAAGAGTGTTTCTAAAACGTTTGAGTGTTAAATATATATATGCCAAGGTGTATTGAAGAATGAGTGGGTTTATGAGTGCCTGTATGGATGATTTAGTGGGTGCATAACTGACTGTATAAGTGAGTGATTATACGTGTCTCAGTGAATGTATGGTGAGTGACTAATCTGTGTGAATGTCTGTATCAGTTTGTCAGTTGGTATATAAGTGGCTGCATGGGTTGGTGAGTAGGTACATGAGTGTCTATATGGGTTATTGGTTGGTTGTCTGAGTACCTGTATGGGTGCATGACTCTGTGTTGGTGGGTGAGAGGGTGTGTGACTTCCTGCATGGATGAGTGAGTAGGTGATTCGCTGCCTGTTTTGGTTCATGAGTGTGTCTGAGAAGGGCTCATAACTCCTGTTGCGATGCTGTACTGCACGTATATGTTCCAATATTCTTTTCCTCAAGGGACAAATTTTGCTTCCAATATATTTGAGTTCACATATACATTCAATAATGTATACTATATATTGGGTGTTGCACGTGATCTTATGTTCAATGAGCATTTGTCTCCCTTTTGAGTCACTGGCTGTTTTGACTTTCTTCCCTATCCTGCATGCCTTGCATCAGTTTAATTTTACAAATCCTTTGTTTTGCGTGTCTAATCAATTATCCAATCGGTGGGCCATGAAGTGACTTCTTACCAGTCTATCCTTGAGGGATCGTACTTTTTTCTACGTGAATTGTGGTTTTGGTCCCACAGCTTTGGCAATGTCACTATCGCTGAGTAGAGTGTTCCAGTGTCTTTGGAAGATTTTTCCAATCTCCAAGCTCTCTTTGCAATATGTAGTAATTATTCCCTGGCCTTTTTCCATGCCTCCAGACACACTACAGGGGGGTATTCAGCCCTGTTTGTCGGGACTGGGCTGAATTCCTCCTTCAACCTAATACCCACATGTGACGTATCACCATTTCTAAAGAAAAGCCTAAAGTCAAAAGCTTTAATACAAACTCACTGAATACAAACGCAATACTAGGCAACTAGAAAGAACGCAAGATGGTATGTACACACCAGGGATAAACAAAATGCTTTCTTATTCCAAGTCAAACTGGAAAATACCCAACATATTTATGAATTTTTGATTTTACAGTTTCTGTAAAACTAAATAATGGCACATTGCAGCCACGTCAGTATATTTGCATGATGATGTAAGCATTTCACATGCCCTAACCACTACATGCATATGAAATAAAACAAATGCTTATTCCACTCCAAATAAGCTCATCTTTTAACTGACATCCACAGAAGCCGCATGATATGTGTGTTTATTTATCCAACCTTTAGTCAGAGTAAACAAGGAGATAGGCCCTGATTTAAGCATTCTGTAGATACCAGTATTCTATAGTGACATACAAAGACAATAAAATTGCTTCAAAGCACATTGGGTTAATGTTTACTAGTTTACGGAGAACAAAGACTCTTTTCAAAATTTATGTCAACCATACACTTCAAACAGTTAAGGAATAAAATGACAAAAAGTGAGATATGGGTATTCAAAAATCACGAGAGCTGTCGGCAAGTCAAAGGAAAACGAAAAAACACAAATGATAACAGACGGACAAGACTTAAAATGCTTAGAAAAATAATTGATGGGGGGGTGCTTTTAGATGATTACAATGTTGACCAGCACCATCAGTGGTTCATCTAACACACCACAGTATCTTTGATGGTTGCCCAAATTGGCTTCAGTCCACTGAAAAGTTCAGGCAAGGAATTAGCTTCTGATAGATGAAAAGGGGCCAAGCATGCGGCTACAAATGTGTACTGCACTCTACTCATTTTGGGTTAAAGACTCATTGGTTTAAATTAGTTATGAAGGCAATCTATATTTCAACACTAAGTTCCTGTAGTGTAAAGCAACAAAACAGATCAGATGTCTGTGGAAAGACAGGGCCCCTTTGCTCATCCTCAAGTGGGCTTCCATCCAACATGAGGAAGTAACTCCACCCTGTTCTCCCAGTGGACAACTGCCTAATAGAAATGGGAAATAATTGCTTTGGTGCCACAATTTTAAATGTTTTTTTTTCGTTTTTCACTGCTTACCACAGACCACTCCTGAGCAACGTACATACTCTCATTTTGTGGAACAGAATCGAATCCATTAAATGTTTTGCCTTGTCCTTTGTTAGATGTATGCTAAATGAACAGATGCTAAATCCATTCCACAATTTCATTATTGGTCTCACTTAATCTCTTGGTGTTGTTCTTCCATTGCCATTAAGGGTTTCAAAATTTTACTAGTGGCCCCTAAAGTCCTCATATTAAACATCTCATTTTTGACATATGTCACTGTATTGCTTCAGACGCAAAGGTGATATATGTACCTAAGTACCTAAGGGTAACACAGCAGGGTTAAGAGAGTGATACGACTAAAGTGAGAAATAGATTGAAATCAATACACTTCCCATATATTTAACAAAGAAAAACACGCAAAACTAAAAGAAGGAAAATTGGTTAAATAAAATTGACCTTTGAAAGCTGCATTGACAGGCAGACTGGCAAATGGTTTTCATTGATAAGGAATGATTATATACGGTTGTACACAATCAAGATTAAGCTCATATGTGTTTACCGGTTAGCGATGTGTTAGTGGGATGTAAGAAAAGGGAAGGGGTGTGAATATACTTGATATCCCTTAGTTGGAAATTAACAGTCAGATTATTTCAGGAAATTTTATTTATAGGTTTGTAATGTAAGTGTCATATGAAAATGTTGACTATATTTTATTCATGATATTGTTGTTACCATTCCATAAATTGCTATGTTGACTGACTCAATATTTGATTGAGGTATTCTCTAGTAACCTATTTAAATGGTACCCTCATATGGGAATTAATACTATATATTATAATTAAATGGCTAAATAGGTGTTTTATACAGGACACCTTTCCTCCGATTAAGATATTTGGTTTCTTCAGCCTAATTTTCCCTCTATGAGCAATCCACTTCTGAGCGAACTCTGATTTACTCAAACTTAATTTATTAATCACTGAGTCAACAATCATTTGTGCTTGAACTCTTGCCCAGTGACCTCTGGCCACATATTATGGACCCAAGCTTCCCTGCCGAACCCAATCTGAGATAGTAAAATGCCTTTATCATTCAAGCTTCACTCTATAGCACCCTTAAAGAATACTCATTTTTCGCATTGGCACTTGTTTCTTGTATACAAGATCACTACACTGCATTTTTCCTCTCGAGGAATTTCCTCATTATGTTTTGCTACCATTCTAGTGATTTCTTCTCAAGTTGACTACATGAGTAACTTCTATTAAGCCCCCTTCATCTCCATTGTGACATAAGTGCAGACAGTCCTAAACAAAGTGCACACGTACTTATTCTAGATAACTCGCAGCTCTCTTTTCAGTTTTCTCTGCACTTGCAGGCAAAAACAGTCCTATTTATTGCCTTAAAGATTGTTCACATATTTTTGATTCATTCCTACAGAGTCCAAAATCCAGCCATTATTGTCTATGTAGGCTAGCGTCCTGATGACCTCAGAAGCTGATCACCTTGATATGCACATGGTCTACAAAGGTTGCAGAAATCTCTCTGTCACGGCTAACGGATCCACTTCCACCCACTACTTGATATTTTCTTCCAAGCATCCCTCAATGTGACATTGTTCACTTCTCTTCCAAGCTATTTTAGTACTGTGTCTTGGTTCAGGCACCACTGTTGGCACAGGACAAGTCATTGAAACAATGCAGTACAATACAGCATATGATCGACTTGTTTGTTCTATGATTTCTAATGGAAATTTAACGAGGAGCATAAACACAGACTAGTCTTCAAAATAAATTACTGTTTTGGCCAAATAGTGGCGGCTCCTCCGCTCAGGCAGAGGAGCGTCACCACACTGATCTTTGAGCAGTGCAAAAAATAAAAATAAAATGACAATAACAAGACATTATTATTATTTTATTTTTTCTTGCGGGACTCTGGGGCGGGGCTGAGCTCGCCAGAGTGAGGAGTGGTTTGCACTCCCTATGTGAGCATGACTGTTTGGCCGGCCCTCTTGGGCCAGCCAAACTATCAAACGCACTTAGCACGTTCTCCACCTGGCTGTGTTGCACAGCATGCCCAGGGTTCCAGGCACTACCTATGCAGCCAAACAGGCCTCTCAGACCAGTCACAACGCTGTTCATGCAGCATCATGATTGGCTGGGAGAGTTCGGGCGCCTGGGTGCTTCCGTTCCTACTGCAGTACAAAGTGAGAACGAAGGAGTGGTGGCAGCTGAAGGAAAGTTTATTGAATTTATTTTTCTCCCCCCCCGCCCCACCACCCTCGTTCCCAGGAAGCCGCCACGGTGTCCAAACTATACCATTGATCTCTTAAAGGGTAGGTGAGTGTATTATCAGTTTTCTGCTGCCTGACTATTGCAAGCTTGAAAATGTGTGGGCATCTTCTCATGCTATCTTCTTAGCATGCCTACTCTTCTGTTGTCAACATATTTGACTTTTGAATTCATGTTTTGTCTGCTCTCAAAGCGGAGAAGGCATCCTCAACTTCCCCAACAATTATCAAGAACTTAACTGTAAAATGAACGTTTGAGGAAAAAGAGCTATTTTTTTCATTTTCTTGATAAACGTATGCTACCTAGTAGTAATCAAACAATTCAGTCCTGTTGCACACCTCTAAACATAGCTCATCCAGGAGGGGCCAGTGCATGAAAGAACACTGGGGTCGGGGGGAGGGGACTCGACAGACTACGACAAAAGTTCCCTCATTGTCGTCTGTCAAGCACCCCCTCACCCTGCCACACCGCTCTTACCCACACAGGCCGCTCCTGAGTTCATCTTCACACAAAAATACATGAAAGTCTTACCTTCTCTTTACTGATAAACAATACCACCTGGCCACCATGACTCACCAATGGGAAGCGCAAGGTGAAAATACTAATTGAGAGCAATGCACTAAAGGAATGCTGATAGGTAACGTTTTACCGTATTACCAAAGAAATGGAGCATTTGATTTTTTTCTTTTGCATTTTCAATAATACTGCACATTTTTGTAAATACTCAATTTTACGAACAGTCTAGATTCTCTATAATGTCCACTCCAATCTCTTTTCCCTTTCAAATTTTCCAGTTTGTTTTTGCGACTGCAACAATGGATATTACTTTGTCTCTCTCTTGAAACACATATTTGTGGCAGCTCTTTCAATCCCGATTCCTTCGCAGACTCATCCTTTACTACTCTGTGTTTCTTCTACCACCTTATACTTCTACTTTTTAAAAGTCCATATTTCAGGCTCTACGGCTGTCACTCCAACACTTTCAATCTCTTCTTCAGCAGATTCCTTGTGCAGTCCCAATGGGTAAATATAACTTGACTTGTACCTAGATTTTCCTAAACTCGCAGTAATTTGGAACCACCCCCAAGTGGATAAAGTTCAAGGCACATTGTTCATTTTAACTTAGCTGAGACATTGGGTTCAAATGAGAAGAAAAACTAAAACAAGTGTTGAAAGCAGTCCATGGAGTGATAATGGATTCACCTAGGAGCAGTCTGCATTCATGTGTCTTGGATCATGAAGTAGGCGTTGAATCCTATAATTGTGAATGGCTTTGTCCGGAAGTAAGCTTTCCAATTCCTCTGAAAAAGCAACTGATCAGGTGCAAATTGAAATTTACAGAGCATGTCTGTCTATACAGATGGTTAGACATGCTGGTTCAATCTTAACTTCACATCCCATGCAAGTTCCTTTTGAAAAGCCAGATTTTATCATTAAACTGCGTCACATATTAAATAAGGGAAGCAAGGACACTTCATTAAGAAAAAGACTGTTTTTTTCTAATCGGTGTGGGCAACCTTCCTTGGCAGCGAAAGTATGTTTCCAGCACAGATTACACGCAGTTCTCATAAAAAGGTTTTGTAGGGGTCAGCTTGAAAGGAAAGATCTTCTGTGAACTTACAGACATAGCTGGTGCCTGATGTGCTTTTTCCATTACATCTTCGGTACGGTTAATAAAGAGAAGGCGCGTGTCTCTTTTGGCTCCTATGTGTGAAACGATCATTTTTTTTTCCTTTTCGGCTATTTTTGTTGTTACCTAATCGGATTTATTTTATCGTTTTTGTCTGAAAGGAATGTGTGTTGCCATTAAAACTCTAACTCCTGAGACAATTCTACCCATCAATGCTTGGCTCCACCGTCGCAGGTTTCAATCCCGACATCCTCTTAACCGTATCAATCTCTCAGCTTCGGTAAATCGAGTAGCACGGGCTTGTAATTAGCACCAACATAACCTTCTCGCTGAGCCCTGCATTACAAATACACTTTATAGTGTATGATGACTTGTTGTGGCTTATTGAAAGATTCCCGATAGATGCATTAAATAACTTTTCTCAGAGGGTACTCCCCATTCTAATCTAGAGTCCCCCCCGTTCCAGATGCACGAGCAACATTTAGAAAAGCATCCGGTAACGAGGACTGGGATACAATCTATAGTGACCTTAGTCCCGAAAAGCGGCGCACCGCGTTAGGCTACAAAATCAGGGCACTTAGAATTCAGTCACAGGTGAAGCGTTCAATGGCTTCTCCTCAGAGACGAACGGACATCGCCCGGCTCGGGTGCGAAGACCGAGGCCCTCGAGGCCACCATGTAACCGCTTATTCTCGCTAATTGGTGGATAGCAATACCGAGGCGGCGTCAGGTGTGGGCTTTTACTTCTCTGTGTAGCCGTTGGTGGCTGCGCGCGCCACACCTGTGGAGAGGCAGAAAGCCACTCCCGGCCTGAACCTGGAGTCTCATCCGTGCGTGCGCGGTTAGACGTCATCCCCAAATCACTCCAGCGAACAGGTGCAGCACAAGAGACCTAGACGTTGAGCTCGTGTTCTGGCAGTGCCTCAGTTCTCACCAATGCATACGGTTTCAGGGGACGAGCAAAACTCCCATACCGCGGCAGAACAGACGAGCCTGCCTGTTCACGGTGGTGATAATACCACCGCGACCCCCCTCGTTTCAACGCGCTAACCCTCCACCTGCGTGGCTGTTAAGGGACAAGCTGTGAATGCTGTTACCAGTGGCATTCGTTACGCATGGACATGCACGTCCTTATAGCGATGCTGCGTAGATAAGGGGTGCTTGTTGGCTTGGGGATGGTGTATGGTACTTTTGCAAGGCTCGCTTTCTTAGACCGCAGATATGCTTTCTTCCAGTGTGATTTAACATGTCAAGAACTGAAAAGAAAGTTCGGGAAGCTGATGGTGTGTAAAAAGAAAATTGTGAAACGTGCATGATCAAATTCTTTCTTGTGCAAGAAGAACGACTAATAACAGATAGTGGGGGCATGTGTGCGTGCTCTCTTGGAGTGGGAGGGTGCTCCAGTGCACCAGTTCCATCCATTATTTAAAGGACTCAGTTATGAACATATGTTTGTTTTATTTACACAGGACCACGTGTGCCCCTCAAGAACAAACAAGTGAATTTGTACTGGTCAAAAAAATCCACAACTGAACCCAAAAATGTACAATTACGCAGCATACCACGTTGCTTGATGCAACTGAAATATATTCAACTTAGCAGTTGACAAAATGTCCAAAATCCCATGTACCAGTCAGTATCTGCATCCTGTAAAACAACTGTATCTACACAACTGGGATTTGCATTAGGCTAGTACAATGACAGTGCTGCAGGTAACTCCTCAGCATTCCATCGCACATCCTTCTGATCGCATTGCTTTCGCTGTCGCATCTCGTTGACTGTCACTCACAGGTACCACAGGTGGCACAAACCTACATCCACGCTTACCTCAAACAGCTGGGGGATCTCTCGCCTCGCCAGGTATTCCTTGGCATCGTTGACATTCATGACCTCGGCTGGCTGGTAGGACACGCCAGAGGACACTTCTGCAGATTCTTGTGCACTTTCCGTGGTGCTCCCTTTTAATCGTTGCCTCTCTTGAGTGTGAGTGCAGCAGCCGCTTGTACGCGGTGAGAGGGGTAGGAGGCACGCGCTTCGTGCACCGGGTGTTGCTCAGCGGCCGCTCAGCTCCGAGGGATGGTTGAGCGCTAGATCCAGCCTCGCCCCTCCCCTTTCTACTCCATACACGCTGTGTGAACAGATCCCAGCCTGCAGCGATGAACCGCGAGCTATTCCCGGCAGGACGGGCTCCAGCAGCCTGCTCCCATTGGATACCACGGTGCCAACTCTGATTGGCCGAGGGAGATGTCACTTCTGTATAGATAATACGCTAGGATTTATGTTGTTCGGCAAACGCTGCTGCTTCAGTCCCTGTATTACTCCCACTCATCTATGATTAGGAATAAAAGACTGTCGGTTAAAAACAGTTTCATGATAAAAATGGTTTCCCATTACTTTTGCAGAATTTTCTGCATTCCCTTAACTATTTGTCTAGCTTGGACTTTTAGCAACACTCCTGCTAGGTAGTGTAGATAGCATAGGACACGCGCGAATATTTGGGACATTGTCGGCATGAGATGTTCTAAACAGGTTACCGCCTCCGTCTCTCCGACTTTCAACATGCACCCACCACTTTGCTGATACTGACCGAGACCTGCTTTTTATAAGCAGGAAATAGAATTCTCCAGGAAATATAACTACCAAAGACCATAGGAGGGTGTGAGCTCAATGCCACTGAAGAGTACGTACAATTATTATACTTAAAGTTCAGTCTACTACTCTTGTGCGGCTTTTGATGCACGGATAACCTTTGAAGAGGGTGAAAAGCACGTAAGAAGCACCAACGCTGCCTCCTAACCTCCAATCACTGCAAGAAGAGCTTCGGCAACGTAAGCCCAGCGCACTGCAGTGCACACCCGGCGTACTGCACTGCACTGCACGCCCGGCGTCATTCATGACATTACTCACTCCGCGTCAGCTGCCTCCGCACGCTGCCAGCCTTACGCTTCGCTGCGTTAGTCTGCCTCTTACGGTACACACACAGCAGCAGGAGTCCCCTGAACTGCCCTCGCGGGGGTAGGTCAGAAGAGTTCTCGCACTTGTCTGTTGCTGTCCCTTGCCTCACAGACACACAGATACATCAGTGCCCCCAGGACGCGCACACACAGCCAGCGCCTTCACTCAGCTTTGAAGGAAAGTGCTGCACCCTCAAAGCTGATATGGGCTCCCCAAAAGGTACAGATTTGCGTGAGGAGTATAATTTGGACCTTAAATGGACACGAGGTATGCCCCCGCTATTTTTAAGTGGCATTGCTCCGACGTTTTTTTAAAAAGACTATTTTTAAGGAAAATAGTTCTGTTTTTTTTTTAAAGCACGTTTCTTCCTCTTTAGTGGCTTGGCTCCTCTGCTATTTTCAAGATTGTTTCCTTTTTAAAGAGGAATTCCGCCACTTTTTTTTTTAAAGATGAATGATTAAATGTTTATATTTTTTTAAGGAATGAGTTCCTCTTCTATTTTTGCTGGGAGAGCAGCGCAGCTCGCTGCCTGGGCATAAGGGTTGACTCCTCTGCCTAGCTACAAAAGGAAGGTGCGTGTCATTAAAATCGATAATAGTAATATATGCTAACAGCGCTTAGAAACGGATGAAGTGGTATATAAAACACTTTGTTATTACACAATTGCTCACAAGGACATTACCCAGAAATAAGAAATCCTTACATTTTATCCTTAAGGCCATGAGTAACCAAGGCAACAATCACATTGCTGTGGAAACATTGGGCCGTATTACACAGACTGCACTGAGTAGTGTAAAGTTTATCTCGGTCCTGAACGGCACAATGATGGTGTGGCAATTATAAAGTTCTGCATAATTAATTTTTTTTCATACAGACCTACATGCCTAGTTACAAAGTTCTCTATAATTACATATTTTTATTTACACCAGCACCATCACATGGCTTAAAACAGTTCGGCAGAATTTTCTGTAAGCATGTAGGGCAAAATTCACAAAGTTTTTGCTGCGACTTACTCTTGTAGTACCCCAGGCTTACTTCTACTTATCAGGAGTAAACCGGGAGTACTTCTGAACTACTCTTGGAATTCAGGGGTAACCACAGTGCACTGTAACAGTAAGTCACACCTCCTCACAGCAAGATTTTTGTAAATCAGGTCTCTAGCATTTAGTGAAAATATAGGACTTAGATATCATTCATTTTCCGAACAGTGTAGCCTTCTTCAGCCTCCAGAGGCCTGACAGTTTATTTGAGAGTGAACCCCTGCTTGAAATTGGCCTCGCCCAGAAAAAGGGATATAGGTTGTAATTAATTTTCTCTAGGGATAAATCTATAAATCAATTTGAGAGGTTTCAGGATTAGTCTGGCGCTGTCTATAACTAAGTGCCTCAGTTATTCACTTTACATTTTTTACTTCATCCCGCTAAACATTTACACGATCCAGAAGGCCAACAATATTTATATATGTATGACCTATATATTTTTATTTAGCTTGTAGATCACAGTTGTTATGACTGAAAATGAAATACATCCTCGTTATTTACATACAAGTCCCTTCTTGACTTTCAGTTAACAAACATACAACAATTTAGTGTAGGTTAACTGAAAAAGGAAGATGTCTTGCACAAGGAAAAATAAAATATAGTCTCACCTACTCTAGGTTTGCAGCAGTCAAGTTTTTTGATTTCCTTCATTTATCAATTTGTTCCAAATGTGTCGAGGCTTTTCGGCCTCCATTCACTTCTAAGGCCTCATCAAGACAATAGTAAAGGGACCAGCATTGTACTTGCAATTGACACCGCCATTAATTGCAAACCATCTGTGTTAACACTTCATCATATGCTTAATTTGTAATATCATCCCAACTGGAGATGAACTGAAGAAGGCTTCACAATAACTAACGCGAGCATCTCCAAATGTAACCATGTGAAAATTGTAAAATAAACCACAGTGATATTGGTGGCATGGGACATTTTTCATAAATGCCTCTTAGTTAACGCTCCCAGGTCCTTCCCTGCATTCCTACGTAAGCACCTGATGTTTTAGCATGTGCAGGGTGGCACACTGCTAATTCTTTAAGGCTAACTGCTGGTGTCGGTGGGATGTGGGTCACAAATGCTGCCTGTGACTGCTGTGAATTGTCCAGCGGCAGCTGAAACCTGCAATAAACCCCTTGTTAGGTCTGTGCTGCCCCTAATAAGATCTCCATCTCTTCAGACGGTGCATCTACTGAGGATGCAGTGTGGCAGACGTTAGCCAACTCACTCACTCACATCCTGTACAATCATTCTACTGCCCTACATGGGCATGTTTAAGGGGCCCTTCGGCCATGCTGTCCACTGCCTGCTATGTGCCCTGCATTCCCTTATGAATTCTCTGCATCTGCAGCTTTATGACACAGCATATGTCTGTAAAGGCTCTTACAGTTTCACCTACACGGCGACCAATGCTCTCCAGGGTACAGGGCTGCTGCTTCTGTGTATGTAACTTTTTTTTCAAATCCACAGACTTGGCCCAGGCTCGCGCACTGCTCCCATGGCTATACATCATAAGCAGTGGGCACTGCCGTACAATCAATGCCTTGGTTGTGTTGGACTTTGTGATGATAGTGGTTGCATGACCTGCCTTGACTCATGGCTGTCTGTGGTAGTGCCTGCTGCTGGTGGAGTGATGTTTTCCAACTGAATGTCTATCTCGGTCATGACCTCAACCTCTGCCAAACGCTTATGTGACAGAAACTTTAAAGAGATATGAATGAGTGGTTTTTACATTGTATATGACACAGTGAGCCTTTTACTAAATGTATTTGCAGAATTCAATGCTGGGATATGGTAATGTACCATATAACTTAAGTTGATACTGTCAGCAGTGTGTTGAAATGAAGTTAATTGGAACTTCCTATACTAGAATGTATTGCTATCACAGCACTAAATCCTGGTTTAAGAACAGTCTACACAGAGTGTGCTATGAAGTATACATTAATTGTAGTTGATGAAGGACGATTTAAAAAATCATAATGCACAACACATTTACTGATTAAAGACATGAAAAGCTGAACATGCACTTTGCACACGTTAGACACAGTGACACATGAAAATGAGACAAGTGTAGTAGAAGCAACGTAAAAGTGTGCTTTAAAATGCAAGATGAAGAAAACATACACACTAAAGCGATACTAATAAATATAAACGAGTCGCACTAATAAGAGTTTCTTAAAATTTTTTGTTTATCAACGTTTACGGAAGAAATCGCGATGTTAATAAAATGGCCTAGTATTTCTAATGTTTTTTGTTAGAATGTACCGTTTAGAAAAGTTGGTGCAAAAATGTGTAGAAATTAGGTACAATCTTGACATTTTGCATAGTAATACTAGATATTCTATAGTTGATGAAAAGTGAAAAAGAATTTTGCAGTATGAACGTAGTAAATTATACACTTATAAAATGATACAAAATGGTGGTAGTAGGGTATTTCTAATGTTAGCTATTTCCATGTAATAATCTTTGGTGAAAGTTCTACATATTCCCTATTTTAATTGATTTTATTACAACTATATTTGATATGATTTAGAGTTTCTTTCATTTAAAAAGTGTGATGCTAACCTAGAGGCTTTTTCTCTAATGCTGGCCTTTCCGCTGACCTAATACAATGGACCATTTACAAAAAGTGAAATGTTGCTTTATTTGTTCTGTACATGTATATATCTCAACTTTCCTAAATATTTCTTCAATGTTCATAGTGAAATATTCCTGTGGGAACAGAATTTCAGCTGTTGCTATAGATGGATATTTTGTATTTCTTTTTCATGGATATTAGGCCTATGTGGACTCTCAAATCTGGTTTCTCATGACCAGTATGGGAAAGCATCTCACTGTTACAAGTGTCCTAGGTGACATTATATGAAGTTTGAGCATACAACAGTCTTCCAATTGTGGGGTGTTTCTACATCACTGGAAATTGCTAGAGACTTCATAAAAAAAGAAACCTCAAAGGAGAAGCAGCACCATTGATTTTTTTCTTCTTGACGAAATACCATACGTTTTCTTTTCCCATTGCGAGAGGATGCTATGCTGATCAATTTTTGATGATTACTAAGAACTTTTTCCCTACTTTGGACTGCCTTGCTGATGCTACAGTCGATAGCTGATGGACTGAAACCTTCTTTGCCGAACCATTTTCATGTTTCATTTCTTTTATTTCTTTGTTTATGCTAATGAACTTGATCTTAACAGACTTTAAATCTGAACTCTGTCCCCTTCCTTGTAGGATTTAAGCTGTTAGACAAACAATCTACCCATCTGCCTTTATGGTAGTGGGACTCTGTAATCTGATTCTGATAATAACCCTCTGATGAAGCCTTGCCTAAATGTTTCGTGCTTTAATGCAAACTGTGATATTCTTAACTTGAATTCTCAAAAGACTATTAATGGCTATAAATTTTGGATCTTTAATACAATATCCAAATTAATCTAATACCTGTCTGAGTCTTTTATTGAGTCTTGTTGTCTTGTTGGTTCTTCCATTTAAACTGTGCTATTTTGCAAATGTGTCCAGTGTGTTGTAGGGAGAATCAGTGAGCTCTAGCAGAACATCAAGTATTCCTTATTTTGTTCTGTGTTGCTCTTGCAGAGCTTCTGGTTTACATAATTCTTGCCCGATTTAACTTCTTCAGGAGGTCGGGTCTTCCGGTTGCTATTCTACATTACTACAGCATGGTTTTAAGAATGGTGTACCTAAATCTGATCTCAAATTTGTGAGTTGGCTGTCAATTAATGGTCCTCATTGGACAGCTAACGTGGCAATTTGGCTACCCTAATTTCAACCCCTCATGTCAGCGGAGAAAGATTCATCAGAGGATCATTGCCTCTGTGGTAAATGGAATTGCTGTCGGATGTCTTATCGTGAAGGGCCCATTATAGTTGGAGTAGTAAGGAGAGTAAGCGTATAGTCTGAAGTTTACCACGCTTGCGCCACAACATAGTTTACACTTAATATACACAGGTGTTAGTCACACATGCAATTTATATTCATGACAATTACACCACATTCATCTCGACTCTTCTGCCTCCTCTACAGCTTCCATTGCAGATGAGTGCACGCCTGAGGCCACATTATGTAAAGGGTGCACTTTCCCCTTTTGTGCCACAACTAACTTTTAATAAGGTACGTCGGGCAAAAACAAGGAGAGAGCTACATATTACAAGTAATATGCTGCCCCCAGGCAGCTGCAAATGCATGCCTGCCCTGGAGATGGCACACTAGTGAAGGCAGACTGGCTAATGGTAGCAGCCAATTTGTCTTTCACAGAGCAGACAGTAACCAGCCTGATTTTGAAAGGATGGCAGAGATCCCCCTGCACCTGGATGCAATGGCTGCCTCTTTGTGGTGTGCAGTTACTGTGCCTCCATATGGCCTCTTTGCCTCTGCACCATCGTACATAATACGGCAGAAAGACACAGTGTTTCCCTCATTAGCTTGGGACCATGCCTACATGCTAATGAAGGAACGCCCCCTATGCTTTGTGCAAAGTGTCATGTCATACCACCACTTGTGTAGTTCTACCATCTCACACTGTGTCACACCCAGGGCATTTACTTTGGCCTGTATTTTGGGAATTATGGTATCCCTAGTGCTCATGTGTGGGACATTCAATACGATTTTGCTGTAAACTTTATTATGTTCTCGTGTTATATCTTCAACCAATATGTTTCAAACCCCTGTGAACATCTTTTGGCACTTTCAATTCCCCTCACAGTCATCAATGAACCTTTCAATATTTTCATACAGATGGCAGTTGAATGGAAGTGGCTTGCACTCTGGCTTCAACACTGCTTTCCTGTGAGTGCACAATGGTGCTGCAATTTTTAGTTATTTGCGGCACTGCAAGCAAATTTGTGAGTTGCTATTTTGTAAAATAAGGCATGTGACGCTCCATTATTTACCATTTTTGATAAAGTTTTCAATTTTCGCAAGTTCTATTACATTTCTGCACCAGGTCCCAGATGTTTTTTTACTGATATGTTTCTTGATGAAAACTACATGATGTTGCAGTAAAGACAGGGAATGATTTCCTTTAACTATGTTTTTGATAAATCGAGGCGTGACTATGAAGATCTTAGAATTGGAATGACCTACTTGATTTGAACATAGGGCAGAAGCTTATGTCCATAAACGATAGTGCTGAAATATAAAAAGCTTTATTCTTAATACATAGGATCTTCAATTTTATCTGTTGGCATGCCAGTTACTAATGGCAGTCATGATCAGCTTTCACACACACATGAGCAACTGATTACTCACAAGTTTTTATGGGAAACCATCTGGTTCCCATTCAGTATCAGGATATCCAGATGTCCCCTCTGCCTAGTTCTTACTCCTTGAAGGATATCCAAAGATATTGGAGTAGACGCCCCACTCAATTATCGTGACATGCTTCATCATCGGTGAGTATCCACACCCTGGTAAGATGATACTACCAGGGCGGACTCAACCATAGATGGAAATGGGAGTTCTTAGATAAAGCAAGCTGGATAAACAGGGACCCAGAAAGGTGATATATTAAAAATACCTCTAGGTAAACCCAAAGGTTTTACTTTATTAAGAGGGTACCTAGGGTATGGATAAAAACTTGAGTTTATTGGGTTCTATTGAATCTTATCACTCAATTATACCCTTTATTTTTGTGCCACAATGTTTCAGCCATCGCTATGAGCCCAGTTGGGTCTTGGGGCCTTCGTCAGGGCTGTATTGTCGGTGTCCCTGTCCTTTCTTGTGCACGTACACCATGCACACTCGGGAGGCCTAAAGCTCTCACCTGTCTTGGTTCCTTGCTTCAGAGGATATTTGAGAACACCCATGTTCGGCAGCCTTTGAGCGGATCCTATCTGAGATCAAGGATAATCTGACTACCTTGGTCTCAAGTGGGACACGCATGAGGGTTCCCTGGTTCGATCACCCGTCTGCAAAGGCCCTTAGGAATCTTCACTTGAGGGCAGTACCAAGAGACCAGAACTTGGTGAAGTCAGCACGTCTGACCTATAAAAAGGCTAGATCAGATAGGCTACACCTATTGAGAGAGGAGGCATGGGAGAATTTGCAAAGAGCGGCAGGATCAAATAGTGGCAGGGACGTTTGGTCCATAAATAATGCCCCCTTTCTAAGAGAGGAAAATGAAATTTTGCTTGAATCCCATGTGGATGAGGACGCATGGGTTGAACACTTTGAAGCACTTTTTGGGAACCCGGGTCAACCAACTGTTCTGTCTGTGTCACTCTCATCCCATCATCCTGGAGAGTTTTAAAAGTTTTAGTCTGGATGAAATTAAACTCACCCTCAAGCACTCCAAAAGATCTAAGGCCCCTGGTCCCGATCAACTTATTTTTGGATAACCAGGACCTCTGGGCTCCATTACTCACAAATGAGTTTAACACCATAGCGAGGACAGGTCCGTTGGCTTCCTGGAAGAAGTCGGTCATAATACCGATCTTTAAGAAAGGAGACAAGGCCACTCCAAAAAATTATAGGCCCTTATCTTTATTAGACACGACAGCAAAGCTAATGGGGCGGGTATTATTGAACAGATTGGAGGAGTGGGCCCTTGAAAAGAACATAATAATTCCCAGACAATATGGCTTTAGAAAAGGAAAGGGAACAGTAGATCAGTGTCTCAATTTGAGCATGATAACCGCGAAGTATACGGAGGCCAAGAATGCACATTTGTACATGGCATTTATGGATTTATCAACCGCCTTCGACTGTGTGGCTCACTCTAAGCTATGGCCTATAATGGAGGATATGGGTATAGAGACAGAGATAATTACCTTTATTCGAGAGATGTATACTGGTGCTTTGGCTTCCGTACGTTATGGGAAAAAGGGAGAACACACAAGATATTTTAACATTACCCGTGGTGTGAGACAGGGATGTGTACTCGCCCCATTTTTATTTGCTTTATACACCAATGCTGCCCTGCTCATAGAAAAGCATAAATGTCTGTAGAAGCAAAGCTTAGAATCTAAAAGACAAAAAACGATGTTGCAAAAGCACGTTTTCTGTGCACATTTGGTTATGCGCTTAGCTTTGACAGCCATTGTAACGTGCTTTCAACAAGGCAGCCTGCTCATTGGTGAAAACTTAGATGAGAGAACTGTGGAAGTGCTTAAAAACAATTATGGGAAATGTGGGCGTAATTACAATGGCAGGTAAGTGTTTGGGGGGATGGGGGTAAAGAGGTAGATAAAAGAGCAAAATATTCTGGAACTATTTTGTGGGACTTTTAACCTACAGGTCCCTGAATATAAAATATAATGAAAACACCTAAAATGAAAAAATTAGTGCAAGTGAAACCAATCTGTGGCAATCCATGGTTTTGGTTTCCTCATGGGAACAGTCCAGCACGAACTGCGCTCCATCCATCTTCTCCTTGTGTTTGCTTTGTTCACCCTAAGTTGGCAGGGTGTGCCCAGACGCGGGTCCCTTGCTCAGCATATGGCTGGGTCTGAACTGGGGTGGCGAAGCGAGCTAAAGAACGATGATAGAATCAACCCAGATCTGTGACTGGGAGTGATTGAAAAGTTTCAGCGCTCCATCCATCATCTCCTTGTGTTTGCTTTGTTGCCCTTAGTTGGCAGGGTATGCACAGACGAGGGTCACTCGCTCACTTTACCACTGGATTCAAGCTAGCCTGGCTGATGAGGGGTGTTACCCCGAAACCAATTGCAGGATGCTTGGTTCTGGTCCAGGGAAGACCTGGCTTGGCAGTTCGGGCTGGACTGTTTCCATGAGGAACAGGGTCAAGACTGATTTGCATATGGCTGGGTCCGAACTGGGGTGGCGATGTGAACTAAAGAACAGATCTGTGACTGGAGGTGAGTGTCTGAAAAGTTTTAGTGCTCCGTCCATCATCTCCTTGTGTATGCTTGGAACACTACAGAATTCACATGTCTACATGTATAACTATAGGGCCGCTGAGATGCATCATAGATGGTGCACTGTAGAAAGGTAATGTACATATATAATGATACAAGGTCCCTTCCTGTGACAGTAAGCACTGTGAAAATGCAAGTCATTAGTTTAAAAATATATTCCACACAGCATAACGTAGCCTACACAATTTAGAAAATGTAAAGGTTACACAAAATAACACATATACTGCTGCTAAATGTGCAAAAAGATTTTAAAGAGAGCATTTTCTAGTAATCTTTTAAAAGGTGTGTTTTTCTTTTCTGTATTGATAATCCCCCACCCTACCCTGACTCTTGGTGATGCCACTCCATCGGTGCAGCCCTCGAGCACACTCCAAACTGTGCATTTTGACCCCCCAAGAAAGTGTTTGTGAGTACCCATGGTATAACTAGTTTATGCACTAGGAACTAGTGAATTGTGTGTTTATAGACCTATGAGGTCATAGCCTGCGTGAGAAAGCATTGTAAATACATAGGTCAGTTTAAAAAATGAATTAGGATGTTTACAGTATACGATAGGCTGCCACAAAGTGTGCAAAAAGACAAGGAGGAAATATTCTAACAGTTTTCATTAGGTTTGCTTCACAAAAGTGACACAAACCCAGGGAAAGTGTTGAGTAGGGATTTACTTTCTAACACTAATTCTGATTTGCTACTGAAAGGGGCCTAATGTTACGCAAAGTAGAGCTACTTTGCAGCAAGGAGGAGTTTCATGGGTTGTAAGTGGGCAACCACCTCTGGTGTTTTTGATGCAAAGCCAGAGCTACTAAAAACAAGCATTGGCATAGCCAATAGGTCTCGCCTTTGGGGCCATATAAGTGTTTAGCCAGAGCTATTGACTTTGCCAATGTCTTTAAGCTGTGCTGTAGAGAAGTGTGGCTGCTGTGCAGCATGCTGAAAAGTTTTAATAAAAAAGTGTCAGAAGCATTTTTGTTACCTTATATATGACCAAGAAGGCATTATGTACAACTGAACGACCATATTAAAAAAAGTATTTACAATAAAAAATTTCCTCAGTTTTCTTTTGTTCTTGCAATGCTGGCAACTTGTTTCTGCCTATTCCAATGGTTGTTTGTTAAAGCTTTTTTTGAGGGGGCATAAACAATCGGAGGGTGAAGGTTGGGAACTAGTACCTGTATTATAACACTAGCAGTGGACAGACGCTAGGGGAGAATCAACAGATGCCAGATTCCGAGAGCAGGCTGAGGTGGTGCTGAGTGATGCTGAGGTGGTAGTGGTGGTGGTGACTGGAGTGGAGACAATGCTGAGGTGATACTGAATGATACTTGGGTCTTGCTGAGTGATGATGATGTGGTGGTGTACTAGTGCAAAGGCGATGCTGAGTGATACTGATGTGGTGCTGAGTGATGCTGTTGTGGCGCTGAGTGATGCTGTGGTGGTGCTGAGGGATTGCTGTGGTGGCGCTGAGTGATATTGTTGTGGCCGTGAGTGATGCTGTGGTGGTGCTGAGTGATGCTGTGGTGGTGCTGAGTGATGCTGTGGTGGCCCTGAGTGATGCTGTGGTGGTGCTGAGTGATGCTGTGGTGGCGCTGAGTGATGCTGTGGTGGTGCTGAGTGATGCTGTGGTAGTGCTGAGTGATGCTGTGGTGGTGTTGAGTGATATTGTTGTGGCCCTGAGTGATGCTGTGGTGACCCTGAGTGATGCTGTGGTGGCGCTGAGTGATGCTGTGGTGGCGCTGAGTGATGCTGTGGTGGTGCTGAGTTATGCTGTGGTGGTGCTGAGTGATGCTGTGGTGGCGCTGAGTGATGCTGTGGTGGTGCTGAGTTATGCTGTGGTGGTGCTGAGTGATGCTGTGGTGGCCCTGAGTGATGCTGTGGTGGTGCTGAGTGATGCCGTGGTGGCGCTGAGTGATGCCGTGGTGGCGCTGAGTGATGCTGTGATGGTGCTGAGTGATGCTGTGGTGGCGCTGAGTGATGCTGTGGTGGCGCTGAGTGATGCTGTGGTGGCGCTGAGTGATGCTGCTGTTGCGCTGAGTGATGCTGCGGTGGTGCTGAGTGATGCTGTGGTGGCGCTGAGTGATGCTGTAGTGGCGCTGAGTGATGCTGTGGTGGCGCTGAGTGATGCTGTGGTAGCGCTGAGTGATGCTGCTGTTGCGCTGAGTGATGCTGTGGTGGTGCTGAGTGATGCTGTGGTGGTGCTGAGTGATGCTGCCGTGACACAGTGTCTTTGCTAGTTAATTTTGGGAGCATCATTCACACAATTCCTTAAATAGGGTATACTTTTAATGTTGTTTGTTGAATTTAAAGGTTTATACTCCATCTTGTCTTTAAACTTATGCTGCTATGTGTACTTTTATGGGGTTTTTTAGAACCCAAATAAAGTCAAATGATGATGATGAATTACAACATTCTGTTTAGATGGGCTTTAAAGGGCACTATTTTTTTTTTAGAAACTTGTGGCAAAGGATTCATTCGAAATCTCTTCACTTTTTTCACGACAATGGTCAACACTGCATTTTATTTCACAGTAAGTTTACTGGGGACAGTGAGGCTATCCAGCTAAGAATTTCTTGTCAAATTGTGTATCTCAAAGCCAGCAGCCATGGTAAAAAATTAACAAGATTTAAAGACGATGTAAATATGGGTGTGACGGTTCTTTCTAATGTGAAGGTCGGACATGATCATGCCCACCGTGGTATTAACAATGATCAAATCAAATAGTGTTTGCAGACAATGGTATTTGCCCGTTAGGAGCTCAAATGCAGAAAAACAAAAACAGAAAATTCGCAAAAAGTGCTAGGTTTGAAAATGCACAGGACCAGTAACAATGATTTAATATCGTTTTGCTGAATGTTTTCGGGTTCACCAAAGACGTCTTAGTGAACAAGCTCAGTATATGGAACACTAATGTCATTGCTAAAATATTTATTCCAAAGCTTTGCCAATGCTTATGTTTTTTGCTGCTCAGCATTGTCAAAAAGCACAGACTATCCCAATTGTTCTCGATGGCGCGACCTATCGGCTTTGCCAATGCTCGTTACTTTTGAAACCGTTATTTTAAGGCCTCGATTAAGCTCATAGTTTGTACAGCAATCCACAACGTTGGCCACATTTAATGCAGAAGACAAAGAACAGATGCACAGTGTGATGCTGGGAGGAAGCGTCCCAGGGAGGGACAGCACTGGACTGGTCATGAAAGCCAACCATGGATTGCTCATTTACACCGCAGACAAATAAACGGAAGTGTTGGATGGAGCAGTATTACGAAAGCTCCGGGAGACTTCCGCCGCTGCCGCTAGCAGCGCCCTCATTAGTACTGTGGCTTGAACAAGGACTCACACATGAGCTGTATTCAGTGGACAGGAAGACGGCATCACGACATGGAGAGTTTCACAAGTAAGCATATGATGCTGTGCTTTGAGGAGCGCTAAAAGGAAATAAAAACAAGCATTGGAAGGAAAGCGGGAGAGTGGACAAAAATAAAACAAGCACGCGAGTGGTGCGTGCGTGCGCGCGTGCACATGACGAGAGAGGAAAGCCAGATGGCGCCTCTGCTCGTAACTGTGCGCGTAACCGCACGCTCTAGGCCACACAAAAAGCTGTGGTCGGCTTTTTAAAGCCCATTCACTAAATGTCTCGCCAGAGCAGCGCATGCGCTGGCTCAGGCGAGACCTAAAAAGGAGGCAGGAATTTGTGCCAAAAAACTACGCTTACTCGAGGCAGTTGTAAAGGTTTGTGAAAGTGTTAATGGGTATTCTTTCAATCCAAAACCTATGCTTGACATCACACATCAACTCTTGCATTATTGCAGAATGTGAATAACAATAAAGCATACTTTCAAACTGTGACTACATGCATGCTTTTCTTTTTCACTTCAGAACTTTGCGATTGTATTCGTTTACGTTTATAGGAGCCTGCTCGCCGACAACAGGCACTTTGTATAGGGTCAATAGAAGGTCCCCAAGCCTGTCTCTGTCCTCCCCAGAAATGTACTGTCTCCTACACCCCTGGATTTCTATGATCCCTTAAGTAGATGCAGTTTAATAGCAAATGATGAAAAAACACTTTCCACCAGTAAAATTTATATTACTGAATGCTTCCTCAACCCATCCATCTGGTGGACGAGGAGGTAATTGCAGTTTCTTGCCAACCCCTCATCAGGATTTCACACAAACTGTCATCGTAATCAGGGACTTATTCAGACCCTTCCAGTCCATATGATGCAAGGGGGAGGGCCCAGTCCATGCGACGCAGGGGGAAGGGAGGACCTAGCGATACAGGAGGAAGGCACCCGGCCCACCCTTCCGGGAGCCCCCCATCCATCTCAAGGGCAATGACTGTGAGAAATGGGAGAGTCACTGAACCCTCATCACATTCTGCAGGGGGGCCCAAGCATTTTGCGTAATGCCAGTGATGGTAATATGCACATTTATGGCTAAAATAAGGCCACAACTGTGCCATTAAAATAAAACTGTAAAGTACTATGGGCATGGCTTGAGTTTTCATTAACAGTGATAATAATTGTGTAATATAATGTCTTATATGACTATGTGTACTCCAGTGTGTTACAGAACTTGAAATGTCGAATTGCTGAGTAAATTAGAACAATAAAAATGTCAAACCCTATATCATTAGCAGCAATGTACTCAGGGGGTACGTACAAGAGGTGCAGGCCGTGTGTTTGAAAAACACCCTCTAGGCCCTCTACCTGGTAAAAGAAAATCAGAAGATGAAAGAAAAGAGGACAATGAGACAGATTTGGAGGAGTTCAGGATCAGAGAGAAAGGAGAACAAGAGAGGCAAGAGGAGCGGAAAACAAAGAGGGCACAAATAAGGATGTCAGGAGAGAAGGGAGACAGGCGATAAGGAAGAGTGAGGGACAAGTGGGGAAGATAGAGAAATGGGAAGAGGGCATGAAAGGGGCAAGGTGATGAGAGGGGTGGGATATAGACATAGTCATAGAGAGTACATATTGGAAGGTAGAATGGGGAACTTGGAGAGCCCTAAACAGGGGTGAAGCTATCACTAGTGCAGCAGGTGTACTGACACCGAGGTCTAGGGTCTGATGGGCCCACTACACACCAATTATAGCTATATTTTAATACCAAACTAAGAGCCCATTTTCCTTGCTTGCATTAGGGCCCATGGAACCCAGGCTACACCACTGAATGTACTTCCAGCATCATGATCAAACATGCATGAAGTTTATGGGGTTGTGTCCGGTACATTGTCATACCAGCTGAGGCGATTGTGAACTTACCCTCGATCTCTTAAGAAAGAAAGTGTTATTAAGATGCAGTGTTTGAAACAGAATAATATGAATTCAGACTAAGGCCTCCACCACTTTGTGAAGCAATTGGATTAAAATGAGCTTTGGTTATGTAACCTACGTTTTGCATCTGGTAGGAATTAAAAGCTAATGTAATAAGGCGATGGAGGGGTAATATGCTGAAATTACTGGTATTAATCACAGATTAAATGAAGATCTGTAACTAATCATGACTTTTGTCTCCTTGTCTCATAGGTGTTTAATGAATTGAGGTGCCAATAATTGTCCTACTATTGTGTACATGGATTAATTGTTAAATTTTTCTCCACACTACAATTATCAGCATTTCATGCTTCCTGCTTACATAGGTATATTACAAAAGGCCCCTAGATAATAATACTATTTCTACTACGCTCGATGGATGGTATGCACTGTAGCTACTAACATTGCACACCATGCTTAATGGTTTTCCAAGGTGTGATGAGGAACTGCATACTTTGTTGTACTAGATGAGCGCTCACCCCAATTACTACTACTTCCTGTTTTTGACTGGCCAATAAGGAGAGACTTTTGGCACATGATGATGCAGTCACAGAGATAAATAATCATGAACCACCATCACAAAACTGTCCTCCATGTATGGTTGGTGATGTCATGCGTGGTCAAGGTTCGAGGAAGGACAGATAAAGTGTCAGTGTCTTTGAAAATGCATACTAAGTGCTGCCCTCAGATTGTTTGAATTAAAGGAGTTACTGCCTAATTTAGGCTGACAGTGTTTATGGATTTTCCATATAGTTTAATGGTGTTGTTTGGTGTTTTAAATATATAACTGTTCTAAGAACCTCATCCATGTGGCATGTTCTGCCAAAATGGATGCGACGCGTCGTGGTCTGTGAATAGGTTTGGAATTGTTATTGTGATAAATATGTCTATGTGTTACACAATTCCAAAATTGAACTTGAGAAGAAACTGGTAACTCATTGACCCAGACCCTAATATATTGCATTTCGATGACTTCCAATGAAACATGTGATTCTGAAATCCCATATAAATTGCAGTCTCTAATATCTTTATAATCGGCGACTTGTGATGCACCCAGTTGTCGATTATAATGAAAAGACGTTAGAACTTGACTATTAGAAGTTATTAGTTATTACAGTTGAATTCTGATGTCACAATGCCTGCAGCCAGACCCAGCAGCCAAAGTGAAAGGCAGGTCAGGTCACGGAGCATAATTGAATCAGCTGTTTAAAGAAACAAAAATGGAAAGTTGCTTTTCTTTCTTCTTCTTCATTTTAATAGTTTACAATGACAAGCAGAGAGAATATATTTATTTTTTGCACTCCTTAGACAGAGAAAAGCTAGAATTTTTGTGCATGTTTCTTCACATTCGAAGCTACTACAGCTATTTAAAAAAAAACTGACTTGTATTGAACAATTTTCTAATATCTGTTTGCAACAAATATCTAACAGGTTTTTGATGTGTCTAAATTTCCACTGGAGGTTTTATTTTTATTCTTCATGTTTGTAACCATGTTCGCTCTTTAATATGAAAGAGTTATGCACCAAGATTTTTAGAGGTTTGTGGGAAAGGTGATGGTGTGACCATGTATTATATGGGATAAAATACCCCCTGGCGTACGTGATAAGGATGATGCAAGCCACCTAGGAGTTCCATAACCCTATCAAAGAGATCGGCCTTTGGCCTCGTACCTCTATATGGTTATGGGACTCCTTGATGACTTGCAATATCCTTAAAATGTATGGCCAGGGTACTTTATCCCTTAGATCTTTTCATTGTCCTAAATTGATATGAGGAATGGTATCAAGGGTATTAATGCTGCTTTATTAAATGGAAATTTGATGAAGGAGGCATTTCAAAGCCATGATTCGTGCTCAAAGGCATTCTCCCTTGATTGAAAAGAATGGCAACCCCCATTTGTAATACACATTTTGTAACTCTTCATAATGCAGACACTGGGCAATCACAGACGGGAAATGGAAATTCTGGTTCATATCAAGTACACAAATCTAATGATGGAAAATTTAAACTGACTCATTTAGTGAAGTTAAAGAAGAAAGAAAACATGAAATAGTATAAAATAGTCATTCACTAAATACATGGATTTAAGGAGGACCCAGAGTGGGTGCCGGGGTCACATCTACAAATTTGCCTGCCAATCTAATCACTTTTACAAAGATAAGTATTTAGTACTGTAATATCTAATTGATTGATTGCAATGACACACCAAGTTAACTACGTTCTTCTTATACTGAAAAGGTTGGGTCTGGCTTGACAAATGTGGGCCCTTTTTGGAAGAGATGCAAATCCATGCAATTCTGATGCAAATCAACTCACTGAATAAAGACAGCAGCAATGATAAATATGGTTTGTGGACAGGCCTTGGGAGATCTGAACAGAACGAAGGAGCAAAACAATCGGGCACAGGGGCACAAGGAAATTAGGATGGAAGAAAAACCTGTAACTAATCAAAAAATGCTGTTCACATAATTAATCTAATCTGTAAGACCCTTGAGATGAGGACCTAAGTGTTGTCCCATACTTATAACCAAGTCAAAAACTAAATATTGTGGAATTTTAATGAGGAACTATTTCAGTTAACTCATGTGGGACATTAGGTTGTTGTTTGAATGTGGGTTTACCCCTGTTCAAACAACAGCCAGAATCCCTATCAGAGTGAACCAAAAAAGTCACTAAATTAACCTGTGCTTCACCCTCTCGCAGCTTGGCACAACAGCAGTCAGTCTTAACTTAGAGGCAGCACTTAGAGGCAAAACTAAGTATTTATGCAGCACACAAACAGCAATTAAAATGAAACAACACAAGAATCCTACACCAATTCAGGAAAATAGAGTAAAGTGTAATACATTATTTAACACCAAAACAACATAAATCCAAGCAGTAGAACCGGAGCTTTGAATATTTAAAGTATAAGGAAAAGCATAGCGATTAAAAGATCAAAGCGTCAACCACAGGCATCTAGTCACGCAAGACTGGGTCAAGCTTAAAAAATATGGCTGACCGTGATGGAGCGCAAGTCAGATACAAGAAATGGATTGGGAATGGATGTCATTTGGGGGTAGTCAGGGGTCTCAGCTGTGACCTCTAGCTTGCTCCCTGCTACTCCTGGCACTTCCTTTGCGACCCTTGGCCTCTGGGAGGCAAAAGCTGACTCCTCAGAGGCCAGGGTGTAGTGTAGTTCCTATTTCCCTAATAGGCTCTGCGCATTGGAATAATATACCCTATAGATTCGACATAGGACTGAGGTCGGTATGTCCCTATCGAGTATATTAAACTTAATTATTTTGTGCCAGCTAACTCAGAGGCCACTAGAAACTCCTTGTAAACAAGAAGGGAGTAGTTTCTGGCAACCGCATAAACATGACAACTTTGTTTCCCTTTAGAATCGGAACACTCTCAGAATCGTGGAAACAATAGATAACAGTTTCACTCAGCTAATCGTGCATGCTTAGTTTCTTCAGAGTTACACAGAAAGAATAGACGGGCGTTTCAATAAAAGGATTTATTGAACAGTCTTGTTTCTCGTGTAAGAGATATGAGCTGTTATGATCACAAGACAGTATGCGAGATATATAATGTACAGCGTAAGCAGTAAAAAGAAATAATACTGCGCTAGCATTATTTTTTAGCTATGACACATATATTCATATACATAAATAACATAAGCTAAAAATGCGAATACTCATAAGATGCATCTCTAAACTAGTTCTACCCCAGTGTACCTAACCTAACCGTAGGGCAAGGTAAGAAGTAGGTGCTGTATTCTATAGTATGGTATGCTAAGAATCTGGTATGCCAAGAGTCTGGTATGCCAAGAGTCCCTCTAGGTTCTAGTCAGCTCCATACCTTGAGAATGAGAGAGGTGGGAATCTCTTTCCGGGTCTCGAACTCTAACACTGCGCGAAGGGAGTCAGAACACTGGAAGCTGGATTCTCTGCGAGCAGGGATGACAGCGTCTCTTGTCAGTGCGTCAGGCCGGGACATGGGCTCCTCTAAAGTCGAGGTCTCCTCCTACTTGCTTGGGCAAGGGAAGGTATATTTATACCTGGTAGGTGCCTTGGAATGTTAGCATTGACGTGAAGTCGGGCAGAGGAAGACGTCAGGAATGAACCCTTAAGGAATAGCGGTTCATGCATAATAAATGAGTTCTTGGAGAAATCAATAATCCTGTGCTAGGGGAACTCCCAAGAGCTTAAGGGTCTGGTTTCTAAGAACTCGTTGTGACGTTGGGGTGGACGGATGTAGGTGACCATGCCTGTATTTGGATTGCATGGCTAATGCCTAAATAAGGACTGGGATCTTATGCCTATATAAGGGCAATGCGAATTGTGCCTATATAAGGACATGTTTCAGGAAAACCTATATACGGACACCTAAAGCGGAATACAACAAGGGGTCCGCAAAGGAAGTGCCAGGAGTAGCAGGAAGCGAGCTAGAGGTCAAAGCTGCGACCCCTGACTAGCGTCAAATTATGTCCTTGGGATTGGACCTGGTCAGTCCTTACCTTCAGACTTAGAAGAAATTTCACAGAAAATGTTCAGAGAAGGTAAAGTCCAGTGGGGCTAGGCTGCAGGTGGTTTTCGAGGAGGGAGCTTTTGTCGCTAGGGAGCAAATCAGACTCATGGGTATATATTCTAAGATTTTTCGCTGTGTTTGCATCACAAAAGTGACGCAAATCCACGCAAAATCTTTTTTTACCTATTTACTTTCCAGCTGTTATACGGAGGCTGCGGTGAATGTTGTCAGGATCGATCCTGACTCAGCCCGTTGTCCCGAACTACAATCCCCATCAGGCTGTGCGCCACTTCCGGAACACGTGATGACGTGTTTCCGGCGGCGGGGCGGGAATTTAGGGAAGCCTTGGCAGAGGACCAACGCCGGTTATTCCTCCCACATCCTGGAGAAGACGGACGTTCCTCGTAGTTCCAAGTGCTTGTTGGTGTGATAAGGGTGCTTCGGCACCAGTGTTTTGTTGCCATATTTGAAGTCTTGTGGTTCGGGGGTAATTCTCTAACACTGAAGTTTCATTAACTAATCCTTGGCTTTCTGGATACTGCTTTCTTGTCATTAGTGCAGCTCGCGCGACCGTGATGGTAACGGCCCGAGCTCCTGCACCTAATACCTCACAAATTCGCAAGCCGTGAAGGAAACGGCATTACTGTTACGTGTGCGTTTGTGTGTGTGTGTCGGTCAGCCGTGAAGGATACGGCATATCGCAGTACAACTTGGTTTATGTGCCTCTCTGCCGTGAAGGAAACGGCGTGCAAGGAATTCTGTTTGGAGGCAATTATCTACACACCGAAGCCGTGTTTAGAAACGGCATTTGTGTGGTTATTTATGGAATACTAGGTGACGAAGCCGTGTTGAGAAACGGAAGTACTTTATTTGGAATCCATTCTGCTATTTGGGTCATTTATGAATAGCGGCAACAAACTGTGATAGCTGACATTTGCTTCTTACTTTGTTATCGCTTCACATACATTATCCGAAATTCTGGCTCTATGATCTCTGCTGCGATAATTACTGATGATAATCTGTTTAGTGAATCATGCCTTCATTGATTTCCTATCTTTTCATTGTCTTGTAGTAACAGGGGGCATATGGTTATTGTGAGGATTACCCCTGTGAAGCATTATCAAGCATATGAAAGGGTGGGTATTTTGGACAGCGTTTGTACAGATTATTCTTTCCAGTACAGTCTATTATCACGCTTATATCTCTCTTTGTTTTATCAGAGACACTGCACAGCACTTGGTTTATTGGACTCAAGAAAGAGAGTCATTACCATTCTCGAATTGCTAGGAAAACACAGCATTGTTATTTTCTTTTACAGGTACTAATTATGGTATAGAGTAGTAGATATATACACATACTTGATATACGTCTTATGTCTAGCTTGTTCTAATTGTATGTTCTCTCCACAGGTCTCCCTCCCTGCTGTCCCCATCTTTTCCTTCCCTCGCTTGATCAGATCAACATTATGTGCTATAAGAGCATTCAGAATTGAGACGATCAAGAGGTGGACCCCTTGTTTGCATCGAACCAACTCCAAGGTACCATTCGACCTACGTACGAAGCTATCAGAGCTGACACCAGCAAAAAAAACTGTTTTGTGCTTGAAAATAATTTGAAAGTAACGCAAAGTTAGCTCCAAGGGGACATTCCATGGGTGGTGCATGGGCGTTCCTATGCAACCACCCAAGGTTTTTGACGCAAAACTCTACTTAAAAAGTAGACAGGGATTTGCAGCAAAAAACTGCACCCATTTAAAATAGGCGCTTTGAAGGAGAAATGCTTTCATTTCTCCTTTCTGTTCCGACTTTGCATGTATGCTGCACTGTACAGCACACAAACAAAGTGGGGAAAGGTTTAAAGTTAGTTTAAGCATAGTATTTTGTACTGGAAGGCTAGCCTTCCAGTACAAAATCTATCCAAGACTCACGGAGACACCCTTGCAGTATGGTACAAAGGTGTGTCCATGGAGCATGGCACAAAGTTCTGCACCAGCGCTAGGGAGAGGGGAGGAAAGTGCCATATTTCTACAAGTGATAATCTAGTAAATCTGGTATCACTGACAAAATATCGACCCTCAAAATATCCCCATACCAAAATATTGTGACCAAAATATCGATGTCAAAAATATCATCATCCTATACTTATAATGGTAAGTACAAAAATATCGAAAAAAATGTAGATGTAATAAATATCGTTGTATTACATATCGTTTTTTAAATATATATAAATTAAAATAATAAATACATATATTAAATAGTAACATTAAATTAAAAACACATATATAATAATTAATATATATCGTTACATATAACTAGTTAAAAACAATTATTAAACTAATAATTTTAATTTATATTATATTTTTTTAAATAATTAAAAAATATAACAAATATATATATAAATACATATATGTATTTATATATATATGTATATATACATATATATATATATATATATATATCAACCAACAGGAAGAGCTCCTTCCGGACTGTCAGGGACCCCTGGAGAGTGGCGCACACGCCGGCGGAGCACACCGGCAATATCAATCACAGAAAGCAGCAGTAGATTCGCGCGCTCTCAGGAAAGAAGGCTCCGCACTCGTATATTGCCACCACAGTGTTTAATTCCACAACGCGTTTCGATTTCCTCCTCACGTGAACAAGGTTTCGGAGGAAATCGAAACGCGTTGTGGAATTAAACACTGTGGTGGCAATATACGAGTGCGGAGCCTTCTTTCCTGAGAGCGCGCGAATCTACTGCTGCTTTCTGTGATTGATATATATATATATATATATATACACAAATAACATCAAATCTTTAAAAAACAAACCATTCAAATTAAATTTAAAAAGTAAACAACATAAAATTCAATTCTTAAAATTTAGTAAAAAAATATTTTACACATTAAAAACATTAATTATAAATATAATTTTAAATAAACAAAAACATAATATTAATTATAACAATATAAAATAAATTATAAAATATAACATTTTATACATATACTATTCCAACTATAATTTGTACAAAACTATGCAAACTATTATAGTAAATATATAAAACATTTACTACTCCCACTTCAGGGGTAAAATTTACAAATCTCCCTCCAGTATATGCAACCGTAGTCAAAGTGTTGGATTGTGCATAGGTAATATTTACTATTACCACTCAAGCCAGTAAAACAGTAGGGAAACTGTTGGAGTGCGGAGGGGTAAAATTACTAATCCCACTCCAATCAATACAACAGTACGGAAACTGTTGGATTGCAGAGGAGTAAAATGTACTATTACCACTCCAGTCAGTTCAACAGTAGTGAAAGTGTTAGATTGTGGAGGGGTAAAATTTACAATTCCCACTACAATAAGTGCTACAGTAGGGAAACTGTTGGATTGCGGAGGGGTAAAATTTAGTATTCCCACTCCAGTCAGTACAACAGTAGGGAAAGTGTTGGATTGCGGAGGGGAAAAATGTACTACTCCCACTCCAGTAAGTGCTACAGTAGGGAAAGTGTTGGATAGCAGAGGGGTAACATTTTCTATTCCCACTCCAGTAAGTGCTACAGTAGGGAAAGTGTTGGATAGCAGAGGGGTAACATTTTCTATTCTCACTCCAGTCAGTGCAACAGTGAGGAAATTGTTGGATTGCGGAGGGGTAAAATGTTCTATTCCCACTCCAGTCAGTACAACAATAGGGAAAGTGTTGGATTGCGGAGGGGTAAAATTTACTATTCACACTCCAGTCAGTATAACAGTAGGGAAACTGTTGGATAGCGGCGGGATACAATTTTGTATTCCCACCCCAGTCAGTACAACAGTAGGGAACGTGTTGGATTGCGGAAGGGTTAAATTTACTATTGCCACTCCAAAGAATGCAACAGTAGGGAAAGTGTTGGATTGCGAAGGGGTTACATTTACTATTCCCACTCCAGTCAGTAAAACAGTAGGGAAAGTGTTGGATCGTGGAGGGGTAAAATTTACTATTTCCACTCCAGTCAGTACAACTGTAGGGCAAGTGTTAGATAGCGGAGGGGTAACATTTTCTATTCCCACTCCAGTCAGTGCAACATTAAAAACAAACAAAATATCTTGAACAAACTAAAATTATCCAAAAACAAAGTAAATAAAGAAAAATAAATATGTTGAAAAAAATGCTAATATATTTAATATTAAAACTTTTACAAAATAAAAACATATTACAATATTAAATACATATCACTTTCATAAATACCTACAAATATTATGATAAATAAAATACAAAAATAGTTTTCATTCAAATAAATATTTTTATTTAAAAATGATGTAACAAAAATATTTATTACATACATTTAATTTAGTTACTTACCACCCTATAATCCCACAAAACTCACAACCTGCACCTAAAACTTAACTTTAAAAATCAAATAATTTACACTATTAATATAAATATTCATCAACAAACGAATTATGATTAATTAAATATTAATTATGAATTATAATTAATTCACTTCCCACAATATATTCCCACAGCAGGCACCAAATTGAAGGCAGGTTCAGCAATCAGCAATCGCAATGACAGCATTGCCCTCTCTGACTTCAACAACTTGAACTATGAATTTTTAGTACATCGCTTGGAAGAAATAAACAGTGCACTAGAAGTATAAAAACATCCTAAAGGAGTTAGGCAGTGTAACAGCTGCAATGACTGTGGTCTCTGGATCATATCCTCCCATCACTAGGTGGCACTGGCTGGGACCTTCTAAGACCACGACTTAAATATGAGCTAGTTTAGATACTGTACCATCCTCCTGTGTTCCTTATCAAGTTTTCTGAGTCACTTATAAAACCAGATCCATACCAGATTCCTTTCCGAGGTTTGGTCCCCCATCTGCTGTTGAATTCTAGTATTTGTATTCCTTGGTGGAGACGGACTCTTGGAAAATAATCATAGAATTTGATTACACTTCGAGCCCTATAAAATCACCCATAGTATGCCCGTGTTTCTATGCATGCCTTTGAGTCAATATTTCAAACCAGATACATTCCACATTCTAGAGTTTAGTTTTATCCACTTCTTGATTCCTGGAATCTGTGTGTACTTTTTCAGACAGAGATGGAGGAGGGACTTCAACTGCCCTGTTCTACACACCTGATCTTTGTTGCAAATAGTGATATAAGTCTGAGCCTGAAGAAGCTATTAAAACGTGTTTTGTTCCCTTGGCGTTTGTTCTGTTAATAGAATGCACGAGCACGCGTCCTTATTGATCTAGTTGGTCGCATTCCAAACTGAGCCCTAATAAACAGAAGCCTTCGGATTCCTGTTACTGCTTTTACATTCTGTGGCCTTGTTTTGGTGTGGCTGTCATGTGCAGAATTCTGCTTCATCTGTGAGCTCCTTTACCTCCCATTCTCTTTGTTTCGGTCTTTATGCCTGCGTTTTCTTTCTCCTCTTTATGCCTGCTGTCATTCTTCAGCCATGTATTTGCTGTTGGCAGTGACAGCTTGTCTTCCTTGAATTTGAATATCTTTTGTCTGTAACTGTTCTGAGTCTCAGTTCCTATTTCTGTCAAGCTTCTGTAGGAGATGTGAATTCGTTGAGTGCCCCTGCTGTCCTAAATTCCCTTGGAAGGGGGGCTGCAATACCGTGAGCTCTCACACGGAAGGAGACAACAGGGTGCACAGACACAGGAGCTCTTGCTGTCGCACGTCGGAGATGTAAACCTGGCCTGGACTCAGGGGTTAGCTTTCCTGTATGGCAAACCTCTGCTGTGTATATTTAATACTGATAGGTGAGCACTCCACTCGCACAGACAGCGATGAGAAGAGAATCTCGGTGAATAGACAGGAGGGTAAGGTGCAAAGTCAGTAGCAGTGGCAGGTGGTTTTATAATATATACTTTTCTTTCAAGCGAAAGCTTACCTGAATTCTGAGCAGGTGCTGCAGTCATAACAACTAGCATCGACCTGGATACAGGCGAACCTCCCAGGGTGCCCAGTCAACTGTGACATCGTACCAGTATCTGGTCAACTCAAGACAAACAAGAAAGATAGACTCCAACAAACAAGGAGACAGGGAGGGGAACACGAGGGAACCAACAGGAGAGCCACAACAAAAGTGTATGATGCTATGCAAGTGAGTGAAACCAATACAACTGCCATTTTTTCCATACAAAAGGGCCCTAAAGCAGAGATGTTTTATAGCACTCTACTCTAATTAACCTTGGAAGTTTAACCCCCTCGATGGTTAGCGGTCTAGCTACTGGCTTTCCAGTAACCTGTCCTTCAAAATCTCTGTTCTCTTCCTTGTTGGAGTTACTTGACCCTAAAGTCACTAGGAATGGACTCCGCCAGCCTTTCGACCCTGCTCCGGACTTCTTGCCCTTAAACATCTGACAGTTTCCATGTGTCAGCAACACGTTAGTTGTCCCTGTGCCTGTTGACAACATCCTCCAGTGGCGTAACATAGGCCCGCAGCCCCTGCGGTGTGGGGGAGGGGGCCCCATCAGCAAAAGTGTTAGGTGGTGGGCCCGGGAGGGGGCCCCCTCCATGTACTTTGCAGGGGCCCCCTCAAGTTTAGTTATGCCACTGAGCTCCTATGCATGTTTCCATGTATTAATGGCGCACTGGTTTCCCCAATGCTTATTACCCAAATCCTGTTCATGATTTTATAATCATGCTTATGAATTCTACTCTTTCATTTCTTCTTGACTCCTTGGAATATCTAGCAAAAACTGAATTTGTGTTAGCATAGTTCTTCTAGTTATGCCTTTCCTCTAACTCTTCACCAGTTTCTCCATTATGCTCCCAACCTTGTTCTATCCTAAATACTCTGGAGATTCTTTCCCCTGTCATTTTCCATCCCATTTTCAAGTTGCTCCTGTGTGTTTTGCATCCCTTGATCAGCTTGCAGTGTGGTTTGGGGGTTGGTCACCATTCCACTCAGATAAGTGAAATACCCCAGCTCTTGCATGCAGGGCTTTTGAAGTCTTCCCAGTCTCAGTACTGTCAGCCCCAGTCTGCCTTTACAGTGGGTAAACAAAAGCATGTCCAAGTTATGACTGTATTTTATGACTGTTGTGAAAAGTAATCTGATGGCACCAATCCAAACTGTTTTTCATAAGCTACAAGAAGGCCTTTTATACGTACCAGTACACCAAATACCCTGATCAAACCTTGTTTTTCCAATAACCTTGTTTTTTCCTGTGTCTCTCCATTCAGGTACCTTGTGTCCTGTGCAGTTTGTGGGACCTCCAGGTTCTGTTTATCCGGAAGCTTGCTGTTTTATCATGCTAAACATTACAACCAAATCACTTTATTTGTTATGCTTCCTAATATGTTGACATGAACTGCAATATACTGAAAATGTTAATAAAAGCTGACTCAAGCCATCCCTTTCAGTTTTTTGTATTGGTGCCCAATTATAATTTTTGAGCTTCAGTGGCACAACACGAAAGGGAATGTACGGAGAAGCGGGTTCAGTATTGCAGTAGATATTGTTTCAACTCTGAATCTTCCTGTATCCTGGTAACATCATTAAAGACTGAAAGAAAAAAAAACCTGTTTGTCTAATACTATATTTGGACTTCAAATGTGTAAATGCACGCTAGAATTCCAGCATTTTGTCTGTGGGAATTTGTTATTTTCTTGTGGGACTTGAAATGGTTTAGTTAGCTGGAAAGAAGCGGTTAAATTAATGTATTAGTGATTACTGATTTAACATTTGCTTGAATTGCTTATAGAACCACATATAGAACCCATACTGCCCATATGGTACGTGTATTGCCCACCACAGGCAACCTGCATACAGTAAGTAAACTGAAGTGGAGCCCTACTTGGAGGTTTGGATGCATCCACATATGGGTATGTCATGTGTTTACATATTATTTGCACTAGTGTCCACTGTGTACCTAATGTTCGAACGTGGCTCCGTTTCAGGTAGGTTTGGGAAAGATTCATGGAACACTGGTCTGCTTTCCCCGCTCAAAATTGTAAGTTGGTATCCCTTCACTACTTGCTCGAGGGAAAAGGGAAATATATCAGGTGTGACCATGGCTTGCCTGACATACAACAAGGTGCCCATCACACGGGTCCCTAATAAACTGAGTACCCTGAGGGGTCACACACACGACGGAGATGTCCGGGAAATATTGGTAGGAATAGCCTTCCTCAGATCTGGCAGACATTACCCGTTCTGCTGAAGGGTTTATTAAGCTCAACTATTAAAAGGAAATCCCATTGTTTGATTGAACTTTGAACAACATCTAACTGGGTGTAAAAATGGCTGATAGTAATAAGGGTTAACGTACAGGATCCAGTTACTGACCATTTGTCGTCATGAGGGTTCCCAAAGTAATACTGGTCATTGCACCAAGTCTCACTTAACCATTTGAAATCTTTTAGTCATTGGTATAATCTGATTCAGTAGAAGTAGATCTTTGGCACTTTGCAGGATAAAAACCTCTAAGATCTTCTGCCTGAAATATGCCATATAATAGTTAGGGGATTCTCATACATTCTTAAGAACACTTGTAGTGGTTTGATGGGGGTTGGCACACATTAGCATGGGGCAATTGAGCCTTTCTGGGCTCACATTACATGTTTTAGAGGGATACACCCTGCTTCCACATATAAACAATTTAAACGTAAATCAGGTGTGAGTGATGTTGATGGAATGAGTAACTGTACCAGCGACTTAGACAGTAGATGTTGCAGACAAAGGAGAAAAATAAGAACAGAGAAGTTACTTACACATGGTGCACCTGCACTTGCAATAAACACACAGACTATAAATGCATTAATGAGCAAAGCGTTCACTAAGCGAGGTGAGCAGCCCTTCTGGCTCACTTGCAAAACTAATCAGCTAGAAGTGGTGTATCATTAGACAACACTTCAACAATAGCATAGAACATTGACTAAGTGCATTATCAAGTTCTGCACTAGTTTGGCTTTAAATAAAGGCCTCTAGTATTACTAGTACTGTTGTCTTGCAGGATTGCTTATGTAAAGGACTGAGTGAGGGGAACCCAAGAAAGTACCTCTAGTGTCAGGCAGGTAGTGCATGTTCCAAATGTGGATCCCTTCTAGGTAAGTTTGGGAGAGAGTTGTGGGACAGCTGCCTGTTTTCCCCATTCTAAATGCTCTCTTTGTCTGGCGAAGTTTTGCATCAAATTTGTACTCACTTTGCACAATGATTACAGGCAATGAGGCATTTGCTGAGGAAGGGGTAGAGGTATGCGTTTTCAAAGGAATGTGACTAATCACTTAATGACATAAAGAAATTCATAGTGAATTTTGCTTTTTGAAGCCTTATGATCCCCCAGGACAGTAGTAGTAGTAACCGATGCCAGCACTTATAGGTTGGATGCAGTTGTAATGCAGATAAAAGAAGGATCTGAAAGAGTTGTGCTTCAGGCCTGCTTAGGGATGCTCAGGGTGGCTATTCAGTAATCGAAAAGGAGTCTCTTGCCTTAGGTTGTACAGCATTTCTGCATGTATTTTTGGGGCACGAAGTTTGAATGGACTTTGATGGGCATTTTCACCACTAAATGGGCAGGGAGAGCAATACCATAAATGGTGAAATGACTGCATAGGCCAAAGGCGCATTCTTTTGTCATGACATATATACCTAAATACTTAAGGGTGAACACAAGCTATTTATTCAGGCTACCTGTTGCAAGGAAGTCAGATGTAAAGTATGACGCTTGAATGGTAGCCAATGTGGGAGTGTTATGTGGGAGAGTAGTAAGTAACGAGGAAAGGGTACTGTAGTGCCCGTGTCCCCGCCCCAACCAAAATTTTTCAGGAGTCTTGCCTCTATCAACAAAGTATTTGCCCTCAGCATCATCGTCCCACCTTTGGCCACCCCTCTGTATATGTGGGGCACCAGTCCTGCAGTGGATAAACATTCAAAGCAGTATTTAGTGAACTAAAGGATTAGGTGCTCTGGTGGTTAGGTGACTGGATCTTACCTACATGATTTAGTAAACTAATCTGGCACAGATATGATGAGCGATTGAGTGATACAAAATTCCAGAGCCAAATTTGAATCATCTGCTCTCCAGTCTGGTTTGAGGAAATTGCATCTTGGATGCAGGTTAATTTACTCAAACTAAACGGAGAAAAAACGGAAGTTTTGATCTTAGGGAAAAATTAAGATCTTTGGGGTCCCCAGCACTGGCCCGTGGAAATGGGTGTTCTTCCCCAGCCTGCTCATCTAGTTCGGAACCTAGGCTTTATCATTGATGATCAGCTATCAATGAAACATCAAGCCGTGAAGGTGGCTTCAATCTGCTATACCATCCTCAAATGGTTAAAAAAGATTCTTTGGATGTTGCCCTTCTCTACCCAGAGAACAGTAGTCCAGGCCCTTGTTACATTTAGGCTGGACTACGGCAACGTCTTATATCTGGGCTCTAACAAAGATGTGATACAAAGATTGCAGGTGGTGCAAAATGAGGCTGCCAGACTGCTTTGCCAGGTCCGTAAGGCTGCCTCCATTTTAGGCTTTCTTCGCAACCTTCACTGGCTTAAGGTGGAGAATCGCATTAAATTCAAAGCCTTGAGCTATATGTTCAAAATCAAAATTGGTTTAGCCCCACAATACCTGCAATCTTTAGTCCAACCCTACTTACCTTCACGCACCCTTCCCTCCACCACTCAGCTTAAATTTATTGTTCCTAGAATCAGACTGGTGCGCATGCGCGGTTGTTCTTTTGCTTACCTAGGACCTTCGCTGTGGAACTCTCTTCCCATTTCACTACGTAATGAAACAGTTTATGGGAATTTTCGAAGAGGCTTGAAAACTTGGTTGTTCAACTTGTAACTTCTTTCCACTCCTCTCTCTCCTCTCAGGCTGGCGCCGGGAAACCCCTCGGCGTAGCTGAGCGCCTTATAAACTTAAATAACATAACATAACATAGCAGGTTTACAAAACTCATTGCAGTTTAAAAAATGTCTTCAGAAGAATATGTTCTGATGGAACATGCACAAAACAGTAGCTCCACTGCGTGTGGATAAGACTAATTATAGCTGGCGCAGACTTTCTTCAGGAGGTTCTGCAAACGCTGCTGTGGTATGAATACATAGGGCTGTTTGAGATTTGTTTGTGGGGAGCCTTAAAGGCTCACAGCACCACAGATGGGGGCATACATATTATACTCAAAAAAATTAGAGTGGGTCAGATCCGATTACCTGCTCAACATGGGACAAATCCCTCAAATTCCTCTGCACTTTCACTCACAAAAAAAATCCACAACCCCCAACAGAGTTTTCTGTGAGATTCAAGTAGGTTGGGGATCTCACTCAAAGAATGTTTTAGAGTTTGGGTCTGTCGTGTTTACAGACCACGCAGAGACAGGTAAGTTGTTTGTTATAGCTTCTTTATTCTTTGGGTGTCTTTCTGCTGCGCTTGCCTGCACGTCCTTCCTCGTGCCCTCGCTGTCCAGAAATCCCTCCCCACTCCCTGACCGGAAGTGGTGTCCGGTTCCTGTCCCTCCCAGCATTTGGGTGCAGGGTCCTAGTGCCCCCTGACCCTGGTCACTACATCTCCCCCTTTTGTCGAAAGAAATGATGAGGGGAGAGAGAGACAGTGTGATAGAGAGAGAGAGAGAGCAAGAGAGAGAGATATGGAGAGATATAATCATCACTATCCTTATCCCATCATTACATTTCTTCAATCAGTCTTGTTGGCCTTTTGCTCACTCTTTTTGGACCTGTCCCTTCCTTTCTCTTCGGTGATCCTTCTTCTTGTCTCTCCCCTTTGTGTGTTCCTCTTCTGCTTTCGTCCATAACTTCTTCTCTTTCATTTGTGTCACCGCTTTCTGCTTCAGTGTCCTCTCTGTCTTCATCCATGCTCCCTAACCCTTTGAAGTGAGACTTGTTCCTGGTGATCCGGTAGTTTCCAGACGCAGCTGTGATCATTGATCCTTTGACGCTAGTTATTGTTAGCGGATCACTGGAAAATAGACTGTCCGATTTTCTCACTTGCCGCTGACGCACCACCACCGAGTCCCCTTGTTTAAGGTGCGACGGAGTGGCATGTCTCCTAGCGTCTGCATATGTCTTCATCTTTTCTTTCGCCTCCTGGTCTCTGACAGCGATGCTGCTGTGCTCAAGTGGTGCTTTAGCTTCTAGTTGTGGTAGTCTCGTTCTACTTGTCCTTCCCAGCACTAGTTCAGCTGGATATCGTCCCGTGGAGCTGTGGGGGGTGTTTCGATAGTCTCTTAGTATTTGACAGAGCGCTTGTCCTATGGAGATCTGCGCTAGCTTTGCTCTTTGGACTGCCTTCTTTATGTTCCCCATGAACCTCTCCACCATGCCATTCGCTTGTGGCCACAGAGGCATTATTTTCCTGTGGTGAATGCCTAAGTAGCCCATGAACGTGCGAAATTCCTCCCCTGCGAAGGGCGGACCATTGTCTGTCTTTAAGGTCTGTGGGGAACCCCAGGCTGCAAATATGTCATCCAGGATTGGCAACGTCGCGGTCGCTGACGTTGACGAGATGTGTCGAACTATGGGGAATCTGGAGTATTCGTCAATGACCACGAGCAAGTAGTTTCCCGTGTCTAGTGGCCCATAGAAATCTGCTGCCAGCGTTGTCCACACTGCCTCTGGAAGCTCCGACATCTGTAGCTGTTCGGGCTTTGCCGGTCGTCCTGTTATTTGGCAGGTGTGACAATTCATGATGGTGTTCTCCACCATCCTATCTAGACCAGGGAACCATACTTTCTCCCGCAGCATCTTTTTAGTTGCTACCATTCCTCTGTGGGATTCATGTGCCAAACTTACAGTCTGCCGACGTAGTGCATTTGGCATGACTGTAGGAGAGTAGGATCTGCTTCACATGGGTACCCCCACTTTTTGCTGATGCTTCACTGTTTTTCGACATTAGTCTGGCTGGGGCCCTGCTAATCAGAACCCCAGCCTAGCTGCTTCCTCTCTAAAATGGTTTCCATGTGCCTTAGGCACATCACTGATTGGAATCTGGAGTGCCCTTATAAGTCCCTAGTATATGGTATACTATGTACCAAGGGCATAGGTACCTCAGAGGCCTACCAGGGGCTGCAGCATATATTATGCCACCCCTGGAAAGCCATCCAAACTGACACCACAGGTCTGCTACTGCAGCCTGGGTAAGGTGGTGCATGCACCCCTTACTGTGATATAGGTTACCTATATCACTAAATACACTACACACATATAAACCTATAAGTCACTCCTAAGGCAGGCCTTATCAATCCTAAAGGCAGAGTGCATGGTTCCTATGTGAGAGGGTGCCCCTGCATGAGCAGGGCCCCTCTGCAGCGTTCGGAGACCCTTCTCTGACGCTGTTTGTAGTGCAGCCTGACCATATACGCTTAAGCGCATTATAACCTCACGTTAAATGCTAACTTTGGAATGGCTGCACCTAAACATGTCGTGTTTGGTGTCAAACATCTTGGAATACTACCCCCCGCCAATTCTGGCGGCGGGGGTAGCATTCCACCCTTCTAGAGGGAAAGACATGTTAACTCTGGCTAGCCCGGTAACTTCTTTCCAAAGCCCTGGCATCACAAAATGGATGTTGCTGCCACAGACACGAGTCTGGCCTCCTGCTGCTGGACGAAACTCCGGCAGGGGAGGCCTGGACAATAGGTTTCCTGTCCCAGGGAGGTGTGACCACCTCCCCAGACAGGATAATGTGTATTGGGGCTGGGCGGGAGCACTTTCGGGTGCTTTGAAGTCCTGCACTGGGGGCACATTTGGTGTCCCTGTGCATACCCCAGTTCAAACCGGATCAGGGGCTTGCAGCCCCTGCTTTGGCGCGAACTGGACAAAGGGAAAGGGGTGTAGCCACCCCTCTGCCCTGACCCACCCATAGGTGGGGCCACAGAGTAGTCCAACCCCTATACTTAGTATAAGTATAGGAACCCAGTCCTTAGGACTTTAGATTATCCCTGGACGAAACTCTGAAACAGAATCCTGGACCTTCGACGCTCTACTCACGATTAGGGGACAGAAGAATCTCCGTTGGGGTCAAGGAGTGACTCCCCTGCTTGGCAGGCACCAAAGAAGCATCTGTCCGGTTCGCATTTCTGAAGCTAACCTAGGACGCCGAAGTCATCGCATCACCAGAGGTGGATTCTCAGACTTCCCCGAGGCTACCCTGAGTCCCCAGCAAAGCTGAGGCCCGTAGCTATCGTGGGTGACGTGAGACCGTGACCCCTGGACACCGAGCACATTTGCAAGTGCATCCTCTTCTGGGTCTCCCACGAAGTCGTGCTTTGGGCTCCGAGTAGCCCTAGCCTCCAGCACCAACTGCACCGAAGATCACTGGCCTCCACTCCACGAGTGTCCTGTGAGCCAGATCCACGTGCGACGTCTCGAGGCTCCTTCGCGGTCGCTAGCCCGTTGGCTAGTAGCCCTTAACGAAGGCCAATCTTTTTCTTACTTGGCATCCTGGTTGCTCCAGGCCTGCCCTCACTTACCCTCGCTGGGTGAGTTCCCCAGACCTTGCTGGTCTGCACCATCGACGATCTACATCTTCATCGAGACTTGCCGTTGCCAAGGCTTGTTGGGTCCAATCCGGTCGCCGACACCTCAGCACTCGACAGACATCGTGTACCAGCCCGAATCCTGCTCCTGGTCGCCGACAACGCCTCCTGGACCTCGTGGCTGAAGAGTGAAGACGACCGTCAACGCACCTGAAGCACTCGACCTCGGTGGGCATCTGTCCATCGCCTTCCTGGTCACTGGCTAGTGACCCAGACTCTGTCCCCTCTGCTTTCAGGTTCTTCAGATCTCCGATCCACTCTTGGATCCACCCGGACACTTTCCACTTGGTCGCCAGCAGCACTTTGCAGCAGATCGCCATTCAAATCGACGACGAAACCCGACCCCGAAAGGCACCTATGCACCTGGGTGAGGTAACACGAGTACTCCGGTGCTCCCGTGGGTAGAGACTCTTCAAAGTACTAGTTCTCAAAGGGTTTGCTCCAAGTCCTCCTTTAAGTGTCCCTTTTCTTTAATTTCCTGATCGCGACTTTCTCCATAGAAGTCAACGTCGTATCGCGGTTGTGTATTTACACTGCACGCGTCCCCCGTGGGTCCCCTGTGTCACTACCTTGGGTGGTTCCTTGTGGTCCAAGCACTTCTAGAGGCTCTAGGCCTAGTGTCTAGTTCAGTCGTGGTTCTTATACCACTTTATTGGTATATGGTTTGGTACGCCCCTAGGGCCCAAACGTGTATTTGTGCTATTACTGTGTTTAAATAACTTCTAACTTATGTACTTCGAACTCTAGCCTCATAAAGAGACTAGAGGGGTGTGTTTAGCAATAAATACATATATTTTGAATATATACCTGGTGTGGTGCTCTTTCATTTGGTCACTCAAGAGATTATAGACTGGTAAAACAAGCTGCTTTACATTCCTTCAAGACTTAGCCTGAAGGCTGCTCTCCATAGCTACCACTAGGATAGCTTTCAATAAGGTTGTCTTTAACCTATCTCCAATAAGGGGTTGTTTGGACTGGTGCAAGGTGCCCACTATAATTAGTGGACAGCATATGCCAGGCCAACTTCTCACAATGACTATCCGCGTTCCCCTCATTAGGATTCCTTTTTCAGTCTCTGAGAGTTCTTCATGTATCTTTTTGAACGCCAGCATTTCTTCCTTGTCAACATCTTCTCCCAAGACGCTGTTGTTGTTGACATGTCTCCATCGTTGATGCCGTGTCGTCATTTTGACCTCTTGCATTGTTGCGTCCTTTGCTGTTTCTTGCTCTAGCTGTGCCAGCGTTATTTGAGCAGGGGTATTTTGTTTTAGCACAAAATTGAGGTATTCCTCCGCCATGGATGCGCCTTCTTTGGCCTGCGGTAAGGGGTGCCGTGACATGTAATCAGCAGGGTTGTGTTCCTTCCCTGGCTTGTGCACGATCTTGAAGTCATAGTCCATTAGTCTTATACCCCATCGCTCAATGCGGGGCGGTATCTTTGCATTTGGATTACCGTAGATTGTCACTAGGGCCTGATGGTCCGTTACGATGGTAAATGGTTTCCCGTAGATGAACATGTGGTAGTGTTCACACGCCCATACCACTGCCAGGCTTTCCTTTTCTGGCTGGGAGTACGCCCTTTCAATGTCTGACAAGCTCTTGCTGGCATATGCGACAATTCTTCTGGGCGAATCCCTACCTGGCATGTGTTGTGCTAGGATTGGCCCTAACCCTACCGGGCTGGCGTCCATTGTTAGCTCTGTGCATAGCAATGGGTCAAAGTATGCAAGGTGATCCACGGCCATCACAGCATGTCTGATTGCCTCAAATGCCCTATTGCATTCTAGTGTCCAGATGTATTTTTGACCCTGCTTTGTTAGCTCCCTCAGCGGTGTGCTCACTGTGGCAAAGTCTTTTATGTAACGAGCACAGTAGTTTGCCAGACCCAGAAATGACCTCACCTCTGCGACATCCGTTGGGGCACTTGTCTTTTCCAGTGTTTCCACTTTGCTGGGGTCTGGCCTCATTCCATTCTTTGAGAAGATGTGACCGAAAAATACCAGTTCATCCCTTCCCAGTTCGCACTTGTCTTCATTTAGTGTTAGTCCTGCTTGTTCCAGCTGCCTGCAGACCTCACGTAAAGCCTTGTCGTGTTCGTCGTCTGAACGACCGAATACCAGGATGTCGTCACTGTAGTTCAAACTGTTTTTGAGTGGTCTTATTACTTGCCCTATTATTTCTTGAAATATCTCCGCTGCCGATGATATGCCAAAACTGAGTCGTTTGTATCTAAACAGGCCCATGTGCGTTGAGAACGTGGTGATGTACCGTGATTGTAGGTCGAGCTCCAACTGATGATATCCTTTGCACAGGTCTAGTTTCGAAAATCGGCATGTGTCCGTGAGACAACTAATCATGTCATTCAGGTGAGGTCCAGGGTGCCTTTCCCTCTCGATTGCGGTGTTTGGTACTCTCATGTCCACACATATGCGAATCTTCGAGGTGTTCTTTTTCGGTACAGCTACTATTGGCGACACCCAGGGGGTCGGCCCGACTGCGGGCTCTATGATGTCCTGGGTCAGCAGGCTTTGTATTTCTTCCTCCACCTGTGGTTGCAAATGTATGGGCACTCGTCGGTGATGTTGAGCCACAGGTTTTATCGCCTCATTGATGTGCAGTGTTATTTGTCTCTCTTTTAGTTTCCCAAGCCCTTGCAGTATGGCCGGATGTTCTCGCAGGATGTTCCGTCTTTCTGACATACTGTATGTCATTGCTAGTAAGCCCATCACTTGTGCTGTGACGTTGCTTAGCAGACAGGGTGCCGGAAGGTCTCCTCATAGCACATGTATTTCCTCGATGCTTGACCTCTCTTTGTAAGTCAATGTCTCTGCAAACTTCCCCATGTTTACTACTGGTTTCCTCGAGCCCCAGGTGAATACATCAACAGTGGACGGTGATAGTGGCGGCTTCACTTTCATCCTTTCATACTCCGACATGCACATGATTTGCATGTGGCCCCACTATCTAATACGAAACGTGTATTGTGGCTTCCTACTTTAATGTCCACTGTCTCTGTTTTCTTCATCTGATGTTTCTCTAGGACATTGATGTGCTCTGGCATTCGATCTTCCACTGGGGCATCTGACATCAGATACAGTCGTTCCACCACTTCTGGCGCGGCTGCTTCCTCCGATTCAGCTGAGGAACTGCGATTTATTGTTTCCATGTGCCTTGCGTGCCTGCTTGGCACCGTTCTTGATCTTGCCGGTCTTCCTCGCTCACTTTTAAATTGACCACTCATGCAGGCGCTTGCAAAATGGTTTTCTCTGTTGCATTTCCTGCATTTGTGACCCATTCCAGGGCCCGCGCCGACATGTGGAAACTCCAGTCCGCACCGATAGCATGTTTTTTTCATGCTTCCTTCTTGGTGATGGTGGTGCGGCGTCTCTCTTGTTCCCATTTCCAGTTAGACGGTTCGCTTGCTCCGCTCTCCTTTCTTTTCCTAGTTCCATCTGTCTGGCATGTGTTGTTGCTCTGGCTTCCGCTCGGGCCATGGTCAGTATTTTCTCTAGCGAGGTCGGCTCTTTCAGAATTCGCGCGCGGAATTCCACTGACTGACAGCCTTCAATGATGCGCAGTCTGATCGCTTGTTCGTTGTCGAACTTGTCGAACTTGCAATACGTGACCAGTTTTCGTAGACTCGTTGCAAAGTTGTCGAGCGATTCCTCTGCTCGTTGACATGCGGCGTTGAAAGTGTACCTTTTGAAGTCTATGTTTCTTTGCGGGTCAAATTTGTCAGTGAGGCACTTTATCAGTCCCTTGTATGTATCTCTTTCCTCTGCGGGAAATGTTATTAGCAGGTCTTCCACTTCATCCCCGACGAAGTTCAGAAATAGATCCACGTGCTTTGTTTCAGCGTTATCGGTGGCACGCATGTATCTTTCGAATTGCCTAATCCATCTCTCCCACCTGATGCCTGTCTGCGGTTCCGATAGGCTGAATGGTAGTGGTCTGCGAAATATTGCCTGCGCACTGTTCTTGTCACTTACATCAGCCATTTTGTTGTTCTTCCCTCCTTTCTATATGTATTCGTCTTCTTTTCTTTTATTCTGTTCCTCTTGTGTTGCAATTTCTTTTTATTTTCACCTTTTTCTTTTTTTTTCTGTATTTTAGTTGTTGCCTGACTTTAAAATGGCCGCCAGGACTTCTGCATGGACGAGATTTGCTATTCTTTGTATGGCCTGACTTTAAAATGGCCGCCGGGTCTTTTCCAGCATTTCATTCGCTGTCCCGCCTGACTAAGACGGCGGTCGGCTTTCTTCCCGGTCGGGTGTCTTTTTCTTTTTCTTTTTCCCTCACCTCACCTCTCTAGATGCGGCTGGGGTGGGCTCCCGATGTCACTGCGGACACTCGTGCGCGGACCAGGGTGGGCTCCTGGCTCTGCTTGGCTCGCGATCGGGGTAGGCTCCCGATTTCGCGTCTTCTTTCTTTGGGGGCCCGACGGACCAGGCTAGGCTCCTGGTTTCGTCTTTTGTAGTCCGGTGAGTTCTCCCGACGTCCCGATTCTGCCTCGTCGTGGTCAGCGGACCAGGGTGGGCTCCTGGTTCCTCTTCGTTGTCGCAGGCGGGGCACGCGCTTCTGGTGGTGAATCTGGATCCCACCTGTTGTCGCCAGATGTCGTGTCTACAGACCACGCAGAGACAGGTAAGTTGTTTGTTATAGCTTCTTTATTCTTTGGGTGTCTTTCTGCTGCGCTTGCCTGCACGTCCTTCCTCGTGCCCTCGCTGTCCAGGAATCCCTCCCCACTCCCTGTCCGGAAGTGGTGTCCGGTTCCTGTCCCTCCCAGCATTTGGGTGCAGGGTCCTAGTGCCCCCCGACCCTGGTCTCTACAGGGTCAGAACTTAATGATGATCTATAAAGCGCACATACACCAGTGGGTATCTGATCACAGAATAACAGGCATTTTGTCTTAACAAACTTAACACAACTCATTGTATTAACTTCCGGAGGATGAAAAGTTGAATGGATCAACAGGTACTTCTAGAGTCAACCGCACGCCATTTTACAGTGTAAATGGTGCACACTGCTGCACTTTTGAATTCAGTAAACAGTATTAGTGTTTATGATTTTTCTCCCACACTTTTTGTCAGAGATTCTGTGATTTAATAAGAATATCTGTACCTGCGTGGATGTCAGCGATTGCACGAGCAGTTTGAAGGCAGTAGTGTAAGTGCTCTCAACTTGATGTCTCTGTTGAGAGTGCTGACGTGATGCCAGTGGCACTCTGCCGCTCTGGCTGCCCGCAAGCAGAAATATACATTCCAGCAAGCGCTGAGCTGATGACGGTCTCCCAGGGGTGGCTTTTGCAATGGGCAAGCTGGGCCCAGGCCCAGGGCACAAATTTTCAGAGGGGTGTAAGCAGCTTAAGGTCACGATAACAGCAGGGTCTCTGTCACCTGGCTCAGCCTGCTTTCTTGCAGTCCCATCTCCTATCACACCCTGCTGCCAAACACTATTAACCCCCCTGCAACAAACAACTTGGCACCACCATGAGATGCTAATCTGCGCATAATTCAGGTGAGTGGGGGGCGGTTTCGTGTGCAGAGGCCAGTCACTACTCAGATGCAATCAACCAGGTGCTGACCTCTGAACACAAAAGGGCTACCCCCTGCCTCATTTTATTCACCGCAGCGGGGGCACCCAATTTTTTCCCATCCAAAAAACCCTGCTAAAGGTATCCAATTCAAATTAAGCTGCATGTAGGGTTGAGTAAAACAGGAAAATGTGCCCCACCTCGAGTTAGTGTCCAGTGAAAGCAGGTAAAGTGTTAAAAAACACCCTGTGAAGCCAAAGTGAAACCACAGATTCTAATTACAACCAGCAGAGATCCTTGGGTACAGGAAAGAAGTCAGGTGGAATGCAGAAGGTACCCAAACGCTCCTTTCTGCATGTCTGGGAGGCATTGTGGGGTTAAGGGATACTACCCTCCTAACCACGGATTTGTCGGGTTGGGCAGTAGTGGGTACAGGGGGCTGTCCAAACCCTTTCTTCGAGGGCACAGTGGTGGAGTGCAGCGAGTGGGTTGGGCTGTTATCTGCTTCCTTTATCCATCTTCCGCCTCCATATTCTTAAATGGAGACATAAAAATAGTGTGAGAAAGGCTTTTGTTTCAGCGCCATGCAGCTTAATCCACATGTCCATGAGAATCACTTACACCTCCCGTTCCCTCTGAAGAAACTGTTTTGGCTGCCCTGCCAGGAACCACATTCCTAACTCTATAGTCGTAAATGGAGACAGACATTTGGCAAAATGTAACATAGACGAAGAAAGCGGAAGCCAGGCTTTTGGGCCTGGCGCAAGCCCCCTCCTCTCCGGTGAGCCCCCCCCCCCCCTCCAGGAGAGTGCACCCCACAGTTAGGAGATATCTGATGTATAAAATAACGAGGAACTAAGGCAGGAGACAGAGAACATTGCTAAAGATGGAAAAATGGGCATGGAAGATACTACTATGTTGGGAAATTTTAAATTGGCTTGACCTGAGTTATCAGTTGTGGCAGTTGATGGGATTGTGCTCATGGGAGAAAATTGAGAGTACCAGTGCTGCTTCGCCACAGGATCACAAGACTACTTCACCAAGGACATGTCCGCATGTCAGCCATTGCAGAGGAGGGTCCATATGGATATTTGGTGGCTAGGTATGGACCAAGAGAATTGCGAGTTACTGCATTAAATTTACACTCAGCAACTAATCATTGGTTATAAAATAAACTCTGATTATGCCTTAGCAGAATACTGCAAAGGCATGGCAGAGAGCTGGTGCAGATCTCAGTGATTCATACGGATGTGGTTTCAAAGTGTCTAGAAGTAAAATTGGTTTGAGATTTTAAGACAGAACTGTTGTTAAGCATTCACAGAAGTATTCATAGGGCAAGGGATTCCGGGGGAGATGGTCAACTATTTGTCTCAGAATGAATGGCAGACTTTATCGAGATACACGGAATATCACATAATTAGATAAATGTATATAATCTGAGAGTAAATTCATTACCTCCTCGTCCCTCCCTCACTTTCCTTCATTACACATACGAGGCATCCCTGCCTCACCAGACACTCGTACCACGTGACCCAAAACGTTGACTATATATTGCCCCCACCCCTCTCCAACCTCCTGTTTTTTCTTTGTCTCACCTGATGAGACGCGCGTACCACGCACAGGCCATTTGCGGTTCTGCGGTCTTTCCTGAAGTTCGTGTTTTCCAGTTTCATTTCTTCTGGCAACTTGTTGGGTGTTGTCTCCGATCCTTGCTTGTTTGGGCATGGCGGGGCCAGCCGGAACAGCAGTGTGCCCTCCTTCATCGCGTCTGGAGTTGCAGCGCGCTCTTGGAGTCACCGGCTCTGCGAGGCTGGGGCTGTCCTTCAGGGTTGAAGGCCGGAAAGGGAATCGGCAGCAGTCGGGACTGCAGGGCTCCTCGGCTAGCTGGTTCACGATCCTGCACACAGTAAGGGCCTCGAAAAAGGCTGTTTTGTTTTATCATTTCTCTTATCTGCATGTTATTTTATGATTGGATATTGTCTTTTACACTAATTCTGGCACATTTTTATTGGAAGTCTGGGGTTACCTCCCAGTTTCTGTCGACTATTCTGGTTGGTCCTTTGTGTTGGGAGTGTCGCCTATATCTAGGTGTCTCTCTGCTGGAATTCTGACTGCATGTCATTATGGTGGGGAAACGTGCAACCAAGTGCAAGCATGTGCTGTCCTCTTCTTCTGACGATGATGAGCCCATTCCGGGTCGCCGGAGTAGGTCCAAGGGTCCGGTGGATTCTTCTGCCCAACTGTCGGCTTCTGAGGTGCAGGATATCATTGAGGCTGCTGTGGCTCGTGCTCTGGAGTACAGGGTTCCATCTAAGTGCAGGGTCTCTCGTTTTGCGGAGGGTCCGGTGGATTCACCTTCTGATGACTCCTCGGTTCGGAAAATAGCCGGCCTTCTACCTCGTCTAGGAAATTTGTTCGTAGAGAGGAGGTCCTAGTTATTCTTCAACATATCGGGGAGAACTTTGGATATTCGCCTTTGTCTTCTCCCGAGGGGTCAGATGACATTTTTCCCCAGTATGTTAAACCCCCTGTTTTTGCAATGCCTTTTCATGGTTGCATCAAAGACTTGATAGCTGGTGAATGGCGCGATCTGGAACGCTCTTCGGTTCCACGCTTTTTGCAGAAGCTATACTCTCTGGAGGAGGGGGAGGACTCTCTTCCTCACTCTGTTAAGGTGGATGCCATGTTGCCCACTCTGATTGGTCGTACAGCGATCAATCCAGAGGATTGTTCCCCTGAGGATGCAATGGACAAGAAAGTGGATGGGGCTCTGAAGAAAGCTTTCTCTGCTGAGAATTTGACTTTGAAGGCAGGCATCTACTCTGCTTATGCTGCTCAATCCTTGGTATCTGACTTTGAAAAACTGGCCACGGTTATTCAGGATGAGACTAATGTGAGAAAGTGCCCTCTTTCTGCATGGTAGCCCCCACTTTTTGCTGAACTGCTGATGTGCTTTGACTGAGTGTGCCCTGGGCTCCTGCTAATCAGGTGCCCAGAGCCTATGTTCTTTCCCTAAACCTGCATTAAAAACAAAACCCAATTGGCATCTCTGGACACAGGTCAGCCCCTGGTAAATGGTACCACAGGTATCCAGGGCACTGTGACCAGCGAAGACCTCTAAGGGCTGCAGCACTTATTGTGCCACCCTTAGAGGCCCTGTACCACTACACTCACAAAACTGCCTTTGCAGGCTGCGTGTTTTGGTGCAGAACAAAGTGAAGAGTCGACATGGCACACATCCCTGTGTGCCATGCCTACAACCCACTGCCCTGGCATAGATCAGTCACCCCTCCAGCTGGGTGCACTATACCAGTGGTGAGGGTACAGGTGCATGAGCCCTGTACCCCTACAGTGTCCATTCTTAGACATTGTAAATGCAGTGCTGCCATTAAGAGTATATGGTGCTGGGAGTTTGTCATTACGAACTCCACAGCACCATAATGGCTACACTGAAAACTGAGAAGTTTGGTATCAAACTTCCCAACACATTAAACCCACACTGATGCCAGTGTGGGATTTAATGAAAAATGCACACAGAGGGCATCTTAGAGATGCCCCATGAAAAACGACCTAGCACTAGTGTCCAGGCTGAGTGGCTGCTCTCAGCTGCCACCACCAGACATGTTTCTGGACCCCTGGGTCGAAAGCCTGCTACTCTCGGGGGCCTGAAACAATGCACATCCTGGGACGAGGTGCCAAGCCTCCTCCCCCAGGATGGGCAGGGTTCACGAAGGGGAAGCTTTAAAGACTTGCCGCCTTTGTGAGCTTCCCCAGGCCACTTGCTGCTTTCAGCAACTGGTCCCCACTGGTTCTGACCCCCACTTTGGGCGGGAGAACCGGCGGGAAAAACAAGTGAGGAAGAGAGGTGTGCCCACCTCTGTCAACTCCACCCCTCAGGTGAGGGAGGCGAGGTGAAGCACAACTCTCAGTCCCCGCCATCTTGCAGATGGGGGGACTCAGCCAACCAGGGGAAAGGCTTATGCCCCCTCCCACTGGAGGGTGGCATAATAGAGGTATACCCACCCCAGGGAAGGGACCCATTGGTCCCAACCTTTTACCTACATGTAACGCCCTAAATCTAGTATTTAGGGGCACCCCTGAACCTTGCTTCCTGAGACAAGAACCTGCAAGAAGAAAAGAAGAAGAAGGACTGAACAGCCGTGCCGAAGCTAACAAGAGGAGGACGCCCACTGACTTGATCCCAGCCCTACCGGCCTGTCCCCACCTCGAACCTGCTCCAGCGAAATCCCGATGTGTCCTGCAGTCAGCAACCTCGACAAACCCAGAGGACCTGCCTGCCTTCAATCCCAAAGACTCTGTGTCCCGTGAACACCGGATTTGTTCAAACAACAGACTCCAGTTGCCAAAGGGTCCACGGGTCTGCACCACTCTGCATCCGATGCCCATGGCCCGAGTTCGAGTGGCCCAACACCAAGAGGAGGTCCCCCCGGTGATCCTGACCTGAGATCCGGTGACCCCTGACCTGCCTCAAGCCTCCAGCCGACGCCCGCTGCCTCAAATCAGAAGGTCCCCCCAACCGCGACCAGGAGCTGGTAAGAAGATCCGACCCTAAAAGGCACCCTTGCCCCCGACACCCTACGGCCTTGGGTGGCCCAACCGACGGTGCCTAACCAACCCCCAAGATCCCAACTTACCTCTCCAAGTGGTGGTCGCACCCAGAAGACCTTCGTCCCCGAGCCTGCTGTGCTTTTGCAAACCGGAGACTCCCCATTGAAAGCTACAAGGCTTCCGACGCCAAAACAGCACTCTGCACCTGGCCGCCCCAGTGCCGCTGAGGGTGCATCTTTTGTGCTGGCCTAAACCCCCATTTGACCTGAGCTTAAGTCCAGGAGCTTTGCTCCCACAACCCAGTGGCCTGCTCGTCAGCAGCCACCAACCGGAGGCCCCCTATCCCCCATTGGAAAACATTGGACCTCAGCACTCTGCACCAGGCCGCCCTAGTGCCGCTGAGGGTATAACAAGAGTGCATCCTTGACCCTGGGGGACCCCTGAGTCTAACCCCAGAACCCCGACTCCCACAATAAAGTACTTACTTTTAAACCGCTAACACTATTTTCCTCCATAGGATAACATTGACTGTTTTTCTATGAAAAGTTTCTAAGTGTGGAGTTGGAAAACCTAAAGAAATTCTTCAAAATTGTACTAACTAACAAAAACGCTTTTACTTACCTGTTTACAGGAAATGTCCCAGTGCAGTATTCAGGCATACTGCACTGTGTAAGAAAAGTAATCTCAAAAGTAACTTACCTGTAATTTTACTAAAAATCCTATACAAAGTATATGTACAGTATTCTTAAAAGCATTGCATTATCAGTAACACTACTGTAATCAAATCAAAGTACATTTACAAGTACAATTCAAACTATTTACAAACTGCATTACTACTGTAAAGTATTTATTGCTTACCTGTGCCAGGCTTGATTGGTTCTAGAAAATAAAATAACTAAAAGAATATTTTTATACAAAAACAATTGGTCTGAAGTTCAGTCTTTGAGTGTGTGAATTCATTTGCTGACTGTGTGTACAACAAATGCTTAACACTGTCCTCTGATAAAGCCTTACTGCTCGACCACACTACCACAAATAGAGAGTGAGGTGCTATCTACTTTACCTTTGCCTACCTTTTGGGTTCCACTGGACTCTGTGCACACTATACCTCACTTTGGTATAGTATATACAGAGCCAGCTTCCTACAACTGACTGCTCTGACTTACTGGTCCACATGGAGCAACAGGCCAAATTATTGGCTGACATCTCTTCGGATGTTCTTAAATCTTCTGCCATGGTCTCTGGTTCCATGATCCTGGCTCGAAGGAACCTGTGGATGAGAGACTGGAAGGCAGATTTCTCCAAAAAGTCTTCTCTTCTCAAAATTCCGTTTGTGGGCAAAATGCTGTTTGGTGAGCAGCTGGACAGCATGATCACAAAGGCTTTCAAAGATCGGAAGCATGCTCTGCTTTACAAGGGGAAGTATTCGTCTTCCCACTCCCGTCATTTCTGGAATCCTCCTTCTTCCTTATCTTCCTCCAAGCCCTTTTCGGACCGTCTGCGTAAGTTCCAGCCCAAGAAGGCCTCTTCCTTGGCAGGCGCTAAGGGTCAGTCGGACTCCTTCAAGCGGGAGGGTTTCGTTTGTTCTGATAAGGACGGACAACGTCACGACCATGGCTTATGTGAACAGGCAGGGGGGGACTAGGTCCTCGTCTCTGGCGGCGGAGAAGTTGTTCAGTTGGGCGGAATCCCCTCTGTTGGCGATCTTGGCGATTCATATTCAGGGGGTGCCCAATTCTCTGGCGGATGTTCTCAGATGGGCCATCCCATCCTCAGTGGATTTTTGCCTCCGTCGGGAGTTATTTGTGGAGCTGACTGCGCTGGGGTGTTCTGGTGGTGGACCTTTTTGCAAGCGTGGGCAATGCCAAGGTGACCAGATTCTACTCCGGCAGTCGGGTGAGTTCGGCTTGGGCGGTGGACGCTCTCTCCTGCCCCTGGCATCGCGGTCTTCTATATGCCTTTCCTCCCTTTCCCCTGCTTCTCCGGTTCCTTCTGCGGGTCCGGTCCTTGGAAGCACCTGTGATTCTGATTGCTCCCGCTTGGCCTCGTGCCTCTTGGTTTCCTCTCCTGGTGGAAATGAGGTCGGAGTTAGAGTGGTTGCTACCCCTGACTCTGTCGCCTTTGTTGTTCCCAGTGTTGCAGCAGGATGTTCTGTCCCGGATGTGCTTGGCGGCCTGGAGATTGAACGCTTAGGTCTGCTGCATATTTACGATGCTAATTGCTACACTCCTCTTTAGATTAGGACACTGCAGCTGAATTTGCTTTCAACAATGGGATGCATTCTTCTATAGGTCTTTCTCCCTTTTTCTGTAAATATGGATTCCATCCCTGTTTCTTGCTTTTATCTCCTCCTGTTTCTACCCCTACTCCTGCTGCTCTGGAATTCGTTGATCATATCCATGATACACAAAAGACAGCTCAGATTAATTTGGATAAAGCTAAAGTTGTGTACAAGTAAAAGGCGGATCTCCATCGTGGCCCATTCCCTGATTATGTGAATGGGGACAAAGTGTAGTTGTCCACCCATAATATTGCAGTGAAAGCAACATGCAAGTTCAAGCCTCGTTTTGTTATGTCCCATATAGAGGCCCTAATGTAGACCCGTTCATACATGCCCTAAAATGGACGTATTCATATTTACCCTAATATGGTCATATTCGTACTTGCCCTATTATGGTCATAGCCGCATATGCCCAATTATGGTCATAACTGCACATGTCCTATTATAGTCATGATTCCTTATATAGGCATGATCTTTCACCTACATTGGTCCTTGCTAGTACACAACGTGCTCTGAGGGCTGAACGTTATCTATCCTGTGGTTTTGAATACAGCAGGGTTTTTCCCAAACACAGGCCCACACTGTACTCATCAATTATGCATGGCTCTCTAGGAATACACCACCTGCATAATATGTATGTAGAAAGTTCACCCCTGACGTCTTCCTCATGTCTAACGACAGACCAATACAAACCATACTGAGGACCGAGACTCTTTAGGGTATAAATACACCACATCTTGCCCCAGTAAGACAGAGGGAACCGAGACTTCCATGCTGACACACTGACCAGAGACGCTGAGGCTCCTGCATGCAGTCGCTCCAGCTGACAGCGGTCTAACACAGCCCTTGCGGGGTGTCCAACTCGAGACCAGGACGGTGTCTCTCTATTCAGGTATGGGGGTTCGACTAAATCCTAGAGGGATTCTTGGCTCCTAGGCTTTTAGGTTTAAATGTGTTTTATTGGCATTTGCATCAGACCTACACATATGCTAGGTACACTCAGGTACATCTAGTTAGGCATCGTAGGAGTACGCGCACTTGCATAATGCTTTTATATTCATGTATGTATTCATGATTATCGCAATATGGTAGACCTGTTCTATCCCTTTGCTTTTATCGTACTGCTGATAATATATCTCTGCTATTGTCTGCTGGTTGCCGCAGCACATATATTTTACACTAGAATAACAACTGTTCAATAAATACTTATTGAAACGCCCGACTGTTTATTCTGTGTAACTCTCTGAGACAAACCGAATAAGTAAGCACGAGTGACTGAGCGAAAGGTAGTACATTGTTTCCACGATTCTGAGGAATTTGGGTTGTCATGATCTAAGGTTGCCAGAAACTAATCTCTCCCCGAGAGGAGGAGATTCTAGTGGCACTGTGAGCTAGCTAATGCAAACCAGGCTAACATACGCGGTGGGGGTGCTCAGAGTTAGTCTGGCACCAAGCCCACAGTATATGTTATCCAAACACGCAGGTCCTCCAGGGGTACTATAGGAACTACACGACATGGCGCCGCCAACGTTGGTTGGGTACTTATTTAACAGTAGAATCTGAGTAGTTCAGTCGTGCTATTCTCAGAGAACCTACTCACAAAACCCCAGAGACGTCTGGAGTGGGTGGGCACAGCTGAGTAGTACAAGAATACTATTTATTGGCTGTTGGTTAATCAAGCTTGAAGGACATTTAGTTCCTAAATTGTGCATAACACCTCATCTTAGTTCCCTGTGAACACTTCTTCCTCTAAACATGCCTGATAACGAGGCAGGGGATCTAAGAGGTGATCTGAATTTCTTAACAGGAGAAGAAGATCCTGAGGATGCAATACAGATTGCACCAAACTTCAGAAGGACAGTCACCATAAGACTATTAGAAAATGGTCTGACACCTAGGGGTGGTAAAATAGTGTTCGTGATTGAGGCACACGAATCAAACAAGACAGAGGTGTTCTATTCATGGGTTACATTCCCAGCAGCAAATGCAATTACAAATACATTTCACTACTATACAGAAGGAGATGCACCAGCGGAATATGCTCCGTTCGAGGACATAGAGGTTCCGCTCACTTACCAGGAACATTTTTACTGGTTTAAAGGCGCCCTACCCCACGTACGAGGAAGAGTAAGATTAGGCCCGCTCGGAGGAGACGGGGCCACATGGCCAATACTAGCGGCTTACACACCGCATCCTGACATTGGAACAATGCCACAGCCAGACTTACTCGTACAACACAGAGATTTAATTAAAATCTACAGAAATCTGACACAATTCGTCATGAGGACTTTAACAATCCAACCTGCACCAGGTGCAGCAAATAGTACTCCAGCTCAGGGTACAGGAAATAAAATTACTCCACAGACATTACACGCGGTAATGGGCAAAATGCCAGCAAAACGCGAACAAATCCCATTCTGGATAGCTCAGAAAATAACTCAGCTTGAGGCAGTAATCCCGAATACTACCACCTATGAAAAACACAGAATTCTAACAATCTGCTTGCCCATGGGGATCACACCACAAGTAGAGGACTGCACCTCTTGGGGTTCAGTCTTTGCTGCCATATATACCAGAACACATGGTATCCCGTCCTTAGCAGTAGTGCCAGACGTATTGAGACAGATACAAAATGAGTACGGAGCAGAAACCTGCCCTTAACTTAGGGATGAAGTTACTAAATAACTTTGACCAGGTATCAGCCATAATACTAGCTAACATTAAGGGGGAAGCAGCTTCAGTGGCGATCCGCCAACGCCTAAGGGAGTTCGGTCCAGTAGATCAACAACACAAACTACCCAAAATCATTGAAACTGCATATGCAGAATTAGGCAGAGACAGTCTAGGTGGGAAAGCATTAAAACCACAACTGGTGGGCAGTCCTGAAAAGGACACTACAAAGCAGATGCCTACTTCTTCTAAAAAGAAGTGGGAAAATAAAAAACAACAACAGTCTAAAGACAGCAGATCTCAATCCAGAGGTAGGTCTCCTCAACAGGAGCCCTCTAAAAGGAGGTATAACCTCAGGAATAGAGATAATATTAAAAAACCTGACAGGTATCAGGATACTGATACACGTTCCTCTCGTTCCTTTCAGGGTTCGTCAAGAAACTCCGAGAGGGAAGGATGGGCAGAACACAGACAAGAGGAGCGTACAAAGTCCAGAGACACGCAACGCGCTGCGGACTACGCACCTAAAAAAGAGGATAAACAAAAACAGAAACCTCAGTTCAAAAAGAAGAAGGTAGCAGGTCTCAAGATCAGACATGCCCAGAATTCTGAGGACACAGTTTCTGAACGGGGAATGGGCTCTGACGATGCTAGACAGCGCGGCAGAAGTAACGATAGCTCGCCAGAACCTGAAGGAATTTCTGGTGACAGCGGAGTTGAGTGAGTTTATCACGGTGGAAACACCTGATACTCGGGTAAGTGTCCCACATAAGTTACATGAGATAACACTCCGGATGGAGGGGGACAAGCCCAGGAAAGTTAAAAGTCTATTTTGGGAAAATTTGTCATCCAGGTATGACATCCTATTAGCAGAGCAAGACTGGCCGCCAGCATTCGTCATGGAGTGCCCAAAGGGAGAAAAGGTAATTTTTCCAGCATTTTCCGACCTCGTTCCCATACATTTAAAACATGCATATGCGCAGGAGTGGGCGGTTGCCCTAGCTCCAGCATTGTACAAAAATCATGCTGGTTGGGATGAGGATTCAACCCACCACGTGATCCCATTAAAAGTTTCCCCAAACGCTCAAAGGCGATACCCTATAAAGCAGGAAGCTAAAAAACAAGTCAGGGAGATCTTAGATCAACTTGAATACCAGGGGGTGATAGAAAATTGCACCTCACCAATGAACAATCCTTTGTTCCCCGTATCAAAGCCTGACAACACATATCGTTTAGTTTTGGATTACCGACATTTAAACACTTGCACAAAGACATTTGCAGTTCAAAATGCACACAGTGCCGCATTAATGAATAACATTGTGCGACAAAAATACAAAACAACACTTGATATCTCAAATGGATTTTTCTGCCAAAGTATAGCGCCTGAAAGCAGATATCTGACCGCATTCAGTGCGTTAGGGTCCCAACGGCATTTTTGCCGACTCCCCTAAGGGTATAAGAATAGCCCGGGCTTGTTTTCAGCAAGGGTAACTGAATTACTACAAAATTTGGATGAAGAAGCATTGTCCTATGTGGATGATATTTATCTGACGGACGATGACTTGCCGAGGCACTTGACCAGGGTGAGCACCATTATTATGGGATTCGCCTCTGAGGGCTATAAATTTAACTTTAAAAAATCAAAAATTGCCCACCTCAGTGTCCTGTTTTTAGGATACGAGCTGTCAAGTGAGGGAAAAAGCCTGGCTGCTAACTTTTTAGAAAAGTGTGCGCTGCTCCAACCTCCAAAATCATTAAAGAATTTACAATCAATTCTGGGATTCCTAAATTTTGGTCGAACATACATTTTGGATTACGCAGAAAGAGTAAAACCTTTCTACGATTTAATAAATCCTGATTTTTCGGTCAGACAATGGACACAGGAACATACAAATATCCTGCGTTCCCTACAGGAAGACATGATAGCTTCTAAACATTTACAGACACGCGTAAACGCACAGAACTTAGTGACCCGAATAATAGCGGGTCAATGCGGGTACACTTATTTAACTTTTAATGAAGGTGAAACAGTACCAATCGCATACAAATCACACTTGTACACAAACGCAGAAATGCGTTTCACTTGAACAGAAAAAATCCTGACAGCAGTGCAGACCGCTGTAGCAAGAGAAAGAGCTCTGGCTCAGGGTAAACGCATAATTGTCGTGACCCCAGTACCAGCTTTAGAAGCTGTTACAAAAGCTAGCATTCCAAATGCGAAAGCCTCACATCCCAGATGGATACAATGGGCTAATTCTCTTACTGCAACGGATGTTGAATACAGATTTGATCCAAGTTTAAAAACACAGGCATTCCTGAAATACGAACAAGAATATCCTCTACCAAATGAAATTTTGCCTCTAGATCAGTATGAATACATTATTTACACTGACGGTTCTGCTAAACCGGCCGTAGGGAGTAAGCAAGCTTACAGCGCAGCGTGTGCGATTGTTAAAGGTCGCATGCACAATGGAAAGTTCCATCCGAGTTGCACTAAAACGCAATCTCTAGGAGACTGCACGGCTCAGTTGGCAGAACTAAAAGCACTGATACTGGCACTTATAAATACGGATCACGAATTCCCCACACTGATTGTGTGTGATTCCTTTTACTGTGTACAGTCGTACAATGAATATCTACATCATTGGGAACAAAACGGGTTCAAAGATGCAAAAGGTGGCACAATTAAGCATAAAATGCTATGGGAACAGGTAGTGGAGTTGAGAAACGAACTACCAAGGGCTCACGTGATACACACACTGAGTCATCAGCGTGATGGCGTTCACGTTGAAGGGAATTCATTGGCTGATGAAGCCGCAAAGGGGGCTGTACGCACAGCGTCCGTAGCTGCAATCACTCGTTCAAGAACGAGAATAGACGGCGAGATAATGGTAGCTGTCAATGCTTCGCGCAAAGGCAGCACAGCAGTACCTAAAACATTTCCACTCAAGTACTCCTACAAGTTAGATGCACAAAACATTCCATATGCTCAGATTCCTGGAGTGGGGGATAGAGTAATACCAAATATGGATCGTAGGTTAGGCTTAATTGTGGCAGCACACGAAGGGAAAGGTTCTGTACATAAGGGACTGAGGGAGACTGTTTCTTTATTGAAAGAACGCTACTGGTGGCCCGTGATGAGAAGGCAGATTAGAGACTATGTCTGGAACTGCGACATCTGCAAGCAGATGGAAGGGTCCACCACAACACGTCCAGTACAGATACCATTATTAGACAGCATTAGATTGTCTGTTCGTGTACGTCCAGCTCAAGTTTCCTCAAGATCTGGCCTCAGCGCTCGGCCGACGCTCGAACTGTTATAAAAAATTTGCGAGTCTTTATCGGCACATACGCAGTTGGCACGTTACATTCTGACCGTGGTCCGGCGTTTAGCTCTCGGGCTTACAAAGAGGCCATGGAAGGAATGGGCGTAGCATTGCGGTACTCCACTCCGTACCATCCTGAGGGAAATTCTGTTGTGGAGAGAAAAAACCGAGACTTAAACTTAAAGCAATCTTTAACAGCTAGGGTATTAGGCAAGGGCGGTAGATGGGTCGATCACCTTTATGGGGTCCAGCGAGCGATCAATAATCAGCCAAGAAGCTCTCTAGGGGGTGTCACTCCTTACGAGGTCCTATTTGGGACAAGAATGTGGGTACCTGATCTTGATTGTGAAGGCACAGTGGCGGATGAAAAACCATTTGATATCCATGATCGTTTGGCTGTTTTACAGGATCTAAATGTATCCAGAACACAACAAAGTAACGTGCTCCAGAAACAGGCCGCCACTGAGGAAGTCAAGGCAGTAACGGCAAGACCTGTCTGGATCCCAAAAGTCGGGGATCTGGTCAGAGAGAAGATTGCTGACAAGAAAGAATTCGGGCCATCCTACAGAAAGCCTGTACCGGTCCTAGCAATCCAAGGCACAAGAACTGTACTTCTGCCACCTCTTGCCGGAAAAAAGGAGAAAAGATTTGTCTCAATCGACTTAATCAAACCACACTATGTGGCCGATACTAAACAGTAGGCCTCGTGGACTCCACAGTAGCAGACGCCCTCCTCTCGCTACAATCCAAGAAGTTCAAACAGAAAGACTCATCACGTTTGAAGAGCCACCTGTACGGAATGAAGGACTAAGCAACAATGTTATGGAACTCGTTCCACTTCAACAAGAAATTCATCTTCAAAATGAAAATCAACTTAACAACCAAGTTGCAATCAGACCGACCACAGACATCTACGTCAACATGCCTCGTCAAGAGCAAAATCCGATTTCAACAAATCCCGATGCAATTCCAACAATTGATCGAACTGCTTCTGGCTATTTCATGAACTTTGATACGTTTTCACTGGATCCAAGTGAGCCGGAAACGACGCCAGGCAAAAAATCACTCACACAGAAACTCAATGACTTTTTGAACTTTTTTAGAAAGACTTACCTGGTGTCACCTTGGATTGAACTATGGTATATCACTGGGATTTTCTTTTTTCTTTTCTGGGTAGGCTTAATAATAACTTTTAGTATGCTTATTAATGGACGATACCTCCAGCAAAGCTCTACAGCCCAAAGAGTCAATTTGATTTTAAAACCACACCAGTCTTCACATCGTGAACCAAGAGACATGTCTTCAGTGAAGATCACAGCAGTTCCTATACCGGACGGTATAGTATGGGACAAGATTGATTATGATGTATTCGGTCCGACTGAACTTTTAAAGCTTAAACATGTATTTAAAATTTCTTTAAGTGATATCATTACCTCCAGTACATTTTCTGATGATTGGGACACTGATACTGTAAACAATTTAATGTCTGATTTAGAAAAAACTGCAGCATTTCCGAACAATGAAATGTTAGAAGGTACTTCAGACTATGATACATTGTACTGTTACCAACATTATGGTCATCATTTCTTGCACAAATCTATAGCACCTAGAAATGTATTTGAATACCACCAGTGGGAACACTGCCCAACACCTCCAAAAGGTAGTTCGCAAACCTTTGCACAGAAATTTCAGCTCAGAAAATTATGTTGACTAACACCAAACAGATTTACTCTGCTTCCTTCATGGCCCAGTTGTCTACACAGGGTTTCGACCTATGGAAGGCCACTATAGATTCAAAATCAATCTGGGGTTCTAGGGCCTGGCAAGTCCAGGGAACAGAAGCGCTTTTTAGAGCATGCCTCATTCCACAACAGATCATATTTCTGAATGAAACTGTGCAACAGACATCCTGTCTTGGACTAGCCAAGAATAAGGAAATGAACACACCTGGGTTTCCTACACCATCACAGATGGGTGGGGGGCAGAATTCAACTACACATGGGGTAAGATTAAATGACATTCTCCAGTACAACAGATCAGATCCTGATTGGACGAAATGGCTGATTTGTCCCATTGACACAAACACCTGTCAACAGAGATTTATGAATACAACCGAAGGGTTTAGTATCCATAGGCCAGATCCACGCTATGTACAGAGACAACACCCAGGGGTAGTGACATCCTATAGTGTTGGGAAGTTGTGCCTTGATTGGCTAGAGACCTCAACACTCACAGAAGTAAAACATCACTTGACCTTACTCACACCTGATGTAGACCTTAGGGATTCTTTACAAGGCCCAAGGAAAACACGTCAGAAACATTTCATATATGCAGGTCTTTATGCCTATTATAATGAAAACTGGAAAATATCCCAACAAGAGGCCGCAGAAAGGATACGGGAGATAGACCGTATTAACTTAGAAAAGGCATTAGCCGTAGTGGATAATGGGTTAACTACTTTGACCTCCAGGATTTACTCCTTAGGCAACATTGTGTCTTCGGCAATCGACATATTAGAACAAGATTTGGCCTTGTTACAGCACGGGCAATCTCATCTACGTTCTATTATGATGTTAAGCTGGACGCTACAATCTTTGCGTGCAGGCTATGTGCCCTGGCGTTTTATAAACACCACGTCTCTGTTTTCAGAATACAATCTAACTGATAAACAGACAGAAATGGCACAGAGGGGAGCCAAATATACAATGCTGCGTATTGAGAAACTGGAAAGGTTACCATTCACTGTAGCCGAATCACCATCAACAGAATGGCTAATTCATGGCCAAATCACTCTGCCGGTCACTACGTTTCAGTTTCAATATTGCCTTGAGCAGAGGCAGGCAGGCAAATATGAAAAAATGGGTAAGGGATACATCAAGGAAACTTGGGAGTTACCATATAGATATCGATGCCGGAATGGGGATCGAGAAGTGTATCTGAGTGGTACAAACTGCAAGAACGCTTTAAGCGGTTCTCTCATGTGTCAGGATATTTCTCTGCACGGAGAATGCAGTGGTTCGGCAGCGAATTTATCTTGTCACATGTCAGGGACCCTAGCGGCCATGATCACGCCGGTTTTCCAGCTGCTCTCAAATGGGAGTTACTTAATGCTAAATGATCAAGGTTGCTGTGGGATGCTTCCGGGCGTCGCCTATCTGGTCACTGTTAACTCCAGGGTTACTTGCTGTATGCAAGTATTGTTTCTGCCACTGAACACAGTCAGGGAGGCGCCGCTATGGCCTTCACTGAATGTTTCTTTCATACAATTTGATACTCTGAGCAGATTGAAAGCCATGCTTTTACAGCAACCCGTGCCCTTAACCTCCGCTCGAGAAACCTATGAACTTCAAGTTGCAAGGACCTCGACTGAGATACAGGCGCTTATACGTACAACCTGCCCCTTTCATTTCTTAGAAATGGTGGGACGTATATTCAATATGTCTGATACGAGCGGTATTGTACACCTATTTAAGACCATAGGGTCAGGACTGTTAAGCACCTTTCAGACAGTCCTCGGAGTAATCCCAAATTTTATACACTCCGTATTGGGAAGCGTATTTGGAGGATTCCCGCTTATCCTATTGCTGGTTGCAGGGGTCCTATTCATAATACTACTGCTACGCAATGGACGGCCCAATTCCCGAGGGAATGGCGAACACGCTCCTGGAGCGGAAATACCGTGAACACATGGTACAACTTCTGGGCATTTCTTGCTTGCGAGAACTCAATGCCTCCTGGTTTCTATCCTTTCGACCAGTCTGGGTGGACTGCATCTTACCTGTGCTTCGATGCCTGCTTTGCGGAGAAGAATGCATGTTGGATCTTTGTCTAACATTTCCATCAGATGCGCCTCCGGACACGGATGCAATGCTGGAACCCCTAAAGGCCCACGCTCTGCGTTGTCCTCAGCGGCTTCCACTTCTGATGAATGCATTCCTTGAGAATCCACAGGTGCCGTTTGCTCCTGCTGGGTTAGGTGACTCCTCCTCAGGCGCCCAAGTAACAACTGCCGCACAAGCTGCCGCAGCACCGACTGTTGGCAGTGCTACATTCCAACTATGTGCGATTGACGTTCTCTGTGAGGCGTTGGATTTGCCGTCTGCAGCAGCTAACACCGATAATATTGTGCTTCCCAGCTAGGACGCTTAATCTTGAATTGGCTCATCGTGTCCTGGGAAAGAATTCGGCTTCTTCACTCGTTTCAAAACAAACTATCTAAATTTGGAACATTTCCTAAAATTGACACTTTCACTTGAGAAAAGCATGGCCTTCTCCTGCTTATGGTAAAGCAACTTTTGTAGAGAAACAATATGGACTTTTTCAAGTGACAACTAGAAATAGCTGAATTTTAACATTTTCTTTTAAACACTCTTTTAACGATTTTTTAAAACCATGTTTTTACTTGCTTTTAAAAATATTTTTAAATTGTCCAGATTTTAAGTATGGTCATTGTTATCCAATTCGGAAGAGGAGTGGGTGTTATGTCCCGTATAGAGGCCCTAATGTAGACCCGTTCATACATGCCCTAAAATGGACGTATTCATATTTGCCCTAATATGGGCATATTCGTACTTGCCCTATTATGGTCATAGCCGCATATGCCCAATTATCGTCATAACTGTACATGTCCTATTATAGTCATGATTCCTTACATAGGCATGATCTTTCACCTACATTGGTCCTTGCTAGTACACAACATGCTCTGAGGGCTGAACGTTATCTATCCTGTGGTTTTGAATACAGCAGGGTTTTTCCCAAACACAGGCCCACACTGTACTCATCCATTATGCATGGCTCTCTAGGAATACACCACCTGCATAATATGTATGTACAAAGTTCACCCCTGACGTCTTCCTCATGTCTAACGACAGACCAATACAAACCATACTGAGGACCGAGACTCTTTAGGGTATAAATACACCACATCTTGCCCCGGTAAGACAGAGGGAACCGAGACTTCCATGCTGACACACTGACCAGAGACGCTGAGGCTCCTGCATGCAGTCGCTCCAGCTGACAGCGGTCTAACACAGCCCTTGCGGGGTGTCCAACTCGAGACCAGGACGGTGTCCCACACTCTCTCTATTCAGGTATGGGGGTTCGACTAAATGCTAGAGGGATTCTTGGCTCCTAGGCTTTTAGACCTACACATATGCTAGGTTGTCATGGGCCTTGATACTCACTTAGCCAGTACTCTCGGGAGCAGAATGATGATAGTTTCTCAATTCCCACCTCAGGCTCCACACGAAGACCAAAAGGTACAGGCAGTCGTGTGAACCCCGTCAGGGGAAAGGGGAAGTGGACAGAGAAGAGACTGCCTAGATCCACTCGGTATCTTCACACTAGCCTTCCTCCTACTTCTTCTCAAGGCGCTTCCTCCTCCTGCTGGTCACCTTATCTTAATGGCTATGTGGGGATACTGTAACAGAGAACACACCATTAATATTCCCTAGCACTCCTCCCAGCCCTTCCTTGACTTCCTCACTCTAACTTCCTTACCCAATTGGTTCTAGGCCTTCGCTCCTCTTCTATTTTCTTTTGTGTGAATAGGTTATCTTCCTAAAGGTGAACAAACCTTGTAAGTATTCTCTTCGCTCTTCTCTTATATTCGCAGCTCTCACTCAATCTCCCACTCTCTCTCTCACTCTGTCTTACTTGTATCTTCTGCTGAATTCCTTTATTATTTCTTCCTCAGGTGAACGAGTACGCTGTCGCAGTCGTCAAGCTGATGAAGCTGATGAAGTCTCTGGACCTGAAGACTCACGGTAAGTGAATTAACCCTAACTGCCTATTGCGAAGTTATTACTAAATTAACACCTAAATCTATCTAATACCGCCGATACTCGAAACGCGCTAACCTACGCCTTGCCTGGCTGAACCACTAACTCTAACTCTGACTAACTAAGAGCTGTTTCCTGAAAAGGTTCCTAACTCTAGAAATGCGTTGGTGAAGTGCGCGGTTTATAATTCAACCGCTGCACTTCACAGCTGAGCAAGTCCTCGCGCCCGGACCCAGGCGCGAGAGACTAGACCGCCAACTTCTCTTGCCTTCCTCCCTGTTGGGAGAACAGAGCGGAATGTCTTCTTATGTGCGATGATCACCCGCGATTGAAGTCGAGCGGGTGATCTTTTTCCAACTGCCTTCCCAGGGACTATAGTGATGCTAAGGAGTTTATGAACTCCCTTTCTCTGAGCCCTGACAGTACCCCCTCGCAAGGTCAAGCCTCCGGGCTGGGGTTTGTGTGGGTATTGTAAGTGAAACACTTTGGTTAAACGTGGTGCATGAACCTCGGACTGTTCCACCCATGATCAATCCTCAGGGCCATAACCCTTCCAGTCCACAAGATAAAAGATTTTTCCTCGCATTAATTTGGCGTCTAAGATTCTTTTTACTTCAAATTCTTCTATTCCTTCAACTAAAAGGGGTTTTTTATGCTTCGACTCCTGTAGGTGGGGTGAAACCTTTTGAGCAGAGAAACATGAAATACTGGATGTATCTTCAACTGTGGGGAAGTGTCAATTTGAAGGCAACAGGGTTCACTACTTGCTCTACAAGAAATGGGCCAACGAAACGTGGTTGAAACTTTCTATTTCCTTTTAATCTTAGATTTCTTGAATTCAGCCAAACCCTGTCCCCTACATGCAAATCTGGTTCTGGCCTTCTTCTTTTGTCAGCATTCTGCTTATAACGTTCCTTAGCTAATGCTAAATTCCTGGTGGCAGACTGGTGTACTTCACTAAGCTGTTTAACTAGATCTTGTGCTTCAGGCACCAACACTTCTTGGGCAGAAATCACAGAATTTGGGTGTCTGCCGTAGTTCAAGTAAAAAGGTGAATACCCAGTGGAGACATTCCTAGCATTGTTATGCGCAAATTCTGCTGTCCAAAGAAGATCGGGCCACTCTCCCTCTTGATCTAGAAGGAACAATCGGAGATACTTCTCAAGCTCCTGATTGGCCCTTTCCGTCTGTCCATCTGTTTGTGGGTGAAAGCTAGTCGAATATCGTGACTCTATGCCCAACTTCTTAGTATAGGCTTTCCAGAAGTGAGACAAAAACTGAGATCCCCTATCCGTAATTAAAACCTTAGGGATGCCATGGATTTTAATCAAACTCTGGTTTAGCTGGGTAGCTATTTGTTTGGCTGAGGCATTCCCCTTCAGGGCGACAAAATGCGCCATCTTAGAAAAGGAGTCCACCATTACAAGGATAGAATTGAAACCCTGACTGGAGGGTAATTCCACAATCAGATCGAGTGTCACAGTGTGCCAAGGACTGGGAGGTGTGGGCAAAGGTCTCAACAACCCCTGAGGTGCTTGTTTATCAGTCTTTCCCATTGCACAAATCTCACAACCCTCTACATGAATTCGAACGTCTTTGGACAGCCCAGGCCACCAGAACTGTCTTTTTAACAATTCCTCTGTTCGATGGATTCCAGGATGTCCAGCCATTGGACTATTATGACACTCAGTTAGCATTTGATGTTGGAGTTCTTGAGTTGGAATAAACAAGGCCTTAGAATGAAACGGTAGCCCATCACGAATTTCACGAGCTGGATTTTCCTTAGCCCATTCTAGCCCTTCTTCTGCAGTCAAGGCTTCTCTAACTCTGTCTTCTAAGGTTTTCTCGACTGTTGCTCCAACGATCTTTGCCTCCGGAATTATCTTCTGTTCACTGATTTGGTTCTTTTTCCATCTGTGTCTATCCGTGATAAGGCATCTGCCTTCCCGTTGTTCTTCCCAGGCCGATAAGTTATCACAAAATCGTAATCGGCGAAGTACAAAGACCACCGAAGCTGACGTGGCGTGAGAGTCCTGGCTGACTTTAAGAACTGAAGATTCCTATGATCTGTAAACACCGTGACCACGTAGCTGGCCCCAAGAAGATGATGTCGCCATTCTTGGAAGGCGTCTTTGATGGCTAGGAGCTCCTTATCGGAAATGGTATAGTTCACTTCTGCTGATTGCAACTTCCTGGAATGGTACGCTACCGGGTGCAACTGGCCAGTATCTTTGTGCCTCTGTGAGAGCACCCCTCCAATGGCTTGTTCAGAAGCATCCGTTTCCACGTAAAAGGGTTGAGTTGGGTCTGCGTGTAATAAAATGGGTGCAGTCGTGAAACTTTTCTTTAGAAACTGGAAGGCTTCTCCTGCCTCAGCAGTCCATTGAAAAGGAACTCCTTTTCGTAGCAATTTGGTGATGGGAGCCACCTTCAAGGAAAAGTCTCGGATAAACCTTCGATAGAAATTCGCAAATCCAATGAAACTCTGTACTTCTTTCACAGAGGTCGGCGGAGGCCAATTCAGAACCGCTTCAATTTTTTTTACATCCATGGTTAGCCCTTCAGGTGCTATCACAAATCCCAGGAAATCCACCGAAGTGACTCCAAAAGCACGCTTTTCCAGTTTCACGTAAAGATCGTTTTCCTTTAAGCAGCGTAAGACCTTTTTCACTTGATTTTGATGTTCTTCTTCAGAGGAAGAGTAGATAAAAATTTTGTCGATATACACAATTACGCATTGATCAATGAACTCCTTCAAAACATCGTTAATGAAGTATTGGAAGGCCGCTGGGGCGTTACTTAAGCCGTAAGGCATGACTTGGTACTCAAACAATCCATACTTCGTTCTGAATGCTGTCTTCCATTCGTCTCCACTTCGCACTCTGATTAAGTGATAAGCCCCCTGCAGATCTAATTTAGTAAATATTTTTGCATCTTTTAATTGATCTAGCAGTACGGAAATTAGGGGCAGTGGATATCGATTTTTGATGGTAATCTTGTTCAAGGCGCGATAGTCTATACACGTCCTCAGATTCCCATCCCGTTTCGGAACGAAAAACAGAGGAGATGAGACGGGGGATTGTGACGGTCGGATGAATCCGTTTTCCAAGTATGTTTGAATGTAATCCTTAAGATGACGATTCTCAGGTTCTGTGAGCGCATAAATCCGACTACATGGAAGGTTGGATCCAGGTTCCAAAATCGATCTTGCAGTCGTAGGACCGATGCGGAGGCAGCCTTTTCGATTCCTTTTCACTGAACACTCGAGAGAACTCCTGATACTCTTCAGGTAAGGTAACTGTCTGAACTGCACACACCATCCTTTTTTCACATAGTGAGGTTGCTGGGTTCTCTTTTTGCTCATTCCGTTTCTCCTCAAAGCAATGTTTCAAACAATAACTAGAGTCAAACTTCACGGTTCTTTCACTCCAGTTAATTGCTGGATTATGTTCCGTCAACCAGGGAAGACCCAAAATAATTCCGAACTGCGGGGCATCAATTAAGTTGAATTGAATCTCCTCCCTTGCCAGGTAGGTCGCTCCCCCACCACACAGCTCTGCCTGTGTTGTCTGCCCGCTGCTTCTGCAGGTAAGATCGCCCTCCGCTTGTGGCCCCGGTGCCCGTATTTTCTGCTTGTCTCCCCATTTTCCTTTCTGTGCCCCTCGCTGCCCCATTGTCGTTGTGCCCGTGATTTTGTCTGCCTTTCTCCCCTTTTTCCTTCTGTGCCCCTCGCTGCCCCATTGTCGTTGTGCCCGTGATTTTGTCTGCCTTTCTCCCCTTTTCCCTTCTGTGCCCCTCGCTGCCCCATTGTCGTTGTGCCCGTGATTTTGTCTGCCTTTCTCCCCTTTTTCCTTCTGTGCCCCTCGCTGCCCCATTGTCGTTGTGCCCGTGATTTTGTCTGCCTTTCTCCCCTTTTTCCTTCTGTGCCCCTCGCTGCCCCATTGTCGTTGTGCCCGTGATTTTGTCTGCCTTTCTCCCCTTTTTCCTTCTGTGCCCCTCGCTGCCCCATTGTCGTTGTGCCCGTGATTTTGTCTGCCTTTCTCCCCTTTTTCCTTCTGTGCCCCTCGCTGCCCCATTGTCGTTGTGCCCGTGATTTTGTCTGCCTTTCTCCCCTTTTTCCTTCTGTGCCCCTCGCTGCCCCATTGTCGTTGTGCCCGTGATTTTGTCTGCCTTTCTCCCCTTTTTCCTTCTGTGCCCCTCGCTGCCCCATTGTCGTTGTGCCCGTGATTTTGTCTGCCTTTCTCCCCTTTTCCCTTCTGTGCCCCTCGCTGCCCCATTGTCGTTGTGCCCGTGATTTTGTCTGCCTTTCTCCCCTTTTTCCTTCTGTGCCCTCGCTGCCCCATTGTCGTTGTGCCCGTGATTTTGTCTGCCTTTCTCCCCTTTTTCCTTCTGTGCCCCTCGCTGCCCCATTGTCGTTGTGCCCGTGATTTTGTCTGCCTTTCTCCCCTTTTCCCTTCTGTGCCCCTCGCTGCCCCATTGTCGTTGTGCCCGTGATTTTGTCTGCCTTTCTCCCCTTTTTCCTTCTGTGCCCCTCGCTGCCCCATTGTCGTTGTGCCCGTGATTTTGTCTGCCTTTCTCCCCTTTTTCCTTCTGTGCCCCTCGCTGCCCCATTGTCGTTGTGCCCGTGATTTTGTCTGCCTTTCTCCCCTTTTTCCTTCTGTGCCCCTCGCTGCCCCATTGTCGTTGTGCCCGTGATTTTGTCTGCCTTTCTCCCCTTTTTCCTTCTGTGCCCCTCGCTGCCCCATTGTCGTTGTGCCCGTGATTTTGTCTGCCTTTCTCCCCTTTTTCCTTCTGTGCCCCTCGCTGCCCCATTGTCGTTGTGCCCGTGATTTTGTCTGCCTTTCTCCCCTTTTTCCTTCTGTGCCCCTCGCTGCCCCATTGTCGTTGTGCCCGTGATTTTGTCTGCCTTTCTCCCCTTTTTCCTTCTGTGCCCCTCGCTGCCCCATTGTCGTTGTGCCCGTGATTTTGTCTGCCTTTCTCCCCTTTTTCCTTCTGTGCCCCTCGCTGCCCCATTGTCGTTGTGCCCGTGATTTTGTCTGCCTTTCTCCCCTTTTTCCTTCTGTGCCCCTCGCTGCCCCATTGTCGTTGTGCCCGTGATTTTGTCTGCCTTTCTCCCCTTTTTCCTTCTGTGCCCCTCGCTGCCCCATTGTCGTTGTGCCCGTGATTTTGTCTGCCTTTCTCCCCTTTTTCCTTCTGTGCCCCTCGCTGCCCCATTGTCGTTGTGCCCGTGATTTTGTCTGCCTTTCTCCCCTTTTTCCTTCTGTGCCCCTCGCTGCCCCATTGTCGTTGTGCCCGTGATTTTGTCTGCTTTCCCCCCATTTCCTTTCTGTGCCCCCGCTGCCTCTCGCCATTCCCGCCGCTGCGTCCCTGCGGCCCGCCCCCTGACTGCCCATTCGCTGCCCCTGCCTCCCGCCTCCCAGCTGCTCCTCCCTCCCACCTCCCCATAAATGGCGGCCGCTGCGCGGCGAGGAGAGCGACCCTTGACCTTGCCAGGTAGGTCGCTCCCCCACCACACAGCTCCGCCTGTGTTGTCTGCCCGCTGCTTCTGCAGGTAAGATCGCCCTCCGCTTGTGGCCCCGGTGCCCGTATTTTCTGCTTGTCTCCCCATTTTCCTTTCTGTGCCCCTCGCTGCCCCATTGTCGTTGTGCCCGTGATTTTGTCTGCCTTTCTCCCCTTTTTCCTTCTGTGCCCCTCGCTGCCCCATTGTCGTTGTGCCCGTGATTTTGTCTGCCTTTCTCCCCTTTTTCCTTCTGTGCCCCTCGCTGCCCCATTGTCGTTGTGCCCGTGATTTTGTCTGCCTTTCTCCCCTTTTTCCTTCTGTGCCCCTCGCTGCCCCATTGTCGTTGTGCCCGTGATTTTGTCTGCCTTTCTCCCCTTTTTCCTTCTGTGCCCCTCGCTGCCCCATTGTCGTTGTGCCCGTGATTTTGTCTGCCTTTCTCCCCTTTTTCCTTCTGTGCCCCTCGCTGCCCCATTGTCGTTGTGCCCGTGATTTTGTCTGCCTTTCTCCCCTTTTTCCTTCTGTGCCCCTCGCTGCCCCATTGTTGTGCCCGTGATTTTGTCTGCCTTTCTCCCCTTTTTCCTTCTGTGCCCCTCGCTGCCCCATTGTCGTTGTGCCCGTGATTTTGTCTGCCTTTCTCCCCTTTTTCCTTCTGTGCCCCTCGCTGCCCCATTGTCGTTGTGCCCGTGATTTTGTCTGCCTTTCTCCCCTTTTTCCTTCTGTGCCCCTCGCTGCCCCATTGTCGTTGTGCCCGTGATTTTGTCTGCCTTTCTCCCCTTTTTCCTTCTGTGCCCCTCGCTGCCCCATTGTCGTTGTGCCCGTGATTTTGTCTGCCTTTCTCCCCTTTTTCCTTCTGTGCCCCTCGCTGCCCCATTGTCGTTGTGCCCGTGATTTTGTCTGCCTTTCTCCCCTTTTTCCTTCTGTGCCCCTCGCTGCCCCATTGTCGTTGTGCCCGTGATTTTGTCTGCCTTTCTCCCCTTTTTCCTTCTGTGCCCCTCGCTGCCCCATTGTCGTTGTGCCCGTGATTTTGTCTGCTTTCCCCCATTTCCTTTCTGTGCCCCCGCTGCCTCTCGCCATTCCCGCCGCTGCGTCCCCTGCGGCCCCGCCCCCTGACTGCCCATTCGCTGCCCCTGCCTCCCGCCTCCCAGCTGCTCCTCCCTCCCACCTCCCCATAAATGGCGGCCGCTGCGCGGTGAGGAGAGCGACCCTTGACCTTGCCAGGTAGGTCGCTCCCCACCACACAGCTCCGCCTGTGTTGTCTGCCCGCTGCTTCTGCAGGTAAGATCGCCCTCCGCTTGTGGCCCCGGTGCCCGTATTTTCTGCTTGTCTCCCCATTTTCCTTTCTGTGCCCCTCGCTGCCCCATTGTCGTTGTGCCCGTGATTTTGTCTGCCTTTCTCCCCTTTTTCCTTCTGTGCCCCTCGCTGCCCCATTGTCGTTGTGCCCGTGATTTTGTCTGCCTTTCTCCCCTTTTCCCTTCTGTGCCCCTCGCTGCCCCATTGTCGTTGTGCCCGTGATTTTGTCTGCCTTTCTCCCCTTTTTCCTTCTGTGCCCCTCGCTGCCCCATTGTCGTTGTGCCCGTGATTTTGTCTGCCTTTCTCCCCTTTTTCCTTCTGTGCCCCTCGCTGCCCCATTGTCGTTGTGCCCGTGATTTTGTCTGCCTTTCTCCCCTTTTTCCTTCTGTGCCCCTCGCTGCCCCATTGTCGTTGTGCCCGTGATTTTGTCTGCCTTTCTCCCCTTTTTCCTTCTGTGCCCCTCGCTGCCCCATTGTCGTTGTGCCCGTGATTTTGTCTGCCTTTCTCCCCTTTTTCCTTCTGTGCCCCTCGCTGCCCCATTGTCGTTGTGCCCGTGATTTTGTCTGCCTTTCTCCCCTTTTTCCTTCTGTGCCCCTCGCTGCCCCATTGTCGTTGTGCCCGTGATTTTGTCTGCCTTTCTCCCCTTTTTCCTTCTGTGCCCCTCGCTGCCCCATTGTCGTTGTGCCCGTGATTTTGTCTGCCTTTCTCCCCTTTTTCCTTCTGTGCCCCTCGCTGCCCCATTGTCGTTGTGCCCGTGATTTTGTCTGCCTTTCTCCCCTTTTTTCCTACTGTGCCCCTCGCTGCCCCATTGTCGTTGTGCCCGTGATTTTGTCTGCCTTTCTCCCCTTTTTCCTTCTGTGCCCCTCGCTGCCCCATTGTCGTTGTGCCCGTGATTTTGTCTGCCTTTCTCCCCTTTTTCCTTCTGTGCCCCTCGCTGCCCCATTGTCGTTGTGCCCGTGATTTTGTCTGCCTTTCTCCCCTTTTTCCTTCTGTGCCCCTCGCTGCCCCATTGTCGTTGTGCCCGTGATTTTGTCTGCCTTTCTCCCCTTTTTCCTTCTGTGCCCCTCGCTGCCCCATTGTCGTTGTGCCCGTGATTTTGTCTGCCTTTCTCCCTTTTTCCTTCTGTGCCCCTCGCTGCCCCATTGTCGTTGTGCCCGTGATTTTGTCTGCCTTTCTCCCCTTTTTCCTTCTGTGCCCCTCGCTGCCCCATTGTCGTTGTGCCCGTGATTTTGTCTGCCTTTCTCCCCTTTTTCCTTCTGTGCCCCTCGCTGCCCCATTGTCGTTGTGCCCGTGATTTTGTCTGCCTTTCTCCCCTTTTTCCTTCTGTGCCCCTCGCTGCCCCATTGTCGTTGTGCCCGTGATTTTGTCTGCCTTTCTCCCCTTTTTCCTTCTGTGCCCCTCGCTGCCCCATTGTCGTTGTGCCCGTGATTTTGTCTGCCTTTCTCCCCTTTTTCCTTCTGTGCCCCTCGCTGCCCCATTGTCGTTGTGCCCGTGATTTTGTCTGCTTTCCCCCCCATTTCCTTTCTGTGCCCCCGCTGCCTCTCGCCATTCCCGCCGCTGCGTCCCCTGCGGCCCCGCCCCCCTGACTGCCCATTCGCTGCCCCTGCCTCCCGCCTCCCAGCTGCTCCTCCCTCCCACCTCCCCATAAATGGCGGCCGCTGCGCGGTGAGGAGAGCGACCCTTGACCTTGCCAGGTAGGTCGCTCCCCCACAGCTCCGCCTGTGTTGTCTGCCCGCTGCTTCTGCAGGTAAGATCGCCCTCCGCTTGTGGCCCCGGTGCCTGTATTTTCTGCTTGTCTCCCCATTTTCCTTTCTGTGCCCCTCGCTGCCCCATTGTCGTTGTGCCCGTGATTTTGTCTGCCTTTCTCCCCTTTTTCCTTCTGTGCCCCTCGCTGCCCCATTGTCGTTGTGCCCGTGATTTTGTCTGCCTTTCTCCCCTTTTTCCTTCTGTGCCCCTCGCTGCCCCATTGTCGTTGTGCCCGTGATTTTGTCTGCCTTTCTCCCCTTTTTCCTTCTGTGCCCCTCGCTGCCCCATTGTCGTTGTGCCCGTGATTTTGTCTGCCTTTCTCCCCTTTTTCCTTCTGTGCCCTCGCTGCCCCATTGTCGTTGTGCCCGTGATTTTGTCTGCCTTTCTCCCCTTTTCCTTCTGTGCCCCTCGCTGCCCCATTGTCGTTGTGCCCGTGATTTTGTCTGCCTTTCTCCCCTTTTTCCTTCTGTGCCCCTCGCTGCCCCATTGTCGTTGTGCCCGTGATTTTGTCTGCCTTTCTCCCTTTTTCCTTCTGTGCCCCTCGCTGCCCCATTGTCGTTGTGCCCGTGATTTTGTCTGCCTTTCTCCCCTTTTTCCTTCTGTGCCCTCGCTGCCCCATTGTCGTTGTGCCCGTGATTTTGTCTGCTTTCCCCCATTTCCTTTCTGTGCCCCCGCTGCCTCTCGCCATTCCCGCCGCTGCGTCCCTGCGGCCCCGCCCCTGACTGCCCATTCGCTGCCCCTGCCTCCCGCCTCCCAGCTGCTCCTCCCTCCCACCTCCCCATAAATGGCGGCCGCTGCGCGGTGAGGAGAGCGACCCTTGACCTTGCCAGGTAGGTCGCTCCCCCACCACACAGCTCCGCCTGTGTTGTCTGCCCGCTGCTTCTGCAGGTAAGATCGCCCTCCGCTTGTGGCCCCGGTGCCCGTATTTTCTGCTTGTCTCCCCATTTTCCTTTCTGTGCCCCTCGCTGCCCCATTGTCGTTGTGCCCGTGATTTTGTCTGCCTTTCTCCCCTTTTTCCTTCTGTGCCCCTCGCTGCCCCATTGTCGTTGTGCCCGTGATTTTGTCTGCCTTTCTCCCTTTTTCCTTCTGTGCCCCTCGCTGCCCCATTGTCGTTGTGCCCGTGATTTTGTCTGCCTTTCTCCCCTTTTTCCTTCTGTGCCCCTCGCTGCCCCATTGTCGTTGTGCCCGTGATTTTGTCTGCCTTTCTCCCCTTTTTCCTTCTGTGCCCCTCGCTGCCCCATTGTCGTTGTGCCCGTGATTTTGTCTGCCTTTCTCCCCTTTTTCCTTCTGTGCCCCTCGCTGCCCCATTGTCGTTGTGCCCGTGATTTTGTCTGCCTTTCTCCCCTTTTTCCTTCTGTGCCCCTCGCTGCCCCATTGTCGTTGTGCCCGTGATTTTGTCTGCTTTCCCCCCCATTTCCTTTCTGTGCCCCCGCTGCCTCTCGCCATTCCCGCCGCTGCGTCCCTGCGGCCCCGCCCCCCTGACTGCCCATTCGCTGCCCCTGCCTCCCGCCTCCCAGCTGCTCCTCCCTCCCACCTCCCCATAAATGGCGGCCGCTGCGCGGCCGCGCCTAAGGCAAGCCCATCTGCGCCCGTCCGCCACTGGACCGCGCCCAGCGCCAGAACCCCTGGATCCCACCGATGCAACACCACTCGACGGACCTACGACGCCGCCACACTCACCGCACTCAATGCCGGCCGGAACCCTGCCTGCTACCGAGCCTCACCGAGACGCACCCACGGTCCCTTCACCTGCCAAACCTGCCGATTCACCTGCCCCCGGACGTGCACCACCTCCGCCAAGTCGAGCACCAGCAGCAACCACCTGAAATGCATCCTGCTGAACACCCGCTCCGTCCACAGGCACGCCGTGGAACTCTGGGACCTGCTCGACGCAACAGCACCGGACATCGCCTTCCTCACCGAAACCTGGATGAACGCCTCCTCAGCGCCCGACATCGCCATAGCCATCCCGGACGGATACAAGATCACCCGGAGGGACCGCGTCAACCAGACGGGAGGAGGCATCGCCATCGTACACAAGAACACCATCCGCATCTCGACTAACTCCGACGAGACCTTCACCGCCGCCGAACACCTACACTTCCAGATACACACTGACCCCAAGACCACCCTCCGAGGCACCCTCATCTACAGACCCCCGGGACCACGCACACTATTCAGCGAAGACATCGCAGACTTCATCAGCCCGCACGCCATGCCCTCCGCCGACTACATCCTCCTAGGGGACCTCAACTTCCACCTGGAGAACAACAACGACAGAAACACCACCGCCCTGCTGGACAACCTCGCCAACCTCGGACTCAAGCAACTGGTGAACACGCCCACCCACTACGCCGGCCACACGCTTGACCCCGTCTTCTCGTCCAGCAAGCACATCTCCTTCAGCCACGCCACCGGACTCCACTGGACCGACCACAGCTGCGTCCACTTCAGCTTCAGAAAGACTGCGACCCACCACCACCCGCAACAGGCTCCCCGCCGGAGCTGGAGCAAGATCACCGCCGAGCAGCTCACCGCCTCCCTCAGCCAGAACACACCCACCAACACAACGGACCCAAACGAAGCAGCCAGCAACCTCGCCAAGTGGCTGACCGCCTGCGCCGACGACCTCGCACCACTAAAAACCCTCCCAGCAGACCCGGAAGCAAGAAAACCCCTTGGTTCACCAACGAACTCAAGGAATCCAAGAAGAACTGCCGCACTCTCGAGAAAACCTGGCGACTCGACCAGACCACAGACAACAGGACCGCCCTCAAGCACGCCACCCGCAAACACCACCAGCTGATCCGTGCCACCAAGAAGTCGGCACTCAAAGAACGACTGGACAACAACGCCCATGACAGCAAGGAACTTTTCAGCATCGTCAAAGAGTTCTCCAACCCCAGCGCCGGAAACAACGACATCACCCCCTCGCAAGACCTCTGCAACTCACTCTCCGCGTTCTTCCACCGCAAGATCACCGACATACATAACAGCTTCGACGCACAAACCACGCACCCTACCGCCGAACCAACGCCCGCCACCACCACCCTCTGCAACTGGACCCCGATCAGCACCGAAGACACCACCCGCACGATGAACTCTATCCACTCCGGATCACCAACCGACCCCTGCCCACACCACGTCTTCAACAAAGCCGACGCCACCATCGCACCCCATCTCCGGGACATCATCAACTCCTCCTTCCACACCGCCACCTTCCCGGAGAGCTGGAAGCACGCCGAGCTTACCGCCCTCCTGAAGAAACCAACGGCGGACCCCACCGACCTCAAGAACTACCGTCCCATCTCGCTCCTTCCGTTTCCGGCCAAAGTCATCGAGAAGACCGTCAACAGACAGCTTGCCGCCTTCCTCGAGACGAATGGATCCCTCGACCCCTCGCAGTCCGGGTTTCGGGCCAACCACAGCACCGAGACCGCCCTTATCGCAGCCACCGACGACATCAGAACCCTAACCGACAACGGGGAAACAGCTGCCCTCATCCTCTTGGACCTCTCCGCGGCGTTCGACACCGTCTGCCACCGCACCCTAGTGAAGCGCCTCAGCAACATCGGAATCCGAGAGAAAGCACTGGAATGGATCATCTCGTTCCTCGCCGGAAGAACCCAGAGAGTCCGCCTCCCCCGTTCAGATCCGAAGCCACCGAAGTCATCTGCGGCGTTCCACAAGGATCTTCACTCAGCCCAACCCTCTTCAACGTCTACATGAGCCCCCTCGCAGCCATCGCACGCCAACACAACCTCAACATCATCTCCTACGCCGACGACACCCAGCTGATCCTCTCCCTCACCAACGACCCCACCACCGCCAGAGCCAACCTACACGACGGGATGAGAGACGTCGCCGACTGGATGAGGAACAGCCGCCTTAAACTGAACTCAGACAAGACGGAAGTCCTCATCCTGGGCTCATCACCCTCCGCCTGGGACGACTCCTGGTGGCCCCCGGCCCTGGGCACCGCGCCCAAGCCAATGGACCACGCACGCAACCTGGGCTTCATCCTGGACTCCTCCCTGTCGATGACCAGACAAGTCAACGCCGTCTCATCTTCATGCTTCAACACCCTGCGCATGCTCCGCAAGATCTTCAGATGGATCCCCACTGAAACCAGGAAGACCGTCACCCAGGCACTCGTCACCAGCCGACTGGACTATGGGAACACCCTCTACGCCGGAACCACAGCCAAACTTCAAAAAGACTCCAGCGCATCCAGAACGCCTCCGCACGACTCATCCTGGACATCCCCGACACAGCCACATCACCGGACACCTGAAAGACCTGCACTGGCTCCCCGTCAGCAAGAGAATCACGTTCAGACTCCTCACCCACGCACACAAGGCCCTCCACGACCTGGGCCCAAAGTACCTCAACGACCGCATGACCTTCTACACGCCCACACGCCAGCTACGATCAACCAGCCACGCCTCGCCACCGTACCACGCATCCGCAGAACCACCGCCGGAGGAAGATCCTTCTCCTACCTGGCAGCCAAGACCTGGAACTCCCTCCCCACTCACCTTCGGCGAACCCAGGACCATCTCTCCTTCAGGAAGCAGCTCAAGACCTGGCTGTTCGAGCAGTAACTTACCCCCTCCCCCAGCGCCTTGAGACCCTCCCGGGTGAGTAGCGCGCTCTATAAATGCCGTGATTGATTGATTGATTGCTCCCTATGACCTTCACTGGAGATGAGTTCCACAATTTCCGTTTGGCAGGTGATTGGGCCGGAGGACAAGTTGGTTCCATCTACGGCCCTTACGGCTTCAATTCTTTCCTTGGGTAACGATCTCAACCCGACCTTTGAGGCATACTTAAGGTCGCAGAAGTTCCCTGTAGCTCCAGAATCTAGCATCACCACCACGGATAGTTCACAATCGCGGAATTTCAGAGTCATAGTTAGAATGAGGTGTGGAGCGGAAGATTGTAGGGTGTTTGCTATTAAATGAGGATGCGGAGTTGTATTCTTGCTTGCAACCACCAGCCCAACTCCTTCTACTGGTGGTGCTGAGAGTTTTCCTTCTTGTAGATTTTGGGCCTCTTGGGGCATTCCTTCACGAAATGTCCACTGATTCCGCAATAGAGACATAAATTATTTTGTCTTCTTTTTCTTTTTCTTCTCTTGAAAGTGGCCCTCTAATGGTACCTATTTGCATAGGTTCGTCACTGTTTTCCTTTCCTCCAGGTTTAGCCAATTCAGTCCTTGCTCGGTCAAAGCGCGGAACACTTGGTCGGAATTCGCGTCTTCTTTCCCCCTTCCTCTCGGTTTGTCTATAATCTATCTCCAACACCAAGTCTATCAGGGCGGACACCTCATTGGGGCGGTTAGGAATCTGTGACAAGGTATCTTTTAAATCATCTTTCAACCCTCGATAAAACAGAGCGGCCCTTTTTGACTCTGGCCAGTCCGTTTCTACAACTAACTTGTTGAATTGTGCCAGGTAGGTGACTAGTTCTCGATTTCCTTGCCTCAATTCCAACAATTCATTATCGGTGGCCTGAGCTACCTTCCGACGATCAAAAATTCGTAGGAACTCCTTCTTGAATTCCTCAAAGTCATATAGAATGGGTGAATCTTGCGAAACCAGAGGCATTGACCATGAGGCCGCATCTCCATTGAGGTAAGATAAAATGAAGGCAATTCTAGACTGTGCATCTGGGAAGACTGTGGGTCGGCACATGAAATGTAATGAGCACTGGGTCAAAAAGACTTGAGCCTTTTGGGGATCCCCACCAAAACGCTCTGGAGGAGCCAAAGGAATAACGGGAGCCAGTGAATGTACCACCTGAGTGGTGGATCCAGCACTGGCAGATGACCCTTGATTAAACATACTAGTTCTTGAGGGAAGTGAATGAAACTTATCCTCTGACCCATCTCGCCTTAACTGGGCAGCCATTTCTTTCGTCTCACGTCTGGTAGCCTCCATCTCAAATTTTATAACCTTATTCTCCTCCCTCACTGCCAATAATTCCTGTTGAATTTCCTTAAGGACATTACCCAAATTTTTTAAGTCCAAGCCTTCCGCCATTCTGCTCAGGTGAGTAAAGTCCGTGGGCACTTCACTCTGTCATGGGCCTTGATACTCACTTAGCCAGTACTCTCGGGAGCAGAATGATGATAGTTTCTCAATTCCCACCTCAGGCTCCACACGAAGACCAAAAGGTACAGGCAGTCGTGTGAACCCCGTCAGGGGAAAGGGGAAGTGGACAGAGAAGAGACTGCCTAGATCCACTCGGTATCTTCACACTAGCCTTCCTCCTACTTCTTCTCAAGGCGCTTCCTCCTCCTGCTGGTCACCTTATCTTAATGGCTATGTGGGGATACTGTAACAGAGAACACACCATTAATATTCCCCTAGCACTCCTCCCAGCCCTTCCTTGACTTCCTCACTCTAACTTCCTTACCCAATTGGTTCTAGGCCTTCGCTCCTCTTCTATTTTCTTTTGTGTGAATAGGTTATCTTCCTAAAGGTGAACAAACCTTGTAAGTATTCTCTTCGCTCTTCTCTTATATTCGCAGCTCTCACTCAATCTCCCACTCTCTCTCTCACTCTGTCTTACTTGTATCTTCTGCTGAATTCCTTTATTATTTCTTCCTCAGGTGAACGAGTACGCTGTCGCAGTCGTCGAGCTGATGAAGCTGATGAAGTCTCTGGACCTGAAGACTCACGGTAAGTGAATTAACCCTAACTGCCTATTGCGAAGTTATTACTAAATTAACACCTAAATCTATCTAATACCGCCGATACTCGAAACGCGCTAACCTACGCCTTGCCTGGCTGAACCACTAACTCTAACTCTGACTAACTAAGAGCTGTTTCCTGAAAAGGTTCCTAACTCTAGAAATGCGTTGGTGAAGTGCGCGGTTTATAATTCAACCGCTGCACTTCACAGCTGAGCAAGTCCTCGCGCCCGGACCCAGGCGCGAGAGACTAGACCGCCAACTTTTCTTGCCTTCCTCCCTGTTGGGAGAACAGAGCGGAATGTCTTCTTATGTGCGATGATCACCCGCGATTGAAGTCGAGCGGGTGATCTTTTTCCAACTGCCTTCCCAGGGACTATAGTGATGCTAAGGAGTTTATGAACTCCCTTTCTTTGAGCCCTGACAGTGGTACACTCAGGTACATCTAGTTTGGCATCGTAGGAGTACGCGCATTTGCATAATGCTTTTATATTCATGTATGTATTCATGATTATCGCAATATGGTAGAACTGTTCTATCCCTTTGCTTTTATCGTACTGCTGATAATATATCTCTGCTATTGTCTGCTGGTTGCCGCAGCATATATATTTTACACTAGAATAACAACTGTTCAATAAATACTTATTGAAACGCCCGACTGTTTATTCTGTGTAACTCTCTCTGAGACAAACCGAATAAGTAAGCACGAGTGACTGAGCGAAAGGTAGTACATTGTTTCCACGATTCTGTGGAATTTGGGTTGTCATGATCTAAGGTTGCCAGAAACTAATCTCTCCCCGAGAGGAGGAGATTCTAGTGGCACTGTGAGCTAGCTAATGCAAACCAGGCTAACATACGCGGTGGGGGTGCTCAGAGTTAGTCTGCCACCAAGCCCACAGTATATGTTATCCAAACGCGCAGGTCCTGCAGGGGTACCAAAGGAACTACACAACAGTTTCATTGGTCCCTACAAAATCATAAAAGTGGTTAATCCTGTAGCCATGAAATTGGAACTTCCATCCGGTTTTTCATGTGTCTTTATTGGAACCATTGGTATCAAGGATGAGATCACCTGTCCAACCCCGTAGTGGTTGATAATGAGCCTGAATATGAAATAGGGGCTATTGTGGATTCCCGTACAGTGAGACGTAAACTGCAATATTTGGTCAATTGGAAGGGGTATGGTCCGGAGCAACGGACATGGGAACCCGATGGACATGTCCATGCCCTAGATTGTTGCGTCTGTTCCATAGACGATATCCTGGGAAACCCAAACCTGTTGGGGGAAACCTGGGGGGGTGTACTGTCAGGCTTGCTCCGTGCCCGATTGTGTGTGCAAACGGGGTGGAGAAAGCACAGCATAAAGATGGCGGGCACGGGCGAAAGAGCACTTCGCGTTTTAGTTGACGTGGTGTATCTTCCACCCTGCCCTTTCACCTACCTGTTGCTTCCGGGTCACTCCACGTCGCGGTCGGCGTTCCTTCGTTGGGCCACAGTGCGGCGGCTCATTTTCTTCCCTCTACGGATCTGTTTCATTTCGCCAGTTGTCAGCGTCAGCGGTAAGTCCTGGCTAATCCTTGACATACCTGTGGAAAAAGAAAGGATTACAAAACCTCTAAAGAATCAACACTTACCAGCAAGTCGGTAACGCGCTCTGTGTATGATTTATTGTGTGTTTTTCTTATCTGATGTATTCTTCACGGCGCTTGGGGATCGCATTTTCTTAAGTGCATTCCTTAAAGCTGTATGAAAGAAAACAACAAACAAAGGATTAGTTAATCCTGAAGTTAAGGATCTAATCCCTATTCTTTAGCCTTGCACCTTTTTGTGTTTATATTCTAGGAAGATTTCCCTTTTGGGAATGTATTGTTTTTGGTTTTACTTTTTGGCATGGATATTTGTTTTTGGGCTATCATTGATTCTCTACTGTATGATCATAGGTTAGTGTATTTGATAGTACATTACATATATATAGGTGCTCTGCTCTAAGTACACAAACACCTTCTTTTCCTCTCTTACTCATGTAGATGGTAATCTGATCCTGCATCTACCACCATTATATCATTAGTCGAAGAGGGGAATTTAAAAGGTAGTTACTTACTGACTGTGAATACTTTTATAACAGAAGTGCATGGTATTATATATCGAACTCCTATACATACATTAACAAGTCAACTCTTTTCCTTACATACAGCAATCACATAGAAAGATCCAGAAGCTTACCATTCATCACTGAATGCGCTGTGGATGTGTGCCTTTTCTCTTCCTTGTTTTTCCCTCTTCCCCATTTCACCATTTCTGGCTTTGACTTTGTTGGGCATTATTGGTGGGTGAGGGTAGTTGGGATCTCACTTCGAAACTTGCATCTCGCCCCTGCAGTGAGAATTACACAGATGGGCAGTAGGGTGTCCTTCTGTCGTATCCACAGAGCCAGGAGTGTACTGAAGAGTGAATCTGACGGGTCCCCTTTTTATACCTGGTGCATACTTTGAAGTGGGAAATGCTTCTAGAGCTTCCCCCCAACTGAGGTGTCTGGAATTTCCTGCCTCCCTGCCCTGGTCCCAGTCTGTCTGGGGGCACAATAGGCTAGTGTGAAGTCCTTTGTTTGTGAGATGGGCCAGTGCTTTTGAAGCGCACGTGTGGTAGGTGGCAGCTTCGACCTTCCCCCCCATTAAGTCAGGATGCCCCATCCTGCCAACTTCCAGACCCTCCACTGTGATGCTGTCTAGGAGGAATACACAAAGGTCAACTGCCAACTACATCTAGTCATGTGACTCAGGAACATGCTAAAGGCACCAAATGGTTAGGACAAGAAAATACCAACTTTCTAAAAGTGGCATTTTCAGATTTATGACTTAATATCCAGCTTTAGCATAAAAGAGGGTTTTAAATTACAATTCATCAGAAACAGAACATGACTTCCTACCTACTCACAATCAAAGGTTATCACTTATTATGTGTAATAAGGTAACCCAATGTTATCCTATTAGAGAGGGAAGGCCTTGCAAAAGTGAAGAAAGGATTTAGGAGTGTTTCACTACCAGGGCATGTAAAACTTAAAAGTACATGTCCAACTTTTGAAATACAAAACACTCTGCCGTATGGGCTGTTTAGCGATACCAAAGGGGATGATGGACGGAGCGCTTGAACGGCTGATGACGGCTGAAATGCCAGAAACCGGTCCTAGGATGCTTGTTTCCGGTCCAGGGAAGACATGGCTTGGCAGTTCGGGCTGGACTGTTCCCATGAGGCACAGGGTCAGACTGATTTGCATATGGCCATGTCTGAACTGGGGTGGTGGAGTGAGCTAAAGAATGATGATGGATTAAACCCAGATCAGTTGACTGGGGGTGAGTGTTTGATTGGCTCAAACGTTCCGTCCATCATCCCCTTTTGTATCGGTATGGGCTGTTTAGGGCCTAACCTTGCGGTGACTTATATGTATTAAAAAGGAAGGATTAGGCCCCGCAAATGGTTTATTTCTACAGGTTGAAATGGTAGTTTATAACTGCACTCACAGGCTGCAATGGCAGGCCTGAGGCATGTTTAAAAAGGCTACTTAAGTGGGCTGCACAATATTTGCTGCAGACCCACTAGTAGCATTTAATTTATAGACCCTGGGTACATGTAGTGCCACTTTACCAGGGACTTACAAGTAAATTAAATGTGCCAATTGGGTGCAAGCCAATTTTACCTTGTTTAAAGTACAGAGCACTTAGCAAAGGCTAGCAGTAGTAAAGTGTGCTGAGTCCTAAAGCCAAAAAAAGGGTTCAGAAAACAGGAGGGGTGAAAGCAGAAAGTTGGGGGTGACGATGCAGAGAGGGCCAAGTCCAACAACAGCTAACCAATAAAGATCTTTATCTGAAACAAGTGATCCCCTGAGTTTAAAAAGAAAATAGATAACAGAACTCACTAAAAAAAGAGTGGATGAAAATTGATTGAGTGATGAAGAATTTCCATAGCTGAATACGTCTGACTATTTAATTTCTGCATTGCATGCTCTTCCCAAAGTACACAAAGACAGCCATCAACCCCCTGTAACCCTCTGTAAGGCACAGTAGCTGACTGCCAATCGATTCTCCAACCATTAGCAGAATATGTGGATTCAAAATTTTAAAAAAAAATCTTCTATTCCACTAACCATATCTTACACATGTGACAGCATGTCTGCTATTTTAATAGTATAGAGGATTTTGAATGAATTTGACATTACCACTGATTTGTAAGTGAACATGGACATTAACTGGCACATGCATCAACAATGCCATTTGCGATTCCTTATTAGCGAAAAATAAGGATTCGCTAATAAGGAATAGCAAAAGGCTATGCATGTAGAAATCGCTTTAAAAATAGCGATTTCTAAACATTCCTTAATTGCGACTCGCAAATTGCGACTTCGCAATTAAGGAATACCTCCCATTCATTCCTATGGGCCTAGAGGCCCATAGGAATGAATGGGAAGACATTCTCAATTTGCGATTCTCAATTAGAGAATCGCAAATTGAGAATGCAATTTCAAGGATGCCAGGGTGTCAAATAGACACCCTGTTGCACCCTGAAATCTGCATATGAGTACATCTTGCACACACACATGCCCCAAGGGCATGTGTGTGTGTAAATGGAACTTTGAAAAATGCACTTTAGTGCATTTTTCAAACTTTGCAAATTACCATGAAGTTCAACTTCATGGTAATTTGCTCCCCTATTAGCGAAATCGCTAGTTTTTTACTTTAATGCATTGCATTTAAGGAATCTCAATTTGCGATTCCTTAAATGCAATGGCAATTTAAGTAATCGCAATTTAGAGATTACTTAAATTGCGATTTTTGCATTTGGGATGATGCATCCCAAATGCAAAAATACTGATCACAAAGGGCAGATTCTGAGAATCTGCCCGTTTATGACTCGGTTTTGCTTTGATGCATATGCCTGTAAAAGTCTATGCACTAATATTCCTCAGAAAGAGGCTCTTAAAATCTTGAAGGCAGTTTTGGAGTCCTGGATTCGTACTGCCTCCCTTCATTACTGATTGTGCAGATACAGCTGATTAAAAACAATTTCATTTTTGATGGCTCCTTTTATGGCAGCCCAAGGAAGTAGCAATTGGAGCAATGTTTGCTTCTAATACAGCTAATTTACGTGTAGCTGTTTTTGAAGAGACAACACTATATGACAGCAATCCATATCAACATAACATGTTTTAAGCGATTTGTTACAATAATAGTGTACTAATGATATGGAAAGGTGCTGAAGTAGAACTGAAAACTTTCCACCTTCGGCTTAATTCTAGAAGCACAGATTTACAATTTAAGTTACAATACTATCATAAGATTATTAATGTTCGTGACCTTTACATTTAGGAGGGTGAACGCATATTTTACGCTACCTTGTATACAAAGCCACTGTTAAAATACAATAGTAACCCTCTATGTAACCTTAAAGACAACTTATCTTTTGATCAGTTTTTACTTACTAGACATAACTAAAGTAAAAAAATTAGACTACTTCTGAGAAGCAAATACTCTGGTATTTAAATTATGGATGAGGGATACCCCTACAGACTAATAAAAAGATCACTCAAGAGAAGTTGGTACAATCATTGTTTAACTCTACCTAAGCACGTTTACTTTCAGTACAGAGTCCAACAACAACACTTTCTTGCTTTTCAAAGAGGTAAAAGTGTATGGAACAGATTGATGTCTGCATACAAAGATCACCCGAGAAACACTAACACAGTCATGGGGACTGGATTCTACTAATGATACTACATATGGTACCTATGACATTATTCAAACTGCTCCAATAAGGATGTGTTTTACTGCAGAGTGCCTGGGTGGTAGCTCGCTACTATATTGGTAAACTATTCAAGAGATCCATAGATCTCACCACTCGAAAATCAGAAGTCAAGTCCAGAATGCTTCCCTTTTACAGCATTTCAGTAAAAAACATCAAGCCCATGAAATGAAATGGTGGGTCATGGTTTAATTGTTTAATGAAAAGAAACAATCTAGGTACGTTTTTGGCTATTCATGAAAATAAATGAATTTGGAAAACAAATACTGTCACAAAGCCTTAAAATGTTGGTTAAATGGTTCTGTTAAATGGGATTTAAATAGATCCTGGGCCTTCTCTGCATGTGTTGGGACTAGAGAGTCTTTAACTCTAATTTTGGGATAGCTTGGCACCTATACCACTATACTTATTCCCGGAAATCTATGTTAGGATGGACTAATCAATCTCTGCAAAACGTATTCTCTTAGTGATATTGTATGCGCTTTTGGCCCTCTTTTGGGGCCTGTATGTCAATGCTTAGTATGTCTTTTTAAAGGGCTTTATATTTGACAGCTCCTACTGGGTACCACTTCCACATTTTATTTCTAGGACACCATATTTTATTTATTGCCCATGTTTTTGTAATATTTTTCTTTTCCTGGCAGATTGTTAGAAGGTGGATTTTTAGCTTTTTGAGCACCTATTTGTTGAGCTTTTACTGGGGGAGAGCCTCATAAGTTGGGACTCACCCCCAGTGAACTCATGGTGAAAGAGACTGCATGTGGATTTTACTGGTGTCCCCCTAGCTTGACTAGGCCGCTGCGCAGCAGCTGGAGTAAGGGGCACGGGGCTGGTTACGTGCAGACACATGTGTACATGCGTGTGCACACATGTAGGGGCTGCGCAGGGGAGATTCCTGGCGTGCGCAGCCAAGGAGCAGGTGCAGATAGATTGGTGTGGCAGGACTTATGCAGAATTGGGTGGTGACATGGAATAGGCTTTATACACTGGGAAGAAACATGCCAGGGAAAGTCAGTGTGTTTTACTGTGTTTTTCACTTCATTATTCCCCTATGGGGAAGTGGAGCCCATGGGCTAGTGTCACTTTCCTAAGGGCTACAAATTCCAGACACGCACTAAAGTCCACTGTAACGGGTGTGAGAAGAAGTATTCTGCAGAGTCCAGAGTCATATTTGTACTGCTTTTGGGTCATCCAGAAATGTTATATTTCTCTAAGTGAGCTCATAACCAGGGCCTGGCTGGGGGCTGACCCCAGCAGCCTGGATTAATGACCTTTCTTCCCAGAGCGAAGACCTTCCCTCCAAGGAGAGAAGAGGGGTGGAGCTACAGGCTAATCCATCAGCAGCTGTCACTGGGTGCCAGGCACCATGCTGCACCAGGGCGAAGGCAGCCCTGGGGGGAAGGGGCTCTCAGAGACCATATGGCAAGAGACCCTGGACGACGCCGTTTGAACAAACCCAGAGGCCTGGGCAGGAAGGAGGGAGCAGGGGCAGAGAAGTGATATATCGCTGTGTGATAGGGCCAACAGAGACTTCCTGCCAGCGCCCTCCCCAAATCTTTAAAAAGAACTTGCACAGGAAGAGGAGCTCTCTCTGGGGTGTGGTCTGCTGAGGCAGAAGGTGCTGGAGCCTGGCGCAATGGGCAGTTGGAAGGAGGAACCCCCTGACTGTCCCAGGATCCTGAACAGCGCCAGGAGAAGAGACCAGGACCAGTGCGCAGAAGCAGGGGCCTCTGCGCAGGGAGAAGAGAGGCCCAGGAGGAGAGCCAGGCGAAAGGCTGGCGCAGGGAGCCAGTGAAGACAGCTCCCTGCTGATTCCCCCTCTGAGAGGCCCAGAGGGCGAAGGAGAGTGCTCCCAGTGGCTGGGGTGCGCCACCAGGAGCAAGAAGAGGCCAGAATCGCGAAGATCGTACCCCTGGGGGCCGAGATACGCCCCCCAGAAGGTAGGCGACCTTTGACCTCTGGAAGGACCGATGACGAAGCGCGTGGGGCTCCGCCGCCGGTCCATGATGTGCCCCCGGGGTGGGTCAGATCCCGGGGGCTGCCCCCAACAAGAAGTAAAAGGAGGGGGCGCCGTCGCACCCCCAGGGAGAAGTATTTGGGGGCTCGGGATCCCAACTCCGGGCCCCGAAGTAAAGTCGAGGTGCGCCGTCGCACACCCCGTGAAGGTACCCCCGCGGGGTCCCAGGAGCCCACCCTGGCCCCCGCCGAACATGAAGCCGGGGAGCGCCGACGCGCTCCCCATGAAGGTGTGTAAGGGGAGGGGCCCGGGATCCCAACTCCGGGCCCCGTGCGTGTGAGGAGGCGGGGAGCGCAGTTGTGCCCCCGCAAAGAGGTCTCTAGGGGCCCGGGACCCCATCCCCGGGCCCCGAAGCAAAGCAGGGGAGAAGAGGTCTCTAGGGGCCCGGGACCCCATCCCCGGGCCCCGAAGCAAAGCCAGGGAGCGCCGTCGCGCTCCCCAAGAAGAGGTCTCTAGGGGCCCGGGACCCCATCCCCGGGCCCCAAAGCAGAGGAAGGCCTGCGTGTCTGCCCGCCGGAGCGGGCAGACCAGAACTGCATCGCCGGCTCCCGCGGCAGCACGCGAGGGTGCTGGCCGAGAGGGGAGCCGGCGGGGGCAGCCGGGGGTGGGCTCCCCGGGCTGCCCTCCAACGTAAAGGCAGGCGGGGGTCCCGGGTGAGACCGGGACCCCGAGAGGACACTGCGAGGAGCCCGGGTGGGACCAGGCTCCCGCCGAAGACCGAGTGTGGTGCAAGGGGCCCGGGCCCCCAAAAATCTGCATAAGCGGCCCGGGGTGGGCTCCCCGAGCCGTCTCACTCACCTGGGGGTCCGGGTGGGACCGGACCCTCCAACGGCAGGAGGAGCGGCGGGAGGCCGCCGAGTTGGCATCGCGGCTCTCCCGAAGCAGCGGGGAGCCGCTAATATAATATGCACTGCCAGAGGAGAGGAAGCGCCCATAATGCCTTGCAGGCCCGGACCGGCCTGCAAGGCGAAAGCAGCGTTTTCTCTGTCTGTGGTGGCCCCAGGAGGATGGGGTCACCGCCAAATGCCTGAACAGGTGCAGGGGGAGCTGCAGGAGCCACGCAGTCTCCCCCAACACCACGAGGACGAAGTCCCCCCCCTAAGTCTCCTGGGGAACTGGAAGAAATAACCCCTCAAGGGCTCAACCAGCCTTTTAACTCTTTCCTGGGCTGGAACTTCTGTTCTACAGCTGGAGGAGGGTTGAGAAGGGCACCACGGTATGAGGGACTGAGCTGGGGATGTCTGGAGAAGGGCATCCCCAGGAGGTGAAGAGGTGTAATTGCACCTGTAGTGCATTTACTAATGTTATTTCTTTCAGAGGGACTGAAGGTCACATGTGTAATGTGAAGTACCGGTGTAAGGTGATGTCATAAGCAAAGTGGGGTTATGTTGCCAGACATTCCTGCTAGGGTGTCTGGCTGTATATACTTAATCCTGTGATTTCATCTGTGATGCCTTTTAGGGGCTTTAATTGCAATGCAGTATAATGATCAACTAAGGTGATGAGTACTGTCATTCTAAAGTGCTGCTTAAACATGTATTCTTGCTGCTGCGCTTAAGTGAAGAACAACCCAGACTGTTAGCCCTTAAGATGTAAGGGTGCATACTGTATGGTCAATATGAGATGCTCAGTCCGGGTTATGTGTCACTGGGGCAGGTGAACCTATTTTTAATGCTTGTTGAGATGATGGGGTGGGGGTGCCCCTGGGATGGTGCCAGTTGGCTGGGCCCTCGCTCCAGGTTGTGTCAATCCAGTGCATTAGGGGGCAAGATGACGTGCAGGCATGGGAGTGGTGGTACTAGACCCCACCCCCCCTGCGGGAGGGGTGGAGATGTTATGCAATGTCACAAAGTAATTCCAACAGCTTATGTATATTTGTAAATTGGTGCATAGTATTGAGTAGTGTGTGTGTTTAATAAATGTACTCTTACTTTTATAAAGCAAAGTACAGACTGGACAATCAATTATTGAGTGTTATTGCTGCGCACCTGTAATGGCGATTACTAGCCCACACCACCTCCCTTGAGTAAGCCTCAGACTGCTCTGCAACGCTACCCTCTGAGAGTCAGGTGCTACAATTGGGTGTTTGGTTCCCAGTGAAGGACAAATGTAGTCATGTTATTTGTGCAGGCCTCACAGATACTGCCTCGTTTTCCAACACAGATCATTCAGTTTACTGACTAATATTTGCTAACTACATTCATTTCCCTTTACTTTCTATTAATTTTTGTGTGACTCGTTTCTTGCAACATGGCCCCTGCACTGTGCAGCTGAGGTAAAGAGTGAGGCTTTTATGTCAAGTCTACATCTCTCTGGTTAATCTAGAGCATCAATTAAATGTATGATATGTGACTTCATGCACACTAATCTACTTAGAGTGGACTCTCACAAATCTATATCTGTCATAGATGTCAATGTATTTCTATTATTGTATTGGAACATATATACCGCATGCTTTCGTTGATCCCGTCAATCTTTTTCAGTATGGAAAAAAACGAATGAATGTTTCTTACATTTCTGTATACTCATCGAAATTAACTGGTTTAAATGATGTTAACTTGTATGGGAGCTTCAGAATTATTCATTGGACTATATGTCAGACTTTCAATTTAAATGATTCCTCTGGGAGTGTCAGTGTGTCATATGGTATCAACCTAGCCTACTGGGCCTTTAGAGGGTTGCCTTTGTGTTGTGTGAGATAGTTTCTGTATATGGCTGCAAGTATAACCCCTGACTGTAGCTGTTCTGTAAATTGGTGAAACGTGCTACTGAGGCCTGTGCTACACTATTTTTGAGTTGGTGAGGGAATCATGTACTTCTGATGTGCATACTGCATCATCAGCTTCCAAGAGGCAGCATGTCATCTGTGGTAGTCATGGCTTTTTAGCCAATAACACTTTGATTGCCGCAATTTTCGAATCCAAACTTTCCATGTAAAAAGAGAAACTACAGGTCTCAGGCTGTAACTTATTGCAACCGAAATAAAAGGAGGGGTGCCGCATAGGACTTCAAGAACTGAAGGGAATTGTTAGAAATGATGGTCTCTAGTTGGCAGTGGTTTGCACCCTGTCCAAGTAGGGACCCTTCTTTCTAGTCAGGATAAGGGAGTTACACACCCAGATAACCCCTGCTCACCCCCTTGGTAGCTTGGCACGAGTAGTCAGGCTTAGCTTAGAGGAAATGTGTAAAGTATTTGTACCACACACACAGTAACACATTGAAAACACTACATATGGACACCACACCAGTTTAGAAAAATAAGCATTCTTTATCTAAATCAAACAAGACTAAAACGTCAAAACTCCAACATACAGAACTCCAAATATCACTTTTAGAAGGGTTTAAGCAATTTTGTCCATAGAACTCTATGGATGCGGTGATTTTACACAAAGTACCTTTGATGCATCAAAATCCAAGCCGAAAAACAGTCGCAAGGGAGGAAAGCGTTGAAAAAGACAGGGATCCGTTGGTTCATGAGTGCACGCAGGAGAAGTGTTGCATCAGTTCCGAACTGTACGAGGAAGAGATGTGTCGAAATCCGAAGACGGTTCTGGCTTGCGGGTGATGCAGTAGAAGTCATGGCGCACAGGTGCGATGCGTGGAAATCAGGTGCGCTGGAGTCGATGCGGCGGTGGCAAAACAGGTGCTGCGTCGATTCTTCCAACTGCACAGCAGGGTCTGTGCTGAAGCGGGGGTCTCGGAATTCGGCGACTCGGTGGTCTGGGCTCGGGCAGCGGCGGTTTCTTCAGCTGCGGACAGGTGCTGCGTCGATTTCTTCAGCCACACGGTGGCGGTGCGTGGAAACTTCTCCTGCACGTCGGAAAATTAGGCGCTGGAAGGGCAAAGCGTCAATTTTGAAGGTTTCAAGCGGCAAAACCACCCCCAAGGGCCCAGAACTGGAATTGGCACCACAAGGCAAATCAGAAGTGGAGTTCAGGGAGGCTGCAGATAAGTCTTTGATGGCCCTGAGACTTCCAACAGGAGGCAAGCACACACAAGCCCTTGGAGAACCTTGGAACAGCAGGTTTCAGAAAGCAAAAGCCCAGTTCTTTCACTGACCACAGACAGAAGCAGCAACTGCAGGCCACCCCAGCAAAGCAGCACACATCATAGGGGGCAGTACTCCTCCTGACAGTTCTTTAGCTCTTCTTCTTGGCAGAGTCCTCAGTCCAGAAGTGTTTGAAAAATGTGGGGTTGCAGGTTCAATACTTATATCCCTTTTGGCCTTTGAAGTAGGCATACTTCAAAGAAAAGTCTTTGTAGTTCACAGGTTCCTGGGGGGAGAGGACACAGCATTGTGAGAGGCCAGGCACAGCCCTATTCAGGTGTCAGTGACAACTCCTCCCACCGCTCTAGCTCAGAAAGTTCCATCAACCTGGTGATTGGCCATCAGGATATGCAGGACAAACCTCAGCTCCCTTTGTGTGACTGTCTAGAGTGAATACACAAACAGCCCCTGTCAGTCTAAAACAAATGTTGATTTCACAGGCAGCCAGAGACATAGTAAAGTAAGAAAATGCTCACTTTCTAAAAGCGGCATTTTCAAACACACAATTTAAAAACCAACATCACTAAAAGATATATCTTTAAATTGTGAGCCCAAACTCCAAATCTCGACCTTTTCCAAACTGAAAGTTACACTTGAAAGATGTTACAAGGCAGCTTCAATGATAACCGATGGAAGAGATAGCCCTTGCAATAGTGAAAAATGAAATTGGCAGTATTTCACTATCAGGACATGTCAAATAGGCCTGGGCGGTTAACTCCGCTCCGTTCGCGGAGTTTGCAGAGTTTTCTGCACTTCGCGCTCCGTGGAGCTCGTGGAGTGCAGAAAAATTTGCTTTGCGTAGTGCAGCTGAGTTTTTTCCCCGCTCGCAAACGGTAAGTTCGCGAGCGTGAGCTGCCGCTCGGGTAGTTTTTCTACCAGGTCCGGACTGGCCGTAGCGGGCACCGGGCGTTTCCCCGGTAGGCCGCGAGGGTGGGGGCCGGTTTTGGGCCCCTGAGGGGTCGTTTTTGTTATCGGGAGCCGGCAATATCGTCCCTCTGTAACAAAATCGGCAGAAACCGGCCCTAGCAAACAGCTCGGCCGCCCCCCCAGGGGGCCGGCCGAGCAGTTTGCCAGGGCCAGTTTTGGTTCCCAGTCCGGCTCTGTTTTCTATTCGAGCAGCAGGAAAACCAGTGCGAACAGCAGTTCGCACTGCACTCCGCCACTTGCAGAACTCTGTGGAGTTTTTTTGTCACTTCGCGGAGTTCTGTGTAGCAAAACTCCGCGAACTACGCCAAGACCTGATGTAAAATACACCAGGACATGACCTATCTTCACATACACTGCACTCTGCCCATGGGGTTACCTTAGGCCTACCTTAAGTGCGCCTTGCATGTAGTAAAAGGGACGGTTTGGGCCTGGCAAGTGGGTGCACTTGCCAGGTAGACATGGCAGTTTTTAAAACTGCACTCACAGACACTGCAATGGCAGGTCAGAGACAAGCTTACAGGGCTACTCATGTGGGTGGTCAACCAGTGCTGCAGGTCCACTAGTAGTCTTTGACTTCCAGGCCCTGGGCACACATAGTGCACTTTACTAGTGACTTACTAGTAAATTAAATATGCCAATCATGGATAACCAATCATAATCACAATTTACCAGGGGAGCACTTGCACTTTAGCACTGATTAGCAGTGGTAAAGTGCCCAGAGTGCACAAACCAGCAAAAAGGAAGTCCAGCACACAGTCAAAAACATAGGAGGTAGAGGCAAAAAGACAAGGGAGGCCACCCACGGATGCCAGGTCTAACAGGAATTTTGAACTGCTGATACCCATCCTATTCCTCCATCTTGTCTCTGAACTTTCCAAAACATTTACTGACAGAAAAAATGCAAGGTATTTTATCTAGCCTGTCTTCTTATTCCTCTCATTCAATTTCCTTCAACCTTGCCTCTTGTAGTGTCTTGTCAATATTTGTATAGCGGGACGCTTCTGGTCCCTGAAGGACTTCATAGGAATGATGTAAGCGTTGGAGTGTGTCTAGGGGGGTTAAATAAAGTAGGTGACTTACTTCGAATCAGTTAACGGTTGCACTGTGAAGAATAAAGATGTGCACTACAGAGCTCCGTGTGTGGCATAGTCATTTGCATGCTACTGGGCTGCTGAGGACACTACAAATGGAGACCAATCAGGGTATCTGCCACCCGAAGATCCAAGAGGGCTCTCCCAGAGAGTTTGCCAAGATCCAGTAAACTGCTTGTGCGTGCCACGTGTGCCTTAGTCAAAGTGACAATTGACAGTTGGCATATGTGGAGTCAAAGCGCCACTCCTGCCAGTGCAAGATTTTCAAAGAAGACGAAGGCCCTATGGAAAATTCAGTCACAGTCAGCCTAGAACCTGCTAGTAAGGCCGAAAGAAGAGGTACTGCGCCATCACACAACATCGAACTTTCAAGCATACAGAAGGGCAGAAGGCGGTGAGAGCCAGGTGCGAAAGCGCATCAAAAGTAAAGGCACACAGGCGCCAAGAAACACTAAAGGCAGTGAAAACCAGGTACAATGCACAAGGCTGAGATCAGTGATGCACATATGCAAGATATAAACCCCACACTTAGCAAAAAAGATGAAAAAGGGGCCATACGACATAATAGCGGTCGCGACAACACTGATTCAAGCAAACGGCTGGGGTCTAGAGATAGTATGAATGAAGCAGGTCGTAGCGGGCAGCAGATGGCGCCGGAACAAGAACTGCTCTCAACAGCAGGAAGTTCCATAGGTCATTATGATGCTGCCGCCTTCCTGAAACCGCCGCTTCCATTCCGCTCTGCCAAAAAGTTGAATATTTGGCGTCAGATGGACTGCCTGGATTAAGAAGTTCGATGATTTAATCGACGGGCTAAAGAAAACAGATGACAAGAAGATAATCAAATACTTAAAGAACCTTGCAGGTGACGGAGTGAGAGAAGCGATAAAGAAAATACAACAAGCTGATGAAATATCTTACTGACAGATTAAAACTGCGTTAGAGGTCAAGTTCAATCCAATACCAAACGTCGACTATGAAAGGTGCATCTTTAACCAAGCTAAACAGCAAGCTGGGGAAACGATGAATGAATTTGCTGAAAGACTTGAGACTCTCATCAAGCATTGTGAGTTCAATGAATTCAACGATGAAGAAGCCACACATCTCCGAGTAATCGATGAGGGCCTGTCTGACTCGTTCAGACAAGCATGCGACACAAGACACTCAGTCTGGAGAGAGTGCTCACAGCTACGAGTGAAGAAGAATGTGCTGATGGACAAGCAGAGGATACGGAAGTCGGAGTAGTCCAGAGTGAATCAGCATTGAAGAAGAAAAGTAAGCAGAGACACAAGGTAGAGGGCCATAAAGTGATGCCTCCGAAGAAAAAGAAATTGTGTTTCCGATGCCGATTCTCCTTTCCACACGAAGGTAAATGTTCCGCCATTGGACAAATATGCAAGGGTTGCAGGAAAGAAAAACATTTCATAATTATTTGCAGAGCGAAAGAGAAACCAACTACACCACGTGGAGAAAAGAAAATGGTTGCCAGACAGTTCCAGAAGCACCCTAGCCACGCCCACAAGGCCCAACTGCGACATCATGTGAGGCAAGTGGAAATTGAACGAAGGCGATCGTCATCCAAGTCATCGTCCACAGACTCTTCGACATCAGTGTTGAGCGATGGTGAAGAAAATGGGTGTCTTATGATGGTGTCTTCTAGTAAACGACATGCACATGTAGATTTGGCCTCGTGCAGAGAAGAGCCCAAGTCCAAGAGAGGTCGCCATATGGAAGAACCAAACCTCTTTGGACAGTGCCCTAAGATCACACTCAAAGTGAATGGTTGTCCTATACTTTTTATCATTGACAGTGGTGCATCGATAAACATCATGTCGGCAGAAAAAAATCATGAACTGTCTCCTGTGCCCTGCCTTACGCATTCAAAGACAAAGTTATACATGTGGGCTTCCTCCACGCCATTACAGAGTCAAGGATCATTTGTAGCAAACATGCGGCACTAGAAAATGAAGGTACATTCGCCGATACATGTTCTTCAAGGCACTTCATCGAACGCATGTTTACTCAGTTTCAAAACTGCTGCTGACATGGGTCTAATTTGTATCAACCACATCATAGTAAGTCAGTTCCCGTCCTTATTTCATGGACTAGGAAAGCTTAAAACCATGAAGGTACAGCTTCATATTAATGAGAACATTTGTCCTGTTGCTCAACGACATAGTCGAATTGCTTTTCACTTGCAGGAAGCTGTTGAAAAAGAACTGGAAACGCTGTTAAAGCATAACAAGACTGAACGCTCTATTGGTCCGAAGCCCTGGGTCTCCCCTATAGTGGTAGTGCCAAAGATGGATAGTGGAGGTGCCGTGCACATCTGTGTTGATATGTGCCAGGTCAACAAGGCAACTGAGTGAGAACGACATCCAGGTCAACACACTGCAGAAATGATTACACACGGAATGGAGTCAAAAATGCACAGAGACACATTGTGGCTTATGGGAGGAGTGTGTCACAACTGGAACGTGCTAATTCCCAACCTGAAATGAAAGCTGTTAGACCTGGTACTATTGGCGTGAGTCTCCCTTCCATTTTTTCACTGATTGCCTCCTCTGTTTTTGATATGTGTTGCTGGTTTAGATGCTTTGGGCACTGTGCCACTGCTATTCAGTGCCACAGTGCAAGTGCTCCCTATTGTAAATTGATGTATGGATTAGTGACTCCATGATTGGATTATTTGATTTACTTGTCAGACCCTAGTATAGTGCACCATGGGTGCCCGGGGCCTGTAAATCAAATACTGCTGGTGGGCTTGCAGCACTGGTTGTGCCACCCACAGAAGCAGCTGGTAAAGTGTAGCTCAGGCCTGCCATTGCAGAGCCTGTGTGCAGTCTGGGACTGCCATGTCGACTTGGCAAGTGCACCCACTTGCCAGTCCCTAAACCTTCCCTTTTCTACATATCAGTCACCCCTAAGGTAGGCCGACGGGCAGGGTGCATTGTATGTGAAAGGTGGGATATGCCCTGATGTGTGTGGCATGTCCTGATAGTGAATTACAGCCAATTTCGTTTTTCACTATTGCAAGGCTACCTGTCCCCATAGGCCAGAATGGGCAGTTTGGTTATAACATCTTATAACCCTAACTGACCCAGGAACATGGTAGAAAAACGAATTTAGTATGCCTGAACTCAGAATGATAAAATACATCTTTTAGTGAAGTTGGTTTTAACATTCTGTGTTTGAAAATACCACTTTTAGAAAGTAGGTATTTTCTTGCCTAACCATCCAGCCTGCCTCTGCTAGCTTGTGGATTGTATGTCTGGTTTTGTGAGTAACAGGGGCTGGGAGACTCCAGGAGACAGGGTGAGTCAGCACTAGGCTGAATAGACCTATCTGCATGAGGAGTGGTGGGAGGAGTAGCACCTGGGCGTGAATAGTGCTGTGCCTGCCTTCCACAATGCTGGCTCCACCTCCTGTGGTGTGTCTGATGACCCTGGCCCACACTGACAAAGGAAGAAGTTGTGCACTGGCAGAATGCACCCAGAACTGGTTTGGACTAGGTACAGACACTCTCTGCCTTCAGAGACAAAGGATTTGTGTGTATAAAAAGGGGGACCCAGACCCCAGAATTTTAGATCACTTCTGGAACAACAAGATGAACCTTTGCCAAGGAGAAGAACCAAGGAAGCTGCAGGAGTTTGGACTTCCCCTCTGCCAGTGTGCTGTTTGCTGGGTTGGCCTGCAGTGGTCTTTATTGCCAAGGAAAGGAGAAGGAACTTTCAAAGAACTTTCATCATCTTGCAGAATATTTCTCCAAGGGCTTGAACTTGTGCTTGCCTCCTGCTGAAGTCTCAGGGACAAAAGACTTCACCACCAGCTCCCCTCTGAATTCCCTTGCTGGGGATTCTGTCTGCAGAAGCCTGCGTGTCGCTGGGAGCTGGAAGCGCGACTCAACGAGAAGAAGCGTGTCGCTATCGCAGCTCTTGCAGTCGCATCGCCGGAGAAGCGTGTCGCCGCCGCAGAGGCCACCGCCGCATCACCAGAGAAGCGTGTCTTCGTCGCAGCTGCCTGCCGTCGCATCAAAGGAGAAGCGTGTCTTCGTTGCCGCTGCCTGCCGTCGCATCACCGGAGAAGCGTGTCGCCACCGCAAGGGTCGCCGTCGCATCACCGGAGAAGCGTGTCGCCGTCGCAGCTGCCTGCCGTCGCATCACCGGAGAGGCGTGTCGCAGGGCCTGTCGCGGCTCCAAAGTACAGAGTTCGCCGCACGGCCGTCGGGCGTGCACGCATCGTCTTCACGTCGTCGCATCCCATCAAGGGTGCACTCTCATCGCATCGCACCGGATCGTCGCATCGCATCGAGACGCCTGCTCGCCGCATCGCCCTCCCTGCGGACCCTTTGTTTGTTTTGCGTTATGCATCCAAGGTACTTTTGTGAGAAACGTGTCGCATTTATCATCAACTTGAATTAAGTTACTTCTACCATCTTTAAGTCTATTTTAAGTACAGTAATGTGGATTTTTATCGTTTGTGGTCTTGTGTTAAGTCTATATAAAGAATACTTATTTTTATAAAACCTGTGTGGTGTCCATCTGTAGTGTTTTCACTGTATTACTGTATGTGTTCACAAATGCTTAACACACTGCCTCTGAGATAAGCCTGTCTGCTCGTGCCAAGCTACCAAGGGGGTGAGCAGGGGTTATCCAGTAGTGTAATCCCCTTTCCCTGACTAGAAGCAAGGGTCCCTATTTGGTCAAAGGTGTATACCATTGCCAACTAGAGACCCCCAGTTCTAACAAAAGCCTAGCTGTGGTGTGGGCTTGTGAACACTTCCATGTGTTTCTATGCGGAAAACATTCCACCCTTGTCACTGACCACCGAGCTTTGCTCACAATTTTTGGTAATCCAAAAGCCAAGATGCCCTCTCAAATTGAGAGGTGGGGGTTGAAACTGAAAGAGTATGATTACATAATTGTGCACCAGCCGGGAAGATCAAAATACCACTGACTACTTTTCACGAGTGCCTTTGCAGTGTCATGATACAGTGTCTAAAGCGGCTGAGGCCTACGTGAACTTCATAGTCAAATCCAGCATGCCTGCCGCTCTATCAGTAGAACAAGGTTTGACTGTGAGAAACTCAGTTCGAGATATGATTATTCTCAAAAACATTATTTCACAACAATCCTGGAGGAAACATACTCGACCTCTAATGGGTGACTTAGCATAAAGTGTAAACATTTCAGAGAAGAACTTTCTGTTACTCAAAAAGGCATTATAATATGAGGTAAAAGGATTGTCATTCCTGAGAGCCTGAGACAACAAGCTATTGAACTGGGTCACGGGGGCCATCGTGGTATTGTCACAACTAAGAGAGCTCTACGAGACAGAGTGTGATTTCTTCGCCTCGATGAAAGTGTTGAAAGAGAATTAAAGGCTTGTCACTTGTGTAACTGTCTGTCTCCCAAAACAATGCAGCACCCATTACCATGTCTGAGCTTCCAAAACACGCTTGGGTCAGATTGCAGATGATTTCTTCGGACCCCAAAATAATGGGTATCATCTCATGGTAATAATCGATGAGTACTCAAGATTTCTCCTCGTGGAAGCCATCATCAACTACACATTATAAAGTCATTGGGGTATTGAATTATGTTTTTGCAACATGGGATGTCCCATCCATTCTTAAGTCTGACAATGGACCAACATTCAACAGTCGAGAATGTAGAGATTTTCTAACAAACATGAATGTCAAGCATCAGAAAAGCACACCTCCTTGGCCCCAGGCGAACAGGGTTGTTGAATGTTTCATGGGAACACTAAAGAGAGTGGTCAGTGCGCTTTGTGTTCAGCCCTTTGTGAATACAGGTTCCCTCCTCGCTCCACAACAGGTGAAAGCCCTGCCACCTTGATGTTTGAGTGACCCATGGGAACGAAACTGCCACGGTGGACTCAGATGAGGTCGACCAATGCTGGCGAGATACACAAAACAGATTCTTTGAACAAATCCAAGATAAAAACCTATGCTGATGAACATCGAGGTACCCGGGACACAGTCTACAAAGAGGGAGACCGAGTCTTGGTCAAGCAAAAACGAAAGTGCAGATCTGTCGCTCTATTCGATACCGACCCGCTGCGGGTCGTGACGAGCAAAGGGCATATGAGGATCGCTCAAAGTCCCAGAAAGTCCATTACCAGAGTCTTGTTGTACTTCAAGCTCCTGCCTAGATGTTCGTTGGATCCAGATAAACAAACCGAGGTCTGTTCACCCGAGAGTGGCACTACACAGCTCTGTGTGTGGCGTAGTCATTTGCATGCAACTGGGCTCGGGAGGATGCTACACCTCAGGGCAGGGGTGTTTTTAGGGCTGGGTTTGGGTCGTTTTTAGGGCTGGGGGTCAGTTTCAGGGATCAGGGCGGGGGCCTGGGTGCAGGGTTGTTTTAAGGGCTGGGTTTCAAGGCTCAGGGTGGGGGGCTGGGGTGTAATCTTTACCACGCATATGCCTTTACCAAGCATGCCTTTACCAAGAATTTCGTTGTAAAGACATGCGTGGTAAAGACACAGTTGTGGTAAAGAGTGTGTTGTTAAGGCATACGATATAATCGCATGTGTGGTTCCATCATACAACCGCCCCATCTTATTGTTGCTTTGTTCTTTTTACGTTTTCTATCAGCCCTATCTATCATTGTTTCCCTCCACGTTATTCTCCGCTCGTATTTAACACCCCCAGTTTCCTTTTATGTATACATAATGGCAGATTACGCTGACTAGTGTGACCAGATGGCTGCATGTCACAAGGGCCAATTTTTCCATGCCTGGATTTTGCAATTAGCTGTGTTGGTCAAATGGGCCCATTTAAAATGCACTAAGACTGCAAGTCCCAGAACGCACTGATAGGATGAAACAAAGTACTAGAACTGGAAAAGTTGTGTTCCAGTGACACTGAGTCACCTTGTCACCCTAACCTTCCCCAGGTCTCCGTTTCTTTCCTCCTGTCAATGTTTCATTGTTTGCACGCTTTTTAGGTCGAGCCTGCGCATGCGCTGCTCTGCGAGGCATGCTGTATTCAGGTAGGGACTTGAAGCTCCGCCCATGTTCTGACCATCTATTCAATTGGCTCCGGTTACTGTCCTTTCTAAATTGTTACTTTTCATTCATGAATAGGTTTAGTACTCCCTCCTTGGTACCCCCTTGTCTGCATTTGTAACCTCCAATGAGGACTGGACTTTTTACTTGTGTTGTTACATGGTCTGCTTTATCTAGGCTGTGAGCACTATATTCTTCAATGATTTTCCCCTATTCTACCCACTACGTGCTTTCCTACAAGCAGCATGCCGCCCGCTTTTATTTTAATTACTAATAGCGGTCCGCTCTAACTATAGCGGCCGCGCTAATTTATTTAATTTGACAGCGCAGTCCGCTTTAACTTTAGCGGCCGCGATAAGGAAACACTTTTTTTTCTTTTCAGCGAAAGTCCCCATACCATGCTTTCACTTACATAGTGACCGCGCCCCTCTCTTTAGATGCTGCTGCCATATTCAGGTTACAGCGAGCCGCGTCTAAAGAAAGGGGGTGCACACCATTAAAGTGAAAGCATGGCACGCATTTACCCAAAAACAACCATTGTTTGTGATCAAATGTTTTATTTTTGGTAAAAGCACCCCATGACATGCTTTCACTTTAATGGTGGCCACGCCCCTTTCTTTAGATGCAGCTTGCTGTAACCAGAATACTGTGAGCAGGGACTAAAGAAAGGGACGCGGTCACTATGAAAGTGGACTCCCATTTGCAAGAGTTTGAGCTATTGGCATTAGAAATGACAATGCCTTTTATATACGTGTTGGTATTGAAAACATAAATAAAAGGCATTATCATTTACAATGCCAATAGCTTAAACTCTCGCAAATGCGAGACCTATTGCATTGCAAATGCTTGTTCTTTCTGTCTCGTTTTACCCAACAGTCAACCACAGCTCTCGGTTTACTTACGATACACAATTGAACTATACGGTCAAAAGTACCTGTAGGGAGACCAAAGTGAAACAAGACCGTCTAACACGTTAACAGGAGGTTGACGAATCCCGAAGATAGCGATGGGGGATTGTTGCAAGGCTCCGCCCATATTTAGCAGTAGCCAATTGCTGTAAGCTCGTTCTGAGCCAATCCGAGTCTGTGGTTCCCCGAGGGTGTGCCTGATGTGCAAATGAAGCACGAGGGTTTGACAGATCACGTGACTCTTTGAGACTCATATGCGGAAGTTCCTGTGCCGGCGATGAAGGGGCTACGCGTTGTCAGCGCTTCAGTCGCCCCATTTGCTACTATTATAGTTTTGTGCTTCAGTCTGGTCAGCCTATGCCGAGCGCACGATGTAGAGGTGAGATCTTTTAGAATATGATCCTGAAAACGACGCTTCTCTCCTTGTAATTTGTACAAACCTTCTCTATGAATTAATTCCTCAGCTGGCGGCGGCCATATTACGTGAGTGTAAACTATCAATGTGCTATGGGAGCATAGGCATTGTTGGGTTTGCTGACCTCTGCTGTCATTGTAGTTAATGCATTGTGAACCCCCCTGCGCTAACACAGAATGTTCTATTGCATAGCTTTCTAGTAGAGTACAGCCCGCTGCATGTCTGCGATCCTCAGGTTTATTTATTTCCGTTATTTTTATACAGCGTCGACATGTCCCGGAGGCATCAGGGTGTTTCACAATAAAGCCAGAACATATGAATAACAAATAGAAATCATACATGTACATTAAAGGTGGAGTGAACGCTGGGATAGACTCTTCTGGGAGGTAGAGCACTTCACACGTAATCGTAGGACAAAAATAGCAATGAAGAAAAGCGGGAGGTGTAGTACGCTCTGAGGATCATCAGTAGTTCTGTGTTGTGTCCAAGTAGTAATGAGCACGATGAGCAAGCTGTGATCTTCAAGGTTTTATTTAGGCACAGTATTAATAGCCACGAAGAGTAAGCGGGAGCCATAGATCTTGCTGCCATCCAGTAAGCCAATCCGATGTGGAACGCCTCATAGAACACAACAAGCACTATAGCAACAAAACACCTTGGTGCTCAATTAAAACAATACAAGAGGTAAGCAACAGTAGTAACGTCATTTAAATACTAGTAACACATCTGTGTTACAATTAATACACATACCTGCAAATTAGTGCAAAAACACACAATACAACATTCTGGCAGGTTGATGTTGGTATGCGATTGGAGAGAGCGTGAGAAGGTAGGAGTGTTTCAGACCAGGTGTCATTAAAAGAGAAGAACTTTCAGTCGTTTTTGAAGGTGACATGACGTAGTCAGACAGAGGCTTGGCAGGAGGGAGTTCCAGATTCTTGTGGCGATTCTGGGGAACGATTGGTTCATGTATCGAGCATGCTTAAAGGTAGGGGTTTGAAGAGAAGCAGTTGAACGTTTCTTGAATCTTGATTGGTGCCTGAGATTTTCAGTTTCTCGGAGAGGTACGAGGGTAAAGAGGAGGGTAGAGCTTTATGAGTGTTGCTGACAGTTTTAAATTGGGCTCTCGCCTCTATGGGAAGCTACTGAAGAGAGTGTAGAATGGGAGAGATGTGATCAAATTTCTTGTGTCCTGTTACAAAGCGGGTGATGCATGTAGGACTGCTCTGAGTGGACCTTGGTGCACTCTGGAAATGCCGTAAAGAAGTGCAGTGCGGTAGTTTATTCTGGACAGCACAAGCGCCCGGACAACTGATTTAAGGTCTTGTGCCTGGATTAGGTTCCTGATTCCCCAAAGCAGCTGTAGTTGGAACCGGGCACTCTTAACCATGGAGTAGATGTGGTTCTGGAGGTTAAGTGATGGAGTGGTGGCTGTCAATGTCTGTGAGGAGGTCCATACATTCTTGGATTGAAGAGTTAGCTTTCTTTGGCGAGATCAGAAGAAATTCTGTTTTTGCATGTTTTAGGTTGAGGTGGTTGTGCCATGCAAGTTTGAATTCTATTCAGGAAGTTTGGTAGGTGGGTGAAATCTTTCGGGCATGAGACCTTCAGGTAGATGTGGGTGTCGGGCTACAGGTGGAAGAGGACTTTAGAAACATGCATAGGGGTTCGAGGTAGAGGTTGAAGAGGGTTGGTGAGAGAATCGAACCTTGGGTACCCCTTGTTGCAGGCTGATTGTATCTGAGTGGGCATTCCCAATTTTTACTTTTTGGGAGAGGTTTGTTAGGTATGAGGTGAATCATTTAAGGGTGACTCCATCTATACCCATTCCATGCTTCAGGATGTCTAACAAAGCCTGGTGGTTGACGGTGTCAAACGTAGCAGATAGGTTTTTGGAGCACAAGTAGACAGGAGTTACCTGTGTCGAGGATGCAGCGGGCGACATCGACAATCTGCAGAATTGCAGACTCGGTGAGGTGGCCCTGATGGAATCCCGATTGAAGGAAGTCAAGGAGGTTGTTTGCCTGAATGTGGTTGACAGTTGGGAGGCTAAACAACTTTCAATCGCCTTGCCTAGGAGAGGGTGGATACTGGGTAGATGTTGTTAAAGTTGTCAGGGCCCAGAGAATGTTTTATTTAAGAGAGGAGAAATTTGACAGTCTAGGAACACACCCTGATCCAGGGATGAGTTAAACAGGGTTGTCCAAATGGGGAGAAGCAGATTAGCTAGGGATTTGCTGATGGAGCCTGGAATGACCTCGCAAAGATGGTTAGAGAGTTTCACCCTGGATAGAGTTAGTAGTTGATCTGCCTTTGAGATTGGGGAGAATGAGGACCATGGCTGCAGTGCCTTGCAAGACCGTTTCCCCTCTACTATGTTGTCAAGTTTGACCGGAAGGGAGATGCTAATTTCTTTGACTTTTTTATCAAAGAACTCTGCAAGGTTATTGCATAGGGTCTCAGATGTCTTAAATGGGGGGTTAAAGGGAAGGTTGTTGGTTTGATTAATTATCTCAAATAGTTGTTTCCTTTTGTTCTTGGTCGTATCCGGGAGGTATCTGATATGTGATGTGTTGGCTTTAAAGATGTGTCCCTTAGAATTTTGTCTCACTGCATGAAGCTTTGTTAGACTTAATAGTGAGGGTGCTTGTCACCAGTCTTTCTCCAACTTTTTGATATCTTTTCTTTCTTCGTAGAGGGCTTTGGAGTACCAGGGGCAAGAGGCTTTGGGTCTGCTGCATTTGATCTTGATGGGTTGCGAATTACTTGATCAAGGAGACCATGCAGGAGTTGAAGTTGCCCATAGCCTTGTTGATGTTGAGTTAAGGAACTATTGAGGATAGGTTTGATAGGGCTAGGTTAGCCATGGTTTCAGCATCAATGTTATTGTTACTCTCTGAACCAGATTTTTTCTTTCTCCAGTTGTCCAAGGGCTTTCTTGTTTGAGAAAGCCACTGTGAAGTAAATCTGCAGGTGATCACCCCAATCACCGAGAATGGGGTTACTGGTAGATAGGGGAGGTGTTCTTGAGATGATCAGGTCGAGAGTGGTGCCTTGCAGTGTGTGGGTTTCTGGCAGTGTTGAAGGAGCTCATTGTCTGCTAGAAAAGCAGCAAAGTTGTCCAGTGGTTTATTTCCTTCGGAACCCCAGTGCAGGTTGAAGTCACCTAGAAAGATAATAGTTGCTTAGTGAACTTGACTTGGAATCTCCACTTGTTACACGCTTTGGGTGCAGATCGTAATTAAGAGAAAAAAGGATTCGAATTTCGATAAGAATACATTTTATTAGTTGATACTGGTTAAGCATTTTGGATGCTGAAGTTCGCTTGCTAGCTTTGCTAATCTGAAGCATTTTTAGCTGATGTTGCTTGATAACTCCTTGTCACCAAGTACTCTGTCCTGAATTTACTTTTAAATGCAGAGGGCATTCCAAAAGCTATAGGCCTAGTTAACTTCAGAATATCAAATTCAGGCTGCACACCAGAAAACAGTGATTTGTAAAAGACAAGCTCAAAACTGGAGCATTGCGGTCCTTCATGACATGGAGTCATCATTCAACATCGCACCTTGGGATTGGATGAGATTTTTTGTTTTCGGATTACTTTTACATCCACAAATAGGTAAAACAATTTGTATGAGTCTATGCCACCAGTTTTGATGAGAGACTGCAATATGGTGGTACAAATGTAGGAAATGCCCCAATGCATATAGTCAAATATCTAAAGTTGTCCTGTTTATAAAAATAAAAAAATTGTAACCATACTTCTTTGCATGTAAGTTTTACTTCTAGTTACTTTGGTAATGCGAGATATGTCAAATAGTAAATAATCATCACACAGGGTGCATGGTCAGCAGGATTGTCCAACAGGTGCTAACAGGGCAAAGCAAAACTTAAGCGTATATGCATGATATCTCAGTAGATAAGCAGGTTTAATAGCAAGAGTCCATATAATATCCTGTGAGCTCAGCGAAATATTCACAGGGAGTTAACATTTGCCAACTTATGCTTAAAACTTATATGATTAGTTGGCATATTTATGTAGAAGAAATGTCGGTAAGTAGAAGAAGCGATGCGATCGAGGCATATTTGCACGTATATTTAACTTTGAGTAATTGTATAAAGGGAACAGTGGAGAGCTAAGCAGTAGGACGATTGTGAATGCAACAGTTGAGGGGCTAAGCCAGGGGGGATCTGGCACTCTTATTGCCCCCTGGAAAATGGAACTGGAAGGGTCAAACACTTTTGCGAGGAGGTCCAGTGAGTGCCCATTAAGATATGGTATAAATGTATAGCAAGGTAATAGAGGTCATCCTAACCCAGTAGCGTAGTCAAGGCAGAAGAGTATCATCTTTGACCAAATTTCGAAACTAATAAATAGGACATCCCGGCCTCGAGAGAGGGGACTCTTTCGAAGGCCCCTGACCTCTTCTATATGGAGTGCCCCGCTCTCTGATTCAGCCTACAATATGGCCAATTGGCACCATTGGGAAAACATGAGGTGGTGCACTTGCTTTCCTTTGTCACGTAATGGTGTGTTTAACAAGGATTAACGCAAGATCTAGGAAGCACACTGTAATTGTATCTTTTTTATAGCTCTGGAATGACCATAAGGCACAAATCTCACAACTATGTAATGCAGTGTGTCCTGTAGTTTGAGTAAGATGTAAAGTGACCATCGTCTAAAATTGGGATAATGATGGGCATGACCACAGCCGTTGGCCAATGACAGCAAGCATTTGTGTCTGGAAATAAATCCTTTATCTTCGCACCTGTAAAGTACGCTCTATGCAAGACATAAAATTAAAAAAAATGCTTAAATCCAGTATTTCTAGAAATGGATGCTGGATATGCCAAGATTGTTTCCCATATCTTTGAGTACTTCTTGGAGTTCCATTTCCCCCTTAACGCTAAGGTTTCCTAGTGATATTTGTGTGTGGTCAACAAGGGATTTGGTGAGCCATCGAACAAGGTGGTGGGGTGCTCATGGTTTGAAGAGTTTGTATGACAGCATGTAGATTTAAAGTTGTCCCACGTCAGTGTTTTATTTGATTTATAGAGTTTGTAATGCATGTACTAATAGTCTCTGCCATTAGATGGCCCACTCTTGTAATTTATTTCCACGATTGTCCTTGTATCACTTCGTTTATATAAGAAAGAAGAACACTACTCAGACCTGACACTGGCGAAGGTAGATCTGACATTCGTGAGGAGTGTGTTTTTTTTCTAAATTGTAATTCTATTTATATAGCACTTACTACCCCTGACAAGGCATTGAAGCGTGTTTCAGCTGGTAGCATGCTTCTCCATTACCAAAACTGGGCTAGTGGTGGATTAGTATAGGGAAATCTAAGTTGTTAATTCGAGCAGTGGATATGTGAGTCTGTTAATTGGATTGAATATGATAAAGGAAGGATAGAAGAAGAATCGAGAAAGTGTTATTAGGGAGGTCATAGAAGTAAAATTAGGTTTGGGATGAGTCAAAGGAAGGATAGAGGAGTGAAGAGTCTAAAAATTGTTTCTTGAGAGATCATAGTAGTAAAATGAGATTTGGGATGAGTCAACTGAGGTAAGAGTCTAGAAAGGGTTATTAGGGAGATCATAGTGGTACAGTGAGGCTTGGAATGAGTCACCGGAGGGCTAGAGGAGTAAATAGTCTAGAAAAGGTTATTAGGGAGATCATAGTGGTACAATGAGGTTTGGGATAAGCCTGTGAGTGTAGGCAGAGGATATATTGAAATAGGTATAGGATGAGACCGATTACTTAATTTGAGAGAGTTGAATGTTTTCTTTTCTCTACAGTAGGGGTAGAATAATAAATATATACATACATAACTACGTGGAAAGGAATTAATGTATATGAAAAATAATAAAGAGTCCCACCACAGACTAAGTTCCATCATCCGAACACACCCAGGCCCTCATCATCAGCATGTGGAACTACGGCAACACACTCTACGTCTGAATCAACACACAGCTAACCGGACATCTCCTGCCATTACAGAACTGCCAGATTCACACTCAGACCTCCTCTCCTCAAACAAATGTTTGAGAGCCCAAACGCAGGCAAAAAGGTTGCACGTTCTATTCCAGAGTATTTTTTTTCTGTGAGAGATACTGAATGTGAAGCATAAACTATGATACAATCCTTTTCAACCTTAGCAACTTGAGATAACACTGCCTCTAGTCCTTTTGATGTTGCTGGCATATGTTGGATAATATTCTCTACTTGAGCGTCAAATCTTTTCTGTGCTGTGGCTTTTTCTTTAAAGTGTCAAAATCCTTCTGGCACTCTTTAGACCAATTGAACACTGATCTATTTTTTAATAGTTGTCTAACATTGCAAGTTTTACTTGCAAACCCAGGAATGTATTTAGCATAAAATTCAGCCATTCACAAAAATTACCACACATCATCCTTTGACTCGGGGAAGTGCCTTTTCAATAGCATGTATAAGAGAGAGGTTTGGGTTTCACCCTCTTCTTCACTGATTGCGTACCCTAAATATGTAACACTATTTTCTGCAAACTTACTCTTGACACATTCAACCGTAAGGCCATTCTTCACTAACGGGTGGAACATCATTTCCAGTCTTTGATCGTGTTCCTCTTTGTTTTTTGGTCTGATCAAAAACTATTCTTCAATCCTGAAATAAATCAATACATGCTCTTTTCCCAAACTACTAAAACATAAGTTTTTTTACAAACTGCACAGGCAAAAATCTGGCATTCTTTTAAACTCAAAACACTCACCCAGAGTATTAAACGCTGTGTAGTTCTTAATGCGAGAATGCAGTGGACTGTTTGTCATGTATTACTTTGTAGAAATGATAATGAATGCAAGTTGGTTCTGCTGCAGCACTTGGGTTCCATCACCACTTACTCATCAATCATGAACCCCAGGCTACATGTGGATGGATCTTTGATATCAGTTCAGACATAAGGAGTTGAATTCAATATACAGTTTTATCAATTTTCATTACTTTTAGTTCAGCTAATAAAGAGAGTTAAGTTAAAGGGTTTATCTTCAAATCTTTTAGATTCTCATTCTTTATTAATGTATAAATCTCCAAGTTCGTCATTAAAGATTAACATAATCAATATTTAATTACACATTAGCTCAAATATGGAGGGCGGCTACGTCCTTCTTGGGTTGGAGTGGGAAGCTTACTGACATGACCCCATTGTGGCACAGCGACGCACTCTCCCAGGTGCGTGACCTTCAGGGTTTAAAAGAATGGAACCTAATTGATATATGCTTGTTGGGGGATGTGTGGAGCGAGGGCAATATGCTTATCTGGGAGGAGCTACAGATTCAGTACGAGCTGGCTGTCACTGAAGCATATAGATATCTCCAGCCTTTGGGAAACATATCTCCCGGGGGACTCCCCTCCTGGACTCCTACCCCCTAGAAGATAGAATACTAACTGAACCATTAAACATAAAGACAGTCTTCCTGATCTATAAAAAGCTACGGAATAACTCTCCCAATACTCTCACCACGTTGAGGTCCAAATGGGAGGGAGATATTGGAGACTGTGACAATGGAGAATGGGAAGAGGCGCTGGGGACCTTTCGTGAAGTAGCTATACATACTGGGTTCCGACTAATTGTTATGCGCATATTGCACTGCTCTTACTACTCACGTACAACACTCAAACTCATGGGTCGCGCCCCAACAGGCCTCTGTCGTAGGGGTTGTGGGGGTGAGGGAACTTTCTTCCACACAATATGGGTGTGCCCAGCGATTCAGGTCTTTTGGACCGTCATACACAGAATAATGGGGGAAGTTACTTCAGAACCCACCCCAAAACAGTGAAAAAATGTATTCGACATATCTGGGGAGATGATCCACCACCAAAATACACCAAGATCTGGCTTTCATTAGGCCTTATAGTAGCTAAATTAAATATTGCACGACTATGGAGAGCGGCCGCGACTCCGGCGGTGAGGGAGTGGGAGCAGGATTTGGACTGATTGATGATAAATGAGAAGACTGTATATCAAGGGAGGGGCTGCCCGCACAAGTGGGAGAAGATTTGGGCAGGATGGCGCTCCTATAGGGGCTTTGATGCAGGACCCACCCCAACACAAGTAGATTGAGAATAAGATGCACCTATTACCTAGATGCCTGAGGCGACAAATCTGTACTGTCTAACTTTGATAATTTCTCCCTATGTATTTTCTAACAATTTCATTCATTCCGTTTGATGAGATATGTATTGGGACCTTGAATATCTGTATGCTGCTCAATGTTATGTTTTTTTGTATGCGCCTTTCTTTTACTTAAAACAAAATAAAAAGATTGTTAAAAAAAAAATCAATATTTAATTGTAAGGTAAGCCAACTTAGTCAATCAAAATAAAGCATCAATACAATGGAATATTACAAATGCATTCCATAAAGAAACTTCCCTATTCTAAGCTAAATTAAGATAAATGCGTAAAGAATTAAAGGTGTCAGTTCAGATGCCCATGAAGGGTTTTGATTAGAGAATCAAGTATAAGCATGAGGCTTTAGCAGAATAAGCTGAAAAGTATTCTCAGCTCATATAACAGCAGATTAATAAGTAAGCTGAGACTTTTCATAAAGAGATGTCTAAGAAAACTCAGTACAGAGTCTCCTCTCAGAGAGTCTGGGACAATTGTCGCATCTAATGTGCTCTGCGAAAGAAAGTTATGACACTAGCCTAGGAATACGCACTTATATAAGCACACGTTTTCTATGTTGCAGCATCAATATTCTTTCTTCTTCATGTTGATCAATAATATTTCAGCACGCTCCTAGGAATAGATTTACTCCCCATCCTGTCACTTGAGTAGAATCGTCCTTTAACCATGTGTCCTTGGATGTTGTGGCACATCCTCTCTTGTTTCTCAAATCTTTCCGTGAATCATCCTCCCTGTCGTCTGCATCTTTTGTGGTGAGAGCCTCACTATCAGTCGTCTAATACAACAAACATCTATCCATTAACTAATAAACTGTAGCTTCCAGAATTGCAACGTCTGCAGGAAAGAGAAGAAAAATATCGTGCACATTGATCATTTACAGTTAAAAACAAACATTTCAGTATTTATGCGCCTTCATGTTAAAATCATGGCACCTTCAACAATGTCAACTTTACAATAATGAATGCTTCACTTCTATATTACTGGCCTATGTATTTTGGTTTGGTTGTGTGAGAAGTTGGCCTGGGATATGCTGTCCACTAATTAAAGTGGGCACCTTGCACCAGTCCAAACAACCCTTATGGTGATTTAAGAGGTCAAAGATAACCTTAGAAAGCTATCCAAGTGGTAGCTGTGGAGAGCAGCCTTCAGGCTTAGTCATGAAGGAATATTAAGCAGCTTGTTTTACCAGAATGCAACCTTATAGTATTGGTTAAATAAAAGGAGAACCACACAGTAGTTATAAAAATATGTATTTATTAGTATAACACTATCTAGTGCAACACTGTTGGAAAACGGGGCAGTATCTGTGACGCCTGCACAAATAACATGTCACATTTGTCCTTCACTGGGAACCAAACACCCTAGTGTAGCGCCTGACTCTGAGGGTAGCGTTGCAGAGCAGTCTAAGGCTTACTCAAGGGACGTGGTGTGGGCTAGTAATCGCCATTACAGGTGCGCAGAAATAACACTCAATAATTGATTGTCCAGTCTGTACTTTGCTTTATAAAAGTAAGAGTACTAAACACACACACCACTCAATACTTTGCACCAATTTACAAATATACATAAGCTGTTGGAATTACTTTGTGACATTGCATAACATCTCCGCCCCTCCCGCAGGGGGGGGGTCTAGTACCACCACTCCCATGTATGCACATCATCTTGCCCCCTAATGCAGTGGGTTGACACAACCTGGAGTGAGGGCCTTGCCAACTGGCACCATCCCAGTGGCGACCCACCCCATCATCTCAACAAGCATTAAAAATAGGTACACATGCCCTGGGGACACATAACCCTGACTGAGCATTGTATACTGACCATACAGTATGCACCTCTACATCTTAGTAGCTAACAGTCTGGGTTGTTCCTCCCCTAGCGCAGTAGCAAGAATACATGTTTGGGCATCACTTTAAATGAGGTACTTGTCATAGCTGATAAAAGTTGTAATGCATTGCAATCACAGCCTCTAAAAGGTATCACAGGTAAAATCACAGCATTAAGCATTTACAACCAGACACCCTAGCAGGACTGTCTGGCCACATAACCCCACTTTGCTTATGACATCACCTTACGCAGGTACTTCACATTACACATGTGCCTTTCAGTCCCTCTAAAAAGAAAAAACATGGTTAAATGCATTTGTGGTGCAATTACACCTCTTCACCTCCAGGGGATGCCCTTCTCCAGATATCCCCAACTCAGCCCTTCACACCTTGAGGCACCCCCAGCTGCAGAACAAAAGCTCCAGCCATGGGGATGCTGATGACGCCTGGCTGAGCCCTTGAGGGGTTATTCTTTGTAAGTCCCCAGAGACTTAGGGAGGGACATTGTTCGTGCTGGGGGAGACTGCGTGGCTCCTGCAGCTCCCCTGCACCTAGGCACCCATCTTGCAGTGACCCCGTCCTCCTGGGGCCACCACAAGCCAAGAAAAAGCAGCTTTCCCCTGCAGGCCGGTCCGGGCCTGCAAGGCATTATGGGGCGCTTCTCCTTAGCCCTGTGAATATTGTAGCAGCGGCTCTCCCGCTGAGTCGGGGAGATCCGCGATGTGGGCCTCTGGCCGCGTCCTGCCTCGTTGGAGGGTCCGGTCCCACCCGGACCCCCAGGTGAGTTATTGCAGCTCGGGGAGCCCACCCCCGGCTGCTCTGTCCGTTGTTCGGGGGCCCAGTCCCACCCGGGCCCCTGGTGCCTCCTCTTATCCTCTGCGGGGTCCCGTTCCCACCGAAAACCCTGTGTGGCTCCATTGTTAGAGGGCAGCCCGGGGAGCCCACCCCCGGCTGCTACCGCCGGCTCCCCGCCCGGCCAGCACTCTCGGATGCTGCCGCGGGACCCGGCACCGCAGTTCTGGTCTGCCCGCTCCGGCGGGCAGATGCAAAGTCTCCCGCCGGCCCGGCTGGACCTCGGGGGAGTGCGGCGGCACTCCCCCGGCCTCCTCCTTCTCTTCGGGGCCCAGGGATGGGGTCCCGGGCCCCTGGGCCAACTTCAGAAGAGAAGCCGGGGGGTGCCGTCTCGCCCCCCGGCTTCTCTTCCGGCCGCGAGGGGGGACGCGCAACGGCACGCCCCCCTCCTCCTCACCGACACCATCGGGGCCCGGGGTTGGGATCCCGGGCCCCTGAGATCTTCACGGGGAGCGCAACGGTGCTCCCCGACTTAGTTTCTCCTCGTCGGGGCCCAGAGTTGGGCTCCCGGGCCCCAAAGGCATCTTCGCGGGGGGCGTGACGGTGCTCCCGCCCTCCGTCGTCGCCGGGGGCCAGGGTGGGCTCCTGGCACCCCGGTTGGGCCACTTCACGGGGAGCGCAACGGCGCTCCCCGGCTTTTCTTCGTGTTGGGGGCAGCCCCCGGGACCTGACCCACATTCAAGACCGGCGCCGGAGCCCCACGCGCTTCGTCGTCGGTCCGTCCAGAGGTCAAAGGTCGCCTACCTTCTGGGGGGCATATCTCAGGCCCCAGGGTACCGATCTGTGCCATTTTCGCCTCTTCTTGCTCCTGGTGGCGCTCCCCAGCCACTGGGAGCACTTTCCTTCGCCCTCCTGGTCCCAAGGAGGGGGAACTCGGCAGGGAGCGGTCTTCACTGGCTCCCTGCGCCAGCCTTTCGCCTGGCTCTCTTCCTGGGCCTCTCTTCTCCTGACCCAGAGGCCCAGGCTTCTGCTCACTGGTCCTGGACTCCCTTCCTGGCGCAATTCTGCATCCTGGGACAGTCAGGGGGTTCTTCCTTCCAGCTGCCCATGGCGCCAGGCTCCAGCACCAGTCTTCCTCAGCAGACCACACCCCAGAGAGAGCTTCTCTTCCTGTGCAAGACCTTTTAAAAGAATTTGGAGGGGGCTGGCAGGAAGTCTCTTCTTGCCCTATCAGGCAGCGACACATCACCTCTCTGCCCCTGCTCCCTCCTTCCTGCCCAGGCCTCTGGGTTTGTTCAAAATGGCGTCGTCCAGGGGTCTCCACATAGTCTCTGAGAGCCCCTTCCCCCCTCGCTGCCTTCTCTCCAGAGCAGCTTGGTGCCTGGCACCAGGTGTCAGCTGCTGATGGATGAACCTGTAGCTCCACCCATCTTCTCTTCTTGGAGTGGAGGCCTTCGCCTTTGGAATGCTTGTTGTGCAGGGCTGGGCCTCGGATGCTACAGCTTGGGGAGGAAGGTCATTAATTCAGCCTGGCAGGGTCAGCCCCAGCCAGGCCCTGGTTATGAGCACGCATGTACACACGTGTCTGCATGTAACCAGCCCAGTGCCCCTTGCTCTGGCTGCAGCGCAGTGGCCTACTCGCGCCAGGTGGACACCGGTAAAATACACATGCAGTCCCTTTCATCATTAGTTCACTGTGGGTGAGTCCCAACTTATGAGGCTCTCCCACAGTAAAAGCTCAACAAATAGGTGTTCAAAAAGCGAAACATCCGGGCGGCTCAGATGGTCAGAACCACCTTCTAACGCACGCAGCGCCCAGCTGATTCCTACAGGGAAGAAATAGCCACTCTACATGGGTATTCTTCCCGTAGTCAGCGATAACTAATTATAAGGGTTTCTGACCAGACCCCCCTTACTCACCAGTTATCTGCTCAGACCACCTATTCCTCCCATCCATGAGACCTCCACCCATGACAGGGATCCCAGACTACCCTAAGAACCCTCCGGGCTCTAGGTTAGATACCTCTAGGTCACTCACGGTCTACATGGACTCAGCCTAACTAGGCCCACCTTTGCCCTTGGTCACGCAACACTATGCCTACCACTTCTCGGGACAAGGGTACAGTGCCTCAGCACCGATGCGGTCTTCTGGGTTAGGTCTACATCCCATCCCCTGGGTCACTAGCTGGTCTCCCTTCCGGAGTTTGTTCCAACCAGTACCCTCTCTCCGTTTGGTCCTTGCACCCCAAAGATGCAACCTCTCTGGACCCTCACCCTCAGCCTGCCGCTGGGGTCATTCAGCTGCCACCACCCTTTCGGGATGACTGTCTTCCCTAAAGAAAGCACAGCCACTCATGCTTTCCCCACACAGAAAAGCACCTTTGGCCACTGGCCTGGCTCCCTGATAAGACCTCAGACCGGCCTCACCACTACACTGGCAGTGCCAGGGGGGATCACTGAGGGTGCCTCGTCAGACAACCTACAGCTCATTCCCCCCGGCAGTAGCTCCACACTGAAACTACCCCGGGAACCTAGACCCCTTCCTTGTTCTCCGCTGCGAGAACAGGGCCTATGCACCCTTCCCTCCGAGAGGCGCGCTCTCCTCCCGGAGTACCTTTAGAAGCCTGTGTGCCCTGAGTTAGCTACACCCAGGCCCACCTCTCATAACTCTCCCCGGTCTCCCTGCAGCGCCTTGGGAGAACGTCCAGGGACCCTCATGATCCCTGGATGGCCTGCACCACCCCTTCTGAAGAGCAGGGTCCCTTCACTTAAGATAGGCCCCACCTGCCTTCGGGGTAGTACTACCACACTCAGCCAGGGACCCTAAAGATCCCGGCTAGGCCTGCACCACCCCTTTGGGGAAACACAGGGTCCCTTCACTTAAGATAGGCCCCACCTGTGTTCAGGATGATACTACCTTGCAGAAGTCCACCTCCTGCCCAGAGCTAGGGGAACACCCCCATGCTCCTGGTCCTCGGGTTCAAGTCCCACAGGACCTACCTGACTGGTCACCGGCTAGGCATCGCCCCAGCCATCACTTCAGGTTCACAACACCAGCTCCAGAATGACATCCTGTTGCTTCCCTGGGTAACCTCAGGGTCCACCACTAACCCTTCACCGGGAATCTAGGGAGCACATCACCCCCACTAAGATCTCCACTGGGTCAGTTACCTAGCCCACCTAGTGTACCTAGGGGCTACCACTACACACCCTAGCTCAAGAACTACCCTCCTTTGGGGCCACCCACTACCATGGGCCACCCCTGGGTTGCTCACCACCCCCACCAGTTAACCTGGGGGGCCTGCCGGACACACAACTCTACCACACCCTCCTCCCACCGTGGGAAACGTTTCTTGGGGTCCCCCACCATGGGAACCACTGGTGTGTTACTACCCGGGGTAAAGAAACCTCCTGCCCCACCCTTCCAGTGGTTTTGGCCTGCGCCATTGGCAAGAAAACTTTCAGCGGGGGAAGAATATCTTTTTATTTTTTATTTATTGTGCAGCTTGTAACAGTGAAATTATACAACCCCAGTAGGGGGCACAGCAGTTCCGCTAGGTCATATATGCAGTACAAGCAATTTTTCATGAATTTAAAACAAAACATTCAGCAATAGAAACACACCCCTCTACCACCACCCCCCCTAACCCTGGCACTTGAATGTATCTATGGAACCCCTTGAGACAGATAAAGGTAGACATAAACACTGATCATTAGGTCGACCCCCTCCCACCGCTTCAAGTATTTAGTACAGTAGTACAGTTCCTTACTGTAAATCTGCCTTGCTTTAAAGGTACCCCGTTAGTGGGGCCCAGAAATCCTTAGGGCGCGAGGCTTTGGGCAAGTCTTCTGCATAGATCCCAAGTTGGTCCCTGCAATACAGTAGGTCTCGGATCCACCTTTTTACTGTTGGTAAAGCCATGGCCCCCCCAGCATTGCACAATCGCCCGTTTGGCAAACAACGTGGAGATTGCCACCAGCCATCTATTGCATGGCTTGAGATGTTTCACCCACCCCAAAATGCAGACATCAGGCGTACACGGCACAGACTCCAGCACCACCTCTGTGAGCACATTCACAATCTTAACCCAGAAGGCCTGAATGCCAGCACAGCCCCATGCAAGATGCAAAAAATCCGCATCCTCCTGTCCACACCGCACGCAATTAGCACTGTCCCGCAGCCCGAATCTGCGCAGCTGAACGGGGGTATAATAGATCTGATGTAAATATTTGAAGTGTATGATGCAGAGGTTACAGTTCGCAGTCAGGCGTCCCGTTAGATTGCAGCAAAATGTCCAAGCATCCGGGAGAGGGTGTCCCCTAGCGCTGTGTTCCATTTATTATAGGAGGGATTGTCTAGGGGGTCTCGCTCCCTCTGAGAAGCATTATATAGTCTGGTAATCAAGCCACTTCGGGAGTCGCTGGCTAGCAACGCCTTTAGTGCCAGTAACGTTTTCGGTTCAGCTGGATAAGCAGGATATACTGCACGGACAGCCTGTCTCATACGCACATAAGTGAATCCTAACATCAGATCGGGACCCCGCCCCTCCTGTATAGTGGTAAGAGATATGAACTGGCCGTGTCTATACAGGTCACCTAATTTCGCAATTCCTACGCCTGCCAGTGTGCGCAGCGCCACCTGCTCCTGGGCGGCAGAGATGTGTGGGTGTGCCGCAATCGGTAGCTTCAGGGCATAGAGGTAGCTCAGCTGCGCCCGCTTAGCCAGGGCCTGCCAGGCCCACGCTGTGCAAAGTACTGGATTGATCTCCGTCCGCGGTCCTCCGTGTCCGCCCATCAAGGTCGCCGCTACCAGCGGCACAGGGAGGATTGAGTCTGCCTCCACCGCTACATGCGGCTGAAACCGCTGCGGATAAAACCAAAAATGCGCAAATTGCGCCTGAGCGCACACATAGTAAAGCCGCAGTTCAGGGGCTTTGAATCCTCCCCTCTCAAACGGCTGTACCAGCACTTCCCAACTGCAGCGGGGTTTCTTATCGCCCCATACAAAGGAGAGCAAGGCTGATTGAAGCGCGTTAAAAAGTGCAAGGTTGAGGCGAATCGGAATATTAATAAACAAATAGAGAAGCTTTGGCAGGATCGTCATCTTGACGACTGCTATTCGATCGGCTAAAGAAAGCGGCAGTGCGGCCCACCGTGCCCCCCGATCAGTGACTTTAGTGATGGCGCGGCCATAGTTCATGGCAATTACCGTTTCGGGGTCTCGATGCAGCCACACACCCAGGTACCGAACCGGGTCAGTAGACCACGCAAGGGGGAAGTCCAAATCCACCTCACGTGTACCAGCCGTCAATGGGAACACCGTCGATTTTGCCCAGTTGATACCCAGGCCCGATTACCGTTCAAACTTTACGTACTCTCGCAGCAATGTAGATAAATATGTGGCCGGCTCTCGGACATATAACAACATGTCGTCCACATACAACGAGACCACCAACGGACGTTAGTGAACCGCAGCGCTGCCTGAGCATGCCAATGACGCAATTTACAGGCCAGTGGCTCAAGTGCGAGCGCGAAAAGGATTGGCGACAGAGGGCAGCCCTGTCGCGTGCCCCTGTAGATCGGGAAGGCGTCAGACACCCAGCCATTCACGCGTATTCAGGCCCGTGGCTCAGAGTATAACAGGTGAACCCACTTAAGGAAAAAGGGTGGCAGACCCATGCGCATTAGGACCGTAAACATATATTCCCATTGCAGGGAATCAAATGCCTTCGCGGCATCAAGTAGGACCGCGACAGCCTGGAAGTCCGAATCAAAGTAGTGCAGGGTAGCAAACACAGTGCGAAGGTTGTGCATGGTTGATCTAGCAGGGACAAACCCCGACTGGTCGGGCAGGACCAGATTAGGAACTAAGGGCTGGAGCCTACTGGCAATCATTTTCGCCAGAATTTTGGCATCAGTGTTGATCATGGAGAGCGGCCTGTAGGAGTTACAGGCATTGGCCGCCTTGTCCGGTTTCAAAAGCGTCACTATAAGGGCCTCCCTTAGAGTGGGCGGGAGTATACCCGAGTCATATGCCTCCGCAAAGACATCTAGTAGTCTAGGGGCTAGATTTTCCGCATAGGCCTTGTAAAACTCACTCGGGAGCCCATCAAGGCCCGCAGCTTTACATGTTGGGAGTGACATGATGGCTAGTTTGACGTCGTCGACATCAAATGGCTGCGTGAGGTATTCATGCTGGTTTAACGATAGCCAGCCAAGCGCGATATCATCAAGATAGGAGTTAATATCTGCTGCCGGAGCATGCGGTCGCCTGCCATAAAGTCCAGAGTAATAGGCCAGCACCACCTTGCTTATCTCCGGTGTGGTGTAGTGCGCCTTGCCCTCCTCATCGAGTATTTCAGTAATGTAGTCTTGGCTTCGAGGCGCCGCAAGTTTTTGCGCAAGAGAGCGGCTAGGTCTTCTCCCTCGCCGTAATAGCGCGCCGTGCTACGACGCGACCTATGGGCCATTTCCTGGTCCACTGTGTCATTGTGCTCGGTGACCAGTTCCCGTATCGCAGCCAGCTTTTCTGGAACCGGTTGTCTGTCATAGTCACGTTCCAGAGGGGATATTTCCGCCGCTAGTCGATCTATTCTGCGACGGAGGTCCTTCAAGACCCCAGCCTGCGCACCAATACACACGCCACATATTGTGACTTTAAACGCTTCCCAAAGCACGCCTGCGCTATCTACGGTGCCCTCATTTTCCTTAAAAAAATTGCGAATCGCCTCTCCCACATCACTCTTGAATACCGGATCAGACAATGAAGATTGATGCAGCCTCCACATGAACGGGGGCCTTTCACACTCAGGGATGCGCAGTTCGAGTAATATCGGAGAGTGATCTGATAATGTCTTCGCCAAGTACCGAACGTCAGTAACCCACGTGCAGACGACCTCTAACGCAAGCCAATAGTCCAAGCGGGACCAGGTACCATGGACTGTAGATACAAAGGTGCTCTCCCGTGCCCCAGGATGTCGCAGCCGCTATACGTCGTGTATGTTCCCGGCCTCTAATAGACCTAGCAGTGCATCCGTCGCAAGTCTATGTCGGGGGACTCCACCACCCAACCTGTCCACCTGCACATCTAGACAAGTATTAACGTCACCCCCCATAGAACCGCGACAGGAGTGGTCATCAACATTTGGTCCATACACATTCACCAGCAACACTTCCGCACCGCCAAGCCTGCCATGCACCAGCGCGAGCCTGCCTTGATCGTCAATTTCCGAGCCTAGTATAGTGAAGGGGACCCCTTTCTTGAGTAGAATGAGCACTCCGCGAGAGTATGAAGAGTATGAGGATGCAATACGGACCCCCGCCCAGCGCGCGCCTATATTCTTATCAGTGTGTGATGTAAGATGCATCTCTTGTAGAAATGCTACCTGGACACCTAACCTGTCCAGATGGGCTAGAACAAAGCGAATTTTCTTAGGGCTATTTAAACCACGCACATTCCATGTAAGGAATTTTACGTTACCACCCATGTCCTGTGGTGGAGGATGTAGTTAGAACAGTGTAATGTCGAGTTACCGTAATGTGCCGCCAGGGTTCAACAACCTTGCCAGTGAAAAGTGCCATCCAATCTTCCCCCTCATTCCTCCCAACCCCCCCCACCAACGTGCCGAAGCCATCCCTCCCCAGAGCAAACAAACCCCAACAATAAGATCTAACAGCTCGAAAGAAGTGGGGTACTCCCATGTGGGGAACGCCAGAGAGCTACTTGCCTCCCACGAGGTAGGAGGTGGCTGATCAGGACTATATATCTGTGCTAAATGAGAATTGACATGAAATAAAAATAGAGTGCATCAGTTGCAACCGCCTTGTGGGGATCAGTGCCCCTGCAGCAGGCCTATAAGAAAGAACATTAAATGTTTGCAGCATAGTGAGAACAGCCCATAAACCAACATCTAGGGCAGCAGACAGAAGCCCAGTCCACCACCACGGGACCAATCACTGCTCCTCCTCATCATGATCAACTTGGGCCTCTCGTCAACGTCGTTTCAGTTACTTGGCGTGCTCCATCTCCTCCATGGGGGTGGAGAAGATTTTTGACTCTCCCACCTGGCCTACACGTAGGTGGGCGGAATACAGCATGGCATAAGAAATACCCTCAGACTGGAGAAATTTCGTATCAAGAACCTGTACCTCCAGAGGACCAGCGTCACAATAGTTAATCTGCTGTGGGGGGTCGTAAAGGACCGTACATAAGTTTGTGCCCCCGCGTGTGGGATAGGAAACCAAGAAATACAGGCTATCACCACTCCGCTAGCAGTCACCTACTTGAGGAATAAAATGACACATGTGGAGCATGATATAACATAACCCTCAGGGCCAATCAATCCACGCCATCGTGACGACCCCTTGAACAAAGTTATATGACATCTAGCATAAGCCCAGGGCCAGATGTGCTAATATGGTAGGGAGCAATAATCTAACTTAGCGTCAAGGTGTGACCCATGATGCAGGGCGCTAACATCGACATAGTACATCACCACTCAGTCCGTTACTGCTCCTCCTCGTCCGATTCAGCCGGGATCTCACGGCGTCTCTTCTGCTTTTTCACATGGTCCATCGCTGCCTTGGGGGGTAGTGAAAATTTTGAAGTTTCCCTCTTGTCCAATCCGTAAGCGGGCAGGGTACAGCATGGCATAAGGAATGCCCTCGGACTGCAGGAGTTTCTTCACAGCACCAAACTCCCGCCGCGCCGCCTGTACCACGACGGTTAAGTCGGGGAAGAAAGACAGCGAATTCCCCTGGTGGGTGATGGTACCCTTGTCCCTGGTGAGTCTCAGTATGGCGTCCCGGTAGTTTAATAGCCGAGCAATTATAGGGCGAGGTGGGGTGCCCGGTACCGGCCTCGCCGCCAGGGAGCGGTGGGCTCGCTCGACTATAAACATTGCGGACAAGTTCTCAGGGCCGAAGATATCCTTGATCAGCGCCTCGTTGAAGGTCTCCATCCTGCCTATATTGGTGGACTCCGGCAGGCCCGTAATTCTAATGTTATTGCGACGGGACCGAGCCTCCAAATCTTCATTTTTTGCTTGTATAAGTGCCAGTACCTTTTCCATGCCGTTGGCCTTGTCCGCGACCACGCTGAGGCCGTCCTCGTTAGTGGAGACCCTCTGCTCTATCTCCCCCCATTCTCGCGTTCTGCTTTTCCAGCTGGGAGGACATATGGTCAAGTCTGTGATTAATTGCCGACATGTTCCCCTCTATAGCCTGAAAACTCTTCTGCATGGCTATCAGCGTCGTCTCCAGTGTGGAGGGGCCATCGCCCTGAGAGTCCGCCTCCGAGTCAGAGGCTGCTTTTTGCTGCGTTTTGGTAGTTTTGCGCACCTCAAATGTGAGGCGGGTTTGTGACCTGTCTGTTTTCCCCATGTTGCCTAGTAGGCCGGGCAAGATTTGAAAGCAGCAGACTGTGTTGCGTCTTGGCACTGGTGCGAAGATCTCGGGGCCCCGTGCTATTAATAGGTTCCCGCGAGCAAGTGGCAACGTGTCATTTAAGTTCTATGCAGCAATCCCACAGGGTGCCTGGGCCAGTATAGGGCTATAAGTGCCAGTCTGTAGTATGGTGAATACCTCCGCGCTAGTGGTGCTCAATAGTGCCAGTGTCTCGCAAGTGTCAGCAGTTGGGTGCAGAGATCCACCACCTGAAGGGTCACCAGTATGGAAGGGCCGGTCTCCACGAGAGAGGAGCTCCAGTATTTCAGCCCCACCACCTTGTGCACGCAGGCCCCACGACCCCGCCGACCGGTGGGTGCCTGTCGCGGCACGAGAGTAATGCGGGTATTTGTGCCAGTATACAGATGCGACGCGGCACCGCCCTCTCCGCCTCCCGCTCCGCAGACAGGCCGCAGCTTGCAGAGCACGGCCCAGCGCCTAGGCCCACACCCGCCGCCGCAGGCCTAAGCAAGGCCGCACCCCCAATCACCACCGCCCGCTGCGAGCACCGGCAACCTCCAGGGTGACGATCCGGCCTTTCCGGGGGCCCAGCGGCCGCGGAGCTCCAACCAGCCTCCCTCCAGTCGTCAGGGCCGATAAATCAACGATGTTTGGGACGCCAGCCCTCCAGATAGTTGGAGCCCCGCCGCTCAGTCCCTGCAATGTTGTCCCCAGTCACAGAAGCTCTCCACAGGGCCTGCCGCCCCCCGCCGACGCGGCAGAAGCACTGGTCAAGCAGCGCGGGCAGTCTCAGAGCCCCGCCGCCAGCAGTAATTCCGCAGAGGCCCACAGCCAGGCGTGCACACCTCCCGCCGGTGTCCAGTTGTCACGGTCGATCGGCCGCTGCAGCCTCCGTTCGACAGCTCACCATGCAACTTCGCTCAGCTGCGGCTACTCGTCTCCGGCTCTCCGCACTCCAGCCAGCGGGCCGGCTCAGTCCCAGATGCTGTCGGCCGCTTTGTTGTTTGCCGCCAGGGGGGTCCAATCTTCGCCGATAGCAGCCACTACAGAGGCCCCCAAGTGTCAGCGGACCCCCAGCCGGAGGTACGGATGTCGTGCCGTTCAGGGCGACCCTTTTTAGGAATGTGATGCGTTATATTGGCGCGGATAGTGGTCGGATTGAAGATCAGCCGGGCAGAGCGGCACTAATGTGCGGCCATCTTGCCTGGCGCCCTCTAGCGCACTCCGGGGGAAGAATATCAGGGGCCCCTTCTGTGGAAACCCTCCCTGCCCTTTAAAAAGCGCGGGAATCTCCCAGGACCCCCTATCTCTCCTGTCCCCCCAAAGGTCAATCCACCCCTACACCCCCATCTGTGATGTAGGTATCAGTTGCTGTCCCCATCTCTTGAGGAGACACCCTCCTCATGCAGGTGTAGTGCGTGTAGTGTTAGGGTTCAAAGGTGTACAATATGGCTTAGAACATTTGTATGCAATCATTTCCTGGAAAGCACCATCCCGCTAGCACATGATAATCAACATAACTCAGTCATATCAATACAGTTTACATTTAAACCATACTATCTTCACATGACATATATGTGCGCGGGGCTTTCCTTTCCCATACTTTTAGTTCACATAACCAAAACTTTGAACCCTTCTCAGAGCCTTGTGCTCTTCCATTTGCTCATTACTGCATAGGTAATGTGTGGCAAAACTGGACTTATCAAATGCTATAAATGCGTACCAGAATGGGATACTATGTATCTCGCCGCTGCCACCAATGTTGGAAAACGGGGCAGTATCTGTGAGGCCTGCACAAATAACATGTCACATTTGTCCTTCACTGGGAACCAAACACCCTAGTGTAGCGCCTGACTCTCAGAGGGTAGCGTTGCAGAGCAGTCTAAGGCTTACTCAAGGGAGGTGGTGTGGGCTAGTAATCGCCATTACAGGTGCGCAGAAATAACACTCAATAATTGATTGTCCAGTCTGTACTTTGCTTTATAAAAGTAAGAGTACATTTATTAAACACACACACACCACTCAATACTATGGACCAATTTACAAATATACATAAGCTGTTGAATTACTTTGTGACATTGCATAACCTCTCCACCCCTCCCGCAGAGGGGGGGGGGTCTAGTACCACCACTCCCATGTATGCACATCATCTTGCCCCCTAATGCAGTGGGTTGACACAACCTGGAGTGAGGGCCTTGCCAACTGTCACCATCCCAGTGGCGACCCACCCTATCATCTCAACCAGCATTAAAAATAGGTACACCTGCCCTGTGGACACGTAACCCTGACTGAGCATTGTATACTGACCATACAGTATGCACCTCTACATCTTAGTAGCTAACAGTCTGGGTTGTTCCTCCGCTAGCGCAGTAGCAAGAATACATGTTTGGGCATCATGTTAAATGAGGTACTTGTCATAGCTGATAAAAGTTGTAATGCATTGTAATCACAGCCTCTAAAAGGCATCACAGGTAAAATCACAGGATTAAGCATTTACAGCCAGACACCCTAGCAGGACTGTCTGGCCACATAACCCCACTTTGCTTATGACATCACCTTACGCAGGTACTTCACATTACACATGTGCCTTTCAGTCCCTCTAAAAAGAAAAAACATGGTTAAATGCATTTGTGGTGCAATTACACCTCTTCACCTCCAGGGGATGCCCTTCTCCAAACATCCCCAACTCAGCCCTTCACACCTTGAGGCAGTCCCTAAGGCACCCCCAGCTGCAGAACAAAAGCTCCAGCCATGGGGATGCTGATGATGCCTGGCTGAGCCCTTGAGGTGTTATTCTTTGTAAGTCCCCAGAGACTTAGGGAGGAACATTTTTCGTGCTGGGGGAGACTGCGTGGCTCCTGCAGCTCCCCTGCACCTAGGCACCCATCTTGCAGTGACCCCGTCCTCCTGGGGCCACCACAAGCCAAGAAAAAGCAGCTTTCCCCTGCAGGCCATTCCGGGCCTGCAAGGCATTATGGGGCGCTTCTCCTTAGCCCTGTGAATATTGTAGCAGCGGCTCTCCCGCTGCGTCGGGGAGAGCCGCGATGTGGGCCTCCGGCCGCGTCCTGCCTCGTTGGAGGGTCCGGTCCCACCCGGACCCCCAGGTGAGTTATTGCAGCTCGGGGAGCCCACCCCCGGCTGCTCTGTCCGTTGTTCGGGGGCCCGGTCCCACCCGGGCCCCTGGCGCATCCTCTTATCCTTTGCGGGGTCCCGGTCCCACCCGGGAACCCCGCGTGGCTCCATCGTTGGAGGGCAGCCCGGGGAGCTCACCCACGGCTGCCCCCGCCGGCTCCCCGCCCGGCCAGCACTCTTGCGTGCTGCCGCGGGAGCCGGCACCGGAGTTCTGGTCTGCCCGCTCCGGCGGGCAGACGCGAAGACTCCCGCCGGCCCGGCTGGACCTCGGGGAGTGCGGCGGCACTCCCCCGGCCTCCTCCTTCTCTTCGGGGCCCGGGGATGGGGTCCCTGGGCCATCTTCAGGGGGGGCGCGACGGCACCCCCCGGCTTGTCTTCCGGCCGCGAGGGGGGACGCCCCCCTCCTCCTCACCGACACCATCTGGGCCCGGGGTTGGAGTCCCGGGCCCCTGAGATCTTCACAGGGAGCGCGATGGCGCTCCCCGACTTAGTTTCTCCTCATAGGTGCCCGGAGTTGGGATCCCGGGCCCCAAAGGCTTCTTCGCGGGGGGCGCGACGGCGCTCTCCGCCCTCCGTCGTCGCCGGGGGCCAGGGTGGGCTCCTGGCACCCCGGTTGGGCCACTTCACGGGGAGCGCGATGGCGCTTCCCGGCTTTTCTTTGTGCTGGGGGCAGCCCCCGGGACCTGACCCACCCTGGAGGCACATTCAAGACCGGCGGCGGAGCCCCACTCACTTTGTCGTCGGTCCGTCCAGAGGTCAAAGGTCGCCTACCTTCTGGGGGGCAAATCTCAGCCCCCAGGGTACCGATCTGCGCCATTTTCGCCTCTTCTTGCTCCTGGTGCCGCTCCCCAGCCACTGGGAGCACTTTCCTTCGCCCTCCTGGTCCCAAGGAGGGGGAACTCGGCAGGGAGCGGTTTTCACTGGCTCCCTGCGCCAGCCTTTCGCCTGGCTCTCTTCCTGGGCCTCTCTTCTCCTGACCCAGAGGCCCAGGCTTCTGCTCACTGGTCCTGGACTCCCTTCCTGGCGCAATTCTGCATCCTGGGACAGTCAGGGGGTTCTTCCTTCCAACTGCCCATGGCGCCAGGCTCCAGCACCAGTCTTCCTCAGCAGACCACACCCCAGAGAGAGCTTCTCTTCCTGTGCAAAACCTTTTAAAAAAATTTGGAGGGGGCTGGCAGGAAGTCTCTTCTTGCCCTATCAGGCAGCGACACATCACCTCTCTGCCCCTGCTCCCTCCTTCCTGCCCAGGCCTCTGGGTTTGTTCAAAATGGCGTCGTCCAGGGGTCTCATGCCACATGGTCTCTGAGAGCCCCTTCCCCCCTCGCTGCCTTCTCTCCAGAGCAGCTTGGTGCCTGGCACCAGGTGTCAGCTGCTGATGGATGAACCTGTAGCTCCACCCATCTTCTCTTCTTGGAGTGGAGGCCTTCGCCCTTGGAATGCTTGTTGTGCAGGGCTGGGCCTCGGATGCTACAGCTTGGGGAGGAAGGTCATTAATTCAGCCTGGCAGGGTCAGCCCCAGCCAGGCCCTGGTTATGAGCTGACTCAGAGAAATATGTCATTTCTGGATGACCCAAAAGCAGTACAAATATGACTTTGGACTCTGCAGAATACTTCTTCTCACCTAAGTTACAGTGGACTTTGGTAGGTGTCTGGAATTTTTAGGCCCTAGGAAAGTAAAACTAGCCCATGTGCTCCCCATCCTCATAGGAGAATAATGGAATAAAAACAGTAAAGCACACTGACTTTCCCTCAAATGTTTCTTCCCATTGTAGAAAGCCTATTCCATGTCACCACCCAGTTCTGCATAAGTCCTGCCACACCATTCACTTTGTAGCTGCTCCTGGGCTGCGCACGCCAGGAATCTCCCCTGCCCAGCCCTTACACTTGTGCACATGCATGTACACACGTGTCTGCATGTAACCAGCCCAGTGCCCCTTGCTCTGGCTGCAGCGCAGTGTCCTACTCGCGCCAGGTGGACACCGGTAAAATACACATGCAGTCCCTTTCATCATGAGTTCACTGTGGGTGAGTCCCAACTTATGAGGCTCTCCCACAGTAAAAGCTCAACAAATAGGTGTTCAAAAAGCGAAAAATCCGGGCGGTTCAGATGGTCAGAACCACCTTCTAACAGACACAATATCTCCTACACGAAGATAATCGCAAAGCACACAATTCTTAAGCACTGAAATGACATTAAATAGCACTAATACACAGTGGGCCCCAAGGGGGAACCAAACCATATACTAAGAAAGTGGTATAAGAACCAAGACTCGAGTCAAGACAGTGTCGAGAGGACGTAGAATCGCTGGGACCCCAAGGAACCACCCAAGGTGAGTAGATAGGGACCCCACGGGGGACGGGTGCAGTGTGGGGACACGACCGCGTGCTCCGTACAATTCTATGGGAAAGTCGCGGTTGAAGTTTTAGAGTTTAAGGACCCTTCCCAATGGACTTTGAAGAAACCCTGTGGAAGATAGGAGGTTGGAGAGCCACCCCACCCATGGACACCGAGGTACCCAAGTTACCTATCCCAGGGAAGCCGGGTGCATAGGTCTGAAGTGGCGTCGGAAACCGCCATCAAACCCAATGGAGGACTTCAAAGAAGAGCCGCTGCTGGAAGGAAGAAAAGTGTCCGTTGTAATCCAAAGGTGGATTCTTGTCGAGATGTACCTGAAAACAAAGGGGACAGAGTCTGGGTCACTTGGGAGTGACCCGGGGCTGGTTAGACGAATGCCCACCGATGTCGGTGCTTCAGGTTGGTTGATGGAGTCCTTGACTCTGCAGCTACAGGGACCAGGAGACGTCGAGGATGACCAGGAGCCGGATACAAGGTGTCCCACGAAGGATGTCGAGTGCTGAGGAGTCGGTGTCCGGCGAGAGGACCAACAAGCCTTGACAACGGCAACCCACGCAGAAGGTCAAGGATGTGTACGGTTCGGAGCAGCAAGGCCCAGGAGACTGACCAAACACAGGGGAGTCAGGGCGAGCCTGGAGTAACCAGGGGAGCAGAAAAGAAAAGTTGACCCTCAAGTGGACCCACAGGCCGGAGGCACAGGAGTCACGAGAGGACCTCGAGCGATTTCACCAAACAACAGCCCACGGAGCACTCAGTGCGAGGAGGTCGAAGTTCTTGGTAGGAAATGGTGCCAGAGGTTGGTTCTACTCGGAGCCCAATGCACTTGTTCGGGAAACGCCAACAAGCATATGCACTTTCAAATGTATGCGGTGCACAGGGGTTCGGGTATTGCAGCCCCCACGAGGGATTCTGACCTCAAACTTGGTGAGAGGGCAGCTTGGGCTTCGAGGGACATAGAAGCCCATCTCCTGTGTTGCTGAAGCCTTCGGAGTCCGTAGGAGCTCAGGATCAGCAGACCTGTCAGCAGTGTTGTGGTGCCTGCGAATGCAGGGGAGTGACTCCTTCACGCCAAGGGAGATATCTTCGGTTGTCCTTGATGCTCCACCGGTCCTGCACGGATCCTGTATGGTGCACGGCCACAGACAATGCTTCAGACTGAGAGGGAGACGAAGTCGGGCCCAAAACGAAGTCAAGCGAAGTCCAGAGTGTCCAGACGGTCGAAGTTCAGTGGGGAGGTTACTCCCATGTCCTTTGCCAGTTTCGTGCCAGAGCGGGAGCCAACGGCTCCCAGGACTGGTTTGAACTGGACTATGCATAGGGACACCAAATCTGCCCCTCATGCAGACTTTCAGTCGCTGGCAAGCGCACCCACCCAGCACTAATGCACTAAATCCTGTCTGGGAGGTGGTCACACCTCCCTGTGACAGGATGCCTATTGTTCTTCCTTCCCCTGCTCGAGCTTGGCTTAGCAGCAGGAGGGCAGAAATGTGGCTCTGGTCGGCAGCAACCATTTTGTGCTGTCCAGGACTAGAAGGCTGGTACCAGGAACACCAGGGACCCCACAAAGCTCGCTTCTGAGGGGTGGAATCATACCTCCCACACCGTATGATTCCAACATGTTTGACACCAAACACGATAGGGTTTGTTTCAGCCTTTTTAGAGTTGGTCATCACACGGTCGCATAATGCCACTCTATAGGTCGTATATGGCTGCTTCACTGACAACCTGGGAGAATGGACTCCGTAGGCTGCAAGGGTGTTCTGCTCATGCAGTGGCGCTCCCTCTCACTTAGAACCAAGCACCCTGCCTTCAGGATTGTTAAGGCCTGCTATAGGGGTGACTTATAGGTTTTAAGTGCAGTGACCCTTAGATATTGTAAACCTATATCTTAAGTAAGTGGTGCATGCACCAACTTACACAGGCTGCAATGGCAGGCCTGTAGTTCCATTTTGCATGGCCTCTCATGGGTGGCAAAATACATGCTTCAGCCCATGGGAGGCCTCTGGGGTACCTATGCCATGGGTACATGGGTACCATATACAAGGAACTGACAAGGGTACCCCAGTATCCAATCTGGAGTGTACCTAGACTGGGGTTCTGATTCGGAGGATCTCAGTCAGATTAGTCAAAAACAGTATTACATTTAGCAAAAAGTGGGGTAACCATAAGAAGCAGATCCTACTTTCCTTCAGGTTGCTTACTACAACTTTGCACTTAACACACTTCGTTTTTAAGCTTAAATTCTGCTCATTGCATTTATAATAAGCCATTTTGTTAATAATAATATTCACGTTAGCAGTTTCTTCAACTTTATTCCCCAATGACCTGCACATCCTCATAGGACCGCTCTACGCTCCAAGTGCCTGTGAATAATACAAACCACACTTTAAGTTCTAACCATGGAAAGGAACTAAAACACAGTGATTCTAAATTCCAAGTACAACCAAACTGTAACTTATCCTTCTTTAGACTGCTGAAAGCACCCGCCTAAAAGATAAAGGGTTGTGGGTGAAATATATTTTAGAGTCATTGTGTATGTTGCGATGCAATTTTGGCTTTTGCCAGATGGTGAGTTTTAAAGTGGTCTGTGATTGGTGTTCCCTGTAGGGTGCGCGCATGCGCGCCTGCGCACCTCTGTGACCCCCAGCGCGCATTGTCCTGTGTGAAGCGCGCACACGGGACATCCCGCTAGAACGTTCGCGACGCCGCATTTAAACGCGAGCCGCGCGAAAAACAATCATTTTCTGTTTGCGGGAAGCGGTGTTAACAGTGTGCAAGAGGAGAGCACGGAAAACACGAGGTCACTTCAGGTAAGTGTATTTTTGTACGCAGATTGGCAGCCTCTGCAGGCGTTCGGCAGCAAGTTGTCCCTGCACTTGCTGCATTTATTTTATTAATGGAGCGCGGCTGCGGGCTGTTTGTGGGATTTTGTGAAAAAATCATGTTAATCACAGCGCATGACTGTGCTGCGATTAACAGGAATACTTTCACAAAGGCCCACAAACAGCCCGCAGCCGCGCTCCATTAAGAAAAGAAATGCAGCAAGTGCAAAAGCAGGGCGTGTGTTTTACACGTCATGCTTTTGCATTTGATGTATGTCTTTTCTTAATGGAGTGTGGCTGTGGGCTGATTGTGGGCATTTGTGAAAGTATTCCTGTTAATCGCAGCACAGTCATGCGCTGTGATTAACATAAATACTTTAACAAATGCCCACAATCAGCCCGCAGTTGAGAAAATAAATGCATCAAGTCCAAAAGCACAGCGTGTGTTTTACACGTTGTGCTTTTGGACTTGATGCAGGTGGCATTTGGCATAAGGCGCGCAACGCCCATTGGTCTCAAAGGACTTGTGTGTCAGCCCGGGCTGAGACAGCTTCCCGGGCACACACACAGCCGCACCCAAGTACTTCACAGGTCTTTAAAAGACCATTTAGTTGTTAAGGATTCTTTGTTGTTCTTTCACCCCTTCTTAGAGCCCCTGCATCTTCACTCTGATGATTGCTGGAAGAATTAGCCCACCCCCCCCGAATTTTCACTCTAGTTGCGCCTCTGTTTGGCATGCTACTTTTTGTATTATATATTTGATATCAGAGACATAAAGAAGTGCCAATATACCAGCAGGCGGCAACTATCTGAGCAGGAAAACTACCACACTCCTAGGAATACTCCAGGGATTCTTTGTGAATACCATAAGTTAGAAATGTGTTCAATATGAAGGCGTAATCATTCAGTTGCAGATTTTCAACTTTTTCCCCATGTCCTGTGATAATTGGTCTGTGATGGTCTATCCCTGCAGGGTCTCCTGCCCACGCCCCTTTTCTTAGCGATAGATATGAAGTCGGGACGTTGATATGGGTACAAGGTATTTATTTAGGTATTCAGGGTCTGGGTTTGGGCAACAGAAGTGTTCAATAACACGGGTTTTCCACCGTTCTTCTTCTTCCCGATACTGTCTCGGTTGCAGAAAGGGGGGGGGCCTCCTCCTCCTTCACTCCTTGAAGGTCTCAGGCTGTCTTGTCCAGATGGCGACAGTCGAGGGATACAGGTATGCCACCAAAATAAAGAAAGAGAAAAGGAAATCTTTAGGAACACCGTCCTGTTGCTATCTTTCAAAAGGGGAAGGGTAGTGCACCTCCACCAGTGTCCCTACTCGTGAAGTGCCTAGGTGAGGGGATGTCAGGGTGCCGTACTTGGTGTGGCCCTCAACCCTGCCCACCAGCCCTTTAAAGTAAATGGATGCGCCCCAGCCACTTGCCTGTATCCACGACCCTCCGGGGCCGTGGCGTGGTGAGATCCGGCCTCCGTTTGTTTCCTCGAAGGGTCGGTCTCGCATGCGGTCACTGGGGTTTCGAATCCCGGGTTCTGGGGCCGGTCCGCCCCGTGGTCGCTGCTCCCGATGTCCTCGGCTATTACTCCGTCTTCTCTGCTCGCGTCGCACGTCTCTGCCTTCCTCCTCTCCACCGATCTCCATTCGCTCTCTCTTTTGTCCGTCTTCTCTGTGGCTTTTCTCGGATCGAGGGCGTGGTCTCGGTATTCTGAGCCGAGGAGACTAGTCCGTCGCTGTCGCTTCCTGTTGGGGCATTCCCGGCGGCCATGTTGGAATGTCCGGCGCTCCCTGCGTCATCGAGGGATGGGGATCCGGAGACACCATCACACTGCCTTCCCCCGAGGAATGGACGTGTGGGCCATTCGCTCATAGGGCATCTTGAGAGGAAGTCCACGTTGCCCTGCAGACTCCCCGGGCCATGGAGGGCGGAAAACGTGAAGGGCTGCAGGGCAAGAAACCATCGGAGAACCTTAGGGTTAGTATCCTTATGGAGGACAAGCCAGGTAAGGGGAGCGTGATCAGTGAGTAATATGAAGTGGCGGCCTAAGAGGTAGTACTGCAAGGCCTCCACCGCCCACTTGATGGCTAGGCATTCCTTTTCAATAGTGGCGTACCCCACCTCTCGTGGGAATAACTTACGACTAAGGTAGAGGACGGGGTGGAGATCACCGAGGCCGTCGGGTTGGGACAGGATGGCTCCTAAACCCCTGTCTGATGCGTCTGTTTGTAGTACGAAAGAGGAGTCAAAGTTCGGACAGGCAAGCACGGGGTTATGACAAAGGGAGTCCTTCAGGATTTGAAAACTCCGTTCGTGTCTCTCTGTCCACTGTATTTTGTTACTGGAGTGTGCCTTGGTGAGGAGGTCTGTGAGTGGACTGGCCAGTTCAGAAAAAGCTGGGATAAACCTCCGATGTACCCTACCAGTCCAAGGAAGGAACGTATCTCCTTCCTGGAGGTGGGTCGGGGTACTCGGGTGATTGCCTCTATCTTGCTCACTTGTGGTCGGATCTGCCCAGCCCGGATGTCATACCCTAGGTACTCGATCTGGTCAGCCCCTAGTGTCGTCTTCTTGGGGTTCATGGTAAGGCCTGCATTTTGCAATGCTCTCAGGATATTCTCCAGGTGTTGGAGATGCGTCTCCCAATCGGGACTGTGGACAACGATATCGTCCAGGTAGGCCATAGCATAGGACTGGTGGGAAGAGAGGACAGAGTCCATGAGTCTCTGAAAAGTGGCGGGGGCCCCATGGAGACCGAAAGGCAGTACCTTGAAGTGAAATAAGCCCACGGGCGTGGAAAAGGCGGTTTTGTCTCTGATGTCGGGATTCAGAGGTATCTGCCAATACCCTTTGGTGAGATCGATAGTGGATAGGATCTTGGCGTTCCCGAGTCTCTCGACGAGTTCGTCCACCCGTGGCATAGGGTATGCGTCGAACTTAGACACCGCATTGAGTCTGCGGAAGTCGATACAGAACCGAATGCTCCCATCGGGTTTGGGGACCAACACAATCGGAGAAGACCAGGCGCTATGTGAGGGCTCGATTATGTCTGCCTCTAACATCGCATTTATCTCCTGTTCTACGGCCCCTCTCCTAGCAGCCGGGATGCGGTAAGGCCGTTGTTTGATCGGGGGGGAGGCAGTGATTATATCGTGCTCAACTAGGGACGTCCTTCCCGGGGCACCGGACTGGACGGATGGATACGATGCACACAGGGTCCTCAGTTGTTCTCTCTGTTGTACTGTGGTTTGGGTTCCCCAGTTAGGCTGGGACCCCAAGGTGGCCTTCTGGGGGTTTAGGGTTACTTCAAGGGGTTTGTTCGGGGCAACATGGAGTATAGGGGTAGTTGTACACACTGACGCCGGGACTGGTCCCTCCCATGCCTTCAATAGGTTGACGTGGTATATTTGGCTTGTCTTATTTTTGTGGGGGACTGCCACCCGATAGGTAACAGGGGTGACCCTACTGAGGATAGGAAAGGGGCCTTGCCAGGTGGCTAACAGCTTCTTTTCGGAGGTAGGCAATAGGATGAGTACCTGATCCCCTACCGCGAACTCTCTGAGTTTGGTGTTTCTGTCATACCACCGTTTTTGTTGGGTCTGGGATTTCTCCATGTTCCTATGTACCTCTTCCCATAAGAAGGATAAGGTATCCCTAAGGGACGTGCTATATTGTAGCAGTGGTTTTGTTTCGTCGTCTTCCTCGGTCCACTGTTCGTACGTCATGTCTAGGAGGGTACGGGGTCTCCGCCCAAACAAAAGTTCAAACGGCAAAAAACCCGTAGACTTCTGTTCGTGGGATCGTATTGCGAATAGAACCAGGGGTAGCTGTCGGTCCCAATCCCTCCCCGCTCGGTCGATGTGCTTTTTTAGCATGGTTTTAATGGTTTTATTATATTTTTCCACAAGTCCGTCCGTCTGTGGATGGTATACCGCTGTTCTGATCTGTTTGATGCCTAATAGCTCGCATACCTGCTTCATTAACCGGGACATGAAGGGGGTACCCTGATCTGTCAGGAGTTCGTGGGGAAAACCGACACGGGAGAACAGAGTGATCATGGCTTGAGCTATTGTCTTTGTGGTGGTGGTCGTCAAGGGAAATGCCTCCGGATACCGGGTGGCGTAATCCACGAAGACCAGTATGAACCTGTGGCCCCTGGCGGAGGGAATCAGGGGGCCTACCAGGTCCATCCCTACTCTTCTAAACGGGACATCGATGAGCGGGAGTGGTTGGAGTGGGGCTCGGGGCAACACGGGTTTATTAACCAGCTGGCATCGCACACATGAAGCGCAGTACCTGGCCACTTCCTGATACACGCCCGGCCAGTAAAACTTCTCCAATAGGTATTTGAGGGTGTTTTCCTTCCCATAGTGGCCTCCCCGGTTTGACTGTGGGCTAGAGACAGCACTTGTTCGTGAAACGCCTTCGGGACTAGTAGCTGTGCCTTTTTACAGTTATTCTCAAGTGTGTGTCTGTATAGAAGGCCCTTTTTGACAGTAAAGTAGGGACCTACCTTTCCTGGCTGTTCATCTTGGGCTTGGCTCCAGGCGTGTTGCAGGGTGGAGTCGTCCCTCTGGGCCTGGTGAAAGTTCTGAGGCGGCTCTTGTGGGGTCTCTGGGGAGAAAAGGACAGGCACGGGTAGCGGCTCTTTAGACTGACAGTATAGCGCTCTTTCCTCCCTCCTCTCTCTCCTAGTTTGTGTTCTTTTAGTGGCGGGAGCCCTTATCTCAGTGTTTGAAAAGGGTGCGCTTCCTAGCCATCCAGCCAGTGAGGCAGGGGTATTTAGGGACTGGAGGTACTCATGGAACCGTGGTAAATCGGTACCTAAGAGCGCTAGTTCCGGTAACGTGGGAACAACTCCTACCTTCCTCAACTGGGGCTCCCCGTTGATCTCTAATATTACTTCGGCCAGGGGATACAGCTTCTTCTCTCCGTGTACACATGTGACCTGTACGTACTCTCCCGTGACTAGCAGGGACTCCGGGATTAGCTCCTTGGAGATGACGGTGTAGTGGCAGCCCGTGTCTAGGAGGGCGGTTATTGCCTTCCCGTTTACAAATGCCTTTATTTTATATCTAAGGGGTTTGTCTCCTGTGACCAATACCCGCCCACGTGTAAGTCCCACCTCCATGGGTTCTGGGCCTGGGTTGCGTGTCGGGCAGTGTCGGGCTATGTGTCCCCATTCAGCACAGTGAAAGCACTGAGGTCCCTGTATCGGGGTTGTGAATGGTGCTCTTAAGGGGGCACGTGGCGGGAAGGGCCCCTTGGGTTCTGTCTGGGGTTGTGGGTTTCTGGCTAGGGGTTTCGCGGATGGGACGGAGGGTCGATGGGATGGAGTCTTGAACTCTGGAGAGCGGTGGTATGCACACGCCAAATCCACTGCTAATGTCACGGAGAGGTTAGGGTGTTGCTTGACCCAGGCTCGGGTGTTATAAGGGAGGGGGTCGAGGTACTGCTCCAGGTAGACTTTCTCTGTTATGTCATCCGGGGTGGCAATAGAGGGCTGTAGCCACCGGTTTCCAAGGTCCCGGATGCGGAAGTATAGCGCTCGGGGATTGTCCCCCAGGCTCCATCTTTCCTTCCTAAAACGGCTACGGTAGTACTCCTGATCGCACCCCAGCCGTTCCAGGATGGCTTTCTTGACGTCGGGGTAGGTGGTTGTCCCTGCTGGGTTGGCGGCCTGGTATGCGGCTTGTAATTCCCCGGAAAGCAGAGGAGCTATATACTGGCCCCATCTCTCTGGGGGCCAGGAGGCGGTTGTGGCGACACGCTCAAAGTTAACAAAAAAGTAGTCTGGATCGTCCCCCGTTTGGAATTTCTGCAGGACTGTCCCCGGCACGTTGGGATGTACCCTAGCGCTAGTGATAGCGTCCGTCAGACGTAGTATGGCCGTGTCCTGTACTTGTTGGTTATTGGTCAGGAGGGAGGCCTGGTCTTTCAGTGCCGTATGCAGTTCTTCTCTGTCATGTGTCGCCTGTTTGGTCTGTTGTTCGATGACCAGTTGTAAGTGGCGTTGCCCTTCGGCTAGTTGGGTGATGATGGCTTCCATGGTCACGGGTTGGGTCATTATATCAGGACCTCGATCCCACTTCTGACACCACTGTGATGGTCTATCCCTGCAGGGTCTCCTGCCCACGCCCCTTTTCTTAGCGATAGATATGAAGTCGGGACGTTGATATGGGTACAAGGTATTTATTTAGGTATTCAGGGTCTGGGTTTGGGCAACAGAAGTGTTCAATAACACGGGTTTTCCACCGTTCTTCTTCTTCCCGATACTGTCTCGGTTGCAGAAAGGGGGGGGGCCTCCTCCTCCTTCACTCCTTGAAGGTCTCAGGCTGTCTTGTCCAGATGGCGACAGTCGAGGGATACAGGTATGCCACCAAAATAAAGAAAGAGAAAAGGAAATCTTTAGGAACACCGTCCTGTTGCTATCTTTCAAAAGGGGAAGGGTAGTGCACCTCCACCAGTGTCCCTACTCGTGAAGTGCCTAGGTGAGGGGATGTCAGGGTGCCGTACTTGGTGTGGCCCTCAACCCTGCCCACCAGCCCTTTAAAGTAAATGGATGCGCCCCAGCCACTTGCCTGTATCCACGACCCTCCGGGGCCGTGGCGTGGTGAGATCCGGCCTCCGTTTGTTTCCTCGAAGGGTCGGTCTCGCATGCGGTCACTGGGGTTTCGAATCCCGGGTTCTGGGGCCGGTCCGCCCCGTGGTCGCTGCTCCCGATGTCCTCGGCTATTACTCCGTCTTCTCTGCTCGCGTCGCACGTCTCTGCCTTCCTCCTCTCCACCGATCTCCATTCGCTCTCTCTTTTGTCCGTCTTCTCTGTGGCTTTTCTCGGATCGAGGGGCGTGGTCTCGGTATTCTGAGCCGAGGAGACTAGTCTGTCGCTGTCGCTTCCTGTTGGGGCATTCCCGGCGGCCATGTTGGAATGTCCGGCGCTCCCTGCGTCATCGAGGGATGGGGATCCGGAGACACCATCACATGGTCTCTATCAGATAATTGGTGCTGTATATTTGTACAAATATACATTTTATAGAGTTATTCTCAAACTGGACGAGAGTGCATGTCCACATGGGTACGACAAGGGCACAAGTTTACGGATTAACTTTGTGTGCTTGAGTATGGCACATGCACTTGCAATTAGTGGACGTGCATGGGCAAGTCTATTGTTGCAGTGCATCCCAGTCCGAATTTTGACACATAAAAATTGAATGCACCACTCCACTTTCCTGTTCCCTTTTCTGTATGGATTCATACATCTGCCACTTAGATGTTTACATAACATGAACTAAGTTTTAAAATGTGCGTGAAGGCTTGCAATTTTCACTTTTGCAAAAATCGTGCTTTATCTTTTTTGCAAGTTCTATAAAGCTTTACGCGCGTCTTACAGCTACTTCCGATCAATGTGAATATCAGGTTAGAATTAATTGCAAACAACTGGCTTGCACTTGCATTTTTGGGGTTTGCATGAAAAGTTTCTTCGGGGAACCCAACTCTTTGTTTTCATTGTACTTTGCGCCTCATAATTATGCCCACTGACTTTTATTTTTTGGTGTGCTTCCTATAAATGCTAGTCAGCATGCTTTTTTCCGTATTTACAAGAAAAAAGGAAGATTGTCATGAATCAAGGCAAGAAAGTGGGGTTGCAAAAGATGACTTTTAAAACGTGGCGCTTTACAGTGCATGCAAAGGAGTACTTGAGGATTTGTAAAGCACACTGTTCCTCATTACCAATGGTCCTTTAACTCCAGTTACCACATATCATAATTATAACACAATCAATTGTGTACACATCAATGTTAGTTTTTATTGTGTGCGATCACTATCGCGCATAAAACTAGGCCACTCGTAATGAGGGTCTAAATCTGCTCACCTCCATATTGTACCAAGGGCATCCACAGCAGCAGTGCAAAGAAACAGGACTTGGGGTAAGATATTCTGATAAAAAGCCATTATATAGCCGCCTACTTAGTATATATTCTTTCCAGCACTGTGATGGGCCTCACAGCGACCCCGAGAGACCTCAATAAACATGTTTACACACCATTCAGCTCCAATAACCTTCTCACGCAAACTCGTAATATCATGTCACTGAACATCTGTAAGTCGCAGTTACTGATCTGTGTCAGGTCTAGAAGCCAATACAAAACAACCTGCCTCTGCTGTGCGGATTCTCACATAGCAAAGGGATCCATAGCAAAGGACCAGATGGGGCCTGTTGGACAAATACGGCTGATTACTAATTCAAGGCACAGGTGGGAGGAGGATGGGGGTGGTGAGAGGAAGCTCTCAGAGAGGATATGTTGAAAAACAATACAGGATTCTCAAAGTAACTTTCACTAGAATTGTGACTTATTTCATTGTAGGCCTAATGGGGCCATTCACGCTATTTTTGATAGCCTGATAACATAAGATAAAGCGCCTTTGCAGGATCCTGAGGTGTATTCCTCAAAGATAGATGCAGTACAAAGAACATAGGAAACGTTTTTATTATATTTAGCCCAATCCCATAATGTTAGAACTTCTATATATGCTCTTTTATATTTACAGTAACTGTCCACAAATCTTATAGACGGGGCTTTAAGTGGGATGAAAAAACTAGGGGGTCTCTTAAAGGGGTGTGACCGATGTAATTAAGGGCGTGGCTTAAAAACACAAACTGAATATCTGTGCTTAGCATAGTGTGCTGCCTGACTGGTATTTTGCTGCTTCTGTCACTGCATCCAGATATATAATACAAGTAACATTACACCTACAACAAGCCAGGACTATTGGTTTTGTCATTGGTTGTATTTTGCTGCTTCTTTCTCTCTCTGCATCCAGATATATAATATAACAAGAAGCATGTCAGATGCCACCTGCATCAAGTCCAAAAGCACGACGTTTAAAACACGTCGTGCTTTTGGACTTGATGCATTTCTTTTCTTAATAGAGCGCGGCTGCGGGGCTGATTGCGGGTCTTTGGGAAAGTATTCAAGTTAATCGCATTTCTAACACTATCTTTGACTGGATAGCCCGACATTACTCAGTAGCTTGCCCATCAAATTGTAAATATGTTATGTAAGTGTGTAACTTATTGTGTATATGTGATCTTGTATAGGCTCCCAACATTTCCCCACCCAATGAACAGTGCTCCAGTTAAGAATCTTTAGTAAAATCTTATGATGGTACCACCGTTGGAGTCTTGTGCTTTTCTAAACCCGAAGTGTACTTGCCTGTGTAACCAATTCATGTCATGGCATGCGTATCCAAATTGCAAACCTGCCTTAAGACCCAAACGTGGCGCTGTATGTGTGGAAGTGCACCGTCTTTTCACTTTTCTAAGCAAAAGTTTGGAGTGATATTTGGCGCTGCACGCGCAGTCTGGTTCCTGGCGCACATAGCCATGGCTGCAGCGCACAGAGACCCTACACTGCTGCACACAGAGGAAAATAGTTAGAGGGAACATTGTCTGTGATGTACAGGGAATCCAGGATGTAATTTAAACGTGTGGAATGGCTCTAACCTAGAAGTAATGTGATTATATTAAAAGTATTGCAGCAAACTGACCATGTATTAAATATCTGATCTTTTCCTCAGATGACTATTCATTTTATGTTTACGTGTGAAATAAATCTGAGAAATGTGTCTTTTCTAAAACCTTTAATCGAGAAATGTGACATATTTATTGCATAAAGAGAGTACATTTTTTTTTTTTTTAAGCTACCTGTGTATCTTAATTCATTTTCTTTGGCTTTTCATTTGATATTATGAAACTGAAGGATCACCAGTGTTTTTGTTTATTTGACAATTTTAGGGACTTAGGTTTAAATCGGGTCTTGCAGCAGAATAAAAATGCATAAAATTGAAAAGTGTACTTTGAGATCTCATACAAACACTAAGGTCCTCATTAGGATTGGCCCTGACTAATCCCTGTTATTTTCTGCCCAAGTTACTGTTACCGGGAGTACTGATCTTTTCAGCAGCCGGGACATAACGGAAATCGCAAGTTTTGTTGGGAATAGCATGTTGAATTTGGACATACTGTGAAAAGCTGGCCTGGTATATGATGTCCACTAATGTAAGTGGGCACCCTGCACCAGTCCAGACAACCCTTATTGTGATTTAAGAGGTCTTAGACAACCTTAGAAAGCTCTCGAAGTGGTAGCTGTGGAGAGCAGTCTTCAGGCTTAGTCCAGAAGGAGTGTAAAGCAGCTTGTTTTACCAGAATACAATCTTATAGTATAGATTAAGTGAAAAAAGAACCACACAAGGTATTTATGAAAATATGTATTTATTATATAATACTCTCTAACACGTTTAGATATCTCCTACACAGAGATGAACGCAATGCACACAATATTTTGCAAAGAAATGCAGTAAATAGCACAGAATACAGAGTGGACCCCAGGGGGGGACCAAACCATATACTAAGAAAGTGGTACAAGAACCACGACTCAGGTCAAGACAAGGTCGAGAGGACGTAGAAGAGCTGGGGTCCCAAGGAACCACCCAAGGTGAGTAGATGGGGACCCCACGGAGAGCATGTGCAGTGTGGGAACACGACCGCGTACTCCGTACAACTCAACATGTAAGTTGGGGTTTGATTTTGGAAGATTAATGACCCTTCCCAGTGGACCCTGAAGAAACCGTTTAGAAGACAGAAGGTTGGAGAGCCACCTCACCCGTGGATACCCTAGTACCCATGTTACCTACACCAGGGAAGCCGGTTGCATAGGTGTGAAGTGGTGTCGGAAACCGCCGTCGACCCCAATGGAGGACTTCAGGAAAGTGCCACTGCTTAAGAAGGAGAAAGTGTCCGGTGGAATCCGAAGGTGGATTCTAGTTGAGAGGTACCTGCAAGCAGAGGGGACAGAGTCTATGTCACTCAGGAGTGACCTGGAGATTTGGAAGACGAATGCCCACCAATGTCGGGAGTTGCAGGAGAGTTGACGAGGACCTTGACTCTGCAGCTGTGAGGAACAGGCGATGCTGAGGAAGACCAGGAGCCGTGCACGAGCTGTTCCACGTCGTATGTCAAGTGCTGAGGGGTCAGTGTCCGGCGTGAGCACCAACAAGCCTTGGCAAATGCAACCAATGCCGAAGTCGAAGAAGGTGCAATGTCGGCACCAGCAAGTCCAGGGGACTCACCACAAGCAGGGGAGTCAGGGCAGGCTTGAGCAATCAGGGGAGCCCAAAAGAAACAAAGGTGACCCTCAAATGGACCCACAGGCCGAAGGCACTGGAGTCGCGAGTGGACCTAAAGCAGTTCACCAAAAGATGCAGGCCGAAGATTCTGGTCACTGGAGATGCTCGAGGTTGGGGTTACTTGGAGCCCGAAGATCTTCTTGGAAGGAAGCCAGTAAGCCTTTGCAACTGCAAGTTGACGCGGTGCACAGGGGTTCGTTTATTGCAGCCCCCACGAGGGATACTGGCCTTAAACTTGGTGAGAGGGCAGGACAGGCCTCGGGAACTGTGGAGAACCACCACCTGTATTGCAGAACCTTTCGGAGTCTGGAGGGGCTCGGGATCAGCAGACTGGTCGACCTAGTTGCGGTGCCTGCGAATGCAGGGAAGTGACTCCTTCACTTCAAGGGAGATTATTTCAAGTGTCTCTGATGCCCACATGCCTTGGAAGGTTCCTGTATGGTGCACAGGCACAGACACTGCAGCAGAGTGGAAGGGAGAAGAAGTCAAGCCCAAACAAAGTCCAGCGAAGTCCAGAGTGCCCAGACGGTAGAAGAAGAAGTGGTGTCTGATCTGAATCTTGTCCCACGACGAATCTAGAGACCCACCCACAGGTAAGCCTTTAAGTACCCTAAGGAAAGGGTTGGGGCGATTCAGGGGACCCTACCAGGGGAGGGTCTGGAGAGGGGGGTGGTTACTCCCATTTCCTTTGTCCAGTTTCGCGCCAGAGCGGGAGCCAACGGCTCCCAGAGCTGGTTTGAACTGGACTATGCATGGGGACACCAAATGTGCCCCTCATGCAGAATGAGTGGCGCTGGCAAGCGCACCCACCGGGCCCCAACACACTAAATCCTGTCTGGGAGGTGATCACACCTTCCTGTGACAGGATACCTATTGTTCTGTCTTCCCCTGCTCTAGCTTGGCTCAGTAGCAGGAGGGCAGAATCATGTCTCTGGTCGGCAGCAACCATTTTGTGCTGTGTGTGTCTAGAAGACTGGTACCAGGAACACTGAGAGCCCAACGGAGGGCTCTTGCAGTGCGCTGAAACATACCATTCACACCGTTTACGGTGTGAGGGCATGATTCCAACATGTTTGATACCAAACATGATAGGATTCGTTGCAGCCAGTTTCGAGATGGTCATCGCGTAATTACATGGTGCCCGTCTATATAGTATATGGCTGCTTCACTTACAACCCGGGAAAATGGACTCCGTAGGTTGTAGGGGTGTCCTGCTTATGCAGGGGCACCCTCACACTTAGAACCAAGCACCCTGCCTTCAGGATTGATAAGGCCTGCTATAGGAGTGACTTATAGGTTTTAAGTGCAGTGACCCTAGATATAGGAAGCCTATATCTTTAGTAAGTGGTGCTAGCACCAGCTTACACAGGCTGCAATGGCTGGCCTGTAATTCCATTTTTAATGGTCTCTCATGGGTGGCATAATGCATGCTTCAGCCCATGGGGGACCTCTGGGGTACCTATGCCCTGAGTACCATATACTAGAGACTGATACGGGTACCCCAGTATTCAATCTGGGATGTACCTAAGTACTGAACATAACAATTTAAGGGAGCAAGCAGATAGACTGGGGTCGTGATTAGCAGGATCCCAGTCAGACTAGTCAATAACAGCTTAGCACCAGGCCAAAAGTGGGGGTAACCAGATCCAACTTTCCTACACATACTGTGATTGAATCCTGCACGTTTTCCCACTCTTTCATCAGGAGATTTCCAGTGTTTGCAGCTGGTGAAATCTGCTGGTGAAATTCCGCTCATTAGTAGCGTTTCCACTCAGCTCACAATTCTGATGGGGCTAGTAACTCCAGTTCACATTGGAATGCATTTGAGGTAGAACCAATGTCACCACGAATTTCCTGTCACAAATGCCTTGTGACCCCTAGGTTTGTGATAGCGAGTGGAGTGTGGAAGATGAGGATGCTGTGGTGGAATTTTTGTCGGATGATCCTCATAATGAGCAGGTTGTGAGTCTGAGAGAGTGGATGAGTGCTATTTGAGATGGTCCAGAGTACTCCATGGTAACTACATTTATTGTGGAAGGTAGGCCAAAAGAGAGAGGTTTAGATATTAACTTATGGCCGCAATAGAAGATTAGGACGGAATTGACTATAGAAGATGAACTTGTCATAACCAATGATAATTTGAACATGACAACCATGTGGGAACGGCACACAAAGAAAAAACCTTGGATTTTTGGAGGCCTGCCAAGAACTGATGTGAGTTTGTGAAAATATCTAATGTGCAAAGAATTAAAAACACTCAAAGTGCATGCCAGCCACTTCATACAGGTGAGTTTACTCGGGAAGTCACAGCAGAAGATAGGCGTAGATCTAACAGGGCCCAAAAACAAGTTACCAATGGCCATGAGATATACTGTATTCATGAAACAACATTACAGCATGTAGATTGACCTTAATGTTTTTAAACATCTCATGGCCAAACAAATATTTTCTAGAGAAGTATTCCCTAAACAAGTTACCAGTGACAATGGAAGTCAGTTCATTTCAACTGAAACTGCAACCTTTTTAAGGGTTAATGGTATCACCCACAGCATAGCATCCCTGTAACACTCCAAGGTTAATGGGCGGGTTGAAAGTGCAATCGGCTAATCAAGGAAATGAGACAGTTAGCCTTAAAAGGAATTTTGCCTGTGAGTAAAGAGTTAAGAACACATTTGTGGGCATATCACACCTCTCCGGACAGTGTGACAGGCAATAAATCATCTCAAACTGTTGCAGGAAAAACTGAATTTGACCAATTTTCATCCCTGTTGGTTTAAGGAGGGTGACAATGGAACTAAAAGCACCAAATCTACAAGAGAGATGCTTGGGGCAGAAACATTGTAGTAAAACAAAAGAAAGTGGAACATTATGGCAAAAAGAAAGTAGTGATCAATCATAGGGAGTCAGTGGATGACCTGGTAAGAATTAACCGACCACCTACCATGTTGGGGATAGGTTTAGCTGTCCGTTACGCATGGTTAGAACCACTGGTTCAGCTTTGAAGCTAGAAAATGGACAGTGGTAGAATGTCTCAAGTGCTGAGTGAGCACCACTGCCACTGGAGATGAGAGTAGGTGAATGTGAGCTTGTTTAAGATGGAATTGTCGATGTCCCTATGCTTGTTGATACGAAAGTGAGTACATTCCCCATTAGTGTGTCAGCAAATGCTGAAAGCATGGTGTGTGAGGATGTCCCTGGTTTCAACAGGGGCAGGTTGGATGATCGTAACTCCTGAAATGTGGTGCTACCTTCTAGATTCAGGGACTGTTTAATGGAATGCATTCTCCAAGATGATGAGAAGACTTAATGTTCTGTACTATGTTCTGCTATGTGGTGTGACTGTGCCCTTGTCGTCTTTCCTTTCCTTCCCCTTTGTTCCTGTGCACGTGCAACCTCAGATTCTGTTGGAATATGCTACATTGCAACGTTGGGTGTGGGGTTGTGGTTAGTCAGGTGTGAGACGATGTGCCATATACAATAAAGTCATCATGTTCTTTCATTGGGAGCTCCTGTCATTACTACACTGGTCATCCTCATACACAGCAGAAGGGTAGTGAGTATGTAGCAACACATATGAAAGCTGTGTTATTCGAAAGCCTGATGAACTACCAACTTACTCAGCATGGAACCCCACAATAATGCAGAAACACAAGATATAACAAAGAATGCCAAAGAAATACAACATTCTGCCTGAGCTAAGCACAATTATGAAACCAATGTGCCTTCATGAAGAGAAGTAAAATATTCCAAGGCACTTATAATCACTTGCTTTCATGAACAAAAGATTATTTTAAAACAACTCACAATCCCTGACTCCCACTGACTTTCTTCAAACCCATACATTTTTCAGACATTCAGTGTTACGTGCACCCCTTTCACCTACACCAATAGCAACATGGTCTCTCAATATCAAAATATCCTCGCCCCTCTTCAACATAGTTTTACTACAGGTTTTCCTCCCACAATCGCTCAGATAGCTTTTTTTCTGCTTCCTTACCTGTAACCCCCTGATAATATGCTATCTGTCTCTGATTCAATTTCTGAGACTACCTCAAAGCAACACACTTGGAACTGACTGCCATTACTTTGAACTAGTCTGAAAACTTTGACATGACATTGTGTGGCCTACCTATGTTTCATTTTCCACCGATCATTGTCGTCCGTCCACGGACCACCAACTCAGACCGTTCTCTTCTCCTTGTCCTTTTTTCCATGCATTTGGTAAAACTTCTCTATCCCAGTAAAATAAACTATTTTATTGGCTCCCTTCCTCTCATTAAGGAAAACTGAGGAACACTTGTAACAGTATTGCACATTGAAAAAAACCCCCACCTAAATCAGTTTAAGTTGCGACAATTACTTAGAAACAATGTCAGTAGTGCCTGTCTGTTATCCTTAGGCAGACAGAAAGCCTAGAGAGATTCTATGAAGACCCAGAGATGCTAGACATTAATTTGTTGTGGACTGTCAACACTCAAACTGACCTGCAATATTAGGAGATATGAAGGCCTGCAAACAAGATTCACCATGGCTCAGCTTTTGCATGCATTATTAAAATAGGGACATGTGTAGCATATACATATCTTAGCAAATACACTTGGTATTGTCAGCAAATTCCAGATAATGACCTTAACTGTAATTGTAAACAATTTCTGTGTGCAATTTGGAATTCAGTTTCTAGAAAATTAACTATGTGACTTATGTAAACAATGTCCGTTCTTCTCTTAAGGTAAAAAAAAGTATCCTCTATTCCCAGACGGCTTATGTCCGTAGTCCACAGCCACCACAGACTTCAGAGTCTCATGAAATGAGTCCTGCAGCTCCTGCATGCGTTTTTCACAGTCTTCTCTCAATGAAAAATCTGCATCCTTTTTGATCAGTCACCTCATAGGTTCCATCTTTTCTGGATACCTTTTTATGAACCTTGAGTGCAAATCAGAAAAACGTACGTGGGTGCAACATAAATTATTATGGAACCAGCATGTAGTCTTATGGCATTAAGAAGTATTGGATATCAATAGTGCCCCAATTATTATCTCTTCTAAAACATATTACATAATCCTTTCACTCAGATGACATACTCAAAATCCAACATCATTGTAAATGATCTTATTTACATCTTCATACATGTGGTAAAAGATTTTTCTTTTAAGTTTAGCACATATTGCTAAAAACCATACTTTGCCCAAATGTGCCACTTGGAGACACGTGTATCAAGATTAATACAATCACTTCTTCAGGGCATTAATATTTTTCATACATGGAAGACTACTGTGCAACATTATAGATCATTTCTGTGTATGTATTATGATTGTGACGGTGTCTTGACGTTATCGAAGCATAGTGACTACTCAACCTTGAGGGTATAGAAGAATGTAGATTGACACCTGTGTTTAATTGAGTCAAAAGGGCAGCACTGTAACCCTTTGGTTACAATGCTGCCCTAGTGCCCTTGCACTCGAGACAGAAGCACAGATCAGGGTAATACCAAATCATTGGTCAGGGCACTTCTGTCCACAAGTGACATTGTCATACAGATTCAAGACATGCTACAAGCCCCATTTAGGCTCTCATTACGAACGGGCAGTTAAATTCTGATGGGCTCGGTAACATATATTCATACAATTTGCATGCCAATTTAGCAGTACGTGGAGATAGCTTCTCTGAACCACCCTTCTCCAGCATACTCACCAAAGGTTTGTCGTCTGCTCTGATAAGGAATGCTTAATCACACAAGAAATGTTTGAACTTTGCCACTGCCCAAACGCACGCCAGAGGTTCCTGCTCAATTACAGAATCTTTTGTCTCTGAACCTCTCAGCTTGCGTGATTCAGAAGCTGTTTCTTCACCCTGCCCAACCTGGCTTAAGACCATACCCAGACCCAGTTGGCTTATGTCCACAGTCACCACAGACATCATAGTCTCATCAAATAAGTTCAAAGAGGGTGCGTCCTGCAATTCTTGCATGCATTTTTCACTGTCTTCTCCTAATACTGTCTTCTCCTAATACAACATCTGCATCCTTTTTGATCAGTCACCTCATAGGTTCCAACTTTTCTGAATAGCTTTTTTATGAACCTTGAGTAGATTTTGCATAATCAAAGGAAAGATGCAAGTTTGTCTTTGTTGCTTGGTCTTGATGGATTTTTAATGGCAGACAGCAACCGTGACTTGAGGATGAGGACATCATCACCAATGACATGCCTCAAATATTCCTCCCTGGTTTATAAGAACATGCATTTCTTCCTCTTGAGTGTTAAACTTCTATTCTGGAAATCTTTGCAGCACCTCACACAATTTGGTAGTATGTTCCTTTTGGGTAGTGGAATAAATTAACACATCACCTTGGAAGGTATGCACAAGCTCCATGCCTTCAAAGAGCTTGCTTATAATTTTCTGAAAAGGGGCAGAGGCAGAATTGAAGACGAAGGGCTTACAGTAGAATCTGAATACCTACTAGGGTGTGAGCAACATTATGTTATCTCTTTAATCCTTATGCAAAATAACTCAATGATATGCAGGGGTGAAGCTGAGAATAGAGAAATCCTTACATCACCAAGTTTTGGTCACCATTTCCTGGAAGAGGGACATTCCACTACCACTTTGCAGTTCAGCTGGTGAAGGTTGATACATAAATGCATAGTCTTATTTCACCACTATTTTTTGTTTGTTTAGCCACGACAATGGAGAAGCAGAAGTTGATTTGATTATGCAACTTGCTTGCCATTTATCTAATACCTCCTTCAGATCTTTGCAGGCTGAAAGTGGTTTGTTAACTGGCGGGAAAAGATCAGTCTTTTAGTTGTATGTCTTTCTGGAATTTCTTAAGTCCATCCAGTTCAGGTCTAAAAACACTGCTCTAGTCCTGTAGAAAACCTTCTAGAATTCTTGGCAATACTGAATACCTAGGGTGTCTTGCATTGGTTGATCATCCTAGGTAGATTCAGTTGTTCTGTCCTTACCTGGATATTTATGTCTTGGTTGACCACAAACTCTGGTAGTTTTTCTTGTTTCGAATCAGAGTTCAGCTTTGAAAACACCCTTGATTTTGATTGTGTCTCCTTTAGGCACCTAGCACCATACCACTACAGTGTGGTTACTCTTTCATTATGGTTGTTGTACGTTTCCATGGAGATGATGGTGATTCTTGAGCCTGTGTCCACAAGGACCCCGACATCTGAGTGATTGACCTGTTCAGCACACTTTGGTGGTCATTCTCTTCACTCTTGTCCAGGATTGCTACCAACAGGTCTTCCATGTGCTTCTCGATATCCAGTGCATCTTCATCCTCTTGGTTGATGGTGAAGGCTCCCTTAGGTTGAGTTACTACCTTACATACCTTGGAAAATGATCCTTCTTACCACATCTGCAACAGTCTTCTATACACTGCCAGGTGGTTACTGCCTCTACACCCATAGCACACATTCCTATTTAATTCCTCAGCCTTTATTTTGTTTGCAGGGAACTCGATTTTAGCCTTGGTAATTTGGTCTTTGGTTCACACAAAGTTGACATCAGTGGCTTGCAAATCCAGCTTTCTCAGTGTTCTTATTACCTTGGCTGAGCGTTCCATTCTCTTGATAATGCTGATGATTTTATTCAAGCTTATGTCTTTGTTACAAAGTAGTTTCTCTGGTGCCTTAGTACATCTTGTTCTCAACTATTTGAACAGGTTTCTTCTCATCCTTGTGCCTAAAAGCACACGTAGATTCCAACATGCGCAGGGTTACTGTGTGGGCCTCTATCAATTCTCTTGGTCCCTGATACCTATTGTAGACATTGTGCATCTCCATAATTATGCTGAGCGTGATATCAAAATCTTCCTCCATCCTCCTCTTTGCTTCTTTGTAGGTGCCCCCTTCCACTTCTTGCTCTGGTTTCTCCGCGACTGTTATGTTGTCAATAGGCTCATGCCTGAAGCTCTCAAACAATTGTACAATAGCGCTTGCTTCCTTTTGGTGCTATACTCAGTCCCATTTATTTTGACCAAGTGTATTTCAAACCTCTCAATCAACTGCCTCCAGTGCTCTTCCAGCACTCTAGGGACTTTGAGCTAGGTATTAAGCATCATTACAGCACCAATGACCCCAGCCACAGAATAGTAAGTGAGGAAACTTCAGTGGTGATAACACCTAGCCAAAACCTTACACTTCACTTGCTATTAAGGTATAGTTGGACCCAGACACTCTGTCTGTGTAAGCAGCGAAGGGAGCAAATACTGTGCAAGTTATTTCCACGGTTCCAGAATTTAATGTAGAGTAAGCCAGGCCAGTACCTTGAAATGTAAGTAATTTCCCACCAATGATAATGTGCAGGGACTGATTTTTAGACCCCATCGTCAAGACTATAATGAATGTGCAGGCATTAGTGTGTCAAAATCAGGCAAGCAAATTATTACCTGCAGAATGAGTGGCACTGACAGTTCTGCCTCAGGGGTGTGGTGTAGTGCAGAAAAACTTGAAGGCACAGACCCAAAGATAAGCTTGCGCATCCAGTAGGAAAAGGCAAGTTAGTGTGGAGACCGGTGTGGAGCCATCACCACAAACAAAGACTATGTCTGTGCTTCAGCCAGAAAACGAAATGTGAAAAGAAATCACAAAAAACTGATTCCTCGACATTTAGATAGGAGTAGGACCATAGCTCCCTCTCTAGGAATCTTGGAGACCCAAACTTTCTTATTTCATTCCAGTTCCAGGCTTCTAAACTGACCCAGGACGGGGATACTTGGTATAGAATTCTAAAAGTTGCTGTGATCCATGGCTGGTATCACTATGGCCAGTCTCCTGGACATGAGGAAACGTCAGTTTAAGCATTTTGATGGAGAACTGTTTGACTGCCGCAGTCATGGCAGTATGTCTGCCTCCTGGGAGGTGAGATAGAGCTTATTGTCCCTCAGTATTGGTCGTCTGGAGTAGGAGGGGAGTGTCCCAGAAGAATCAGACTGCTGTGGGAGTGTGACTGGAATCAACCTGAGTTTACTCGACGGTCACCCTGCAACCCTCTATGACAGAATTGAGCCAGTGTGAAAAATGACTCGCAACTGTGCTCACTCTAGCAACCACAGAGGAAGACCAGAGGACATGGGCTGAGTCTGCCTTTGCTGCACCCCGAGGACTGCAACCTTGCATCATGAGCTGGAGGAACGAATCCCCTGACCACGAGTACTGGACCTGCCCGATCAAAATATGATCAGAGAAAAGTAGATAGCACCTCCCATACAAGCCCCTCCAACCGTGAGCACAATTGGTTGCATTGTGTGGTTAAAGACAGCACACCTGTTGTTGGAGATCCTAAGTGCACTTTACATCAGGTACAACTATTGCCTGAGCAGATTATTGACTGAGAACTTGGTTAACAGATTTTGGTGGGTCTTTGATGAGATGATTGCAACCAATTTAAGAGAACTGTCTTATTAAAGCATATCGACTAACCTACGGGTCACAGAACACAGGAGCGCTGCTCCATTACACCACATTGAGCCTGCACCTTTGCTGATAGCTAAAGATTTTGTTTGTCTGTGTCATAACCCCAGTAGCATCTGTAAAATACTTTCCCTGTAGTGCTGCATATTCCTCATGTATAGTATTGACTTTTAGCGTGATTACTTCTATTTTTATTAAAATAAAAGCACTGTGCTGGACATTCATTTATTTTGCCTGTATGACTGCTTGACTGCTTGAGGTTGGAATCTTTACCCAACATCTCCATTACCTCTATTAGCATTACCCTCTCACTAACATTCATCATCAAATGATCTCCTAATAAGAACAGAACCAGAAATATCAAGTGACTCAGAAGCACTATCGGTTGCATTTGAAACCTGGATGCAGTCAGCTATTGATACATTAGCACCCCTTAAAAATAGATGTAAAATAAAAAAATTAGATCTTCCGCCCCTTGGTTCAATGACACCCTGAGAGCCTTTAAAGAAAAAGTGCCATAGACATGAACAGGCTTGGAGGAAGGACTGCAATGAAGAGGAAAAGGATAAATATAGGAAGTGTATTTCAGAGTACAAAAAATTGATAGAGAAAGAAAAATCCTCTTTTTTCACAAAGCATATTGAGTCCTCAAAAAACTCCATTAAGAAACTCTTTCAGACAGTTACTAAACTTGCCACCGCTCCAGTAGCATATACAGTAGATGGAAGTCAGGAACTCTGTGATTCCCTGGCCTCCTTCCTTTCAGAATAAAGTAAGAGAAATCTTCAACAAATTTGATGCTAATAATCAGGCCTTGAAGGTATCATCGGAAGGTGGACAGTCTTCTTTTAATAAATTCACGCATCTCTCAACTGACCAGGTCAGTCAGTTGATTGTTACCATAAAGTATGTGTCCCCATCAGACTCTTGTCGACTGCTCATAATTCACCTTGCGCCCGATATTATTGCAAAATCTTTGACAAATACTGTCAATTCTATGTTCAGCACAGGACTGTTTCCAAAGCCTTGCAAAAAAAGACTGCAGTACTTCCCTTATTAATAAAAGCTAATTTGGATCCCAAGGACACCAATAACTATTGACTGATATCCAGACTCCCATTTCCAGCCAAGTTGGCTGAGAATGCTATGAACACCCAATTGTCCGCATATATTGAGTCCAATGATCATCTTGACAAAACCCAGTTCGGATTCAGGAGTGGTCATAGCACTGAAACTGTGCTCATTGTAGCTACAGAGGAAATCTGATTCTCCTTAGATTCAGGCCGCAGAGCAGCCCTGATATTACCCGACCTGTCTGAGGCCTTTGATACGGTCAATCATAGTTACCTTACCGACTGTTTGCGATCCATTGGGGTCAAAGACGCAGCCCTTGCTCTTCTTCTCTTAGTTCTTAGTGATAGAACTCAAACAGTAACATACAAAGGTTTTACCTCCGAGTCTTTCACTTTGCCATGTGTGGTCTCACAGGGCTCGTCATTGAGCTGGACCCTTTTTAACGTCTGCATCTCCCCTCTGGCTAGTTTGATAAAATGATTTGGGTTCTCACTGGTAACCTATGCAGACGACACTCAAATTAGCGTGTCAGTTACCAACGATATTCCAAATACAGCTGAGAAATTTTGTAATTGTATGAAGGCAGTCAGCAAATGGATGAGCAAGAACTGCTTAAAACTAAATTCAACAAAAACAGAATTCATGCTATTTGGGAACAATGTGTCTTTTTGGCCCCCCCTCTTGGTGGCCCCAAGAGTTTGGGAATTTACCTAAGCCAGAAAAAAAGGTAACAAATCTGGACGTGGTTGTAGATGACAAGCTCATCTTCAAAGAACAAGTCAATACAGTGATCTCAACTTCTTTTTATATTTTAAAAATAATAAAGAAAATCGCTCACATTCTCACTTTTGACTCATTAAAGACTGTGGTTACTGCTAGTCCTAGCAAGACTAGACTATTGTAATCGTCTTTTCCAAAGCCTTCAGAAAAGATAATTGAGAAAACTTCATACAATGCAAATTACAGCAGCAAGGATGCTCTTTAACATCCCTAGGTCTGAATCCGCATCTTTAGCTCTGAAACCACTACAATAGCTTCCTGTCGAAAAGGGTATCACCTTTAAGGCTTTGTGCCTTGCATATAAGGCGCTGTATGGAACTGGCCCAGGTTACCTAAAAAACTATCTAAAATTGTACTTTCCAGGTAGGTCCTTATGCTGTAGCTGTCAAAGAAATCTGGTAGTTCCGCCTTACAAGCAGATGTCCTGGGGAGGCAGGAGCTTCATCAGAAATACTGCCCAGAAATGGAACAGTCTCCCCCAATCATTGACATCCATAACTACTCTTCTAGCCTTCAGAAAAACCTTAAAAACCTGGCTCTTCACTAACTAAAAAAGGATACTTTTATTGATCACAGATAGTGCCAAGATGCCTCCGGGTATATGCTGCGCTTTATAAATATATTCAATATCAATATCATCTTCCCTCCATTGACTTCAGTGGCGTCAAAGTGCAGTGTCCTTCTCCCAACAGTGTGGTTCATGAGAATTTATCTAGTGGCATCTATCTATGCTCCCATCTGAACACTAATTTAGCTCACACATGTTGATCTTCCACCAAACCGGGTTAGACGCCAGTGAATTCAGTGATATCAAACTTCTAATTATGTTTTATCACCATTGTTTTCAATGGCATTATGCTCTACCAGACCAACATATCTCACCCAGAATTTTCCAGCTTTATTGACTTCAAAACATTTAACTTCAGCATTCCACTCCCAACAGTGGTGCACTTCAAATCACTACAACCCCAAACAACTGTATCACCCCAATACTGGTTCACCTCTGTTGATTTCAATACCATGACCATAGACCAAGCTTTCATCACCTTCTGAACTCTGGTTCACCTCTGCTGACATCAACAGCATTTACTTACACTGGACCAGCTTAGCCTTCTCAGCAATGGTTTACCTCCATTTCCATAATGGACTCAAACACCTACCTTACACTTTCATCACCGGTTCAGCACCATTATGGCAATGTTAAAACATTCCTGCTTAGGCTTTTTCATTCTCTGCTGGTGCTAGCAAGAAACCCTCCAAGGGGTTTTACACTGACCAGCTCTGCCCATTTGCTTTTTGTTGCAGGGCCAGCTTATTTCCCTCATGCTGCCACTGAGCAGCTGCCTAGTGTGTATATGACTCCTCTGGGTCCCTTGAATGAATGGGTCTCTGAGCTGTTGATGCACACCCACAGCACCTTTGCCACTCTCACTCTCACCAAGGGCCAGCACTGATGACTTTCGTTCCACTGCAGTAATACAGAATGGCACTGATGCTAAGAACAGACCACTAATGCTAACATTGCGGGGCCATTACATTTGTAATGCCATTATATGGATGCAGAGACACTCAATGCTGGTGGCCAGTTAATGCACCAGTATTTCCCACACCCTGGAGTTGCCGAGACCGTGGCTCCTTGTATCCCTTTGGGTGGGAAAATCTGTCCCACTATGAATTGGACCCTGAGGGTCCACTAAGAAATGAGGGATCCTTAGGGAATCAGTATTTCTTGTTACCTAGTGTAAAATCAAGCTATTCAGGCACAAGGAAAATTTAGAGTAAAGTAGAAGTAAGTTTATTCCAAGAACAAAAGGTCCCATCCATCCAGCAGGGTGTGCCAGGTACAACTGACCAAGACATCTAGTATTCTGTAGCACCAGGTTCTATCACCATGGTGTTGCTCAAATTAATACATAGTGAGTCAGGCCTATGGGATGCAGGGAAATAAAAGCACATTTCTACACACCTTCCCTCTTTATATTACAATTACAAACAGTAGATGAAACAAGAATAAGTAAAGAACAATAAATTCTAATACAGTAATGACCTCATCTACACGTTTGCTCCATAACAAAGTCTTTGAACTTAGTGGGTTGTTTAACCAATCTTCTTTCTCTTTGGGGTGTCAGACCTGAAGTCGATGGACATGATAAGATGGAATTCGAGGGTTGACCATCACACCCATTGTGCAATAAGGAAATGTTTTTAATAACAACAATTCTGTTGAGATTCCATATGCGTGAATCTTCAGTTTTTATGGCATTAGTTAACAGTTTGACAACCCTATGTGGTCTCTGGAACAAACCAGACGCCTTTCTACCAAAAGGCGCCTTGATTATGACCCAATCACCAACTTTTACGGGAGTAACCTTGACCACTTTTCTAGCGTCAAAAGTTAGTTTCCGTGCATCAATTCTTTCTGCCTCCTTGAGCTTCCATTTGCCATCAAAGGACATCCTCCCCCTTTTTGATTCAGCTTCATTGACCCAATGAGGCGCAATCAACAAGTTGGGATGTCTTCCCCAGAGCAACTCAAACGGAGTACGTCCAGTAGTGGCATGGGGAGAAATCCTGTAAATTTCCACCTTTTTGCTTATTTCCTCTTTCGAGTCCAAACAGTTCTGTTTGGACATAGCAATGGTTTCTTTTAGGACTCGGTTGAAGCGTTCCACCATACCATTTGTCTCGGGATGATATAGTGAACAGCGTTTGTGTTTGATAGAACAACCTTGTAAGAACTCCTCCATGTCATTGGAAACGAACTGGACCCCATTATCTGTCAGCAAGAAACCAGGTAGACCTTCCCGTGCAAAAACCTCTTTGAGGAATAAGATGCCATGTTTTGTATCAATTCCCTTGGTGATTTTGATTTCAGGCCACCTGGAATACATATCGATGAGAACAAATACATAATTATCAAAGTCATTTCCTTGTATGGGGCCCAAAATGTCTAACGCTATCTCTTCCCAGGGTCCTTTTGGGCGTTCTCTGATAACCATAGGTTGCACCCTGGGCTTAAGACACTTTTCACTTAATGTGCAAGGTATGCATTCTACACAATGCGTTCGACTTGCAAGTCCATGCCAGGCCACCAGTAGTTGAGCCTGAGCTTCTCTTTAGTCTTTGACATTCCTTGATGCCCTTGATGAGCCAACTCAAGCAACTCACGACGAAGTACCACTGGAGGGATCAGTCTCGTCCCTCTAAATATCAAACCCCCGCACTCAGATAATTCATGCCTTACATTCCAATATTTTTCACAGTCGCGTTTGATTTTTCTGTTCCACCCTTCCTTGAGCAAGAAAGAAAGTTCCAACAACTCTTTATCAGAGACACACTCTTCACGCCACCTGCTTTCCTTCACGCCATCATTTTCAATATTGCACACCCATTCATTAAGCTCTTGTTCCTCATAACCTAAATTGTCCTCATTATGTGGTACAAGTCTCGAAAGGGTGTCGGCTATTCTGTTCCGGGCTCCAGGTAGGTATTCTACATCAAAATCATACCCTTGAAGTGCAACTACCCACTTGGATATCCTGCTCGAAATTGCATCAATGCCCTTGTTTTTGAAGACCTCACATAGGGGTTTGTGGTCCGTGCGTTTAACAAACTTGGTACCCCACAGGAGGTTTTTAAGTTTCTTTGTGGCCCAGTGTACTGCAAGAGCCTCCCTCTCTATGACCGAATACCGCAATTCTGCCCCCCTAAGACTCCGTGAGAGGAACAGAATCACATTCTCTGAGTCACCATTTTCTTGCTGCAGAACGGCCCCCAACCCCTTCATGCTAGCATCAGTGATAAGAACCGACTTCTTGGAAGGGTCAAAACTCCTTAACTTGGGAGTCTTCTTGAGCAAGTCTTTGACTTCTTTAAACTCAGCCTCACACTCGTCGGACCAGTCAAAATCTACACCTTTACACAAGAGACTCCGCATATTAACACACTTTTGAGCAAAGCCTTTCACAAATTTGCTGTAATACTCAGCCATACCGAGAAACTTCATGAGTTCCTCTTTATTTGTAGAAGAGGCTAATTTTTGTATGGCCTCCACCAACTCACCCTTGGGTTCCACACCCTGACCAGATATGGTGTGACCAAGGTAGGCGATAGAGGGTTTCCTAAACTTACACTTATCTAACCTAACAGTGAGATTATGTTGATGAAACCTCTCTAAAACTTGCTTAAGTCTCAAATCGTGTACTTGCTCATCTCTGCCGTAAATCAGAACATCATCCTGATAGATCTTGACGCCTAACTGTCCTCTTAACACCTTTTCCAAAGCCCTTTGGAATACAGAGGCCGCCGACACCAACCAGAAGGGCAGCCTTATGAACCTGAAAGTTCCAAACGGCGTTATAAACGCAGTGTAGTCTTTGGAAAGTTCATCCAACTTTATTTGGTGGTACGCGGATTTAAGATCCACGCTGGAAAAGACTTTAGCCCCTTGCAAGAGCATGAGCATATCTGAGATTTTTGGAAGCGGTTATTTGTCCACCACAACCTGTTTGTTGAGCTCTCTCAAGTCTATGCATAAACGGAGGCTTCCATCAGCTTTTCTGGCGGCAACCACTTGTGCCAACCATTGGGTCCCTTCTACCTCCTCAATTATTCCTTCCGCCTTGAGCTTTTCTAATTGTGACCTCATCTTATCCCTCACTGCAAGAGGCACACCACGAACCTTGCCTGCTACAGGCACGGCACCAGACACAAGCCGTATCTTATGCACGTAGTCACGCAGGCATCCAAAATCATTCCTAAACACACTGGGAAATGTCTTCTTCAAGCTTGAGGTGTATTCATCACTACAGTCTTGTGTGGTAACTTCACTCACGCGGAAATTTTCCATCAATATTATTGGCGGATCATTATTAGGATCTAAAATCACACCCAAGTCTCTCTGGTGGAACCCGCTTGGAATGCTATCCCCTTTATGTGATACGTAAACTTTATCAGAAATGTACCTCCCTTTATATTCAATTAAACCATAAAAATATCCCATAAGCTTTATAGGTTCCCCACTGTAGGCACTGGGTTTAATGTCAGCTTTCAAAATTCTGACCTTATCTTTCAAATTGTTCATGAAAAATTGCCTAGAGACAATGGTAATTTTCACCCCGAATCAAACAGCACAACAGTACCTTTACCTTCAATAAACACTTCATCAGTGGGCCCCTTCTTATTATTGTCTGTCACTTGGGATACAATTTGACCACAGTCAAAATCGGAACAGGTATCACTATCACTATTAGTGTCATGTGAAATGGCATTAACTTTCCCTTTATTTTTCTTAGCTTTGCAGACCGCAGTAAAATGCCCAACCTTTTTACAATTCAAACAAGTAGCTTTGAATGCTGGACACTTCTTGTCATTTGCAAAATGTCCTACATTGCCACACCTGTAACACTTAGGTTGGAAGTTGCGTGAACCTCTCATATCAGGCTTAACATTGTACCCCTTTTTCACATATTTTTCTTTGGAGGTTGTTTTCACCTCATGTACAACATCACCCTTGGTTTCATGTTTGGTAATGATCTCCACACACTTTTGTGAATGTTCTATTTGTTTAGCAATGGTTATCACTTCCTCTAACGAAGGATCATCCTTTTGCCAAATATCATCCCTGACTTTCTGAACATTGCATTCTAACATAAATTGGTCTCTTATTCTCTCTTCCAATAACGCTCCAAACTTACAAGAGGACCCCAACTTCCTCAAAGCAGTTATGTAGTTCTCGACAGATTCGCCATTATTTTGGGTCCTGCGACCAAAATGATAGCGTTCCAAAATAGTACTTACTTTGGGCAGATAATGCCTGTCTAGTTTCAACATACAAATTTCATACTCATTCAAATTCGGGTCATGAACCTCAGGTAAGTGATCGAATACCTCTTGCCCTTCTAAGCCAAGACAGTGCAAGAGAAGGACAGTTCTTCTCTCCACACTAAGGTTAGTCCCACACACCTTGGCGTACCTTTCGAACACTTTTTTTCCATTTCTGCCACCTAATAGGCGGGTCACCAGGTGACGTCAGGAAAAATGGTGGAGTTGAAACATTTTGCATGGCTGCACACACAATTCAAGGGAAATGGAAAGTAAAGTATGAATGGAGCAAATACCAAAATAGTGCTGTTAGAAAAAGCTAGGTAAATATTGGCAGTGTTACATGTGAGAACAATAGGTTAGATGTGCCAAATGCCAAACCAATTAGAGCTTGGCGAAACGATAAAATGAGTAAGTTATTAAACGCGGTAACCTAAATGAAATTGCCAACAGTAAAACATTGCGCCAAAAATAAAAGTAAAAATGTGTTCAAGTTAGTTACCGATCAGAGGTAACTCCTTCATAGTCGGGGCAGTCACTGTTGAAATAGATTCTCCACAGGTGATAAATGAGGCAAGAAATAAGAAAGACAAACGACCATCCACGGTACTAAACAACGTACAGGTTGTATCAAGATGGCCGCCACGCACGCAACGCATAGAGCGTAGCGTGGCGCAATGACGTCAAGATTCAGTGAGAGTAAGAGCGAGCCCTGCGCGCAGCGAGACGCGCTCCAAGCAGCTGAAGAATCGGATGTTAGTAACAGAGGAGGCAAATCGGAGATGAACAAAGTCAGGCAAGTGCGTGCGCAAAGCAGGGTTCTTGGGGCGTGCGGCACCGGTAACGCTGTAGAAATTCAAAGGTCAACAAAGACATCAGTTTTACGCCGTTGAGAGTTCCTTAGGGTATGTGAAGTCAACAGCGCTTGGGAATTCAAAAATACACGGGGGTTGTTGACCTCTCAAGACCAAATGATTGAGAAGTCTTGTACTGACATGAAGACACACATCAAACACAGTCACAAATTCAAAGTCTCCAAGTTGTGATTCACAAATTCAAGTACTCCAAATTGCGAGGGAGCCCGCACCGAGGCCTCCCAACCCGAGGGGTTCAAGGGTGAGGTATGCGGCGAACGCTCCCAACACGCAAAAAGGCAGCAAGGTGGAAGATGAGGGTGAGCCCGCACCGAAGCCTCCCAACCGGAAGAGTTCAAGGGTGAGACATGCGGCGAATGCTCCCAAACACCCCAAATGAAAAATTAAAGGCAAAGGTTTGAGTAATAACTCACGTGGCACTTGTGAAACACCAGAATAAAGAGTTGTTCCTTGAGGGAGATCCTGAAGAACTTTTTTTTTTTTTTTAAAGATGTTGGGACCGCATACTTTCTCCCAAAACGAAGTTAACTGTTGAGGTACACGTAGATACACCGGGGTTGATCACCTTCGCTCGTCGCCAGTGTAAAATCAAGATATTCAGGCACAAGGAGAATTTAGAGTAAAGTAGAAGTAAGTTTATTCCAAGAACAAAATGTCCCATCCATCCAGCAGGCTGTGCCAGGTACAACTGACCAAGACATCTAATATTCTGTAGCACCAGGTTCTAGCACCATGGTGTTGCTCAAATGAATACATAGTGAGTCAGGCCTATGGGATGCAGGGAAATAAAAGCACATTACTACACCTGGTAATTCCTCATTTTGCCCCAGACTTTCACCCAAAGATTATGGATACATTTTTGCAGTTGAAAACTCTAGGTGTTACAGCACAGACATATGAGGTGCCAGCAGCAGTTGTAATGAGAACTTGAATGGGGCTATTCGAGCTTTTTACTGAGTGTGGGGGGTCATTAATTCTAGTTGCGGACCGGTGGAATTAATGCACTATGCCACTAGTGCTTTGGCTTCCTGCCGTATACAGAAGACTGTAGACCTCTTCCTGTCTTAAAAGAAGAGAGGGACCCTTTGAGCACCAAAGGACTAGGGTTCTATCAAGAAGTCAAAAATAGCAGTGTGTCCTTTGGTTAACCTATGATGTAGTTCTTTCTCATTCAACAACCATGCCTCTCAATGCTCAAATAGACTCAACAGGGGGACACACAATTGTTACTTCAAAAGCAGTGTGCCCGCACTCAAGTGTGGTAATGAAAATATTAGTATCAGTTTATTAAAATCTTTAAACAATTTTGTCAAGTTAAAAACAAGGAACATTTAATCACATATATTTCATATCCTTATACACAAATACTAATCTTTACAGCACAAGTAATCACAAAATAGATATAAGATAAAAAAGATAGAAAGAAGAGAGTATCAAAAGACAATACACTTTGTCATTACAAAACCATATCCATGTTGAAATGGCGTTAAAGCTGGGACCCGATATATTGGAAGTAATCAAATGTCTAGTGTGCCAGCCCACTACACGGATTATGTTGTTAGTGCGTCGACACGTTTCAATGCTGTTTTCCTGTTTAAATCATCTTTATCAAGACTGTGAACACTACTCTCAGAAGATATACATGAAGAAAATCTTTTGAAGTAACAATTGTGTCTCCCCCCCCCTGTTGAGTCTGTTTGAGTATTGAGAGGCATGGTGGTTGAATGAGAAAGAACTACAATATTGGTTAACCAAAGGATTCACTGCTATTTTTGAATTTCCTGTCTCCATGATTGGTGGGTGGATGGTTTGGGTCCTCTTATGACCTTGTTCCTGAACTCCGGTTGGACAACTGGCATTGCTGGGTCTACCTCCCTTTGAAAAGAAAACAGTGCCCCCTTCTTAAATCCACGATTCACATGGTTAACGTTCCTCATCTGCAGAAAGTCCCCTTCTCTGCATTGGTGAGGCCTTGGATCGCTGACCCGAGGTTTGTCCCTGAGCGTGAAGCACAGATGCGATATACACTAATTTGTGCTCTAGTAGGAGGTAGGATGTGCTTCCAAATTATGGATATGTTTAGGGTTTTTGTGTCTGCAGAGAACTTAGATTCAAAGGCCAACTGTTGACCTCCTTTCCTCCCAAAAGAGACAACCCTACTAACTGCACAGCCCACCATGTTATAAGGACTTAATGTATGTTCTTGTGGTTGGGCTGGTCCGGAATTTGTATTTTTTATAGCTGTGGTGAGATGCCCAATGGACCTAACTACAAATGTCCCCTGCCCACAGGTGAATGTCTCTCAAAGCTTGTATTACTAAAATGACTCTGAATCAGGTTTTGCTTTGCCATGCCTGACTCCTCTATGGTTGCTCTTGACACAGGTTGGGAGCCCAAGTTTGTGGCAGTCCCTAATATTAGTGTTAAATCTTTTTTGGCAATGTTCTAATTCTTCCCATTAACACTTGCTATTGCCCCCAAATAAAATCATCTCATATTCTGAAATTAAACAAGTTATACCTAAAAAACAGATTTCCCTTTTCACTGTAACATCTCAAAAATCAGCTTACCAAGGTCTTACTGCATGGCAATTTTGCTTTCATACCAATTTGTCATTTTGAGTAAATGTGCTGGTTATGTCCCTACATCTCAACTTATTGTTTGCATCAAGCATTTTCATTCAATACTGCCTCATATAAAGGTAACTGCCTTATATTCCCATGAACCACAATATTATGAAAACAATCCGCTTCACACGCCCAGTTTCGGCCTCATGTGTGCTCGCATGATATGCCAGGAACGCCATTGGATACCATGTGTGATCCTTGTATGCCAGGAGGGACCCCTTCGTGTGCTGGGGATGGCCAGTGTATGTGACGGGGAGTTCCTGTGGGTCAGGGAGGACTATCCTATCACAAGGAGGCAGCCGGATGCCCACCGTTTGCCAGTGGTGAGCTCTACATACCACGGATGACCACCAGATAGCAGGAAAAATATTTAGCCCAATGCTTAATAGTCTTAATAACCCTGGAATTATTTTGTTGAGGTCTTCTTGGAATGTTGGAGATTTGAGTAAGCAGGACAATTATACTGAGTAAGTTGTTCTGTTTAAGATTTCTTTAAGTTCATTTATTGTGGACTCAAACTATGCAAATTAGGACACTTGTCAACCATTCTGATGTGAGACCTTTTCTGAGGTAAGCAAGACGTTTCCATCAACTGTGTGCCCAGAACATACACCTATAAAATATTTCTGATGTCTTAATCAAATCGGTGACCTAGCCAATCTTTTATGATCTGCCCAGTCTCATCCATGGCATACAATGTAGCTGTTGGGCAAAGTTGATCTTCTTTCTGCTTACTTTTTGAAGGGCTTGGGGGGAAGAGTGATTCTAAAACTCTACATTGTCTCTGGCATCTTAAACCACAGTCTTTTAGGTCGAGCCTAGAGTCAGCGCGCATGAAGTAATCCCTCAGTGGAGTTTAAACACTCCTACCAATTTTATATTGGTTGCTTGGTCAGCCTTTCCAAATTGCATTGCTGTCATTGGTGAACAGTGTGCATTTGTCCCACCTTGTGGCTGGTCTGTTACCGCCCAGGCAATTGAGCCTGCTACAATGATCATTTCACTAGTGGCCACATGTTTTGTTGCACTACTTTTTCTTTCTGTTCTTTCTGCCCTCTCCTTGCAGCACGCTAGTGTGTTTTTAGGTCTCGCCTACGCAGCGCGCATGCGCTGCATAGGCAAAAAGACCTTTTGCAATCGATTCGGCATTTCAGCCAAAAACGTGCACGCGTTCCATTGCCTTCAATGGCAACGCGTGCACGTTTGGCGATTCACTTGCGGGAGCGAGCCGCTGGCGCCATATGGTAGCAATTATCGCTCCTGGCGCCGCTCGCTCCCGCAAGGGAATAGCACTCCCCCCACCCCTCCCACTTCTTTAACCCGGAGTACTGTTTCACTTTCGCGTCCGCGGCGCGGGGTCGCACTTGTGTTTCAGTGCTTGTTTTTCACCTCTCCTTGATCATTGTTCTCGTCCCTGGACACTTGTTTGCTGCTGCAACCGCGGGTGCAGTGGCTGCTACCAAAAGCCCCGCTTCTTTCCACGAACCCTTGGCACCACCGACCCTTCACCAGCTGGATTACACTCCCAACGAGGATATGGTGAGGGGACGGTTTTTAATGCAATCTTTGATAGGCTATCTTTTCCGGTGTAAAGGGAGATTTTTGAGACCTGCTCAAACGTGGATAATCGTTTGCCATGTAGCGCGCAGAAGGATCCGTAACATGTTTACTTACCCACGGGAACAACAAGGGGCCTTTTCATTAACGTGTATGGGTATTCTTTTCTTGGAAGCGATTTATGTGTAGAATTAACTGGCACGCTCTTCGGTGTTCATTCCGAGTTTAGTTAATTGTTTTGCATCTTCACACTGATAGAATCCGGATAGGAATTTTCTGCCTGTTATTATTGAAACAGCTGTTTAATTTCTACAGTGGATTGGTGCGCGGTGGGTGGGTGGATGGCTGTTCGGATGTGTCCGTAGATGACCTTGAAGTCCGTGATTTTAATTAATCTTTCGATGATGAAGGCACATAAACAGCCCCCTCGTATTAGGAACTCTGCGATGCGCCATTTATACCATGACGCAGTTAAAACTAGGCAACAGAATGGGGAGCGACCTTCTCTGTTGTATGTTACCCCTGTTGACCAGGAACAGTCCTATGGAAGCTACAACCGGGGTGGGGGCGTCTCAAGTACCAGTTGATGAGCAGCCACTGACCTGCTGCTGATTAATAATTACGCGCTGCAAGGGCCGTTGTCTGCGAAGGGCGAGATGGGAGCTGCCTGACATGACAATAGGTGACAAAAATGCCTTCACGCCATGTTTGGGGGTGCCGACGACTTTGTAAACAGTTCGTATCCACTGTTTTTTTTCTAGTTCATGTGAGGCGCCGCACACATTTTGTCTATTCAGAACTTCTATTTTCATTTACTTAGGCCTAAGGGAGGCTCTGTTGATTGTGCTGTGTTTTGTTTTCACTGGATGACAAGCTGTGTCGTTTGAATGGAATGTCCCCGACTAGCAAAAGCACACTTTCTAAAGTGTACGTGTGGATAACTTTTAATGGACACCACATGCATTTTTTTTTACCACATAGTATTTTACATATTAGTTGTATTTGAATCAGCCATGTCGTCTTTACAAAGCAGACTGTTGAATAACGTTTCCAGAGATAAGGCATAACAAAGAAGCCAATGAATGTATCGTCAAGGCGCTTATTCCACCTTGGTCACTCCAACTTTTATTGTGATTGGTCCATACTCTTCCTTGAACCTATAATTTAGCTTCTTGTCTTCCAGCTTTGACAGTCTTTCGTCCTGTGTGCAATCGTTGTTCGTGATTAGCAAAAAGCCCTCTCGTTGTACTTCATAGTTACGCCATTGTTCTCGTTTACCGTAGATGCACTTCCTACGTCCTTAGTGTAAGGATTAAGTTGCTGAAGGCAAATGTATTGGCAATTTTATTTGACTGCGGAACAGTTTAAAAGGAAGTATACTTACTATATGACATTTTCAACTTTTCTTTTTTACCTAGTGGTCTTGAGTTACTTGTTGGGTGTATAGCATTGTTAAAGTAAATGGGTTATTTTCGCGGTCAAGTACACTTGAACGCTATCACCCCCCCGTGAATGCATGTTATTCAACTATCATTATTATCGTGGCTTAAAGAAAGTCATTCTCTATTTAATGTTTTGTAGATGACCATTTATTTTTAGTTTTATTGAAGGAAGCTCTTAATGAGTTGGTACATTGTTGTGGGGGGCGGGGTTGCAGCTAGACATTATTTTCCCTCTAATACTGGCTAACATAATCCAGATAAGAACCCTTTATTATTAGCATAACGAAAACGGCGACCATTGGATAAGGTGTTTTAGGTTGACATTTCTGACCATGTTAAAATCCTAGTGTTTTTTTTTTTTTTTTTCATTTCACTTTTTGCAGATACTCTTGCATATGCGAGATCTGGCAGAAAACCTGAGCTGAAACTCGTTCTGGAGAACTTATTAGTGCCTCTGTTCAGTTGTAGCCCAAATGGTCCTCATATATAGTATTGATTTAAACATTACGTTAGCGTAACAGTTTACTATGTTTTTTTAAAAATAATATTTTATTGAGAAAGTAACGGACATTACAGCAGGTATGATATTGACATCAGAGACAAGATTCTATAGAATGCAGAGAGACAAGCAGGTCCACCATTTCAACATTGAGTCTAGAAAATATCATGTATTGATCCAACCAGGTGGCAGCTGAGTGCTTATTAGGTGTTTGGGCCCTCCGCTCTCCGTCTGATCAATTCTGGGATTTTCGCAATAACGGGTAGTATCGGTGAGGATCCCCAAAATCCCTAGACCGATACTGAGGATGCAATGCTTCAATATATGCATCAAATTGAGTATTACTGTACGCCTCAAAATCAACACGTTGTTTTGGGCACTGTTCTGCTCAACTAAGAGATCGCTATCCGCTGTTATGCTAGTAAAAAGGCTATTGCAACAAAATGTCGCTCAGTTTTTGGGAATATCCATTGTGGTCCACAGGAGTGCCAGACTATGGTCCATTGGTAGACCTGTAGTCACCATGTTGCCCAGTAGGAAAAATATAGTAGCCCAATAAGCACATATTTTGGGATATGTCCATGCCATATACAACAAGCATTGGCATAGCCAATAGGTCTCGCTTTTGGGACATTACAAGTGTTTAGCCATGCAACGGTTGATGTTGTTGCACCAAGGATATTGTGCTGCATAACTAAATACTTATAAGGTCCCAAAAGCGAGACCTATTGGCTATGCCAATGCTTGTTTTTTAAGGCATGGGTTTCCCTCAAGACGTGTGGATGCTTTCACAGTGCTTATTTACTTTAGAAACAGATGGTATGTTTCATACGCTTTCCCTCTCCAGCTCGTGATTTAGGACTTTATTTCATAAGGCTTTTAACACCTAAATGTGCCACGGCAAAACCCTTGCAGCTTGACCCGTCCCCCCCACCCACCCTCGTGCTCCTTGCTTCAGTGGCTACATGCATTTATATTGTAATATTTGTTTCCTTCCTCGGGCTCTGGGACCCGAGGAGGGGGCGGGGTACTTCCGGGGTCGCTCTGCAGGCTTGTTTTTCACAGCAGAGCTCATCCTTTAACACGGACATAACTGCTGCCTCCTTCACCTCAGCCCCCACCTGCCCCAGCTCATTGCGTGACAATGTATTTATTTCTGAAAGGAAAGGGCGGTGCAGCTGTCTGTGTATGAAGACTGTGGAAGACTTAGGAGCTGGCATTTACAACATGAGAGGTAAACTATTGGTTTAAACAAAAATAAAAAACATTGTATCGGAGTTCTCCATCAGTAGGCACCGATTTTGTGAGTGAGGGAAGGTGTTAATATACTCTTAGAGCAAAGAATATTTATTTCTCTGGAAGTCCCTTATTTATTTGTAGTTTTATATAGCGTATACCAGCCCCAAAGGGTGAAAGAGTCGTTTACATATAATCCACTTAGAAGTAATAGTTCCCATAAAATCGAAACCAAATGAATATATTTAATATGTGTTCAAATATTGCAATAAACATTTACACTGGGACATTTTATTTAAAAATATCTCCCTCTTTCTGTGGTTTTATATGGCTGTATATGTTCATGCCTCTGTCTTTTTGAGCCTTGTTTGTGTGTATGCAAGTATTTCTATATATTTAGCTGTGTGTATGTTGTTTTCTGTGTCTGTGGGCGTGTTCTGTGTGTATGTCTACATTTTTCTATGCATATACGTGTGTGCTTGTGTAAATGGCTTGCCATTTTCTGTTTTAATAATTTTTTGTGTTAATGCAGTTGATTCATTATTATGACAGGCAGGACTGTCTGCTACTTGACACCACCAGTACGAGTAGTATTAGGGCTCAAGAAACGTATAGTGGACAGAAGGGGGTTTACTGTTCATCCAGACATTGAACAATTTTTACATGCATAGTCGTGCATTTTTTTCTTTATGTTGCTGGTGTGTAACACTTCTCACCACATTCCTCCCAACCTTGTACACTTACCCCAGTCCTCGCTTTCTCTTCCCAAGCCTTTCTCTAAGCTTACAACACTAAAATTACCCTTGCCACCCAAAAAACCATACCCACCCTAAACACTAAAAATTCCCTTGCCACACAAAAACCCATACTCACCCTAAACCCTAAAAACTCACTTACCATCCTAAGCCCCAAGCCCACCCTAAGCCCTACAAATTCCTACAAACCAAAAACCCATATACTCTTACCCACCCTAAAATAAATCCTTTCTCTAATATAAATATATATATATATATATATCACTTAAAACCATTAATACTTACATATACTTACCTTTAAAGCTTTAACAGCGAATATGCCTTTACCATTCATGCCTTTACAACAAAATTTGTTGTAATGGCATGTGTGGTAAAAGCATATTCGTTGTAAAATCTTGTGTGGTAAAAACTTGTGTGGTAGTGTCGCCTGCGTGGTTAAGCCTGCATGGTAAAGGCTTACAGGGTTCCGGGTTCGTGGTAAAAGCTGTTTCCCCTTTAGAGTCTAAATCAACGTCTGGAAAAATCAGCATTATTTAGTAGTTGTGTGTGAGAAATTTGGAATGACCGCAAAGAGGGGCATGCCTATACAGTAGAAGCTCCCGCTGTGCTTTAACTGAAAAAATAACAATAACTTCTTGAAAAAGCTGAATTCAGGCCCACTCTGGGAGACAGCATTTATCATAAATTGATAAAATAGTGTTTGTAGAATTGGATATTGTAGTCTCTTAAGCTAATCTAATAAAAACATGGCTGAACTCATTGCAGATAAAAAATGAACTTTGGGAATGACACTGTATTGAGCAAATAAGCATTACAGACTCTCAGGTGCGTACCTTGGCTTAAATGGCCCATCCTCTTCTCTTGATTGCACGGTGGCTCTTGTTTTATATTTCAGAGGTCTTTTGTTAAATCAGTCTTCATTTTCAGTAGCTCAAATTCTCATGTTCCAGTACATTATGCTACTTGAAAAATGCCAAACTCAGCGCTTCTGATGATCAATAAAGAGGATGAAATGTGTGTCACGAGCTAAGTCCTTGATATTATCCACAATGGCTTCGAGGAATGTGTGCAAAAGCAAGTTAGAAGTCTACATGCGCCAGAATGGATTGGGGTCTCAATAAATGTTAACACCTGCAAAAATGTCAATATTGTTATGTGAGAGCACAACCCACCTCTCAGTAAATATTTGTGTACACTGGCTTTTGTGATGGGGTTGTGAGTGTGGAGGGAGGTTGATTTTCACCATGCATCAGTGGGTTGGAGTCCAATTTGATTAAGAAGTCGCGTGAAGGCATACCCTGAAAAAGGTACATTTTGTTTCCTCTAATCAGTAATGATTGCGAAACATGTCAAGAGACCTCACTAATATTGCCCATAATGACATCGTTGAATATATCAAAATGCATTTTCAAAGACTACATGTATTAGAATTCACTGTGGTTACGTTAAAGGTCAACACCTGTGACATCCGGTCCTGCCATGTGTGATGGCAGTTAGCCTGTATTCGAGTAGCCATGGTCATTCTAAGTATTCAAGTATTACTCTGTAATCTCAGTAGTTTAGCAATATTGATTTGTAGACAGTTAAACGTGTACAGCATAATATAAGGGATAAAATATCCTTTGCCGTACATTATAAGGATATTGCAAATCACTGAGGAGTTCCATAACCATATAGAGGAACGAGGCAGAAGGCCGATTTCCTTTATAAGGTTATGGAACTCCAAGGTGACTTGGAATATCCTAACCATGTATGCCAGGGGGTACTTTATTCTATATAATACATGGTCACACCATCACCTTTTCCACAAACCACTTAAAAACTTGGTGCGTAGCTCTTTCATATGAAAAAGAAAAGCGAGCATGTTTGCAAACATGAAGAATAAAAATAAAACCTCTAGTGCAAACTTAAACACATCAGAAATCTGTTTTTGATGTGTTCCTCGGGGTTCCCTGACCTTATAAATGAACTCTGCCTTCGGCCGCCTTCCTCTATATAGTTATGGAGCTCCTCAATGACTTGCAATAGCTTTATAATGTATGGCAGGGGGTTCTGATGTCTTTTCATTATATTCGGCGACTTGGTGCGCCATATAAAAAGTAGATAAAAAATGATACTATAAAAAAATTAGTGACTGCCGTTTATACATGGATAACAATCCCATGTATTATATCTGAATTTCAGGTATCTGTTTCTCACTCGTATTGCTTTATGATCTTTGTACTTATTTGTGTGATGAAACGTTCCTACAAATTTTGCTTCACTGCAATTCCTAATATTCATGGCTCTTTACGAGGAGCATATCAGAGATGTGTTGGATTACCAGGAGAGGTTTATGAGGAGTGAAGTATTAAATGGCATAATGCTTCAGTACCTGTTTCGTATGTGTCAACCCGATCTAAAATTGGTTCCTCAAACCTTGTCAGTATCTGCATAGTACCAGTTTGTGCATGACCCTGAAGAAATACATCATGCCAGTTTGAATGTCCTTTCAAAATATTAGGGGTCGACCTCATTTGTTAAAAAGATTACTGCTGTCTTTCACATTTCAGTTCAGCTTCAGCTTTCTATTTAGAGGATTTCCTCTTCTCTTCATATATCTATGTATATATGTCTTCTTAAGTGCTTAGTCACACTACCTCACCATGAACCACCCTCTGACTATTTTTACTCTAAGTTGGCTTTTATTTGTTTTTATTTACCATGTTCACGTAGTCGTTTTGATTAATATGCTGTAAATATGGTTATTATGTTTGTAAATAAAGACGCATAAATGTTCTCACTTTCATTAGATATGTGTACTTTTTCATCTGAATAATTATGTTTCTTTTTAGAACAATTACTAACCTATCAGTAATGTACTGATAAATATTTTTCCACTTTTTTCTGTTTGCAGTATCGAACACAGGAGTTTTTCCGAAGTGGGCATACAAACAACTGGGCAGTTTTAGTAAGTATTCCCTAGTACAGGAACGGTTATAAAACTTGTTTTACCCTGTTTTTCTAGGGAACAGTGTGCCAGAGTACCCGGTGGTAATGGGTATTAATAAGTATATGTAGAGCACCTGCGATAAACAAGTGCATAGGCAAGATGGATGCAGAGTGCCAGCTTCGACAGAAGTTATTTTCCTATTGGATGCATTTCTCTGAAGTTCTTAGAATACATTAAGATACAGGATCCATAGTGGTAGTTAATTTTGCTAATAGTAAATGTCAATACCACGCTAAAAGGCTGAAAACAAGTTTAGTGTGAACCTAGAGGGCAACAGACTTTTCATGCATAACTTTGGAGGTAGTTTTCCATAGCGCTGCCTGAAGGTCTTATTGTAAAGTGGGGGATACAATGCAAAATGGAAGACAGCTGGGATGTGTGGAAGCTTCAAAGGGGGTAGCAACAATGAAATACTGATTTAAGGAGAAGTGGAGCCTACCAAAATCAACGTCCCTTCCAACTGGTGAATTTCCTGATTTCGGCCCAATCCCCTTTTGGACTTCTTTTCTTTGCCTAACCCTACTTGCTCCCTTTCTATCTCTATCAGCATGATGCTTCTTACAGCACAGGCGGCCATGGACTGTGATGCACAGTGACAGGCACAGGTAGACCTTGCTGTCTCTCCACATTCTTGTTAGTTGCATAGCAAGGGTGCCATGTTGCTTAATGTCACCTAGGAATATGAGCCTTCCAACCCCCAGTTTGGAAGACAATATACCTATCATTGGGGGTGCAATCAGGGGCGTAGGTTAGACATTAAAGATTGGAGGTTCGTGAGCTTCAGATTTCCGTACAATCACGCTGGTTATAATACATTATATGAGAAGCAGGGCAGGAGGGGGCCTTAAGGATCAGTAGGAGGGGAGAGGAGTGCAGATTGTGAGGGTTATTTACAACTCAATGTTTTGTTAAAAAAAATTAAGACCTTTAAAACTGAGACAAATGTGTGTTTTTGTCTCCATGTGTATGTAAAAATCTCAAGTGAAATCCGACAAACACCTCACCATACCCAACTTAAAGCACCTGCACCCAACTATTTTCTACAGAATATATGTAACGCCCCAAACACCCCCCCTGAAGCTATTCCCCTAGTTGCAATGGTCCCCTTCGAACCATCTGCGCCGTTTGCACCAGAACCGGTCTACCTTAATGCTTGTATTTGAATAGTAGCTGTTTTGGCTGAGCAAGTTTCTTTAAATTGCATCTTAGCGTAGGTGGGCTAATGGCTAAATTGTGCATTTGTTGCTCCTCTAAAATTGGTTGATTCTGGATAAACCTCCCCACCTCTGTGCCTTGATATGAAAATATATGTGTAATGTAAGGATGTAGAAAAACAACTGTACAGTGTTGCAACTGCAACTTTTCTATCAAATCTGGTTTCTTTTTGTTTTTCTTTTTTTTGGTTCAACCATATTCAATTAGAAAGTAACATTTTGTACCATAAATCAAAAGACCAGAGTATCAGCTAATGTTTAGAATACAAAAAGCTCCTGGTTTATAGCAACACAGTCATAATCATTGCACAAATAAGAACACAAGTGACTCGGAGAATGGGGTGTTGTATACAAATAAAAATGAAGCAATAGATATCACTGTAAGGCATGGACAGCCTGTTATTATGGAGGATGCAAAAATCACGTGACCAGGAACATACACCACACCACACTACACCACACTTGCTTGCTTTCAAAGCGATAAAAAGTCTTTCCTTGATTCCCTTTTGTTGAAATATTTAATAGCTCATTGTTTTTAAGTTTTAAAGAACACGTTTATTATGATAAATGCGATACAATCAAAAATTATTAAAAAGAAAGAGACATAATACATTAGACTAACAAAAAGCATTTGAGTGATGTGGAAGAGGAAAGAAAAAAGGTGGAGCATATACATGATTTATATGAACTATTGTCTGATTATAAGCATAGGATAAGTAATGATATTTACAACATAAGGTACATAATAGAAAAATAATTTTGTCAAGAGTGGGATGTTAATGAAGTTGGCGAACTTCTTGAGCGCTGGGTGGGGTGGCAAATGGTGAGTTTGCAGAGTTATCGAGGAAAGGTGTAACTTGTGTCCACAGGTCTTTTAGTTTTAAAACAAGTGATAATAGGTGCATATAAGCAGTATCTAGCGAATGTTTGTGACAGACTGCGTACCGCCATGCTTTAGATGATAATTGCATAGAGTCCTTCTAATTTCAAGTTATTTGCTCAAAGGTAACTGCTAATAACAAATCCAATATTTTCACATTCAATGAAACATTTACCCATGCATTAGACATACATTCATAAAAATGCATTAGAAATAGAGTAGGGCATGTTGGAATGACATACAGAGTTAGTCTGGTCCTAAACCTAAATCCTAAAAGTAGAAACTGAAGAACATGTGAATAGTAGGTGTTTCAAATCCGCTTGTTGTGCTGAACAAGTCCAACAAATATCAGGGATGACCATGTTAATTTTGTGCAAGAATACCGGGGACAAAAAAAAAGTCTATTGTATATGAAAAATATGAAAACAAGTGTTTGCGTTTTGTTTGCTGCTCAAGAGGATTTCCTAATTTTGATCTAAATCTGTTTCCAAGTTGATGGGGGTAAAGTGATGGAAAGATCTCTTTCCCATACTAATTCAGTATTAGATTTAGGTCTATCAATAGAAATGCATTGTAAGTGTGAATAGATAGTAAAAGCCTTTGGGTTTTGTGTAAAAGGTCAGTGAGAGCATTCTGAGGTGTTGGATTGGGTGAAGAAATGGATTTGAAGTGAGTGTGCTTGAAAAATGATGTTCTCTAAAATTATAAATCTGTTTCAGAATGAGGATTGAAAGTCATAGAGTACCTTAGCTTGTGAGAAAGAGATAAGGGAGTCTTGACTAAACAATTGATTAACCCAAATTAACCCGCTGATCTTCCTAGTTTGCAAATAAATAGGCCTGTTTTTCAGTTGTATATAATGATTATGCCAAATTGTGGATCCAAGAAAAGTCTGTGGGGGCAGTATAAACTGACTTAAACTAGTAATTTACAGGTGTTCCTGAAGATTGGAGTGGAAAACATTTAAAGGCTTTGCATGAATGTTAAGTATTCGTGAAATGAAAACGCACGTTCCAGATCTACCCGTAATGGAGTATATGGTAAAGAAGGCGTGCTCCAATGCACAGATTGCCTTAATAAGAATGCTTTATGATATTTGGAGAAATCTGGAAAGTTAACTCCACCTTCAACCTTGGGGCATTTTAGTTTGAGTAAAGACATGCAAGGCTTTTTATTCCAGAGAAAAAAGGATAATATTGAGTACAGGTTTGTGTACAATTTAAGAGGAATATTCAATGGAATGTTTGATAGAAAAAAGCTAATGGGAACCAACATCCTCTTAATAGTGTCAAGTCAACACCATCAAGATAAGTGTAGAGGATGCCATCTGCTGGTTAGTGATGTAATTTTATGAATCTTATTATCAATATTGATAAAGATTAAAGTGGTAAGGGACTGGGTGAATCGGAGGCCTACATACTTAATTTGTTTAGATTTCTATTTAAAGTTAGAGGACGAGAAATCGTGCTTAAAAGTGAATTTATTCAAGGGTAAAATTTCGCATTTGTCATGGTTCAATATATATCCAGATACTAAGGCATAAGGAGTAACTTCTGGCGAAAAGGCGGGGTGTGAAGTTTTGATATAAATAATAAAATATCAGCAGCATATTCGGCTAATTTAACATGTTCTCTTTTGAGCGAATCCATGTATGCCTATATTTTGCCAGAGCCGAGACAAGAATGGCTCTAGGACCAAGTTAAAAGGAAAAGGTTCTATCTTAGACCCTAATGCTTCAGACATTTTTTTATGATCTAAGTTGATGAGAAATAGGTCTATAATTCTTGCTATAGCGTGGGATCCTTCCCCTTCTTGGAATAAGACAAATGACTGCATCTAGAAAAGAGCCGGATGAATTGGAAAAATTAGTAAAGGAATGAAAAAGGATGCACAGTTTGGGAAGGAGTAATTTGGAAAAGTGTGTATAGAATTCAGCTGTGAAACCATCCGGTCCTGGAGCTTTATCTCTTTTGAGGGAGAGTGTTGCAAGATAACGTTCCATATGTGTAATGTCTGTTTCTAAACATGAAAAATCGATTTAGGAAGAGTCTGTTTTTTAAACAGAGTACAGGTACTCTAAGATTTCAGGGTCCGAGGAAACGTGATCTGCTATGTAGAGATTGTTATAAAAGTTCTTAAATTGGGCTAAAATGTCAGAAACTTTATAATATGTCGTTCCGGTGTCACCTAGAATTGATTTGATGAGTAATTTGTTATGCTTGATTTTAAGATAATTTGCAAGTAGCTTCCCAGATTTGTTTTGACCCCCATAGTACTTGGCGATAGATTTGAGAAGGTAGGACGACGTGTTTTCAGTAGATACATTGTGAAATTGAAGCTTAGCAAAAATGAGTTGTTGTAATGAATGCTGTGTGCGTGAGGTGTAATAGGAGTGTTCAAGGTGTTTAATTTACTCAAAAATTTGTTTAGACTGGATCTGAGAGAGTTTTCTTTTCTTATATATAAAATTAATGATGAAATCTTGGGCTGAGGTCTTGAAAGCATCCCATATGACGTGAAAAGAGGTGGCATCCGTATGATTAAAATGGAAATATTCATGCAAGAAAGAAGTGAAAGAGGAGGTAAAAGTGGTATCCAACAACAAAAGTTATTAAACCTCCATCTTTTGGGAGAGATGAACTTAGGTAAAAGGTCTAAATATACAGAAACCGGAGCATGATCAGAGATTAAAATTGAACCGATATCTGCTGAGTGTAAGGATTGAGTGAGAGGATGTGAAATTCAAATATAATGTGTTAGAAATGGGGGTCTCTAGTTGGCAGAGGTAGGTACCTTTGTCCAAATAGGGACCCTTGCCTCTAGTCAGGGTAAGGGGGATACCCACTTTAGTTAAGCCCTGCTCACCCCCTGGGTAGCTTGGCACAAGCAGACAGACTTATCCCAAAGGCAATGTGTAAAGTATTTGTACTCAAAACACACAGTAATACAGTGATAACACCACAAATGGACACCACACCAGCATAGAAAAATAAAGTATCTTTATCTAAACTCAACAAGACTAAAACGACAAAAATCCAACATACATGTAATAAGAATATGGCTGTAGAAAGGTTTTAAACAACTTGGTCCATAGAAAACTATGGATGCGTGATTTCTCACAAAGTACCTGTAGATGCGTCAAAATTCACAAGGCCAAACAGCCGCAGAGATAGGAAGCATTGAAAAACTAAGAGATGCGCAAGTTCCTGAGACCATGGGGAGGCGATGCAACAGTTCTGCTGCACGCAGGAGAAGTAGTGCGTCAAATTCTGTCTGTAGGGTGAAGTGATGCGTTGACTCCAAGACGGTTCTGTTCAGCGGGTGATGCATCAGGAAAACTTGCTGCACAGGTACGATGCGTGGAAATGCGGGATACGCCGGCGATTGATGCGGCAGCGTCGAGCGCGCTGCGTCAGTTTCTTTAGCCGCGATCCCTCGATACGTCAGTTCTTGCAGCAGCAACAGGCGCTGCGTCAGTTTCGGCAGCAGCTCGGCGATGCCTGGAGCTTCTTCTCACACAGCGGTGCTGCGTTGGCAAAACAGCTGCAAGAAGAGCGATGCACCGAGTTTCTTGTAGTTGTGTGCTTTTCCAGCTCCCAACAGCAGGGACAACCTCCAAAGGCCCAACACAGTCACAGGCACCTCTTGGTAGGTCAGAACCCCCAGCAAGGGGGACCAGTTGAATATGTAGGGATTTGTGACATAATATCGTAACTCCATATTTTATTTTACCATTAGCCGGCAAGAAGAATACTTCGCCCACCCACCCTTTATGTAATTTCACGGATTTGCTCTCTGAAAGATGGGATTCTTGCAAGAAAGCAATATTTCTATAAAAATTAAGCTTTGACAGATGAGTCACGGCCTTTTGTGCCTTTTGATTGGGGGGAGTACATACCTCTAGCATTTCAAGACACCATCGTCAAAACCATTGAGAAGAAACAAAATGAAGGATATCATCAGACATAATTTTTTAACATGATAAAAAAGGGCCAAACAAGTAATAAGAAAAATAACATAATAAAAAGGGAGTAATACAGTAATAAGTCCTGACTAATATAGGGAAGAAAAAATGAAGAAGAGGGTAGAACAAAGAAAAGGAAGCAAAGGGAGAAAAATAAAGTACTTTGAACAAGGAAACAATGGCATATGCCCAAAAAAGGAGAACATACCTAAAATTACTTTGATGAGGGTGGGGGGGAGATCACATGGAAAACATAACATAACGGAACGTGAGATCGTCAGAGGGGAACAAGGCACCAGGAGTGCGGTAGGATATGTAATGGGAGATGAATACATGTACAACGAGAAAAAATAACGACTGTAATAAGAAAAACATTACGGTAAGTCAACCTAAATAACATGTATTAGCTATCAGCATTACAACATCATAAGGTTAAATTAGAGCACAGTAATGAGAACACAAAGGTACCATCTAATCTATCAACTTTAGGTATGAAACATGTGAGAATAAAGACAAAGTGTTATTTCGATGAATTAGCTGGTGTGGCGATGCCCATAGTCTCCGCTCTACATGTTTCAAGGAAAGCCTGTAGATGAGATGTGTCTTGTTATTATTTGTGACTTTAATAAGACAAGGATGGAATAGCCCAAAATGAGCTATAAGAGAGCGGAGTGTTGGTTGCATACTTGAAAAGTCTCTTCGCCGGTCTGCCGTACTCTTGGCGTAGTCCTGGGAAAAGTAAATATTGTGCCCTGACCATGAGATACGTTTTAGTTGCTTGGCAGGGGAAATGACCTGAATTAATTCGGTGCACTCTAAAAAAAAAAAATAGAATAACTCCTCAAGGCTGTTTAGAAGTAGTAGAAACCATAGGGGGATGGCCTAACCTATGTGCCGCTAGATATTAAGTGGTGTCCTGCTGGTAAATTCAATAGCTGAGGTAAAAAGGATTTCAAGAAGGAGAGAGAATTTGGCCCTTCTGACCCTCTCAGGGAGACAATATATTCGAACGTTGTTCCTTCTATTGCAATTTTCAAGGTCTTTGACCTGTTTCTGTAAGGTAGCTACCTGTGTTTGGCGAGAATTTACTGTGAGAGAGGTTGGTTGAAGTTGGTGATTTTCTGCTCTACAGTAGACTATCTCTGTTCTGTGAGTGACCATCTGTCGCTGAGATTTTGTAGCTTAGTATTGGTTTCATCCATATATGGTCGTAGTGCACTGATCTCTTCTAGCTGAAGAACTAGTGAGACACTGGGAAGAGACTTTGTAGTAGATGGTGGTTCTTTTTTAAGTCTTTTGATTGATGCCTTGCTTGGATTAGGTTGTGAAGAAATGGCGACTGCGGCAGAGGAAGAAGCGGAGGTAGGGCCTTTGTGATTAAGAGTCTTCCATTGCGATATGTGATGAAAACGTAGTAAAGCATTTGATGAATCTGCCTGGAGAGAGCTTGAGGGGCTGTTTTAGATTTTTTAATCTGCCCATAAACTGGAGTCGATGGCAGAATAAGTGAAATGTAGAATAAACACTGAAGGACACCACTAAACAGGAGCACAGGGCCACCAGAATAAGACCAGTCAGCTGAGGAGAAAAGTAATGCAGCTGGAGGGGATATTAATAGATTCTCACAGTTTGGCAAAATAATGGCACATATTTCATAGCGTGCATAGAAATGGCCTGTCTGCCAAGCACCAGGGTTATTTCCTGGTAAAAGAAGTTGAAGAGCAGTTCAATCGAGGTGTACCCATCCATACCCAATGTGCGCCATTTCATAAACAAAATGGCAGAGTGTGAGGTGTTAGAGCGCTCCACTGATAATAATGAAGTTGTGCCATCCCAAGCTCTAAAAGGAGATGTGTTGCAGCTACAGCACACAACAGGCACTTATGCTGCTACGACTGGCATTTCTGGTAAGGGAGGTCGCTGATGCATCACCGCTCAGTGCACCACCCGCCGGAGCCTCTCAGGAACACCACCATCTTGTCCGAGCGTCAAGCCATGACCCTGTAGTGGCCCATTGTTGATAGATCCTTTCTTTATACATTTTCAATTTTTGAAATACATGGATTTGAGTATCATCAAAGCTTTTACAAGCCAAAGTTTTGCACACTGATTTAATGCTGGAGAGGTTTTGTATATATGAAGATTATTTCCACTAACACAGCATTAATGCATAGACATGCTAATGCTTTTTGAAGAAAGAAATTATGTTTATTCATGACTAGATTGATTATAGCTAATGTGGGGCTGAATTTTAAAATGTCTAATGTTATTTGCCATCTTGTTTGATGACACGTGAGCATTTTATTTCATAGCAAGCTGGAGTTCAAATTGCCGAATGTGATGTTCTTTTTCTTTCTTTCCGATGTGAAGAAAGGTTTTCTTTGTGATTATTGTGAAATATTTTATTGACTAGCTCAATCAATAGACACCTGCAGTGTGCAGAGGAGTTTGTGTATCTTATCTAATTACAGATAGTGTATGTTTGAAGGATGCAGAGACGCTGGTTAGTGATAAAACCCTGAGGATCTATTGAGTATATAATTGTATCATCTTGCTTTAACTTGATTGAACAGTCTTCTTGAGAACTGCTTGTTGGTTTATAAATTGTTAGAATTTGTGTGTTTTACTTCAGAGCTGAACTGAGCAGAGCTCAGAATTGGAATAGAGCGGAGCAGGAGACTTTGGAGTACTCTATCAGTGAGAGGACCGACTTTCCAATTTCCTTATCTCCGAGGCAACCCCATGCTGGATCGCTCCCTAATTTCTATGACTTTGATAATTTGATTTTCATATTATTTGAAGCATACACATTCTGATTGAAATTTGCTACTAACTTGATTTTGCCTTTTGTAAGCCATTAACTTTGAATAAACTTTCAAGGTTTACAACTGAATATGCTTGGCCCTTCTTGTGGAGCCTAATGTGTTTCACATACTATTGAAAGTATTTGATTTGTTGACCAAGCTCAAGAGGGAGAGAACTAAAAATTCTTTAGGGTATTAACACCGCTCCCGGTCCATCCAGAGTAGCTTTTTATACCCTGCAAATTTGTCACCAAGAAAAGCGCTGACAATGCTTTTTTGCAGACGATAAATCATTGAATGAGATCATGAGAGGAGAGCTAACAATATCTTTTCTTAATACGAATCAACAGCAAGCAAAAACATCATTCCATCTCTGCTGTGCAATAGGACAATCAATCAACATATGAAACAGTTGCATTTTCGGAATTATATCTCCCATCATTTCAAATGTAGTGATTATTTCAGTTTCATACTCTTTATCATAGTTTAGTACAATCTGAAGACTATCTGTTGTTGAGTGTAACTTGTTCCAGAGAGGGGCTGATATTTGAAATTTTCTTCATATGATACACCCACACTTTGTCAGTAATTACTAAATCTAAATCGTTGTTTTGTTTTATTACTGCACAATATAACATTGATGCTAATGCATTTGTAGATGTTAGAAGTAGAGAACATCTGCTGTGTCGGAGTAGTTATCAGGCAGATAGGTTGTTGGTCGTGAGTATTTCCAGACGAGGCCAGATTATAAAGCGAAGCTTACGATAATTTAATATCTCTTCTTTAGTTAGATGATAATTAGAATTAATGTATTTGAATAACATGACAAGATGACCTTGATGCGACTGGCCAACCATAAAAATCCTATGTTTATTCCAAGTTGGCCAGAACAGATATTTTTTTGGGCTCGTAAAGTTAGAGTTGTTATGTAAAGTAGAGATGCTAGTCTTTTTTTTAACTTATAAACGACTTTTGACAGGTTTGATTAAGTATAGTAAATTATATTATACTTCTCCCAGTAACTAATTTAGGAGTTCAACTTGCCTGCAGTAAAAACAATTTTCAAAAGCAAATTACCAGAATAATTTAAGTATATGTGTATCCATTTGAGGGTGTATGATCTGTGGGAATTCAACCATTGTCTTATATAAAAAGGTATAAATGATTTATGGTATAACTTGTTGTCTGGAAATCCAAAAACTCCTAGAAATATTTATATTTTCACAATTTGTTTCTGTAATCTGGTTTCAGATGGGCCACATTTATTCATTTGCTAGCACCTTATGTTTGTGATTCTCCTGTTTCAATACAATTGTTCTCTATTGAAGCGCTTCACTCTTCCTAAATTTAAATCCATGCTGTATACGATAATTAAAAATAAATCATCATTGTGCATCCCGCTGTGCTAAGAGTGTTTTTTACTTGAAAATTTGCGTTCGACTGCTTGCTTTCTGTTGTTCTCATGACGAGACTGATTGACAGTGTGTTGTAAAAGCTTAAAGCAGTACAAAACTCCCTACCTATTTATATTGGAAAATGATTCACTTGACAACATGCTATGAAGGTGCAACAGTATATGTTGTATTTCACAAATCAGACCACTCCTATTTAAAAACGTTTTATTGCTTGCCTCCCTGTTTGCAATTCACACTGTTATGAAATAGTATTGTCTTATATGTTATATGTAAATATATTTGTTCTTGTAGGTTTGCACTTCACGTTTCTGGTTCAATTATCGTCATGTGGCTAATACGCTGTCGGTCTACAGAAGTGTCAAGAGGCTGGGCATTCCTGATAGGTGAGAAGTAAAAAACAAACAAACAATGCATGCTAATGATATGCTTAAGAAAAGTAAATCTACTTTGAACGCTACTACAACAATGTGTTATTTACATGTATAAAAAGAACATGTGAACGTCTATCACTGTTGTATGGACTGCTGTACTTGACCTGCTGGCAAAGGGTGACATTCTCACCCCAGGTTTATTTTTTACCAATGGAAGTGCCACTGGGGCAATCACAACATAGGCGACCCAACAAGAAGAGAGCAGCAAGGAGGATAAGCGCGATAAGTGATTTTCAAAGTTGTAGTACAAATTGCACTACATGGCACACATTTTTTTTACTTTCGAAAATCTTATTATTTATCAGTTGCACAGTACATGGAAGTTGATACAATCTTGTGCGAATAATTTGACACATCCTGAAGAAAAGTCACAACATCATTGCGATCACAATTAATAGCAAACAACATTATTGATCACTTAAGTGCAGTTCTGATTTAGTGAAAGTACTATCTTCATCGGTCACTCACCTTGTCCCCAAAATCCATCCAACCTCCCTACTGTAACCATTCATGTTTCGCTGTAAGCGCACCATTGGTTCCAAACTTTCTCATATTTTCTCAGACAGCCTCGACTTTGATAAACCACCTGCTCTGCTAGCTGACACCAGTCTAGATCATTTTCCCACTCTTGGACACTCAGGGGTCTGTTTGCTCCCCACAGCCTCGCAATGTTTGTTTTAGCCACCCCAGCCACTAACATCAATCAGATCTTCAAGTATCTAGACTACACTTCTTCTCCTGTTATGTGTAGTAAATGCCATCTGACCTCCAATGGTACCGTGAGAGCCGTGACTTTGGATATAATTTGCACCACCCCCTTCCATTATTGCTGGATTATAAACCATGCCCAGAGGATATGAAAGAAAGACCCCACCATTCCACACCCTCTAGCGCAGAGGGCTGTGTCGTATTACCCCAAACCATGTAAAAGTGATCTCAAATAGTATGATCTATGTAGTATCCTTAACTGTATTAGACAGAAGTTAGCTCGTATGGCAACATCTCTAGATGGCATGTGTTCTTGATCTTTGGAAATGTCGTTAGAGGTCTAAATTTGATTCACATTAAAATACTATTGCTAATATGTATTCCTTGATTAGATAACTGAAAGGCATGCTTTCTTGATTGAAAGCTGAGCCTGAACGTTTTAATGCTATTTAATTACTTAATTATATCAAAACAAACTTTATAAGGGCACTGTAACGTACAGCTCAGTGATTAGACTGCATTGATATTCTGCAAGGGTCTGAATAATTGAAGCACCTACTTTTTTTTAAAGACCATAAGGATGCTGAGGCCTGCCCAGCAGGCCTCGGTCCACAGCACAGGTAACAAGCATTGGCATAGCCAATAGGTCTAGCTTTTGGGACCTTATAAGTATTTAGTTATGCAGCACAATATCCATGGTGCAACATCATCAACTGTTGCATGGCTAAACACTTATAAGGTCCCAAAGGCGAGACCTATTGGCTATGCCAATGCTTGTTTCAGTATGGGACCCTGGCGAGGAGAAAGGAAGAAGAAGCGACAAGCGGAGAGAGTAGGCAGAGAAGATGCGGAAAAAGCACAGTGCAAGGACGAGGGAGAGCGAATGGCAGGAGAGAGGAGGCTCGATAGTGAAATTGTAGCGAGACAGCTACAGTAAAAAGAGAGCAAGAAGGAAAGGATCGGAAAAAGGCAGGGCCAAAAATGTGGATAAGGACACAGCCATCTGGAATTCAGCGGAAGGAGGGGAAAGAAAGAGTGCTGGCGGGAGCGTCAAACCAAGAAGTATTAGATAGATGGAAAGATAGACAGACAGAACAGAATATGGTGGTGAAGGTTTCAGAACAAGAATTAGTCTGGAGGCGGGATAGGGAAAGAGAAAAGTCCAGCAGATAGAGAGGGGCCAACAAGCAATACTAGGGAGAAAAATGACAAGTCAGAGGATAGAAAGCGGACAGAAAAAAAACATTGAAGAGGAGGTGAGGAAGGACAGAGTGATAGGAATGGGAAAAGGCAGCATAAGCGAGCAGAGAGAAAGTGGAGCTCTGGGAAGGGCAAAGTGCGGCAGAGCTAAAAATACCAAAGAGAAGGACACAACCATAGCTAACTTAGGGAAGGGCAGAATAAGAGCAAATAGCAGAATAAACATATTAGAGAGGATGGGGGAGGACTGGAGAGATGACTTAACAGTAAATAAAGAAGAACAGAAAAATACATATTCGAAAGTTTTGATAGACATTGGGCAAGACGAAAGAGCAGGAAAAACATATACAGAGGGAGCGAATTAGGGAGCACGAGGACGAGAGACAGGGAGGAGAGAAACAGGTAGAGAGAAAGCGCTAAAAACAGTCAATATTTAAAAAAGTAGATGAAGGAGAAATAAAAGAAAAGAAAGGGAGAGAAACAATGATATAGAAAGGTAGTAAGATAATGATTATAGGTGAGAGAATGGGGAATACCTTGTTTGGGAAATTGGGGGTGGGGGGTGGTAAAGAGTGAGATGGGCCGGAGCTAAGTAGGAATGACAGGGAGGGAGAGTAACCGCGCAGGATGAGACAACGGGGTGGAGTGTGGGAGAAACAACCGACGGGGGAGGGCATACGTGTACCCCGCAAGACCTGTGTACACGGTGTACGTGTGGCAGACGCACCCCTGATGAAGGAAGGACCCGGCGAGCTCGAGGCACCGCTCCAGGCGGGGGCGGCCGCGGGTACATCCAGTTTCACCGGGTGGGGGTGGGGGGTGGAAACTGCAGGTAATTGGGAGAAGGCAGTGATTAGCATGGCCTCCTGTTAATAAAGCACATCAAAGGGATGAGCGGAGGGGGAGGGTCCGCGGCGCTGCCAGCTCCTGGAGTGGGCAGCACTCAGAAGCGGGGAGGGTTGGCGTGCTTTCACGGGGAGAACGCGTAGACACACAAACACATATATACGGTATTTGCGTGGATAGCTACGTGGATTGTCTGTGCTTGTTCTGGTTATTGATGGGTGAAGAGGCTGGTGATCTGAACCGGTGCCTGTATGCCACCAATGGCAGAAACCTTGCTGATGTGCAGTTGTGTTGCTCTCTTCTGTGGTGGGTACTAAACCCCCCCTAAAAACAACAAGGTGAAGCCAGTGACGGGCGCAAGGAAACATGTCCGCTGGTGCTGGGCGAGACTGCAGATGCGGAGAGGGCGGAGCGAGTGAGTGGCCGGGACCTGTGGGCGAGGAGAGAGGCGCACGCAATAAAAAAAAATAAAAAAACCCACACAGCGTTTCCCTTGCGTGCGCGAGCAGGGGCACCATCTGTTTCCAAGTTAATTAGAAACAGATGGTGCCAAAGCTCGCTCCCGCAAGTGAATCGCCAAACGTGCACGCGTTGCCATTAAAAGCAATGCAAAGCATGCACGTTTTTGCCTGAAAGCTGAATCGATTACTAAAGGTCCCCTCCTATGCAGCACATGAGCGCATGCGCGCTGCGTAGGCGAGACCTAAAAACCAGTTTATCCACAATGTAAAAGCATAATAACCTTGCAGTCATACCATCTGCAGATGGTCTTTTGTCATCTTATTAATATTGTTTTAGATTGCTCTTGCTACTAAAGTTTTTCAGTCTTGTAGAACAGTAAATAATGGGTGTAACTATTCCCTAGTTTAATGGTACTCCATTTACCAACCTCCTGTCACATCCGGTTTCAGCTTCAAGGGCTTTCCTCACTGACCCACCAGCTAAGAATGTTAATTTCGGTCACCACCAAGCAGAATTATGTTAGCATGAAACCAATAACTAGGGAAAAGCTCCCAAATCCGGAGCTTTTCTCAAAGGCCTCAAAACACTTGTTTTCCTCTCACCCTAATCTGGAGCTTTTCTCGAAGCCCTTAAAACACACTTTTTTCCTTTCACTTCTACAGTGGATTAATTCCAGTACCTGGGGTGCAAGCAGCCAACTCTCCCCATTGCTCTTTTGTACTATTTTGTTTTTCTGATAACTCTGTTGCCCTAATCGTAGCTGCCAAGGTTTCAGATTGCTATGTGTGACATTTTCATAATTTTAGTATAATTATGAGTGACATTTCAACAACTATGAGTGACACTTTCTTGTGAGCAAAATTAAGCAAAGACGACGAGGGAAACATATAAATATCAGAAATTACAACCATTTGAGCAACAAGAAACCCTAACAAGGTTTTAAAACTACTGCAAAGCACCATAAATTGAAGAGCACTTGAGCCCTTGTAACCAGATCATACTGTTAAACGAATGTGTAACCATGATATTAAACACGTTTTTCAGAGGCAGTACTTTATTAAAGTTCTGTGCACATAAGGTAGACATACACCTGGGTCGGACAGGGGCACAGGCTGAGGCAGGAAGACATAGGACTGCGCTGCCAGAGCCTGGTTGGACGCATTGATGTGTTGCCGGACGGATCGACAGAAAAGCCAATTAACAACCGATTGCCATAGTCAGGCTTTGCCGAGTAGGCCCTCATACTCCTCCCTGGCTATTAATGGTGCGCAGATGCAGACCTTCACAGTGTGGACTCCAGTGCCTCTGTCCCACGTGGGACCCGGCCCAAACAGGATGCGAGGCCCCAACAACATTCTCATCTCCGCCTTTAGTAGTGTTGCAGGGTGGGCGGCAGAAAAACAACTTTATTCCTACCTCAGCCAGCCTTTGCCCACTGGGCCCCCAGGATCCCCCTCTAGGATTCAATCAAATCCAATAGGTCTTTTCTTTGAGGCCTATTAGCTCTACCAATCCATTATGCTGTACTCTTTACAGCAGCAGCAACAAAGAGGAAAAAAAGGTGCCATAGCGCATACGTGATGTAATATATGTGTCATTATGCAAGCGCCTTGTGCATGACCATGCTTGCACGCTTCCAAATTGACGCAAGTGCCTCTTTTTTTTTTTTTTACGAAAGGAGTCGGTAAAGTATAACATTAAAAATAAATAATTAAAAAACATAGGACTGAGGGGTGGGGGAATTGGAGGTGCAGTTGTGGGGGGGATGAGTTGGGGAGGGGAAAACAGCACACAAGGGAGAGGAGTACTGTGGGATCGGAAGGAGCATACAAACGAATGAGCGCGTGGGAGAGGAAGAGAAGCATTCAGGTGAGAGAGAGCAACATGGAGCTGCTTCCATGCTATAGATTATTTGTGTGCACAAGGATTATCAGTGCACGCTGCAAAATTGTGATACTTCCGTCAAGGAAGCTGGTGCGCCTACTGCTCATAATACAGCTGTTCTATGCAAGGAAGCTTGAATGGCACCTAAAGATGTTGCACCTCTTCTATTTGAAACCCGGTTTTCAATTCCATTCATTTGTGCATAGCTCACCCAGTTGAGTTTTGTTTTTTGGTTCTTCTAGTTCTGAATTTACAAGGTAAAATATAGAACTACAATACAAAGAATGGAGAGAAAAAAAGGATTGGTGATGTGAGGCCCACAACAACGCAAAATTCGTAATTTTAATTACGCACTGTCAACAGCTGAGAAGATGGAGTCTTCTCAGCTGCAGTGCGTAATTAAAGTCAACAGAGTCAGCTGACTCTACGCACGTCCGCGGTCGGGTACTGGGCAAGGCTGAGGCACACACTGTGAGATAGGTGGGTCACAGCTGAGCCGGTAGCCAGGGTCGGGCGCTGTAGAGTAGTTATTTAAAAACTATTACTACTCTCCGGCCAAATGAAATCATGACCCGAAGCGGTCACAATCGGCGCGCCGCTACCTTCCCAGCCCCACAGGCACTGCAGCCAGAGGCACACAGCTTAGCTCCCAGCTGCTTAACTTATAGTACAGAATCAACACCCAACAGTCAGTACTAAACTCGCTGACTCGAGAGCAGCACTTCCGGGCATTGATTAGGCAAGCCTCAGACTGAGTGAGGCACTACAGCAGGCGCTGTAATTATTTCAAAAAGCGTTGGGCGGCTCATCGCTTAACTACACAGCCGAGTCCTGTCCAGACTCTTACTGTGTGTGTCTGTGACCGACTTCAGAACTTTACTTCAGCTGTGTAACACAGCAGGGCAGGCTAAGTGAGGAAGCTGATTTGACCACGCGCTGATATAAACCAAATGTATTTTATCCGAGAGAGTCAGTGAGAACGATTAGACGGCTCTGTCAGCCAGACACTTACTTATATGCGGGCCGCCTCCAGTCCTAGCCGCATAAGATAATGACCCATCTTGCGGCGGCAAACCGCGCCGCCCGAGCATGATTCTTCAGGCTCTCAGTCCAGTCGTCGCGGGATCATGATGTTGATTAATTTTAAATTTGACCATGGCAGTGACTCCAGTCGAGTCCCCGGCCCCGCGCCGCTTATGACCGACCTCACTTGCCTGTTCCAGGAGGACGTGAGGTCACATCCCATCATCCCCCCCACGCGGAGCCACAGCCTGTAACGCAACGACTGATGAGGGCAGGCCCCGCCCGGGTCTCGGTAATTGGGCAGTCCGAGTCAGTGACTCACTGTAGCCGCGCAGCGGGCGGGAATTTCAATACAGGCAGCAGGGCAGATTGTAACATTTGTAGCACACTGTCTGAGAGCAGATCTTTAACTGTTTACTAACTGTGCTGCTGCTGGCCGCAAGTGAAGTCTGCTGCAGCCCGGGGCGCACACAGGTGTCTGAGTGCCGGCGCGCGCTAGCACCTGGCGTAGCGGGCAGCCAGGTTCAGCGCTGTCAGAGCAGAGTGCGGTCAGTGGCGAAAATGCGTGACAATGCATTTCAGTGCGGTGATGCGGGAACACCACACTGAAATGTGTTAGCGTCACGCCTGATGCGTGACACTTGGCAGGCCTGCCTAATGTAACTTTGTCAAGTTCTGAAGCTCTTTGTATAGCACACGTTTTTCCTGGTGGTTAGGTCAGCACTATATGAATCCCTCAATACATAATTAAATCAATAACCGCATGAACAAGTACCTGGTGTAACATAGCTAACAATTTTTTCTGCAGCGAATATCAATCTAATTGTCTTCCAAATTCTGAACAGCGAAGGCTATATTGTCTGCTCTCTAGTCTTGTTAGCTCCTCGTATTTCGTCTTGTTACCTTCTATGAAAAATATAGCAATATTTATTGCATTTGCAATTGTAATTGTTTGTTAAATGGTGTATGTTCTTGGTACTATTCACCTGGAAGGTTAGGTGAAGTATACCTGCTGGATTTTTCGTTTTGGTGATAAAGCTGTACCGTTTTTGTCCTATGGAAATGCATTGTTGTGACTGCCTGATTTCTAGGGTCAGAAAGAGGAGGCCATAGAAAGTGTGATAACAGATTTTTGTCACAACAGGCATAATTTATTGGTTTTGCCATACTAATTTTAGGAATTAACAGCGAATTATAAGATGATTTTACACTGTGGAAAATGCTTATCTGTACTTGAATTTCATGAACCACCTTTGACAGATAATTGGTTTCTCTCATGAGTTTCTTATGGCAGTTATGGTTAGTGCCCCAGAATCTAAAAGGAGGACACACTTTCTGTAGATTAACAAATAGTTTCCTCATCCATATGAGGAAAAACGATTGAAATGCTGAGTGATAGATTGGCTTCCAACAGCAGAAGCAGTTTATGACGCGATTACTGATAGTTCTGCTGTATTTTCGCCACAGAGAACAACTAGAATGCTAAAATTCTACATTCATGACAACTACAATGCACTCCTGAACGCCATATTGCTGGGAAAAGGCTTGTTTTATTTAAAGTCTTCCCCTTGGAGCAGTCTGAAGTAAACGGGTAGTAAGGGCTTATGGGTATGGGTATGGGTTCTTAGTAATTGTTGACAATATATTTTAAAGGGTTAAAATACTTAATGAGAGAGAAACCTGACTAAACCCTGCATCCTTTGTACATCTCGGTCTTCTTATACTAGCCATCCTCGCTGGCACTTACTATCTCATTAATTTTAAAATAGTAACAACTTGGAAGAGTAATAGTTTTTTTAATCTTCAGTTTCATTGCATGGGAGTATACTTTTAGAAGTGCAGACGGATCTCCTATTTAAAATGATTTGTGCTCCTATGAGTACCGAAATTCCCCAAATGAGTTTTGATGTCGTTTTTCTCTTTACGTTTCCCACTTCCTGTTAACTGTACGTGCACCCCCTGCATGAACTTGTTCTGGTTTCAAAGTAATTGTCATTGTGAATTAAGTATAAGGCTTTAATAAAATATATTTCAACATATACATTTACTATATATTGAAAAGCCTCTTTGCAAGCCTTATAAACAGCAATTTTTAACTGTAATTAATTAAAGCCTATTTGAACATGAGTAACCTTGTAAACCACATGAACAGTGGGACAACTATTTTAAAATACAGTGAAAACTCTCATGGAGTACACAATGTCCACAATTGGGAACACTTGAAATATATGATAGCAAAATATGGAAAGGGACGTTTTGGGGAACTAGTTTATTTCAGGAATTTGTAGCATCAGAGATGAGAGCCTTTTCATGAAGATTGTCATGCTACTGCCCAGAAATGGGAATGATTCTAAAACTATCTTTTTTCAAGCAGCACATTCTCTGAGATAAGTGAACACTCAGATTCTATATGAGAGCTTTACAGTTTAACAAAGAGCACTTAGGGGAATACGGTGCAGTGATTTGTGAACTAATAAAGTAATGATTCTTGTCTCAGGTACTAGCTATGAATCTCCTGGGTAGATATTGACCAGATAGAAACCAATGAAAATGCAGCATTTTTTATTTTTTTTGTAAACCATTTTTATTGAGATTTTGTGGTGTTTGACATCGGCAAATACAGCATGTTAGGTAAGGAAGCAATCAACAACTGATAGTCTTCATTACAACAGTGTTAGAAAAATACAAAGTTGCAGGAATCATTAACATAACAATTAATGCGAAGAGTAAAATGGTAGACATTGCCGGGAAAACAGTTTCTTGCTTGTGCTTTGTATATTAATAGAAGAGAAGTGCAATGGCTCGTTTTAAACTAGGAGTGATGAGTCATTGAGCTGCGTACATCCGCTCAGTGTGTCGCTGTAACTTGATTTACCCTGAGTATCCTATTGGGATAGGAGGAACCCAGTAGGGAGTGATAAATGAACCCTCCGTCAACTAGGGGGGGAAGGCTGGAGATTTGGGGAGAATTTGGGGTTGGGGGATAACCAGGTAGAGACACGAGAGACTTCACTAGGTTGATGTAGAGAGGGGTTAATGGGGATGCGTCCCGATGGGCTCCGATAGCGGTGGCGATTAAGAGAGCTCGCACTGGATGGCGCCTCATTCGACATGTTCCGATACCACTAGGGGGCACAGGGAGGGGAGAGGCAGGGGGGTTTGTTTAGTACACAGGGGCGAACAGGGCTACGCAAAGTCAGAGTCTGGGACCGTTGTATACCATCAGTGACTCCGGGGGATTAGGGTACTCCAGGGGATTAGAGGTCACAGGGAGGTGGGGAGAGGAGGGTCCTCCTCGGTCAGTTCCTAAACTGTATAAGCATGGTGTCCCAAGCTGCTGCTATGGGGCATCTGCATATTTGCCGGGCTTCCTCTCAGCGTAATGTGGAGCTTTCCCCTTCGTCCCAACGAAGTACCATCCTGTGCCACTGGGGAAGGGCCGGGGGTTGTTGGGCTCTCCAGTGCATGGTTAGGAGGTGCTTAGCCAACAGGAGAGCAAGGTTGGCAAAGCATACCCTCACCTTGTGATGCTTCCTCCTAGGGAAAATGCCTAGGGCTGTAGCCTTCCTGGAGTTTAATATTGTAAGTTCTGTGAAGTGGCCAATGAAGCATGTATGGCATGCCAGAAACTTGCTCTACTCTGGCATGACCAATGCATGTGTTGGAAGATGGCCGCTTGGGCATGGCATCTGGGGCAGGTGGGATTGGCCGTGGGGTCATGCAGTTTAGCCAGGAAGTTGTGAGATATGCCCCGTGGAGGATCATGTATTGGATGTTTTTAAAATGAGCATTCCTGGAGATGGTCTGGAGGGACTGTAGAGCTTTAGATCATTCGGTGTATTGGAGAGGTCAAGCCAGATCTTCTTCCCAAAAGTGCCGAAGGTGCACCAGTGGGGTCCTTGTGTGCTGCCTGATAGTTTTATTTACCCAATGTGATGAGGTATCGTCCCCTCCCCATAATGTATAAGGTATGTATCACTGCGTCGGTAGGTGGTTCTACATCTATTGCACCCACAGCAATCGAAACGCCACTAGCAGCTGTCTGTGCGTTAAGAACTGACTTGAAGAAATGTCATAATTTTGGCGTAGTTGATGGAACATGAGGATCTGGGCATCGTGAAATAGGTCACCCACTGTGTCTAAGGAGTGATCTTGCCACGCTGATAGCTGGTTGACAGTGAAGGGCCCTAAGGTTCCTGGTAGGCCCTGGAGAGGGATAGCAGGAGAGTAGGGGCGTACCCGTTTCATCAGCTGGGAAACCCTGGTTAGGCAATTCTGGCCAACCCACACGTGGAGGGACCAAGAGCGATATGTCCTGATGGTCAGGTAGAGTTTTAATTGTCTACAGCTATCTGATTTGCAATAATGGTTTTAACTCCAGTTGACTCTTTAACACCTTTATGCTCATTTACTTCACCCTGCTTCATATGAAAGACTTTAAATTCATCTGGTCCTATTCCAGCAAAATGGCTTTCAGGAGTGCCTTATTTTTGTGTTACAGAATGTTAGCACTCCAGTTGTTCATTAGAACTCTTTGGTAGAGCTACAGTAGACAGACCACAAAGGAGTCAAATGACAGACTCCCGCTAGTTTTGGAAGCACATGATTCCCTCAGCATGCCATACCTTTTACTGCCGTGGATAAGGAAGATATTTAAGAATTGTCAGAAACCATTACCTAGGGCCACAGTGCCAGTAGGAGTTGCTGAACTCAAATGGGGGGGTTTGTGGCTTTTTACTGCTGCAGTACAAGGGTCTGACCTACTATGGAACCTGGGTAACCGGGACAGCACTTGACTCTCAGTGGTAGCGTGGGGCAAGCAGCTCCAGGCTCTTCGAGGGGTAGGTAGGTAGGTGTGAGGCATACACAGATGCAAGACTCAAAGTTCTAACAGTAACAACAATAAGTTGATTGTCCAGTCAAATACTTGCCTTTATGAAAAAAGTAGCATTTTAAAATAATCACAGAAAACATAAAGGCAACACAATAAATATCCACAGTCTGTTTATGTCAGTACACTAGCATTATCTTGGATGGTATCCCCAAGTCCCTCTGTCCCATCTAGTGAGGCTGATTATTCCCCATTCTATACTGGAGGCGCGTTTCAGATTGGCCTACGCTAGTCCACACGTGATACAGTTTAAGTTCGGCCTTAAGTGTCAATTTCAACAGTTCAATTTTACCTGACCCGATGGCAGCTGGCAAGTGCAGGAGGACCAGGGCGCCTCTCTGTGGGCTCTGTTCTCCCGATTATGAAGCTCCGTGACCTCTTGCAGTCATTCCCCCATTGACGCGTCGGGCCACCTCAGTCTCCAAGCAGCCCGCATTGGTGTTGGGTGACCTTTTCCGAGGCTCCTCGCCAATCAGTAAGTTTTTTTCACAGCAGCCTGAGCACGACTATCCAGAGCAACGGCCCTACCTCCACAGTGGCCCCCTCCTGGCTCACAGGGGTTGCTGACTTGTTCTACACAAGGGCAACTGTCCTTATTTCCCGGTGGCCTCCTCCTGGCATACGGGGTCCTGGTCTTATGATGCACAGCAGTCCCTACTAGACGTCTCGCACTTCGTTCACTGGAATTCATCAGCAGGATCCACGCTGGGTCTTGCTCCCTCCACATGCTTTCCTCCTCCTCCTCTCAGGGTCTACTAGTCTTGGCAGACATGCAGAAGAATGGTGCTCCAGGCTCAGGACAAGTGTTCTGGGTGATAGTTCCACACCCAGCAGGGAGACTATCATACCTGAGTCCCTAGTCCTGGTTTCAGCAGCTAGACATCTTGGTGATCCTATCTACCACTGATTAGTGCTGTTTACAAAGTGTCAGACTTATGCACCCTTATTGTCCAAGTCCAGACGCAAATGTAATTTGGTGTCTGGCACTTAGAAATTTGGGTAGTGGGTGTTGACTCTTTTGAAGTGCCCTCTCCTGTACCCTGTCTTTTATCAAGGGGCAGTCTGCCACAGCAGGCCCACAACAACGGTCATGGGGATCACACCGGTCAGCCTCCGATGAAATATGCCTCATTAAGGTTTAAAGGCCTACGCCTTCCCCTCTTTCATGATTCCCTGGTCTTACAGTTCCAACCTTCTTAGTCCCATGATCTCGCTGAACATGAGCGCAGGTCCCACTGACCAGTATATTTTCCTGGAATAAAAGAGACCTTTGATGTGCAGATAGGATGCTCTGCTCCCCTTCCTACTATGTGTATATTCCCACCCCAGCCCTCAGGAATGTGATCAATTCACTTCTCGTTTTTTGGGGTTGGGCATCCAAAATGGAACCCACAGGTACACATACATCCTAGCACACATATGCAAGTATCGCATGCTGTCTGGCGACACACACCTTCACCGCATAGGCCAAGGATGAGTTGGGTGCACATCAGGTGAACTTTACATGAGTGGGCCAGTAGGCACCACTCCAGCGACCCAGATAAAAAGGTCTGTTCACACTGCTGAGCACTGCTAAACACAAAATGGGTATGCTGCCACCACCTCACTCCTGTCGCTTAACTTCTTGTAAGGGCAATAGCCCTCTACCACTATTAGGGTAGCGCTTGGTGCGCCCCTCCTGATCTAACCAAACTGCCTTACTGGCAGACAGGCCTAGGTTGTGGCGTACACACATTATCTGTTTTAGCCAATGACCAAAAGTCAGTACCAGGGATCCAGATATTCATGCAGCTGGGACAGTCTGGGCAGGAGTGCACGTCCGTCATCATGCAAGGGACTTTCCGCCCCAACAAGAATTTATAAAAATATTTTGCTTATTTGGCTTTCTGGGGCTTCAACCATGACTCTTGAACAAAACCGAACCCCCTCATTTTATTCATTTACGTCCGTCTCATCCAAGGAAATTATTTCAATTGTACATCTTTTATTCCAACAACATAGCATTCAGAAGAAGATACTTCTGAATTGTTGTGCCCTTATTTTACCTTTTGAAGCACCTTCCATAATTTGCATGAGAAAATCATGAGAGGATATGTTTTTCTTTCTTTCTTCATCAAATTAGTGGATATTATGAGTTCTTTGGAAATAACATGTGAAAATTAGACTTACCAGGCCAGTTTTCACATGTTTCCCCAGGATTCCACCCAGACACATAGCCTGCTTGAAGAAGGTGAAATCTCTGGGTGGACTACGACTGTGTAGCAGTGTTCCTCCTAAACTCATAATTCTGATGAGTCTGTTAACAGATATTACCAAGCCCATCAGAACTAATTGGCCACTCGTAATGAGGGCCTCGGTATACCAGCTGAATGGTTGTAACTTCTAAATGGTGTAGACCTTTTGTTCACTAAGAGAGGGCCATCAGACTCTAGTAGTAGCAAAGTGAGAAGCTCCCTGACTGCTCTGGCACTTATGTCAAAAGGTTTTGAATTAAGTTGATTGAGGAAGCGCATGATGGGGAGCAGTTTCTTAGGAAAGCGGTCTATCACTGCAAATGTCTTTGTATGAATTATAGATTTTAAATCTCTGCCAAACTATATACATGATTTTTCTATATGATGCCAATCTGAGCCACTGCACATCAGAACATGTTTTGAGGCATTCAGTTCCTTGCCAAACTGAATAGCTGTCATGCTGACCTTATTCACAGAACTATCTTCCCAACTTGTTACTAATTTCTAGTGATAGTTGCATTCTCAGAATGTTACTGGCTCTCTCTGATCTATGAAGGAACTAACGAGGTGCCAGTTCAGTTCTGGCAGCAATAATGACCGTCTAGCCATCATTTTAGACTGGGGTTACAGAACCTGGGGGTTCTCTTTGACAGTTCATTAGCTGGCTGGTGAGTCGTTATCCCACTCTGAGTAATCCTCTGCATCTTCCTGTCAATCGCCATTGGCCATTTTTGTGTTGCCACTTGAATGCTAACTTCTTAAACATGGACAAGTGAGTAAGTGCTGGTTTCTTTTACTGCAGTGACCATGGTGCCTCAATGGTTGTGACTGATCACAGGTCCTTCTCATATAGGGTGTGAGCCTTTCAAACTGTCCCTGACCAACCCTATGCTCCCACTTGAATGCTCATTTGCAGGGCCATCCCCTCCTTGCTGGCATTCTTCTTGATTCTCTTGCATCTTTGACTGTTCAGTGTGTCTTGTACTGATGGCTTCCACTGTGGGGCCACCAGTATATATAGTGCCATTGATGTGCCACTCAAACATGGTCTTGGTAGCTTTTAGGGTATTGCAATTGAGTGTTGAGGTAGTTGTGCAGAAATTTATATACAACCCATTTGAAGTCCTCATTTTGCTTCCCACATATTCTTGGGGTCTGATTGTGAGTCCTTATGAATTATTCCACCTCCCTGTTAGCTTGTGGCCAGTTAGGAGTGATCTAGAGGTGTAGAGTTCGTACATGGTATAGATAGGATTGAAACTCATGACTGTGGAAATGAAAGAAGAATCACTATCAATTTTTTGAATGACCGGAATGTTGTAGGTGTCTGTTGTTTTTTCCATTGCTAGTTGAACACATTCCAATGCTGTAGAGACCACTATTTCAGCTATTGGATACTTGATGCTGTCTGTGAGAACTAGGAGCTATAGTCTGTCTTGACATACCTTGCACTCACCACTGCTTCCTCTATGAGTTAATACATTTTGCGGAAACCAGACCTTTTCTTGCAGCCTTGCCTTTGCTGTCCCTTGATGGCCTTTATGAGTCCACTCCTTTGTTGTGCTCAATTAGTGGTGAGACGTGTTTCGGCTTTCACTGTCTTTGATTTTTATTCCAGAAAGGAATGTTTTTCATGAGTCTCTCTTTGAAGCTGCTATTTGTATTGGCACTTATATTGAGCTGTAACATCATTTACCTCCTAAAGCGATATTGCCATGGTGCACTCTGTCTTAGCCACAAAGGTTGTATGTTCTTCTATGTCCTTAGATTGCAAGGTGGCAACATAGATTGTTTAAAGACCACAGACAACTTGTACTTTTTTAATCAAGGAGACCATTTCAATGCATGATGGAGGGCATCATGAAGTGCCTAGAAACAAAGGTTTTGGATTTTATGGTCTTTTATTTGTTGAAAATTGTGTCCAAATAGCTACAAGTGGAAAATGAACACAGCCCTGTTTTATGGTGAGAGCTTCTCTTTCAGTAAGAGATTATCTTGGTTCGGTGTCCGTCGACGTCCTGCTTGCAAATGTAATTTGGGCCCAGCTGTCTCAATGTTTTACCTGTGTGAGTACTACTCGTAGGCAACCTGGAACAACTGATGAAGGTATTTTCTTTGGATACAAATACTTAATTGTGGAATGATGATGCATAGCTTCTTTTGTCACAATTATTGATGTGTGTCAAACTAAGTTCCACAGGACAGAGCTTTCGTCAAGTGGCAAATTGGTTCAGTCATTGTTGCTAAGTGTGGGATGAGCCTTCTGCAGTAGCTGTTCATGCTTAGGAAGCTACAGATTTTCAACACATTTCAAAGGCTGGGCATTTTGGATGTCATCCGCATTCTGAGTGCCAATGCTCACTCCTTGATTTGAGAAGACATAACTGAAGAACTGAAATGAATTCTAACTTTCACAAACATGTTCTTGTCTTGGCTTATTGTGAATCTGCACTCCGTGAGCCTTGAATCATGGTGTTTAGTTGATGGTGGTCTGTGATGTTTTTGGTACATATACAATATGATTGTTGATATTGATTACTCAGACATAGGCTTCCAGGATGGCATTGTGGAAGCTCTTTACCTCCTAGGGGATCTAGTCAAGTCTGTAAAACTCAGTAATGTAATGGCTTGATTTGTAAAGGATCAGATGGTTGTAACCAGCACCACCTAATACTGTTGAGTTCTGCGAGGATGTAGTAATTTGTTGGTCTTAAATGTATTTAAGAAAAACAATACTCTGAAATCTAATTCATGTTTGATCACAAAATCAGGCAAGCAGCAAAAATATTCTAAGTGCGAATTTGCAGTTTCAACAGACCAGTGCTTCACCATTGGAGCATACAATGCTAAATTCACTTTGATTTTGATCTTGTTTTATACATTTTATGTAATGCAAGAAATTGAGGACAAAACACATGGTACTAAACAAAGCTTCAGATAGCTGCTAATGAGCAAGTGTCTAGCGTTTCTCATGGGAAAAATGTGAGAAGACCTTGACGTTCTGATACAGTGGGGTTTGGTAGAAAAGCTGACTTCGCCAAACATGCAGTTCTCGCTTGTCTATGCCATCCTCAAATCAAGACCACACTTACGTGAGCAGTAAGGCTAAATATACTCTGTAAACATGCAGTGTACAACATCTGAATGCTAGATGGCAGAACATTTAAAATGCATGTTAATTAAGAAGGGCTGTGATAGTACTTTAAGCAGGCATAAAAATTCACTGTTTTGTCTTTTAATTGCTTGGTCGATAGCCTCATGTACATAAATATTTGGACTGCCCCTGGTTGTTTGGTCTTGAATGTTAGTACCATGGGCAACACGGACGCCGTTGGTCCAGAAACTTTCCTGATGATATTGAGACTTTCCAGATTCCGGAGTGCTGCTTCCAGCAGAAGTCTCACATGGAGTGCTGCTATCCTTCAGTTCCTCACTGTGATTGAGTTGATGATAATTGTCAGTGTGTAATGTAATGGTTTTTGCTTTGAGGCAACCCACCCTCTTGAATAGGTGGGCAAACTCTTGAAGTGCATCTTCTTTCTAGAACCATTAATGTTGTTTGCAAAGAATATTAGTCCCATTTCTTCAGCTGTAGCACGGATGAGCAGCATGCCCTTTCCTTTCTCAGTCTCAGATATTTTGGCTCAGATGGTGACATCTCCATGGCTGATCGTGGTTATAAATGGATCTGCAAGTAAAAGTGGTGTCAGCCCTCCACAAGTGCACATTGTGGTTTTGGCATTTGGTTTGCCATAGGTGTATCTCTTTAAAGTGTTGGTCTTTTTCCATCATGTTCACTGATGCTCCTCAGTCAATCAGCACTATAGTTGTCAGTCCTTGAATCTGGACTTTTCACTTTGGGGAGTGTCTTCTTCCTATGGGTCACTGTCTGTGGGAGGTCTCAGAGCATGTTTTGACGATTCTTCAGTTTTCAGTTACTGCTTGGAGCCACCTTCCTCTGTAGGTATCTTCCTCATCATCCACCCATAAGCATGTGAAGAGATTCGGCTTGCTGCAGTTTGCATATGTTTTACCCTGAGTGGGGTATGTGGTGCCAGGGTAGGGTTCAGCACCTCCGTATCCATAGTTCATTCACTTTTGAGTGCTTCCACTCTTGGGTCAGGCTCCAAATATGAAATGGTTGTCTGCATCTGATAGAGTTGATTAATTCTGATTTAATGTGGCTTGTTTAGCTCTGTCTTACCCATTATCTTGGGTATGACAGACTTTATTTGCTCCTCTTAAACATTGGATTGTTTGTATGATCTCCCAATTATTATCAAATCAAGGGTCATCTCGGGTTGTGCACAGAATCAGATGACAAAGAAGGGCTGACTCCCCATAATCTGTGATCATACTTGCAGGTGCTTGTGAACTTTGATTGTGGAGCATAAACATTCTTAATGACTCTCACTCCCTTTGTTAGGTGTGTCTCGGTTGAAAATGTTCGTAATGTGGGTTGACCCAGGGGGTTAAAATGAGCTTCCAATACGGCTCTGGTGCCATAATAGTCATTCCCATTCTCCATAATTGTAGAGAAATTGGAACAATTTGAAGATTTTGTCACCTGCATAATGTAGAAGTATGTAAGTTTAATGGTATATTCTCTCTCTGGTTGCTCTGAAATATTTGTTGAACCTGCCCATTCACATATGTGATCTAGGGCCAGGCAGTGCCAGGCGCTGCTAACTCACTAAATGGGGGCAGTGGATTTGCAGCTGCTCTGACCAGTTGAATCGGGGCTCCCGGGTTCTCTACAATACCTGCCTTTGAGGCCAGTTGACTGATTGCATTTCAGCTCTGGCCCAACTCCTCCTGTTCTATAGGTGTCTTGGGCATATTGTCTTGCTTCACATAGACAGTTGTGTGGTGAAGGGTTTTTCTGTTTGTAATTGTGTGTGAATATGTGAGGAATTAAGTGTGAGTTGATGTCGCCTCTGTAGGCTAGCAAACAAATCGAAGTGCCTGTCGTTCAGCAGACTTAACACCCCAAACAGACGTTGTGTGCTTCAGTTCTTCTGGAAGCTTGGTGTTCTCGGTCCACTACACAGCCATGAGTGGATAGTCTTGCTGCTTGAGGTGCGCGAGCCACTAAATGCTCGGGCCAGGCTCGAACCGGATGCTAAGCTCTGGCTCAGCTCAAGGTCCTCTTGGACCCTCGAGCACTAAGCGATCCAAGCTTTCATGTGGATCCTGCCTGCCGTCTATGCTCTACCCTCCTGTGCCAATAATTCTAGGCAAAGCAGTATCTTTGATATAAAATGTGTAAGAGAAAGAGATACTCTATTAGTGGATGAGCTATTCAAAGTGGAACTAGAAAACCTGGTATTGATCACAGCTGCCCTGCTTCATAAAGTTGTGTTATCCTTGGGTAATCTTTTATTTTACAGAGCCTCCTTTTTTTAAATTATCACACATGAGAACACCTTTAAATATGCAAATTTAGGATGTGTGTTACATGAAAACTTGTGTTTGATGTATTAGATTATAATCCGGGCCACTGGAATTATGCTCTTAGGCGGGCGCAACATTTTTTGCAAAACTCTGGATTTGCTGCGTTTGCCACACGTGTTTCTGGCTCAAATGGATAAAACGTTACTAACAGCATAGCGACGCATGTGCCAGGGCCCTTCAGAAAAGTTGACTGGTCATCTTTTAACTGCTTATTGCCGTATTTGGGTGTTAAATTGGTGGTAAAAAGGTGAAATCAGACCTTTTTCGGATGCAAGAAGTCTCGTGCAGACCGGTTGTGTATTCCCGAGTTGTTACCCGGAAGGAGAGCAGAGCAGACGCATATGGAGCCGCACACGGAGCCACAGAGCCGAAGGAATCAAGGAGCCGGTCTGTAATCAGCTGGTGGTTGGTCACGCCGGAAGCAGTTGGCGGACCATTGGAGCCCTGGAGCCGTGCCTGTGTTTCTACCCCTGCGCCTCAGTGCTTGCTGTGAACTGGGGCACGCCGGCACCCAGGAGAGGTCAGCTGAGCGCCCACTCTCCTGCATCAGCCTGGGCACCCAGGCGGGCTACCTTCGACCCTTGCGCCCCCTCGCACAGCCTGTGATCGACCCCAGAAGGATCTACGTGGAATTAAGAGGTGAGGCAGCACTTAATGGGCACTGATCAAAGGCAATAGAGGAAATACCCAAGGGCACAGGCTGTAAGGCGGTTGAGAAGGGCGCAGGCACAGGCACTCGGAAGGCACTTGGAGGGATGCAAGGCCATGAGGAGGCCAAGTAAAGCAGACTGAGTGCCCGACACTGTGTGGTCCCCAGAAAGACAGTGGTGTAGACTGGTGGGAAGCAAGAAGACGGCTTGGACGGTGTTGGTGTCCCGAGTTCCCTACCTACCTTAACCACCCCACCCCACCCCCGCCTCTCGCCAGTCAATGCACACTGGGCATTGTAGGACTATATCCAAGATAGACCACGCCCCCATATATTAATACATATCGTGGTGCAAAGGAAAGGGATCAAACAGGTGGGAAGGTGGCTTAACTCCTGCCCATGGGTGGTAAAGAGTTGTAAAACGCACAAGAAACGGGAGTGCACGCACAGTGCACCCCCCCACTCACCCACTGCGGAGAGTATCGATAAGAGGAAGAAGAGGCGGTGTAACTACAGCAACCCATAACCACAGTGTGATGAGGTCAGGAAGTTTAAGGAATGAAATAGCGAAAAAACGCAGGAAGCATAATAAGGAAAACAACAAAGAGCACACGGAAATGGTACCAATAACCCCAACACACGAGTAACAGAATTCCACACCTAGATCTCGAGCTACCTCACACTTGCTCTCAGAGCAGGATTTACACTCCAGTTACATAACAGTGGAAGAAACCCCAATATCACAGGATCAGCTATCTGAATCGGATAACTCGCTAGTAGACACTGCAGCAGGAGCTCGCAAGATGACACTTAGAGACTACTTCAATAACAGTTGCATAAAATCCACAGCGACAAACGGCTCCATCAAAAAGACGGTTTCGTCCATACAACCCTGCAAAGACTCTCAGGCAGGTGAACCTGTGCAAATAACTGTTCAAGCCATGATTTATGCCCATCCGTACATACAGGGTGTTTGCGCACACTCAGGTGGCCCACCCAACGTGGACGAGCCTCCTGCTCCTGCAAATCTTAAGTTGAGGTCCGTCATTCAGACAGACGATGAAATTCACTGTCAGTTAACATTCCGACACGGTCTTAATGTACAAAACTCCTCTCCAATCACCATCTCCAGTGACGGCTCTCCCATTAACTGGAGGCTTTCCCCTCTCCAGGAAACCAATAATTCGTACATTAACAATAGGCAATCTCCTGGCAACAATAATATCCCCACTCCCCCAGCAGCACAATGGACCAGGATCTCGCCCGGAAATATAAAATTTCTTACAACAAAGACTCTGCCAGACTTGGACAAACAGGACTATCCCAGTAGGATGCTAGGAGAGCCAAACAACTGCTCTCTACTGGATCCATCTTTCTTTCGAGCAGATTTCAACAGGATCATAAGTATACATGAAGCCCCTGAAATGGTGGTGGATGAGCCGAATTCAATCTGGCCCCACCTCCTGCAAACTCTACAATCAACAGTTACTGCATTAAACTATCACTCAAACGAACTATATCTTCAGATCGATCTTTTAAATGTACTTGCAGTGTACACGGCAGGGATAGACAGCAAACTGGAAAGCCTTAACAAATTGATAACAATAGCGCAATCGAAATTCAATTTGGCACAATCAGTATGCTGCTGTTCCCCAATAATCAACTGTTTATCTTCCCTTCCCTCATTCCTCACCATGGTCCTGACAGAAATCAGGAAATTACCTGTAGGATCACAGGGACTGACACATCATTTACATCAAACTGACCCAGTTGCCCAGAATGTCTTAAAAGCACATAACATAAAGCAAGAAACTAGTACAGGAAATAAAGTTCCCGTTTTGAAGGGTTAACATACCCCCTAAAGAAGTCAAAGTGGATGCCCTGTCACCTCCTCATCAATAAGTAATTCCTAAGTGCAGAAATTTTGCACAACCCAAGTTAAATATCTCGGATCAGACAGAGTTGAGGGTTGTACCATCGACCTCGCTAAAGACAATGACATCACTGGGCAATGGGGACGTCAGACCAGGCAACGGAACTATGAACAAATCATTGCAAAAGCGACACCTGAGTGAGAGGTAAAAAAGACTTCAAAAACAGCGCAATAAGGCCAGCCACGTGACTCTAAAAACAAACCGTGACTCCTTTTTAAGCCATAAAAGCAAAATATGAACTGGCTCGAAGGTAGTTAAAGCACTTCTTCTTTACTGCAACCAACTATAATGTCACCACCAAAGGCAGCAGTTGGACATACAGGTAATATGTCACAGGCATTAGGCCACTGCAGCAAACCTAAGCAAGCCACTATGCACATGGGGGAAGGCCCACTGGAGAAACAACAAACCCCGACCCCAGTAGAGCCAATTAAGTAAGCTGTGTCAACATTATTTCCGATGCCCTCCGCTAGCAGATCAGAAGTTTCAACATCCAGCATAGACAAAATAAATGCGACTATAGTGAAGCAAAGAAAAGTGGCTACAGTGCAGCAAAGCAATAACCCAAGGTCAGGAGGAAAGGATAGCATTTGGATAACAATTGCAAAAGACCTGGGTACTGCGAAAGTACATAAAGAAGTCCCCAATAAGGCGACTCAACCACATTACGGTCATCTCGACGAGCACAAGCAAGGGGTAACAACAGTCCTAAGCAGGAATTAACCAGTCCACACAGGTGACAAGAACAACAACATGGACCTAGGACAGGATCTGGTTACTACAAATCAAACATCCAAATTGCTGTTTATTCCAGAGTATCCCTCTCAAGACCTGCATGACATCTTAAACAGAGGGAACATCCTTAAGTTGTTGTTGTTTAAATGTATTCCCGAATTGTGTAAACTGGAATCCAGCGATATAGCAGCAATAGAATTTATACCCCCTAAAGGTCAACACATCACTGAACCCACACTAATCACATTGGCATCAGTAGCAATCAAAGAGCTGATTTTATAAAGATCCGAGCAATTTAATAGGTGATGTACCAAAATAATTGCCCAGAAAGACCAAGGGTATCCGACGGTATTAGCAAAGCCTTTGGTTACCTCTAATAACATAAGTAATCCTCCATTTTCAATATTAAAATACACCTTAGTCCGAGCCGTAGCAGGAAGCAAAGTCCAAATGATAGAGGTGCCAAATCATCCGAAAGATGAGTGGGCTTGGCTGCCAGTAGCCCTATCCGGAGGATGTCATAACTGAAATAGTGTTCGAACAGCAGTCGACACTAAAACATCCGGACTATCAGTGTGCTCTTGGAACATCAATGGCCTTACCCCGAAAATCCAGTCCCCTTAAGTGATAATGTTCTTAAAGAACCACAAGGTCATGCTTCTTCAGGAAACATGGACCGAGGCAAGCCTTCCATTAGAGGGCTATTTAGAATACAGGACACCCGCCACGAGAACTCATACGTTCGGTAGACCAAGGGGCTCACTGTCAATTGTATGTCTCTGGCAAGTTAAAAGCAACAATTGACCAGCTATCATTTGAAGAGGACTGGATAACTGGTATAAGGATTAGAAGTTCGAAATGTAATAAACAACTGCTGCTCATAAACGTGTATATCACCCCAAGTGCCAGGGAGAAAAGGTCCAAGTTTGACCACCTAATTTGCATCATGTGCGGCTTATTAAGTGACCATGGTAGTACAGCTTGTTTGATCTCAGGGGATTAGAATACAAATCTCTTCCAAGACCTTCTGGAAGATTATGAAGAAACATGCCCAGGCAGACACCAATGCATCACAGAACAAACAAAGCCCACTGGCAACAATCGGAGCAAGCTCGGTGAATATATGGTACTACAACTCACCAGTATGGGCTACATAATCCTGAACGATCTCTTTCCCCAGGACAAACCACCAAACTGGACAAGAACAAATGGACATACTTGTTCCTTGACTATACCATCTGTAACAGGGAAATGCTTCCTTTGATAGAGAATTATGACATTGTCGCGCGGGGGGATAGCGACCATCGCCCACAAGTAATCACTGTGTCTTCCTGCATACCACAAAAAGCTATGAAGAGCTTGACAAACTCTGGAATCTACACGGAGAACCTAAAAAGATTAAAATGGTCACATTTCTCCATACTGATTATTATGATAGTATTTAGAGCCCTTCTAGGCATGAGGAGTATTGATAACTTCTCACCAATATCATGTGTGACTTTCAGCGGCCAACTGCTTCAAAAATTTGTCTACACTACTCAACAGTTTAATAGAGGAAATCATACCGTCACCTCAGCTGAGATTAGGAAATTGAAGAACATACGCAACTCCGCATTAAAACGAGTTCGGAGGTGCCCTGGGGCTGAATTGCCATTTAACAACTATAAGCAAGCACAAAAAGCATTCAGGCAAGCAGTGTCCTTAGAGAAACAAAAACGTTCTGATCAGTTCTGGACAAAATTAGCTCATGCAAGCAAAAACTCGAATACGAAGGCTTTCTGGTCCCTCGTGAATGGGAGATTGCATGGTCAGAGGGGATAAAGCAGTGCGAACATCCCGTAAGAAGAGTGGGCATCTTTGAAGCTACTGATAAGGAAGTCTGTCTACCAGTTAACTAGATAAAAATGGCCCCCTCGATTAATACACGTCCATTGCAGTCCCTCTTGGGTACAACCCCCGCCGTGGTAACTGAGCAATCCCCGGACAGGACCAATTGGACATTATCAACAACAGACAACAAAGCAATGGGAGTCACATCAACAGGCCACCAAAGCTCCAGAAGCACTGATAATTCGAACAGCACACATTATAGTCAAAAGCCGCTCTGACGTGGCACCTGGGCCAAATGGACTACCCCAGGCCCTGTACAAGCAGGATACAGAGTTCTTGGCCGAACACTTAGCATCCTTATTCGATTATTGCCAGACCACTTAATTGAGACCACAGTCCTGGTGTGGAGCTATCATACATCCAATCTATAAAGGTGGTACAAGATCTGACCCAAACAAGTATAGGTTGATAGCCCTCCTGGACGTTGAAGCCAAGTACTACACCAGTCTGCTGTTGGAAGACCTGTCACTGTGGGTCACACAAAAACATGTACTCCCCTTCAATCAAACAGGATTTGTGGCAAAATCAGGAACTTTAACCAACCTACTTGCAATATCAGTTTTGACTGACAAAGCAGCAGCCTCAAGGTCTTGAATTCACTGCTGCTTTGTTGATTTTAAGACAGCGTTCGACCGTGTGCCAAGGGGATAATTGTGGTCCAAGCTATAGAAATGAGGGATTTTCCGTCCTCTACTGGAGGCCATCATTCAGCTCCATACAAGCACATGGATCCGTATACAACTGGGAGAGGGAGCTCACATCTCGAGGAAAATACAAACATTACGTGGAGTAAAACAAGTGTGTGTGCTGGCCCCCTTACTTTTTAACCTCTTCATCTCAGATTTATCACAATCCTTTGACGACATTAACTGCCACCCCCCAAACATTGGTGGCATTCGGGTCAGAAACCTGCTGTATGCAGACGACCTAGTACTGTTTAGCTATACAAGGGTAGGCTTATAGCGGCTGCTTGACCAGCTTTACATCTACACATTCACGAACAAACTGGAGTTAAGCCTGTTGAAAACAAGAGTAGTAACCTACGGGAGAAGAAAATATCGAGGAGGATGGCTCTACAATGGTAAAAGCATTGAAAGGGGATCCTCGTATAAATACCTAGGGGTCCACATAGAGACGAGGTGTGCATTTTTAAAACAATGACAAGAGGTTGGAGCTAAAGCATTGACGCTGCAGGTAGCATTTACAAAGCTAGCAAAGCGGCTATCCAGCCCAAGCTTGTCTCCACTAATAACAGCTATGAAGGCAAAAATGTCCACCTGTTTATCTTATGGACAGGAGATTATGCTGGGAAAAGACTCCAGTCTGTTGAACAAACTAACAGCTAGAATTTATAAGCAAGCACTGAGTTTACCGAAAACCTCATCTCCTGCCCAGATTAGGCTTGAGCTCGGCCTCCTAGACCAGCAGGCTGTAGGGGTTGGTGCCTTTCTCAAACTATGTAACAAACTACAAACGTCCAGATCAGGCAGCTTGGAGGCAATGCTGTGGCGGGAAATAACCACCAGTCAACTGGGGCAAAAACATCGCCTACATCTAGAAGACTCCCTGCTGCTTTTAGAAGAAAAAATAATTTTGTGACGCTAATCCACCTCAGCAGGTCCTCAAAACGTACATTAAGATGAACGTATATCTCTGGTCATTCCATTCGGACAGAGCACAATTGGTAAAACGAAAACACGCCTGGTCGATTACAACCGGGTTTAAGCCAGGTACTATGGCACCATATCGATCTTGCACCTACGCAGTCTTCTGGGAAAAAAAGATTTATGTCCCTCAGTTTGGGGGAATGGCCTTTTCTTTACCATCTACCCAGTTGGCGTCACCTAAATGACAATACAACCTGCAGGGGTTGTGGGTCCAGTAAAGAATCACTTGAACATGTGGTATGCCTTTGCCCAGCCCTGCTCAAAGAACATAGGGCTCACTTACGGGGAGAATAGAACAAACTCAGTGTCCGCTCCTGTCGACAGGCCATTTCGCATCCTTGAACCCGGGCAATACGGTGCTAAATATTCGGTTCACCAAGTTTGTTTCAAGAGCAGCAAAAAGTTTCAGCCAGTCGGAGGACCAACTTGTTGACACATGTAATCCTGCACTGCGCTCTTCCTAACCAGTACTTCGATAAGATGACAACTGGTATAGCCCATTGCCCCCACAGTTAGCAGCTTTTGACGGTCTATTCCAGCTGTTAACCCAGAGGCTTGCATTCTCTGTGATCTCACAGCACATTTTATCTTTTGTATTGTTTTGTTCCATTTATAAAAAGAGTTGGAAAAGCCTGGGGAACATCTAGTAGGATTCTCGTAAACAGTCATTTGCCCTCCATCAGTAATCAATTTGAACTGTTTACTCTTGTCCCCCAGTTGAGAACCAACTAAGGGACTAAGGTTTGCACTAATTCATGACACCTGCAAATCCTGCTTAACACAAGTAGTGTGGATTTAGAAATCGATTATATTTTAGTGGGTGTCTTCATTTTAAGTATTTATTATTATATATCTTTTTTAATTGAGTGTGTGAATCAATGCACTGACGGTTGCCATTGTAATGATTTTTATTAATCGAACAATAAAGCATTCATTTGATTTGAAATCAGACAGTGTTGCCATCTGTAAAGATGACAATGCAATGAAGTAATGCCACCCTAGAATGTGCCGCATTATGCTGCATAATATGCCTTTTCTTACCACATAGTTTAGTCAGCACTTCTGCATAGCTTGACCCTCCCCTGCCTCATAATTCCAGTGGCCCTGATTATAATGTTGCGTCATCTAATAATGTAGGTCACATATTATAGCGTACACATGACAAGTGACTTGCCCCTTAGTTCACCAAGGGCATTGTTTTCATGGAGGGGGTATGGGGTGCGGGAATGTTTAAAAACTATCACTTTTAATAAATGCCTTTCAATGCAGTGATATAATTAGATGTACTAAGGTGAAGCGCTGCCGCAGGTTGAAGAAATACACTTTTTTGAATTTTGAAGAAACCTTATCGTATTTTTCCATGGCAAATATTTGCAGGCTCTCCCTGTTACTTTGTTGGCTCGCCCACCTCTACTTGCTGCTATCACGCAGATCAAACACTGAGCGTGTCTGTTTTCCTTTCCCTCGTTCAATTGCACTCACTGCTGGACGGACGTATGTGAGTCAGTTGTGCAGTCACCTTTAACCCCTTGCGGGCCCCCTATAATCCCTTGCGGGCCCCCTATAATATTGCTGATGTGATCAGTGGACTCGTGCTGTTCTGCGGAAGCTGCTTTTTTTTAAATGAGAAAATTCCTTTATGTACAGTCAGACTGAAGAGAGATATGGGTAAATTGAGTGAAAGCAAAATTGTCTACTCTTGTGTATCTAACTCAGTTGTAAATGTCTCAAAGAATAAAGGTGTTTAGCATTCAGAGATTCGTTTTTGAATTCACTATTACTGAGTTACATTTCCAACATGCGTAACAAAATAGCTTCATTGTATTTAAATACATTTACATCATAAGCTGGTATGAAAGGTAGCAAAAAACACATAGCAGACATTAGGTTTTCCGCCCTGTAGTTAGATTGCACTTTTCAGCTTTTTCCTTGGGCTTGCTTTCCTTACGTACGGAGTCTCAATATAAACACGCTTAAAGTGAACGTTATTTTTAAATGTCTTTTCTTGTAAATCTGTTGTTTGAGACGTGTAACAGTTGACCACAGGTGCATGAAGTTGAGTCGTTTTTAATTAACGGTCGTTTCACAATCCTGTTCTGCGCCCATCGAGCGAGAGGGTTGTTGTTCAGCCCCGCGCGCTGCTGCTGTGCCTGTAATGGTAGATGTACAGGTTAACGGATCCCAGTGTGTATTGAAATGACGTTATTCCAAGCTTTGGACGTGTTTAACTGACGTCGGCTGTTTGCTGGCTCTCTTGCAGTCACATTGTGCTCATGCTAGCTGATGACATGGCGTGCAACCCTCGCAACCCCAAACCGGCGACTGTCTTCAGCCACAAGAACATGGAGCTCAACGTGTACGGGGATGACGTGGAAGTCGATTACAGAGGCTATGAGGTAATATTTTGGATACGTGAATGAGCATTTTGACATCATCAAAACTCAAATGTAGGATTCTGCAACAGCCCTCCTCAGTGCTTTTACATTTCTTATTAGTCACTTAAAAGACTCAACTCATTCTTTCACACTCAGTCTTGTTTACTTTAGAGACAATGGAAGGCCGAACTTTTACAAATGCTTTGCAGTACCAAAATGTAGATTTCGGTGTATAATACGCATTTTTAACTTGACTACAAAGTATCTTTTGTTTTATTTTTCCCCTCTCAAATGAAACAACAGTTGCTATTGTTTTCGTAATATAAATTGTGTAAAGCTTTTACATTTAGGCCCTTATTTTAACCTGCAGGGTAAGTGGGTGTTTTTTGTTCACTAATGCGGTAAAATTCCTTTACCCTGCTGTGGGACACGTCAGAATTGGGGCTAGCCTTTGATACTGGTGTTTTGCCACCGATTACGGCACGTGCAGCATATTTTCCAGGTGTTTTCACCCAGACTGTTTTGTCACGACCTGGTGAAATGCGTGAGAGAAATTGTGTGTGGGGTAATTGCTATGGTACGTTTTTACCACATGCAATAATTATCCACTAGGTTTGTGGTGACTGGAACCGTGGTGTTCTTTGTGTATCTTCTGAAAGATACTGCCAGTTTTGCTCTAAGCATTCCTTGATCAAACTTCTTCCTCACCACTGTCAAATCTGCAAGCTTATTTTTTTTCGTTTGTCATTCTATAACCCTCCGATATATGTGTCAGAAGTGAAAGCTTACAAATGTACCAACACCTTGGACTTTCCATCTGATTCCACATCTGCAGAAAACTTCAGAGGAACAATCTCCACATGAGATCTGCACGGATTTGGGTGTTTTATCATTGAAATTATTTCAGTCATTATCTCTCAATCAAGCTTTTGAAGGAGGTAAAAACACAGACTCCTTCCTAGCCTGGCTATTCAAGAACAACTAGTGCATATCATTCACTGCCTGCAGCCATTCAAATGAAGTCTGTAAAAATTGGGTGTTTGGGTCCCAGCCATGACTCCAAGTTGTGCGAGGCGTGTGCCTTGATGCATACAAAGACAATCCAGTATTTCAAAGCCAAGCTGTACATTTACGGCAGGAAGTCACTTAAACCCCATTCCCTCTCGAAGTCAAGAACACAGACCTGTTCCGCTCTTGCGGTCGTTCCCGCAACAGGTCATCATTGTGGTCCAAGTTTTGTGGTAAGTCAAAATTCCAAAAGAAATACAAGAAGTCCAAGTGGGCCTCTTCCTCGCCTCGCCACTCTACATCTGAGAAGTCTCAAGGACATCAAGGTGCCTTCCATCTCGCTCCTGTTCCACTACTGAGGATCTGATTCTACTACTAAATTCCTGGGTCCATTGGTGATGCCACAACAGGTTGAGATATTTAAAGATTCCATGTTCTGCGTCATTGGCTCCCTGCTGGCTCCCTCTGGCGTGCCTTTAGGCTCTATGGATCCGCAGAAGCCTCCAGTCAGTTTACCGCTGATGGGTCTGCCCTTGGAACAGTCTGTCCCTCTTGAACTCGCTTCGGGTACAGCCGACTCTATGCCCAGCACCATGATCTATATTGGTTCCTGCAGCATCTAAAGGGGCTCCAGCGCCGGTGACTGACGTTGATATCATTGTTCTGTACGACTCTGAACCAAATCCTTCTCGACCTCCGCTAAAGCAGTGTTCTGATGTGCCTTAACCCAACATACTCCGATTCTGATATGATAATGCCTTTACCTAGGACACACCCTCCAGTGCTCCAACAACTGCTCAGATCAGATTTGGAATCAATCCGCTTTTGGTGATTATGGGGACTAATTCTAATGGTAAAATTTTTGTATCTGGACCTACAAGAGACCAATGGGCTAGACACCCCTAACATGATGCTAGGTCCTCCCTCCCTGTGGCCCTCCCACAGAAGAAGCAGCTTTATTTGCCATGTTCATCAGATGAGTGGCTGAAGTCTTAGATTTATAGTTGCGTTGCGGATGTGCTAGAACCTTGACAGACCTTATCTGAACCTTTACTGCTATCAACGAAGTCCTGACCGGCTTTAGGAAAGTAGGATCTGCTTTTATGGTTACCCCCACTTTTTGCCTGGTGCTAAGCTGTTTATGACTTGTCTGACAAGGATCCTGCTAATCAGGACCCCAGTCTCTCTGCTTTCTCCCCTAAATTGTTATGTTCAGTACTTGGGTACCTCCCAGATTGGATACTGGGGTACCCTTATCAGTCCCTAGTATATGATACTAAGGTACCCAGGGTGTAGGTACCCCAGAGGTCCCCAATGGGCTGAAGCATGTATTATGCCACCGATGGGAGACCATTCAAACTCTAACTAGAGGCCTGCCATTGCAGCCTGTGTAAGCTGGTGCTTGCACCACTTATGAAAGATATATGTTTCCTATATCTAGGGTCACTGCACTTAAAACCTATAAGTCACCCCTATAGCAGGCCTTTGCGATCCTGAAGGCAGGGTGCTTAGTTCTAAGTGTGAGGGTGCCCCTGCATGAGCAGGACAGCCCTACAGCCTACGGAGTCCATTCTCCCGGGTTGTAAGTGAAGCAGCCATATACCATATAGAGGGGCACCGCGTAATGACCATCTCCAAATCGGCTGCAACGAATCCTATCATGTTTGGTATCAAACATGTTGGAATCATACCCCCACACCATAAACGGTGTGGGAGGTATGATTCCAAGCACTGGAAGAACCCTCCGTTAGGCTCTCAGTGCTCCAGGTTACCAGCCTTCTAGACCCGGACATCACAACATGGCTGCTGCTGACCAAAGACACAATTCTGCCCTCCTGCTGCTGAGCCAAGCTCGAGCAGGGGAAGGCAGAACAATAGGTATCCTGTCCCAGGGAGGTGTGCCCACCTCCCAGACGTGATTTAGTGTATTGGGGCCGGGTGGGTGCGCTTGCCAGCGCCACTCAGTCTGCATGAGGGACACATTTGGTGTTCCTGTGCTTAGTCCAGTTCAAACCAGCTCTGGCAGCAGTTGGCTCTCGCTCTGGCGTGAAACTGGACAAAGGACACAGGAGTAACCTCCCCCCTGTCCAAACCCTCCCCTGGGAGGGTCCCCTGAATCATCCAAATCCTTTCCTTAGGGTACTTAAGGGCTTACCTGTTGGTGGGTCCCTAGATTCGTCGTGGGTCACGGTTCAGTTAAGACACCACTTCAACTTCTACCGTCAGGGCACTCTGGACTTCGCTGGACTTCGTTTGGGCTTGACTTCATCCCCCTTTCAGTCTGCTGCATCGTCTGTGCCTGTGCACCATACAGGAAGCTTCCAAGGCCTGTGGGCATCCAAGACACTTGAAGGAATCTCCCTTGAAATGAAGGAGTCACTTCCCTGCATCAGCAGGCACCGCAACTAAGCTGACCGGTCTGCTGATCCTGAGCTCCTACGGACTCCGAAAGGTTCAACAACACAGGTGGTGGTTCTCCACAGCTCTTGAGGCCTGCCATACCCTCTCACCAAGTTTGAGGCAAGTATCCCTCGTGGGAGCCGCAGGAACTGAACCCTTGTGCACCGCGTCGACTTGCTGTTGCAAAGGCTTGTTGGCTTCCTTCCAGCAAGATCATCGGGCTCCAAGTAGCACCAACCTCAAGCATCTCTAGTGACCGGAATCTTCATCCACACCGAATTGCTTGCCCCGTGGTCTGCATCTTTTGGTGAGCTGCTCGAGGCCCTCTTGCGACTCCAGTGCCTCCGGCCAGTGGGTCCTGCTGAGGCTCACCTTTGTTTCTTCTGGGCTCCCCTGATCGTTCGGCGCCTCCCTGACTCCCCTGCTTGTGGTGAGTCCCCTGGACCTTGCTGGTCCCGACATTGCACCTTCTTCGACATCCATGGCTTGTTTGTGCTTCCGACGGACACCGACCCCTCAGCACATGACATCCGACGTGGAATAGCTCGTGCACGGCTCCTGGTCTTCCTCAGCGTCGCCTGGTCCTCACAGCTGCAGAGTCAAGGTCACCATCAATTCTCCTGCAACACCCGACATCGGTGGGCATTCGTCTTCTAGGTCTCCGGGTCACTCCTGAGAGACATAGACTCTGTCCCCTCTGCTTGCAGGTACTTCTCATCCTGATTTCACCTTCGGATTCCACCGGACACTTTCTCCTTCTCCAGCAGCGGCACTTTCCTGAAGTCCTCCATTGGGTTAGACGGTGGTTTCCGACACCACTTCACCTCTATGCACCCGGCTTCCCTGGTGTAGGTAACGTGGGTACTAGGGTATCCACGGGTGGGGTGGCTCTCCAAGTTTCTGTCTTCGACATGGTTTTTTCAGGGTCCACTGGAAAGGGTCCTTAATTTTTAAATTGCAAGCGCGACTTACACATTGGTTTGTACGGAGAAGGCGGTCATGTTCCCACACTGCACACGATCTCCGTGGGGCTTCTAGTCTCTCACCTTGGGTGGTTCCTTGGGTCTCCAGCACTTCTACATCCTCTGGACATTGTCTTGACACGAGTCGTGGTTCTTATACCACTTTCTTAGTATATGGTTTGGTCCCCTCCTGGGGTCTACTGTGAATTCTGTGCTATTTACTTGATTTGTATGCAAAGTATTGTGTGGATTGTGTTTATCTCCAGGTAGGAGATATCTAAACGTGTTAGAGAGTATTATATAATAGATCCATATTTTTATAAATACCTTGTGTGGTTCTTTTTCGTTGAATCAATACTATAAGATTGTATTCTGGTAAAACAAGCTGCTTTACACTCCTTCTGGACTATGCCTGAAGGCTGCCCTCCACAGCTACCACTTAGAGAGCTTTCTAAGGTTGTCTAAGACCTCTTAAATCACCAGGGTTGTCTGGACTGGTGCAGGGTGCCCACTTACAATAGTGGACATCATATACCAGGCCAGCCTCTCACACCGACACCCTCATGGTCATTGGTGCTGAACCTTGATCCTGCCCACCTGTGAACAGACAGGTGACATGTCGTCACAGACCTGCTTCGGGTGACTCCGCCTTCTTGACACAGCACCCTACTTCAGATAGCCTAGTACTGCAGGTCTCCACTAGTACAGTTAACTCCTATCCTTTTTCTCCAACACCCCCTGAAAGAGAGTCAAAAAGAATCGAGGCATTTGGGAAGAGGATGTTCTCTTCAGCTAGCCTTGCCCTCAGCTCAGTCATCGCCAACTGTTTGCTGCAAAGTGCTCCCATGCATTATAGGACATGGTTGCTGAGATCTTGCCAGCAGTCCCCAAAGAAATTTGTGCCAAATTGGCACAGACCATTCAAGATGGCCAGGGTGGAGCCAAGTAGGTCCTACCGTCGGGCCTGGACATAACTGACTGTTTAAACAGAGCAGTCGGCACTAGCTTGGTGCTTCAACGCCACTCATGGTTGGGATCCACTGGCTTATTGGCCAAAGTTCAAGTTTCGCACATGGTCTGCCTTTTGACAGGTCTCCCCTTTTTGGCGAGATGGCTCTCTCTGCCCTCAAGAACTTCAAAGAGGGTAAAACCACTGCACGCTTCCTTGTTCTCTCGACACCTGCAAGAGAGTATCCACAACAATTTCAACCCTTTCAAGGGATTGCAAAGGCTTTCGCCTACAGGGAGCGTCAAGGCCCACCACCCCAATAACAGACACTCCAGCCCTTTTGGGGTCAGGGTAATGGATCCAGCAGACAACATGCTGGATCACAGGGACCGCAAACCTCCCAGTCCCCAGTCTCTCCAGCCTCAAAGGTACTTTAGTGTGCCATTAGCAGCACATGACCACTCCATGGTAGGCAGGATCAATTATTTTGTTGCTGCGGACTAGAGTAGCCTTCTACAGAAAGTTGTGTTTCTCGTTGAACAGTCCTTCATTCTTCTGACGTTCTTTGCCCCAGCTCACACCTCGAAAGAGGAGTGGAGATTCCATCGCTTGAACCCCAGAAGAGCACTCTGCTTTTAAATTGATCATACCACATACCTTGTAGGGATTCTGCACATATACAGAGCTGTGCACAGGATAATAGGACCTCGAAATATAGTGGTGAGCCAACCATAAACCTTAGCACCTAAAACCCCAACCCGACTAGCTGTAGCGTCTGATTAGCAACAATGCCACCAATGATTAGACAACCCAGAACACGGTATCTCTCTCAGGACTCGCAGTAGCAAGAACACCCTTTCATAACTCACTCATACCTGTCCACAACGCGCGTAAGAAGAGACACTGTATAGTTTAAAATGTTTATTTCAACTAACGTGCTCTAAGATACAGTACACGTGCCAGTACTATCAGCATAATGCATAATGATAAAATAAGCAGCATAGTTACAACTCCATAGAATACAAACGGGGAAAGCATTTCATAAAGCAGTGGATATAAGGCTAAATGACCTTACCACCCTCCCCGTGCTAGTAGCTAGTTTATTATAAAAATAGAAGACCTCTGGGCTTTGACTAGCGAACCCACATACCTCAATATCTAGATGCAGAGTTTACATCATCAGATACAAACAGCTCTTCTCTCTGGAAAGGTTGTTCTCCAAGTGTGTCTAACAGTGAAAAAACACAATATTAAAAGCACACCAATTTCTCCAAGGCAGCTGTAAATAGTGTTATGTCTAAGTGCGAGGGACTGGCCAAATCAGCAGGAACAAGGGACGTTGTTTATCGACCTTGTACATGGTGTGCAGACAGTAGCCCAAAAGGGAACAGGAGACAAGGTGAAAGATAGAAATGCAGACAGTGCTAAGATAGCCGGGAAGAAGCAGAGGCTCGAAAAACAACGGCACAAAGGAACGTGCGCAAAAAGGGCCTCATGGCAGCTAGGCCTAAGCCAACGTAGCAAGGCAGACCAGGAGGCCACAAACCACACTACACCCTCCCCTCGGCAGTCCAACGTTCAAGAAGACGACAGAGTCCAAATAAACTGAGCAGAACAGAATGAATGTTGTGAGACGCGGATAAAAAAATCAAAAACAAAAAAAATGGACACACATCCAGTGAGGCAGGTCACAGAAAGCGAAAACCCTCTCAATCCAAGAGAGTGTAAGTGCAAAAAAAGCCACACTTTCCAAGAGGACATCATTGGAATCATCGGAAAAAAGCGACGCCATCCAGTCAAGTAAATCAAAGCTGCAGTCATGGTCCTCGCAAGAGGGAGCAGCAAACAGCAATGCAGGACAACTTGCGTGATACTCAATATAACTCTGTTGGAGGAGATTCTGAGCAGCCGCCCAGATATCCCATTGTGCCAAAATCCCCAGTGCAGCCGCACGCGCCATGTAGCCTGCAGCGGAACAGTCCCGTTCATGGGCCTCTAGGGGACCCACCAACTGAACAAAATCCGGAACAGACAAAGACGTATTGGAGAGACAATAATCCATGGCCCACGAGAATGGACATCTGATGCAAGACATCACAGGTTGCACGCAAGTGAAATACGCGAAGCGAAAAGAAAGTGTATAAGACACACTCATTGTCGCCAACGGCAGGATGCCGAAGCCAGCGAGGAGGTGTTCACGGAGCATCTGGAGCCGACCTGGCTCGAGAAGGGCCCATGGAGGTGAAGCCATTGCGCAGGAAACAGACCAACAGCAGGACACCAGCCGCCAGGGCGAGGATCAGTGGAAAGCCACCAAAGACGCTGGGAAAGATGGAATGAATAAAAGCCGGTATTACACCAAAAATAGTTTGAAAAGAGGTCACAAGGCCAGAGCCCACAACTTTAAAAAAGTGCACTAGACCTTCAGTGTGGGACGCATTAAAAACACGGTGAATCAGTTCACTGAAATGTTGTGGGAGGTTAGTGTTCAAAAGGGCCTGTATTTCACTGTGGGTACTTGCCACCTGGAGAATGAACGTCTCCCGGGCAGATGTGAGTATAACCTCCTGGTTCAATAATAGCGCCTTTATTCTGCTCAATTTATTGAAATCCGCCTTCAGAGTAGGAATGGAAGGCCACACAGAACTATCTATGACGTCGTGCGGGGGAGGAAAAAGCACATTTTTGCAGCAGACAAACCTGTGGGAAACAGTAACAATATATGGTATGCTGGCCAGCAAGCCACAGCAATCTTGGTTATTCAAAAGCAAATAGCTACCATTAGCAAGCACAGTGAAAGTAGGAGAAATAGCAGGAGCTGGAATACCCTTTAACACACAAGCAAGATTCAGAGCCGAAACGTTACAAGCTCCGTGCAACTTAATGTGTTTGCAAATAAGGGAATGACCCACAGTTGAATCGCATGACTCCCCCGTGAGAAAAACCTCCCTCCCGTCTCTAAGGCATTTAAACATGAAAGGCAGGGACCAAAGTTCATGCAGGAAGGCACTGCCCAAAGGCTGGAAACGGCCTACAGGATAATGCTTCATGCGCGAACTAAATTCAAACAATGAAAAAGGCAAAGCGATAACCCCGTGTACTAGCCACACAGCAGAATCCAATTCCGCAATAGAGAATGGTAAGGGCTCTATCTTTTCAATATGTAACAGAGTGTATGTTGCATCCTTCATGGACATGAATTGCTGTTTCTCAGTCAAATTAAAAGGTGAAAATAAGGCAGAGGTGTTCAAAAATTGCCAAGGAACTTTACCCATTTTAAGTGTTTGCAAAGTCCATGCAAACTGCATTACTGAACGCAATTGATCCTGACCATGATACAACACAGAAACATCATCCTGTACAATATCAACAACAGAGGAAATAATATTCTCTAAGGTGCAAATGCGGGAAGACAGGGTATTAATACTATTGTCAACAACAGCAAGCACCTTTTCCAAATTTGCTTGATCGATTTCCCGCAGACGGGAAGCAGCTTCAATTTGCGAAAACTTCCAGAGTTCATTATAAGTTTCATAAATGAATCTCTTAGGTCGAGGACCACGAGGCCCCAGAACAAAATCGGACAGATCAATGTTGCCTGATAGGAGCGATAAATGTTGTTTAACAGAATCTAGGGAAGAGTGCTGCAACCACTGTTTACATAATTTACCAACAGAATATGTTGTAACAGTACGAGAGTCAGAAAACCGTGGATCTGGCTTGTCTTGTATGTAGCCAGTATCTGGGTTATGAAAACGCAGTTGGCAGGCATTTGATGCAATGGGCCAAGCCAACCAGGGTGACTGAACCAACGTAGAGACATTAAACGAATTGTTCAGAAACAAAACCTGCAATTCGGTAAGGGACATATTAAAGTATAAGCTTTTGTTGTGAGTGGAGGACAAGACAGGAAAGGATGGGGCATTCAATTGTTTAGACGTAGCCAGCCCCAACATGTCGTTTGATAGACGGTCTGATTTAAAAATAGAATTTGGGCTGGGATGAGGCAAGCACGGTGCAAAGCTTCTGTGCCCTGCACCTGCCATGCTTTTGTGCCCCAAATAGATTTTAAATCTATGGTGTCACGCCAGTATTCATACCCACCAACAGACAAGGCGCTTAAAAAGGAGCCTGAATATAGCAATTTTGTATGGGTTAACATTATTTTCTGTGTAGAGGAAGTGTTTAATTTAAAGAAATAGGACCCAGGGTTCGATCTATTAAAATCTGTAAAATAAGTAAACTTATTTCTAAGAGTCTGGGAGCCACCTGGCGAAGGGGTCGGACAATGTTCCCACTGGGTGTAATTAAAAAGACCCCGAAAGGTACTGGGTTTATGGAGAAAATAGTTGCCCCAAAGCTGCTAACAATATAAATCAGCATAATTTGCAGAATTCATGTACAGATCTTCAGCATGAAAAGCAGCATAATATTTCAAATCAGTAAATAATGCTTCAACTGCATGCACATCCCAATCATCAGAATGAATATTACTTTTTACGACATCACCCATTGAAACACGAAGGACATTCGGTACATTAATAATTTCGGTTGGACCATGAATTTGGAAGTTCACTGCATCCCAAACGATGCCATCAGCAACTGGAAACGCTGAAATGTTCACAAATGTGTAGTCTCGCTTCATGATGTGCGATGAAGAATGTGGAGCCAAAGTTCCAGCGACAGAGTTCACCGCAGAGCGTTCTGGCAAATAGTGTCCATTAATGAGCAGAAAAAACACTGTCACAAAGCCAATAGACATGAACAAAAAAATTAGGAAAAGTACCAACCAAATGTATGTCCATGGGGGGATCAAAAAATTGTCTCTGAACCAGGATACAAAAATACTGAATTTGGATGGGACAAGTGATGGAGTGGAATCCGAGTCAAAGGAATAACGTGTTGGGCTCAGTGGCGTTGTTGGTAAATGAGCCACGGACTCAGTTGCGGGGTAGATATACTCGGGCTCCTCATTGCAGGGGGAATCCGGGTAGTCGCGCAAGTTATCAGGCAAATCTACCATCTCGATAGCAACATCAGTGACCGTTCGTGCAGGAGGGCCACGAACATTCGTCCGGTAAATGACAGGACAAGAGACCGCTGGTGTAACACTATTCAGGATCGGCCAGATGTTGTAGCTTGACATTTTCCACCGAGATGTATCTGTTCTCCTTGCGACCAGGAAGCGGTGGTAAGATGACTGTACGAATTCCCTTCAAGCAAAGGCCTGGAACCGGTGCACGATAAGAGGGGCCGAATTCTTTTTTGTTCTCCACCTTCTCTCGAACCAGATCTCCAATCTTCGGAAGCCAGCCGGCAACCGGAATCTGCAGTGCAGCGTCTGTGGCTGAAGGTAAATGTGCAATCGCAAGTTTGTCTCTGGCTTCTTGTAAGTCCTGTAACATAGTAGAATGGTTATCTACATCAAAGATGGCGGATTGCGCCGCCATGTCTAGACCATCAAGGTCAGGCACAAACATTCTTATGCCAAAGAGCATTTCGTATGGGGTCCGCCCACCCAGAGGTCTTCTCGGGAGATTATTAAGTGCACGTTGTACCGTATACAAGTGGGCCAGCCAGTTCCTGCCAGTACCTAAGACTCTAGCTGTCAAGGATTGCTTTTAGTCACTGTTCATTCGTTCAACAATCGAATAGCCCTCAGGCCGATACGGTGACGAAAATTTCACCCGCACCCCCAGTGAACCCATTGCGTCCTTGTAAGCCTTAGAGGCAAACGCTGGACCTTGGTCAGAATGGAAGGTGCCACAGGCGAAAATTCCCACAAAGCGATACAAAAGGGGATGATGGACGGAACGCTTGAGCCAATCAAACACTCACCCCCAGTCAACTGATCTGGGTTTAATCCATCATCATTCTTTAGCTCACTCCACCACCCCAGTTCAGACATGGCCATATGCAAATCAGTCTGACCCTGTGCCTCATGGGAACAGTCCAGCCCAAACTGCCCAGCCATGTCTTCCCTGGACCGGAAACAAGCATCCTAGGACCGGTTTCTGGCATTCCAGCCGTCATCAGCCAGGCTTGCTTGAATCCAGTGGCAAAGTGAGCAAGGGACCCACGTCTGGGCATACCCCCGCCAACTTAGGGCGAACAAAGCGATGGCGGGGGTATGCCCAGACGTGGGTCCCTTGCTCACTTTGCCACTGGATTCAAGCAAGCCTGGCTGATGACGGCTGGAATGCCAGAAACCGGTCCTAGGATGCTTGTTTCGGTCCAGGGAAGACATGGCTGGGCAGTTTGGGCTGGACTGTTCCCATGAGCACAGGGTCAGACTGATTTGCATATGGCCATGTCTGAACTGGGGTGGTGGAGTGAGCTAAAGAATGATGATGGATTAAACCCAGATCAGTTTACTGGGGGTGAGTGTTTGATTGGCTCAAGCGTTCCGTCCATCATCCCCTTTTGTATCGCTTTGTTCGCCCTAAGTTGGCGGGGGTATGCCCAGACGTGGGTCCCTTGCTCACTTTGCCACTGGATTCAAGCAAGCCTGGCTGATGACGGCTGGAATGCCAGAAACCGGTCCTAGGATGCTTGTTTCCGGTCCAGGGAAGACATGGCTGGGCAGTTTGGGCTGGACTGTTCCCATGAGGCACAGGGTCAGACTGATTTGCATATGGCCATGTCTGAACTGGGGTGGTGGAGTGAGCTAAAGAATGATGATGGATTAAACCCAGATCAGTTGACTGGGGGTGAGTGTTTGATTGGCTCAAGCGTTCCGTCCATCATCCCCTTTTGTATCGCTTTGTTCGCCCTAAGTTGGCGGGGGTATGCCCAGACGTGGGTCCCTTGCTCACTTTGCCACTGGATTCAAGCAAGCCTGGCTGATGACGGCTGGAATGCCAGAAACCGGTCCTAGGATGCTTGTTTCCGGTCCAGGGAAGACATGGCTGGGCAGTTTGGGCTGGACTGTTCCCATGAGGCACAGGGTCAGACTGATTTGCATATGGCCATGTCTGAACTGGGGTGGTGGAGTGAGCTAAAGAATGATGATGGATTAAACCCAGATCAGTTGACTGGGGGTGAGTGTTTGATTGGCTCAAGCGTTCCGTCCATCATCCCCTTTTGTATCGCTTTGTTCGCCCTAAGTTGGCGGGGGTATGCCCAGACGTGGGTCCCTTGCTCACTTTGCCACTGGATTCAAGCAAGCCTGGCTGATGACGGCTGGAATGCCAGAAACCGGTCCTAGGATGCTTGTTTCCGGTCCAGGGAAGACATGGCTGGGCAGTTTGGGCTGGACTGTTCCCATGAGGCACAGGGTCAGACTGATTTGCATATGGCCATGTCTGAACTGGGGTGGTGGAGTGAGCTAAAGAATGATGATGGATTAAACCCAGATCAGTTGACTGGGGGTGAGTGTTTGATTGGCTCAAGCGTTCCGTCCATCATCCCCTTTTGTATCGGGCTGGACTGTTCCCATGAGGCACAGGGTCAGACTGATTTGCATATGGCCATGTCTGAACTGGGGTGGTGGAGTGAGCTAAAGAATGATGATGGATTAAACCCAGATCAGTTGACTGGGGGTGAGTGTTTGATTGGCTCAAACGTTCCGTCCATCATCCCCTTTTGTATCGCTTTGTTCGCCCTAAGTTGGCGGGGGTATGCCCAGACGTGGGTCCCTTGCTCACTTTGCCACTGGATTCAAGCAAGCCTGGCTGATGACGGCTGGAATGCCAGAAACCGGTCCTAGGATGCTTGTTTCCGGTCCAGGGAAGACATGGCTTGGCAGTTCGGGCTGGACTGTTCCCATGAGGCACAGGGTCAGACTGATTTGCATATGGCCATGTCTGAACTGGGGTGGTGGAGTGAGCTAAAGAATGATGATGGATTAAACCCAGATCAGTTGACTGGGGGTGAGTGTTTGATTGGCTCAAACGTTCCGTCCATCATCCCCTTTTGTATCGCTTTGTTCGCCCTAAGTTGGCGGGGGTATGCCCAGACGTGGGTCCCTTGCTCACTTTGCCACTGGATTCAAGCAAGCCTGGCTGATGACGGCTGGAATGCCAGAAACCGGTCCTAGGATGCTTGTTTCCGGTCCAGGGAAGACATGGCTTGGCAGTTCGGGCTGGACTGTTCCCATGAGGCACAGGGTCAGACTGATTTGCATATGGCCATGTCTGAACTGGGGTGGTGGAGTGAGCTAAAGAATGATGATGGATTAAACCCAGATCAGTTGACTGGGGGTGAGTGTTTGATTGGCTCAAGCGTTCCGTCCATCATCCCCTTTTGTATCGCTTTGTTCGCCCTAAGTTGGCGGGGGTATGCCCAGACGTGGGTCCCTTGCTCACTTTGCCACTGGATTCAAGCAAGCCTGGCTGATGACGGCTGGAATGCCAGAAACCGGTCCTAGGATGCTTGTTTCCGGTCCAGGGAAGACATGGCTTGGCAGTTCGGGCTGGACTGTTCCCATGAGGCACAGGGTCAGACTGATTTGCATATGGCCATGTCTGAACTGGGGTGGTGGAGTGAGCTAAAGAATGATGATGGATTAAACCCAGATCAGTTGACTGGGGGTGAGTGTTTGATTGGCTCAAACGTTCCGTCCATCATCCCCTTTTGTATCGCTTTGTTCGCCCTAAGTTGGCGGGGGTATGCCCAGACGTGGGTCCCTTGCTCACTTTGCCACTGGATTCAAGCAAGCCTGGCTGATGACGGCTGGAATGCCAGAGACCGGTCCTAGGATGCTTGTTTCCGGTCCAGGGAAGACATGGCTTGGCAGTTCGGGCTGGACTGTTCCCATGAGGCACAGGGTCAGACTGATTTGCATATGGCCATGTCTGAACTGGGGTGGTGGAGTGAGCTAAAGAATGATGATGGATTAAACCCAGATCAGTTGACTGGGGGTGAGTGTTTGATTGGCTCAAACGTTCCGTCCATCATCCCCTTTTGTATCGCTTTGTTTGCCCTAAGTTGGCGGGGGTATGCCCAGACGTGGGTCCCTTGCTCACTTTGCCACTGGATTCAAGCAAGCCTGGCTGATGACGGCTGGAATGCCAGAAACCGGTCCTAGGATGCTTGTTTCCGGTCCAGGGAAGACATGGCTTGGCAGTTCGGGCTGGACTGTTCCCATGAGGCACAGGGTCAGACTGATTTGCATATGGCCATGTCTGAACTGGGGTGGTGGAGTGAGCTAAAGAATGATGATGGATTAAACCCAGATCAGTTGACTGGGGGTGAGTGTTTGATTGGCTCAAACGTTCCGTCCATCATCCCCTTTTGTATCGCTTTGTTCGCCCTAAGTTGGCGGGGGTATGCCCAGACGTGGGTCCCTTGCTCACTTTGCCACTGGATTCAAGCAAGCCTGGCTGATGACGGCTGGAATGCCAGAAACCGGTCCTAGGATGCTTGTTTCCGGTCCAGGGAAGACATGGCTTGGCAGTTCGGGCTGGACTGTTCCCATGAGGCACAGGGTCAGACTGATTTGCATATGGCCATGTCTGAACTGGGGTGGTGGAGTGAGCTAAAGAATGATGATGGATTAAACCCAGATCAGTTGACTGGGGGTGAGTGTTTGATTGGCTCAAACGTTCCGTCCATCATCCCCTTTTGTATCGCTTTGTTCGCCCTAAGTTGGCGGGGGTATGCCCAGACGTGGGTCCCTTGCTCACTTTGCCACTGGATTCAAGCAAGCCTGGCTGATGACGGCTGGAATGCCAGAAACCGGTCCTAGGATGCTTGTTTCCGGTCCAGGGAAGACATGGCTTGGCAGTTCGGGCTGGACTGTTCCCATGAGGCACAGGGTCAGACTGATTTGCATATGGCCATGTCTGAACTGGGGTGGTGGAGTGAGCTAAAGAATGATGATGGATTAAACCCAGATCAGTTGACTGGGGGTGAGTGTTTGATTGGCTCAAACGTTCCGTCCATCATCCCCTTTTGTATCGCTTTGTTCGCCCTAAGTTGGCGGGGGTATGCCCAGACGTGGGTCCCTTGCTCACTTTGCCACTGGATTCAAGCAAGCCTGGCTGATGACGGCTGGAATGCCAGAAACCGGTCCTAGGATGCTTGTTTCCGGTCCAGGGAAGACATGGCTTGGCAGTTCGGGCTGGACTGTTCCCATGAGGCACAGGGTCAGACTGATTTGCATATGGCCATGTCTGAACTGGGGTGGTGGAGTGAGCTAAAGAATGATGATGGATTAAACCCAGATCAATTGACTGGGGGTGAGTGTTTGATTGGCTCAAACGTTCCGTCCATCATCCCCTTTTGTATCGCTTTGTTCGCCCTAAGTTGGCGGGGGTATGCCCAGACGTGGGTCCCTTGCTCACTTTGCCACTGGATTCAAGCAAGCCTGGCTGATGACGGCTGGAATGCCAGAAACCGGTCCTAGGATGCTTGTTTCCGGTCCAGGGAAGACATGGCTTGGCAGTTCGGGCTGGACTGTTCCCATGAGGCACAGGGTCAGACTGATTTGCATATGGCCATGTCTGAACTGGGGTGGTGGAGTGAGCTAAAGAATGATGATGGATTAAACCCAGATCAGTTGACTGGGGGTGAGTGTTTGATTGGCTCAAACGTTCCGTCCATCATCCCCTTTTGTATCGCTTTGTTCGCCCTAAGTTGGCGGGGGTATGCCCAGACGTGGGTCCCTTGCTCACTTTGCCACTGGATTCAAGCAAGCCTGGCTGATGACGGCTGGAATGCCAGAAACCGGTCCTAGGATGCTTGTTTCCGGTCCAGGGAAGACATGGCTTGGCAGTTCGGGCTGGACTGTTCCCATGAGGCACAGGGTCAGACTGATTTGCATATGGCCATGTCTGAACTGGGGTGGTGGAGTGAGCTAAAGAATGATGATGGATTAAACCCAGATCAGTTGACTGGGGGTGAGTGTTTGATTGGCTCAAACGTTCCGTCCATCATCCCCTTTTGTATCGCTTTGTTCGCCCTAAGTTGGCGGGGGTATGCCCAGACGTGGGTCCCTTGCTCACTTTGCCACTGGATTCAAGCAAGCCTGGCTGATGACGGCTGGAATGCCAGAAACCGGTCCTAGGATGCTTGTTTCCGGTCCAGGGAAGACATGGCTTGGCAGTTCGGGCTGGACTGTTCCCATGAGGCACAGGGTCAGACTGATTTGCATATGGCCATGTCTGAACTGGGGTGGTGGAGTGAGCTAAAGAATGATGATGGATTAAACCCAGATCAGTTGACTGGGGGTGAGTGTTTGATTGGCTCAAACGTTCCGTCCATCATCCCCTTTTGTATCGCTTTGTTCGCCCTAAGTTGGCGGGGGTATGCCCAGACATGGGTCCCTTGCTCACTTTGCCACTGGATTCAAGCAAGCCTGGCTGATGACGGCTGGAATGCCAGAAACCGGTCCTAGGATGCTTGTTTCCGGTCCAGGGAAGACATGGCTTGGCAGTTCGGGCTGGACTGTTCCCATGAGGCACAGGGTCAGACTGATTTGCATATGGCCATGTCTGAACTGGGGTGGTGGAGTGAGCTAAAGAATGATGATGGATTAAACCCAGATCAGTTGACTGGGGGTGAGTGTTTGATTGGCTCAAACGTTCCGTCCATCATCCCCTTTTGTATCGCTTTGTTCGCCCTAAGTTGGCGGGGGTATGCCCAGACGTGGGTCCCTTGCTCACTTTGCCACTGGATTCAAGCAAGCCTGGCTGATGACGGCTGGAATGCCAGAAACCGGTCCTAGGATGCTTGTTTCCGGTCCAGGGAAGACATGGCTTGGCAGTTCGGGCTGGACTGTTCCCATGAGGCACAGGGTCAGACTGATTTGCATATGGCCATGTCTGAACTGGGGTGGTGGAGTGAGCTAAAGAATGATGATGGATTAAACCCAGATCAGTTGACTGGGGGTGAGTGTTTGATTGGCTCAAACGTTCCGTCCATCATCCCCTTTTGTATCGCTTTGAAAATTCCCACAAAGACACGCAAATCCCTTATGACATTTCGAGCGTCAGCACTCCGTTGTGGCCAGACCCAGATGAAACATGTGCACGAATCCACTGCAACTAAGATATATTTATATGCAGTGTCTGAAGAAAAGGGACCGCAGTGATCCAGGTAAACACTCCCAAAAGGTCTGTTAGAAATGCAGAGCGGTGTCTGTGGTGGCCGTGTAACCGTGGAAGGCTTAATCTGCTGACAAACGTCACAAGAAAGCACATATGTACGGGTTTGTTTATATAAACCACGCCACCAGTAACGCTGCTGCAAGATGGAAACTGTCGCAGACACCCCAGCATGAGCCGAAGCCATGCCTTCGTGTGCTGCAGTAATCAAGGAAAGCCTGCGGTCCGCGTTGGGAATCAGCCGATCACCAACGTCTGGAATTCTTACATAAGGAGCCTGTTCGGGACCTAATTGATAACAGTATTTGGAAGGGAATCCCCGTGGGTAATTAGCACCTTCCTTTGTTGCAGCAATAGCTGCTAGAATATCGGAATCGATTTTAGACATGGATCTGGTAACTGCTGCGACTGAGCACGTGGCTACTGCTGACTTGGCAGCTTCATCTGCCAAGCCGTTACCGACAGCGTGTGCGCCCACACGCTGGTGGCCAAGGGTGTGTACCACCTGTGTGAGAGGCAAACGTTGTTGTAAATCTGCCACTCGAACCCAAAGCATTTTATGCTTAATTGTGCTGCCTTTTGCGTCTCTATAGTCATTTTGTGACCAAAAGAAGATATTGTCATTGTAAGACTGAACACAGTAGTAGGAATCTCATACAATAAGAGTGGTCACATCCGGATTAGCGAACTCCAGTGCTAGCACCAATGCGCGCAGCTCGGCCAATTGTACAGTACTGTCTCCCAGTGCTTGAGTATGCACCACAGTTGATTTAAATTTTCCGTTCACAAAGGAACCTGCAACAATAGCACATGCGGCTGAATAAGCATGCTTGGAACCCGTGGCCGGTTGTGCCGAGCCATCGGTATAAATAATACTTTCGTATTCCTCAAGCGGTAGCAACGACAGAGGAGGAGGATGAACGTATTCATACTGTAAAAACTCCTGAGTCTGAAGAGAAGAATCAAAGATAAAAGTGACATCTGGAGACGTCAAAGATGTTGCCCATTGAATCCAACGGGGGTGCAAAGCTTTAGAGTTCGGAACACTTGCTTTCGTCACTGCCTCTAGGGCAGGATAGGGTGTTACCACCAAAATGCGTTTTTCCTGTGCCAGTGCGCGTTCCTTCAGAATCGCCATTTGCACTGCAGTTAGAACTTTCTCCACAGAGGAAAAGCGCTTTTTAGTAAAAACTGGTTTCTCATCTTTCTCAGACTGAGTTTTTGGTTGTTGTTGCGATTGTGTTTGCGTTTTAGCAAAAGGCTTAACTCCCAGGCTATTGCGACCAATGGTTTTGTAAGCCTGAGCAATAATTTTCGGTAATTCGCAAGGCCTGTCCAATTCTGGGACCAAAGCCAAAGCATTAGCTACTTGAAAGTTCACTGCATCGGCCTTGACATTCGCAAGGATCAACTCAGCTACTACGTCGAACACTCCCACCAGTCTCATCCCTAATTCCACAGCCGCTTCAGGGCCATGTTCATCCTGTACTCGTTAAATCACAGAGGGAAGAACTGTCATGGAAGGAGTGCCGAAACACTTCGCATATACTGCTGCGAATACCCTACCCCAGTTGTTGCATGCTGCCAACTCGGGTACAAAGTCTTTTGGCAAACTAATCGTCAAAATCCTATGTTTTTCCACAGGAGATGTATTTGGAAAAACTGCCTCCAGCTGGTCAAATTTTTCTGCAAGCCAATAAGGAAAATCATCCTTATTCTGTGGGCGCTTGCCCATCACCGAATTCACCATGACAAGACTTATTGTTACACTGCCTGCACCAGCTGGATGGGCCGCAACTCCAGGCGGGGCTCCCTGGATGTTGCCTGTAACATATTGTACTAAAGCTCTATGTACTCGTATCAAAGACGAATGCATATGTCGCAGTTCAGCGACTGTCACCGTCATATAACGCGGATGTGGTGTATACCCGGCCAAGACTGGCCAAGTGGCCCCATCAATTGATAATGGGCCTAAACGAACCGCGGTAACCGGTTGGGGGAGGGCGCCATCAAACCAAACACGGTGTTGCCAAGCCGTGAGCGGTACTTCAAGATTCATATACGGTCTATAGTGATTAGGAACATCGGTGGCTTCATATTCATGGAACAAATTATCAGTCCCATCCACCGCCGGAAAGGTGACCCAAGAGTAAAACACCTCAAAGTGGTAAACTGGATCTGCTTGTACCACAAAGATCAAGTCGACACCCGCGTCAGGCACTCCATACACTGTTAAGTGAGCCCGGAGCGCTGCGCGGCTATGTGCCACAATTTGCGTAGCCATTTCAGGCTAAAAGTGCACGACAACCTAATTTGTGGCAGCACAATAGAGGGTATTGTTTAAGAAACCTTTTAACAACTTCAAGCTTGAAAGAACCTATAAAAACGTCAATATAGGAGGTATCACCGACACACACGCTTCCGGAAGCGCCTGTGAAGGGAGTTGTGGACAAGCAGAAATATTACTCAAGCGTCTCGCAGATAAGCGGCCCCACGTTGGTCGCCATGTTGTAGGGATTCTGCACATATACAGAGCTATGCACAGGATAATAGGACCTCGGAATATAGTGGTGAGCCAACCATAAAACTTAGCACCTAAAACCCCAACCCGACTAGCTGTAGCGTCTCATTAGCAACAATGCCACCAATGATTAGACAACCCAGAACACGGTATCTCTCTCTCTCTCAGGACTCGCAGTAGCAAGAACACCCTTTCATAACTCACTCATACCTGTCCACAACGCGCGTAAGAAGAGACACTGTATAGTTTAAAATGTTTATTTCAACTAACGTGCTCTAAGATACAGTACACGTGCCAGTACTATCCGCATAATGCATAATGATAAAACAAGCAGCATAGTTACAACTCCATAGAATACAAACGGGGAAAGCATTTCATAAAGCAGTGGATATAAGGCTAAATGACCTTACCACCCTCCCCGTGCTAGTAGCTAGTTTATTATAAAAATAGAAGACCTCTGGGCTTTGACTAGCGAACCCCCATACCTCAATATCTAGATGCAGAGTTTACATCATCAGATACAAACAGCTCTTCTCTCTGGAAAGGTTGTTCTCCAAGTGTGTCTAACAGTGAAAAAACACAATATTAAAAGCACACAAATTTCTCCAAGGCAGCTGTAAATAGAGTGTTATGTCTAAGTGCAAGGGACTGGCCAAATCAGCAGGAACAAGGGACGTTGTTTATCGACCTTGTACATGGTGTGCAGACAGTAGCCCAAAAGGGAACAGGAGACAAGGTGAAAGATAGAAATGCAGACAGTGCCTAGATAGCCGGGCAGAAGCAGAGGCTTGAAAAACAACGGCACAAAGGAACATGCGCAAAAAGGGCCTCATGGCAGCTAGGCCTAAGCCAACGTAGCAAAGCAGACCAGGAGGCCACAAACCACACGACACCTTCAGTGTAAAATCGACTCTTTGTGGAGTTCTCTGGGGCAAACAAAGGCAAGGCAGTGCATAAGAGAACCTTATCCAGGTGAATAGTCCTCTGCAACAAGATCTGCTACGTGTTGGCCAAGAAGCAGCCTCCTGAAGGATTGAGGTCCACTCCACCACGGCCAAGGCTGCTACCACTGCTCTGGCTGGATATTTGGCAGACTGCAACATTGGAATCAGTGCACATGTTCATGAAAGATTATTGCATTGACAGCCAAGTCTGAAGGAAAGGGCATTTGGGCCCTTTTGTCAGCAGACCTTTTGTTCTGAACCATTCCACAGACCCACCACCGGGGACATAATGGTTTGGAATCTATTCTAAGGATGAGGAACCTCCAGTTAGAAATATCTATCAGAACAACAAGTTACTTTGCTATGATAATGCTCTTTCTCATTGATACTCTATCTAAGCACAGATTCTTTCCCACCCTCTCACCTCCCTGTTCTGTGGAATGGTCTCTTTTCAATCTAAAATGGTACGAAATTAGAGATTTGCATACTGGCATGCACAACTGTTTTTTGCCTATATGCAGCTTCTGCTGTCACTTCGATGACAGAATAGATTTGATTCGGAGCCTCATGACGCCACCCATTACTTCAAAGGGCTATGCTGAGAAGCTGGAGACATTCTAAATGTAAAGAATATATGGTTTTCATTATTCACCAGAAGGTAAATAGCATGTTAATTTGGAACAATAATCCCTCAAGGGGAGCCTTAGAAATTCTTTCCTTATCTAAGGAAAGGGGTGGGCTTGCTCTGCCAAACATCAGAGTATATTATATGGCTGCTTTTGTTAATTATTGCAGTAGATGGTCCCTATCCCATGAGGGCTGTGAGTTTGACAATGTTCCATATAATGTGTCTGCTGAAGTATTCCCAGATATACCATGCCCCCTGAGAGCTCCCAAATATCCAAAACGAATTAGTTATGACTCGCTTCACAGCCCAATTCCTGAAACATTTTGAAATTTCATCTATCAACCGCTATAGAAGACTGATAGACACCTTGCCCATTTTCCATTCTCTCACTCTAAATGACATTACAAGATGGGGAAACAAGTTTCTAATTTTTAGGTGATTCACTTGTGGAAGCAAGTAGAGTGCTTTTCAGAGCAAGGTGCTTTTTAGAGCAAGGAAACACAATAACTGGTACTGGACAGCATTAGCAAAGTAGACAAATATGTTTGGTACAATGATATTACAAAAACTAGATAAATTGGCAGATATTCAGCAGTTACCATACAAGCCCAGAAGCATAGGAATTGGATTCTGATATGAGCTGAGAAAATTTAAATCGATTTAATTTTTGCTCTTTAAGGGGGGCAGAATTTAGGTTGATGCACTATTTTTTAGCAAATGGATGTTATATTTAACTCCTGGATTTTTGCATAAAATTAGAGCCAGCTTGTCCCAGATGTAAGAACCAATTCAAGGGAGATTTGATGCATAAGATATGGTCATGTCCATAGTTGGATTTTAAGAAAATATCAAAATTATTGGGAAAAAAAGTGAGTCCTGAACCCTGCTGGTCAATTATGAGCTGTCTGCTTAATTTGGCGGCACTCTCAACAGAACACTTTAACCTCAGTGGCTAGAACGTTGGCAAGATCAAAAATAACCGGCAATTGTAAGTCAGTACGCCACCTCCGCATGCAAAATGGGTAAAGCAGATGCCCGAAGTGGAAGGGTTAGAATAGATCTATGCTGAGCAGGGCTGGACTGGCTACCGGGCTTTCCTTAATAAACAATGCAAAACAAATGTTTTAAAAAGTAGGCTTTAAAGCTATTTGTTTTGCATTGTTTATTTAGAAGCGCCTGCAGTTCCCCAGCAACAAAATCGGCCCCTCCGCAGTGAACCTGGGCCCCACTCTGCCTCCCCAGCAAAAAACGCCCGGTAGCCAGTCCGGCCCTGATGCTGAGCATATGGGTGCAATGAAGAAATTTAAGGGAAGCTGGAAGTTTTGGGACGGGAATTCAGAGGACAGACCATTATCCATATACTATATCTCATATTTGTTACCATTACTATTAAGCAGTTTTTACACTAGACTGTATGAATCAGTGCAGGAATTGGTAAAAATTAATTTCAATGCATTTATTAAGGTTAATTATGTGATAACTATATAATCATATATATATTATCATCATCCATGGAAGAAAAATAAAATAAAAAAAAGAATGCTAGGACTGTGCAATTGGTGAAAGTATGCAAGTCACTGGCTATGAGCATATCCAATATTGGGCATAATACTTCATCATGTTGCCTGAATCTACAGTGCTTATCCGGTGCCTGGTATATTGTGTCAGGTGGTTAAAAAAAAAAAAAAAAGATTTTTCCTAAGTGTGGACGACTTGGTGATTTTATAAAGCATGTACATAGATACTTGACATTTAGTAGGAAACTCTGGCAACGGAAAGCATCCGATACACACTTGCTCAGCAGTGTTCCCCTTTTCCTTAAGGACTTCTCGTAGCATATTCTGCCATCTTATTTATTTTTTCACTTCTGTTGATCTGATTTGATGCCTCAAAGAATGCAGCTACTTAAAAGTTAGCCACTGGTGGTAGAGATGCCACCCAAGAAGTGATCTGTAGATATTTTAGTCAGTGGCAGTGGAGAGCAGCTCTGTGTCCTAACTTGAATTCATCTGATAGATCACCATAAGGGTGTATGCCAGATGTCTATAGAGGAAGAGAAAGAAATTCTTTTTTAAAAATCAGGGGTCACTTGGTAGTGTCACACTGCTTGTAGTTTCCCTAATAAGTAATCCATATGTAACTGCATGCTATATTTTCACAGCAATCATTGTCACCTCTAGTTACACCAACTTGAAATATTTGGGAGTGGAAAATGTATATAAAAAGCCACTCTTAAATACGAAAATAACATTGTCTCAAAAGTTAATGATAATTATTTGCTCGAGGCATGTGAGCTGTAGATCACATGCTTTGCATAAGTCTGCCATCTAGTGTTGGTTCCGGATGTTTGCACTTTGTTTCTGTTCGAAGAAGTCTTTGCCAGTCACGAGGTAGGTGACTCCTCCTTTCAGTGATAGTGCGCATGGGCATCGACTCCATTGTTAGATTGTTTTTTTCCGCCATCGGGTTCAGACGTGAATTGATGCGCTCTGGTTCGACACCGTTCTCGAGTTCCCCTCGGTGCGCAATCCACTACCCTGGACGGTATTGTTTCTCGATCGCGTAGTCCTGCCTTCGCGTATCGTATCCATTTCTAAAACCTCAATCGGAAAGTCTCGACACCAGCATCCTACTTAGACGTCACGCATGGCTAAGGGTATCAGGATTTAAACCAGAGGTTCAAGCATCCATTTTAAATTTACCAGTTAACAAGGAACATTTATTTGGCCCTGCAGTGGACACTTCATTAGAAAAAATGAAGAAAGACACTGAGGTAGCCAAATCAATGGGAGCACTACAGACTCCATCCAACCGTGGTTCCTTTTGCTGCTCCTTTTACAGGGGAGGCTCAAAAACCATGCCTACTGACAGGTCCTCTACCTCATATAGAGGCAATAGTCAATCACCCTCTACCAGAGGTTATTTTTGAGGTGGAGTTCGGGGAAACAATGGCAAAGGAAGAGGAAAAGGTAATAAACCCCGTACTTCCCCAGCCACAAATAAACAGTGACTTGTCTCCCCTTCCCCCCGATCATTCAACACCTGTCGGGGGACGTCTCACTCAATTTCTCCCAGTCTGGAATACCTTCACATCAGACCAATGGGTTTTACAAATTATCCAATCTGGTTATTGCCTGGAGCTTACCAACAACCCTCCAAACATTCCACCACGAAAACACAAACTATCTCCAGAACATATACACCTACACAAACAAGAGGTCCAATCTCTTCTGGAAAAGGGAGCTATAGAGCCCGTCCCATTACAATATCAAGGGACGGGTGTATACTCTCTTTACTTTCTAATTCCCAAAAAGGATGGTTCTCTCAGACCTATATTAGACCTCAGAGAATTAAACCTATACATTCATTCAGATCACTTCCATATGGTCACTCTCCAACAGGTGCTTCCTCTGTTACAACAAGGCAACTTTATGTCCACTCTGGACTTAAAGGACGCGTACTTCCATATTCCAATACATCCCGCTCATCGCAAATACCTCAGGTTTGTGGTAGTGGGACAACATTACCAATTCAAAGTGCTCCCATTCGAAGTCACCACTGCTCCCAGAGTATTCACCAAATGCCTGGCAGTAGTCGCTACACATTTGCACACGTCGTGTAGATCGGTGGGGGCCACTCTAGATACACAAAAAGCTCTAGCCTGTCCCAATCCAGCCAGAATCCACAATATTCAGGTTCTCGTTTCCAAATTTCAACCCAACCACTCATTACCAGCTCGGGTATTCATGCAACTACTAGGAATGATGGCATCTTGCATCATGATAGTTCCGTATGCAAGACTTCAAATGCGTCCACTTCAGGAATGTTTAGCACGTCAGTGGAATCAGTCTCCGGGTCGTTTGACAGATCTAGTGTTGGTGGACAGCCGCACTCATCGTTCTCTGCAGTGGTGTAATCCACAGAACCTTTCCAAAGGGCGGCCTTTCATCGACCCAGTTCCACAGACAGTGCTAACAACAGACCCATCACTCAATGGTTGGGGAGCTCATCTCCAAACTCACACCATTCAGGGATTGTGGAGTCAAAAGGAAAAGCAACTCCACATAAATCATCTAGAGCTGCTAGCAGTCTTTCTAGCGCTCAAAGCCTTCCAAACTCACCTTGTAGGCAAAGCTGTCCTAATACACACAGACAACATGACAGCCATGTATTACATACAGAAACGGGGGGGGACACACTCTCTCCAACTGTCACACCTTGCACAAGCCATTTGGAGATGGGCCTTTGATCAAAAAATGTACCTCCTAGCGGAACACCTCCCAGGAGTAAACAATCAGATTGCGGATCTGCTCAGCAGACAGAGACAACAGATCCACGAGAGAGAACTTCACCCTCAAGTTCTCCTCCCGTTCTTTCAGATGTGGGGCTTCCCAGACATAGATCTGTTCGCCACACACCAAAACGCAAAATGCCCAAACTTCGCTTCCAGGTATCCACACCCATTATCCAAAGGCAATGCTCTATGGATGAACTGGTCAGGGATATTTGCCTACGCTTTTCCGCCTCTCCCACTAGTGGTTCAGAACCTCAGGTAAACATCCCTCACACTAACCGTGGTAGCTCCTACTTGGGCCCGTCAGCCCTGGCTCACTACCCTGTTGGAACTCTCAGTGGTTCCTCATCAAAAACTACATCTCACATCCAGTCTCCTCACGCAGAGCCATGGAGAGATGACATCCAGAACCCAAACCTTTCAACCTTGCGACCTGGCACCTGAAGTCATAGAGTTTGGTTATCTGAATCTTCCACCAGACTATATGAATATCATTCAAGAGGCCAGAAGACCTACTACAAGAGCTTGCTATGCAGAAAAATGGAAACGGTTTGTTATTTATTGTAATAACAACCATATCAACCCGCTTGATGCTTCCGTTCAAAATATAATTAGCTATTTACTACATTTACAACGCTCAAATTTAGCGTACACATCTATACGCTTACATCTCGCTGCAATAGCCGCTTATCTTCAAAATAGACAACATCTGTCCCTTTTCAGAGTGCCTGTTATTAAAGCTTTCAAGGAAGGACTTAAAAGAGTTATTCCTCTCACACTTCCACCTGCCCCAGTGTGGAATCTTAATATTGTTCTTACCAGACTAATGGGTCCACCCTTCGAGCCATTGCATAAATGTGAACTGCAATTTCTCACTTGGAAAGTTGCTTTCCTCGTTGCTAACACATCACTGAGGAGAGTGGGTGAGCTTCAGGCATTAACCATAGAAGAACCATTTTTACAAGTACACCAAAACAAAGTAGTTCTTCGCCGTAACCCTAAATTTCTACCTAAAGTTGTTTCTGCCTTCCACATCAACCAATCTGTTGAGTTGCCTGTGTTCTTTCCTCAACCAGATTCTGTGGCAGAACGTGCTCTACACACCTTGGATGTTAAAAGAGCATTACTCTATTACATAGAAAGGACAAAACCTTTTCGTAAAACAAAACAACTCTTTGTCGCTTTTGCTCCACCACACAAAGGCAATCCCATTTCTAAATCAGGTATTGCACGATGGATAGTTAAATGCTTTCAAACTTGCTATGCAAAAGCAAAAATAATTTTACCAATTCCCCCTAGGGCGCATTCCACCCGCAAACTAGGGGCTTCTATGGCTTTCTTAGGAAACATTCCCATAGCTGACATCTGTAAAGCTGCAACATGGTCTACACCACACACATTTCCAAAACACTATTGTGTAGATGTGTTAGCTAGACAACAAGCTAATGTAGGCCAAGCAGTTCTACGTACACTATTTCAAATGACTGCAACAGCTACAGGTTAGCCACCGCTTTGGGAGATTACTGCTGTATAGTCTATGCAAAGCATGTGATCTACAGCTTACATGCCTCGAACGGAAAATGCTGCTTACCCAGTATGTATCTGTTCTTGGCATGTAGAGCTGTAGATTAACATGCACCCTCCCACCTCCCCGGGTACCTGTACCTGTTCCATTACTATCTTACTTAGATACATATACATGGACATCTCTATTCTACTCTTACAAACTCCATTCTCACCCTCTGCGGGAAAACAATCTAACAATGGAGTCGATGCCCATGCGCACTCTCACCGAAAGGAGGAGTCACCTACCTCGTGACTGTAAAAGACTTCTTCGAACAAAAACAAAGTGCAAACATCCAGATCCAACACTAGATGGCAGACTTATGCAAAGCATGTGAATCTACAGCTCTACATGCAAAGAACAGATGCATACTGAGTAAGTAGCATTTTCCTTTTGGGTCATACTCCAGACAAGAAGTCTAAAATCAGGAAGTTTGTGATCATAGCTATGCATTTATTATTACAGTCTTCCTGTATAAAATTCAATATATTTAAAAGTGAATTTTTTTATCCAGCATGTTTTTTCCTATTTAATTTGTCTTCTTCAGTGCTTCAAAAATATATAATTTTATAAATAATTAAGAAAAATCCAACTTTTGTATCACTAACTTTCTATTGTAATTCCTTTGGAATGGACAACTTGACATGTTAAATAAGAAAGTCGTTAAACAATATAGAGTAATTTTAAAAGCAAGGCAATTGAAATGGATGACAAACATGTTCTAATATAAGACTTCTAAACATTCAACATTATTTTGTTTCATTACACTATATCCTTGTTATTAAAACAATTGTTTTTAATACCTATATAATAGCAAGTGATCCCATTTGGTACAATTTATACAATTCTTATAATATATCTATTGAAGCTTCCTTTACAAACTGTTTTTATTTTGGTGCTTCTACGCAGTTTACTGAATTTCTTTTCATTATCCTAATCATAGTAACTAAAACTATAGCACAAGTGACTGAGAAAATTCCAATATACCATTATCCCATTTCCCCAAGTACAGAAAGAATTATCCAAAATTGTTTTAAAATTGGTAAGCAGGTAAATTTAATTTTGTTTTGGTTACCTGAAAATATTACTTGACAATTCATATGGGGCTTGATTCACAATTGGATTTTGCTGTACATTAAGTAGTATTACAGTAGTACTACTTCACTACAAAATGCAATTCACAGACCTTGAGGTGGAAATCTCCACCTCTCCTAGTTTTTCTATGGGGCGATCCTTACACATGTAACATTAGTAAATGTGGAAGAGATCAGAAGGAGCGGCTGTAAATTGGGGCATACTTACTAGAAAATGGGAGGGGATTAAGTAGGAGTAAGAAGGGATTTAGGGAGGAACAGATACCCACCTGCTAAAGAGGCAACAAATTGGTGTTCATAAACTGCACTAAAGTTACTTGCAGCAAAAAGGACCCTTGACCGTACTAAATTTACTCCAGCTTAGACCTAAAGTACAGCACCACACAGTACCCCACCACAAAGCACCACAGACGGGCAGTAAATGGTAATGCAACACCCTTCCATAGAAAATAATGAAAGCAGGAACTTAAAATAGAACCGCCCTAGAAAATAATTGTAAAATTAATACATTTATTTCAATTTTATAAAAATATATATAAAATTAATTTAATGTTGAAAAAATCAACTTCTGTGATAAAATATTTTAATAACCCATTTTAATTTAAAAATACCACTTTAATTTCTATTTTAAATTAATTGTATACATACATGTTTGTAATTTCTAGTACATAATAAATAAATGTGAACACTACTAAAGCCTTAAAATCAATTACTTTGAACATCATTTTATTCTTTCTTATTTTAAGATGAATTGTCCAATACCATAGTGGGGAAATTCTGTCAACGGTGTATACTTGTCTGTAACTGAATTTGGTTCTAAATGCTGAACTAGATCCTATTCCACAGAATACAACAACAATCACTGCTCTAAATCTACAACAAGCTGATGCCATTATATACACATAAAGACACATTTCTCAATGCATATTAGCTGTACACTTTAATTAGGTTCCCGTCGCTACTGGTAAGTTGTAAACTCAGCAAAACCAAAGTGGATGATGGACAGAGTGTTGAACATTGCAAGCACTCACCCCCAGTCAACTGAGCTGGGTTTAATCCATCATCATTCTTTAGCTCACTCCGCCACCCCAGTTCAGACATGGCCATATGCAAATCAGTCTGACCCTGTGCCTCATGGGAACAGTCCAGCCCGAACTGCCAAGCCATGTCTTCCCTGGACCGGAAACAAGCATCCTGGGACTGTTGTAAACTCAACAATTCTGTCAGACCTTCTTTGGGAGAGGCGCAAACAGTTTACTGTGCCATTGCCATGTGGCCTGCGGTCATTTGCCTCTGATGTTCTGTGGTCTGTTGTACCATGGCTCTGCAAACTGGGCCAAGTACAACCCCTTGGGCACTTGACTCTTAGTGGTAGCGATGGCGACCAGTCACAGACTTCTAAAGGAAAAATCAAGAATTGTGCCGCAGCACAGTAATTGATGGTTCTGCCGAGTGATCGTCTTCTTTAATAAGAAAGAAAGTATTTTAATGCTCTCAAAACGAAATGCTCTGCGAATATTTATTGAGACTTAGAATCAGTATAAAATGCCTTTGCCCATAATCGGTCAAGAACCTCATTCATAATTATATTAAAATCTCATTTGATTGTGTACCGAATAGGGTCATTTAGCAAAATATTTATTAAGGTAGAGAAATGATCAGCATTGTCTGAATTGTGCACATTGCCATATGCATTATTGGGCCATTTCTGATGATTCCTCTCTTTCAGGTACTGTTGCACATAGTGCCCCCTGCTCTTTTGACTTGGTTGGTTGATGTAGTGTGGTTGCCTATGTTTTTAGTTCTACCACCACCCACACCCTCCCTTAGAACTAGACCACCTATAACACAAACCATCCAGTTAGATCCTTCCTTTCTCCTGCCTTTAACATAATAGAAACCGTGAAACCATAGCACTGTATCTGCAGAGTAAATTATAATCCCCAGATAATTTTGATTATATTCTACATGCCTATCTCTCACTCCTCTTTCTCCATTACACTGTTAGGAACTATGGCTCAAGACAATATACGAGGACCTCTCTGATAACTTGTGTATGACACAAAAATGTTTCTCACATAGGAACACAACAGCCACACGCTCCCATAACATGCTACTAATCTGAACATGTGCTGTGACACCCAATAATTGAGTATGATACTCTATATAAACGCTACAGTTCAGAGCAATGCATGGGGACCACAAAGGGAAACCGTTTTAATATTTTCATGAACTTGAAATTTAGTTATAATTCACCAGCATGGTAGACCTATCCTAGATTATAATAGATAAACTGCAGATCTAGCTGTACTCAAAATAGTACAAATCTGGGCCAGATACAAGACTTCCTGGTAGCTGCTACCCTAGAGCTTCTGACTTACATTCATTGCTACATTGAAGTTACCTGACAGTCACTTGTAATGAGGTATATCATGATTCTAGATCTTCTGTTTTTCTCAAGCAACCCATAAATATTCAAGATAAGAAAATATGAACCCACTCTACAGGGTATATCCTGATATAACACCTATGGACTTCAATGAGCACTTTATTTTTTGCTTTTCTGACATGTCGTGTCTCTACCCCTCCAACTCCCTCTTCAACCTTCCTTTACAACATTGCATGCTGGTTTGAGCTCACCACTTCCTGCCTGATGCTCTATGCTTCCTAACACTGCCGTTTCCACATGAATCAAGCCATCTACCTACTCCACCTGTCTCCGGTTATGCATTTTTTTGTGCCATATAATTCTGAGTTTTGCTGAAATTCTTATTTATATGGTCGTTCCAAGCTTCTTTAGTTTGTCCTTCCTTCTCCCCAATTCCACTGTTCTTGTAGACTTCAAACCAGCAGAAAGAATTTTCGTGCACTGATGTCAGTTCTTCTCTCTGTGCGCCAGCCAGCACTGATCCGAGAGAAGAGCTATCCCTCTGTTCTTGACAGGATTTATGCGACTTTTTGTACAATCTTCTTTTTTTTTTGAGGTTTCCTCCTGGTGTGTCGAGGATGTCATCGAGGAAGACCGGTTTTATAACTTGTGGCACCTGTCACCGCGCCATGTCGGTGACGGATCTTCACCTCGTGTGTTTGTGGTGTTTGGAGCGTGACCACGACCCCAAGTTGTGCTCTGACTGCTGGGCCATGGCGTTGAAGCCTTTGAGGGAGCAGTCCCTGAAGTTGCAGGCGGCCCGGCATGTAACTCCTTGGAAGTCATGTTCCCGCTCGAGAGGAAGGGCTCAGGACCGTTCAAGGAGCCCAAAGTCCTTTTCGTACCACTCCAAATCAGCAGGGCAGTCAGGTGAGAGGCACAAAAAACCACACTTCTCATCCGGACCGGCAACGTTCGTGCCACTACAACCTTCCCCGGTGCTGGTCCTGACAGCGATGCTCCCGGCACCCACCAGAGGCACCAGCCCCAATCTGATCCCCGATGAGCCGGAGCTGTGTCGACCCTCGACGACTCCGGCGCCAACAGAACCACCATGTCCTAGGTCAAAGTCTGGGCCCTATTCTGAATGGCTGGGCCTTGGGGAGGAATGGGAGGGGTCGCTGGACCCTTTAGAATACCACTATGAGCAGGATATGGACTTGTGTGGGGAACTGGGTGAAGCCAGCAGACTGGTCACTTCGCCAGATACTGGCATGCTCCCCCCCACCCCTTCACCGTAGCTATGGAGGAGGGGGCCACATATGCAGTGGTGGTGCGGAGGACGTCTGAGGTCCTCAACCTTTAGTTGCCCTCGCAGTCAAGACTAACATTTTGATGGAGCTTTTGCAACAGGAATATCCCCCTCTGAATCCCTACTTCCGTTCAACAAAGCCCTCACTGACGTCCTTCTGAGGACCTTGTCCAAACGCAGCACAGGGGCTCCTATGAATAGGATGATTGCATGCCACCACTGCCCCACTCCAAGGGACCCAATTTTCCTCACCCAACACACTACCCCAGAGAGCTGGGTGGTCCAAGCCTCAACTTCCCATAGCACGTTCCCTGCTGCTCCCATGGACAAGGAATCCAAGAGACTAGACAGCTTGGGAAAGAAAATGTTTTCTTCCACTAGCCTTGCATTGTGGTCAGTGAATCCTGCATGCTTATTGGGTAGCTATTCCCACAGGCTGTGGTAAACGGTTGTGCAAGTGCTGCCACAAGTCCCAGAAGAGGCCTGGGCCATTCTCTCTCAAACAGTTACAGACTGGAGAGACACAGTGAAGTTCAATATACGGTGTGGCTTGGACACGACTGCCTCACTGGCAGAGCAGTATGGTGGCCCACAGACACCATGTCTGGCTTAGAACATCTGGATTTTTTGGGAATGTCCAGGCTTTCCTCATGGGCGTGCCCTTCAATGGCACCCATCTCTTCAGAGACAAGGCAGACTCTGCGCTGGAGCACTTTAAGGACTCATGGGCTACGGCCAAGTCCTTGGGTCTCTTGGCTGCACCAAGTCCCCAGTCTGCCTTTTTTCTCCTTTCGTGGCCACGGAACGGGCTTTCAACCATGCCAACCTTATCTCAGTCACCGAGCCGTGCAAGCTTCCCAGCCTCTGCAAGGACGAGGGCGCAGTTCCTACCGGCCTCGTGGGTTGGGTAGCCAGCGGTCTGGTCTAGCCACCACCTCCCCGGCAGCTGCAGCCCCCAAACCTTCTTAATCTTGCCCTTTAAGATCATAGGGGTCCAGTTGGTGGCATCACATCCACCACTGGCAGTCCATAACATCTGACCAGTGGGTTCTGCAGATCGTCTGAAGGGGCTACTCCTTCCCTTTTGAGACTACCCCTTCTTCCATGCCTCCATCTTAGTACCGACTGACGGAGGATCATCTGTCACTGCTCCAGGAGGAAGTCATGGTTATCTTGGCCAAGGGAGCCATATAGAGCGTTCCGGTGCCTAGGTAGGCTGTGGTTCTTATTCTCACTACTTTCTGGTCCCGAAAAAGGACAAGGGCCTTTGTCCTATCCTAGATCTCCAAGCCCTCAACTATTTCCTCAAAAAGAAGATATTCAATATGTTCACATTGGCTCAGGCCTTGTCTGCCCTAGACCTAGGTGACTGCATTGTAGCAGACTTGCAGGATGCCTATTTTCACATCCCCTTCCTGCCTGCCCAACGGCGTTACCTGCGGTTTACGATAGGTCACAAGCATTTTTAGCTCACCATGCTCCCTTTTGGCCCTACCAGCGTCCCTCTGTGTTCACCAAAGTGATAGCGGTGGTCGTAGCTCATCTGCACAGATCAGGGGTGCCAGTCTTCCCCTATTTCGATGACTAGCTGTTAAAGGTAGGCTCGCCCTGGCTGTTGTCTCCTACCTCCAGACTACGGTGAACCTCCTGCATTCGCTGGGGTTCACTATCAACATGCCAAAGTTGCACCTGATTCCCTCTCATACGCTCTCATTCATCTGGGCTTTGCTGGACATGGTGCAGTTTCTGGCTTATCCTCCTGAGCGGCGAATCCAGGATATTCAGGCTATGATACTGATGTTTCAATCTCTATCCTGTATTTCGGTGAGACTGATTCTGAGGCTGCTGGGCCTCATAGCCTTCTGCATTCTGCTAGTGACACATGCCAGATTGCATATGTGGGCTCTGCAGTGGGACCTGAAGTTCCAGTGGGCGCAGCATCAGGTCAATCTCCCCGACATGGTTTAGATCTCAAAGCAGACTGGTGGCTAACAAACAGCGACCGAATCTCACATTAGTGACAGATGCGTTACTCCTGGGATGGGGCGGCCATCTGGAGAGGAGGAGATCAGAGGACTCTGGTCTCTTGCAGAATACGGACTCCACATCAACCAGCTCTGAGCAATTTGATTGGCATTGAAAGCCTTTTTACCCCCCATCAAGGGAAGGCTGGTACAAGTGTTTATGGACTAAACCCCCTCCATGTGGTACTGCAACAAACGGGGCAGGGTGGTGTCGTGGACACTTTGTCAAGAGGCCCGAGTCTCTGGACATGGCTGGAACAGCAGGACATTTCCCTGGTGGTTCAACACCTGGCATATTCCTTGTACGCCATGGCGGACAAACTCAGCCGTCGATGCCTAGAGGATCACGAATGGTGTCTCCACTCGGAGGTGGTGCAAGATCTCTTTTAACAGTGGGGAGAGCCTTGGTTAGATCTGTTTGCCTCTGCCGAGAACGTGCAGTGTCAGCAGTTTTGGGCGCTTGAGTTTTCAAGGCGGCTCTCGCTCAGAAACGCTTTTCGTCTCTAGTGGTACTCAGGCCCCCAGTACTCCTTTCCGCCCATGCCATTCCTGCCCAGATTTCTCAAGAAGATCAGGAATGACTGGGCCCCAAGTCATCCTTGTCGCTCCTGACTGGGCACGGAGAATCTGGTATCACAAGCTTCCGAACATGAGCATTGATCCTCTGATTAGGCTGACCCTTCGGAGGACCTTCTGTCACAGCATCAGGGGAGGGTCCTCCACCCGGACCTGTCAACTCTTCACCTCCTTGCGTGTAGATTGAGCAACTGCAGATAGCTTTCGACCTTCCTCCAGAAGGCTGTAATGTTATTCTGGCAGACAGGCGTCCCTCCATCAAGACGGTATACGCCTGCTGATGGAAAAAGTTTATATCATATTGTCCATGAAAGTCTATTGACCCTCTTTCTTCCTTCCTTTCTGACTTTGTACTTTTATTTTACCCTTTCCCAGCAGAGCTCTGCTCTAGGCACTCAAAAAGGCTGCCAGACCAACCCTCCTTATTGAAATCTCTGATAGTAATTAGATTTCTTTAAGGCCTTGTACATATGTTCCCGCCTTCCCCTTTTATTATTCCTTAGTGGGACCTTAATTTTGTTCTCACATTTCTGATTTGTGCTCCCTCCGAGCCTTTACACAACTGTCCCCTCAGGCTGCTCACCATCAAAACGGTCTTTCTTGTGGGGATTACATTGGCCAGGAGGGTGAGTGAGCTGCAAGCCTCATCATCCAAGCCTCCCTTCCTATCAGTCTTTCCTGACAAACTAGTGCTTCGCACTAGCACCTCTTTCATGCCAAAAGTGGTAACACCATTTCATGTGGGCCAATCGGTCACCTTGCCCACTTTCTACGCTCCTCCACATCCCTCTAAAGAAGAGGAGCGACTCCACCGCCTGGACCCAAAAAGAGGGTTGTCATTCTACCTTGACCGCACAAAAGAGTTCCAGGTGGTCGAGCAACTCTTCTTGGGGTATTTTGGTGCGAAGAAAGTCAGGCAGTGCAGAAACGGACCATCTCTTGATGGGTTATTCTCTACATCAAGATCAGCTATGCACTGGCAAAGAAGCAGCCTTTTGAAGGCTTAAGAGCTCATTCCACTAGAGCTAAGGCTGCAACCACTGCGTTAGCCGGTGGAGTTCCAGTACCGGGCATCTGTCAGGCAGCAACATGGGCATCCCTGCACATGCTTACCAAGCATTACTGTCTGGACAGTCTGGTCCGCAGGGACGGTCACTTCACCCATTTGGTCCTGCAGGACTTTTTAGTCTAAATTTGTTTGCATCACCTCCGAGGTGATATTGGGTATCTATTAAAAAGTAAGAAATCTGGGGATAGATGACTCTGTCAGATGAACACGTTACTTACCTTCGGTAACGCCTTATCTGGTAGAGACACAATCTAGCCACAGATTCCTTGCCGATGGATTCAAGCTAGCCTGGCTGATGAGGGCTGTTAGCCCAAAACCGGTCCCAGGATGCTTGTTTCCGGTCCAGGCAGTTAGGGCTGGACTGTTCCCATGAGGCACAGGGTCATGACTGATTTGCATATAGCTATGTCTGAACTGGGGTGGCGAAGTGAGCTAAAGAATGATGATGAATTCAACCCAGATCTGTGACTGGGGTGAGTGTCTGAAAAGTTTCAGCACTCCGTCCATCATCTCCTTGTGTTTGCTTTGTTCGCCCTAAGTTGGCAGGGTATGCCTAGACGTGGGTCCCTTGCACCCTTTGCCACTGGATTCAAGCTAGCCTGGCTGATGAGGGCTGTTAGCCCGAAACCGGTCCCAGGATGCTTGTTTCCGGTCCAGGGAAGACATGGCTTGGCAGTTCGGGCTGGACTGTTCCCATGAGGCACAGGGTCATGACTGATTTGCATATAGCTATGTCTGAACTGGGGTGGCGAAGTGAGCTAAAGAATGATGATGGATTCAACCCAGATCTGTGACTGGGGGTGAGTGTCTGAAAAGTTTCAGCACTCCGTCCATCATCTCCTTGTGCTTGCTTTGTCCTTGCTGACCCACCCATCCTCTCCGCTCTGCAGACAGGTTTCTAGGGTCAGGGCTGATCCATTTCAGGGCCCTAGTTTGGACACACCAGTGCACTTCATGGCTCCATGCTTCTGGCTTGGAAAGTCGTGAAAAGTAACTGATGTCCGCACACTGAGGTGTCGTCTATATAGATGATGTGGATATCACTTCCGGCGCAGATGACTCCACTGATGCCATGTCGGAGCCGACCAACGTCACCTATTGGCGCACAGGGGTACTGCTCCCGAAAAATCTCTCAGACCCAGTCTGACGCCTAGGGAAATTCAAAGGCAAGGAATCTGCGGCTAGATATTGTCTCTACCAGATAAGGCATTACCAAAGGTAAGTAACTTTTTCTTCTGTGCCAGAACCTGTGCAGTTACAATATATTGTGCTACACACCCACTCACATCTCTTTTTACTTGAAAAGAATCTTTGAATTTGGGAGAAACACCCATGTTTCTTCCTCAAAATCAGTGGCAGCCGCCACAAACAAAAAGTGGTGGGGCGGGTAGAGGGGCACTTGGGGGTAGGGGAGGCAGCGTGGGAGAGGGAGCATGGGGGGAAGGTTTAATAATAAAAAAAAAAAAGGAAGACTTGCCTTAAGCTGAAGGCCACCTCATGCCTCAGTGTCTTCCTGTGCTTCGTGGTCACAGCAGACACTGGGACAGCATCACAGACTCCCTGTGCAATCCCTGTGCTGCCCTCATGCTATGAGAGGAGTGCGGGTATTGGCCTGAGCGGGCTAGTTTGATGCTGCACTCGGGCACAGGGATTCTGCCATTGCGGAGAGCCGCACCTGCTCAAAATGATTGTACCACAGTTAGTTGAGACAAGGGGTTCTGTACCTGCATCTGAGTCTTTCCCATGTCAGTAAAAATAGCAGCCAACCTGTAATAAGGAGCTGCCAATGGTGCTCCTCCCTTGAAGGTTATAAGAGAAAAATGGTACCATATAAGGATGGATTTAATCAATCATTTCACCCAATAGTGGTTTAAGTTGCTATTGTTAGCCAATGAATGGATTGTTTTTACTTGGTGTAAACTGCTCTACCTATTGCCTTGAAGTCTTGTCTGCATCTCAGAACCATGTAAAATATTCACTAACATAATTTACTTCACATCATTTCACTATCATTGCACATAAAAACACATTTTATCAGAAAGATTGCGTGCTTCATGCCTTACTCTTCATTCTTTGCATGCTTGTTATAGTTGGGGTGTTCACAAGTTATTTAAGTCCATGAGACCCCCCAACTGAATGTTCCAACCAGTGCACATATGTAGGCCTTTTATCCTTTTAGAGGCCAAGATTTGTTAGATCTACTTTAACCAGTTTAGCGTCACAGTGGTACTAGTGCTTTATTTTGCTCTCTCCCTATTCCTTATAGTTGGTCTTGAGCAGAAACGAAAGTAACACGCTGATCTTGTCCTTTATTTTTTGGGATGTTAATGCAGAGGTGACGGGATATATAGTAAATTCTAATGTGTGGGCGTTTGTATTTTGCCTTGTATAATTGCCGTTGTGTCATTAAACTATTTGTAAAAAAAAAAAAAAAAACTGAAATACGGCAGCATTTATCATAACCAATTCATCAGCAAGCTCCATGCCTCCCTCTAGACGCCCTCTCCAACCCTCTTAATATTTCCTCCCTTATCTCCTTCCTGGTGTCTATAGCCTGCACAGCTTATATTAATCATGATTCAAAATCTTTATATATGACAGAACTATGGTAATAGTTTGTATCAATTTAAAGAACAGGTCACAGCTTGGTTTATGTTGGCCCATTTCTCAATATGATAGTTGATCATTGTTGTAGTACTGCTAAGGTACCACGTAATTGTTTGTAGCACCAATTTGATGCATGGTATTTGAATAAAGATTCTGTTCAATAAAATCTCCCTATAACTCTGCTTTCATAGTTGTACAACACCAGAAAGTAAGCTTTCAATTGTATTTAACATTGATATTTTTGGAAATGGGTTTATGCGTCTTAATGGTATTCATCTTTATTCCTCTTTGTGAAATCTACAAGTAGGAACCAGCTTGCCTTACCTTTTCCCCACATTTTGTGCTCCAAATGTCATGAAAAGCATTTGTCTCTAGTGATTGAATTGAAGTAACATCAGGTGGTGTATGCCCTTCTTGTCATAATCTTTTTCGAGTGATAACTTTCCCCACTGGATGCAGTACTGTGCAAAATTCAAGTGACGATCATTATGATTTAAAAATGCTTAAGCAATTTACAGAATAGCATTATTTGATGATACATTAAAAAATCATTTTGGTTACCATGGAAATTCTAATACCTAATTAGAGGAGATTAGAGAATGATGGAGCTGACTGTCTACATAATAGATATGAATGAAGCATACAAATGATTTTCATTGATTGAAATATTAAATCTCTTCTAGAAGTCTGCAATTATTTTTGAACAAGCCTCTGAAGTGGTTTTAGGTACTCTTGCTGTGTATGGTGGGAGTAGAGCAAATTTGAACACGCAGCCAGTTTCTAACACTATCTCAAGGGTTTCTGTTAATTCAACAACATGGTAACACTTGCCATAATAATCCACCACACTGCCAAGAGAGGTCACCAATGTAACAGTCAAATGCTACTTCTGTGCAATAGAAAATCTTAATAAGATGAGCTCACTGCCATGGAAAGGGGTACTTGTGGCTGGGACTTGAGGAATATGCTGTGGGTCAAGATCCTTCAGTGGAATAGCATCATGTAGGAAGTGAACCTGTGTCTCTGCAGGGTTGCTTGTGGTGCTTCCAGCAGGTTAAATTATATTGTGTTTGCTCCAAAGATCTATATGACTTCAAACACCATAAAGTGCAGAAACCCATGCATGATTCAGAAGGGCAGTGCAATGGGGTGAACAGGTCTACTCTGCTATGTATACAGCTAGCAACATGCGACCCACTTAAAACAAAGGACTGCTTACACCCAAGAAAGCTTTGGATCCAAGTGAACATGTGTCCTATCACTGCTGACATAAAATGCTATATGAAAAGCAAATAAAAGAAGAGCATAACTTACCCATTCCGATGGATATCTCGAACTACAGATTTCTCAATTTAGAATATCCCCCAAGTGCCAGACTGGATCCAGAGATTTCTTTCGTAGCTGTGCTTTCGCACAAAGCTAGATGGTGTTGTGTGGCTCTGCACAAACCTCATACCATCCTGGAAGTGACAGAGAGAAGATGCATTTAAGTGCCACCACTGCAATTGGACGTCAGTTCCTTTCTTTCCACACCTTCCGATGTAGATCCAGAGTTCTATCTGGCGTTTGTCAGTTTTATGATGACTCCAAACATTTCCACATTGCGCAAGTGAACAATGTGCCCATTGAAAATGACAGGATTCAAGCTGTGTCACGATTGCTCGAAGCAGATGTCACTCACTGACCTGCACGAGTTATACCTTTGCTGCCTGGGCTCATAACATGACTCAGAGTCCTGTGATAGGTGCACCCTCATGCGCCTGACGACCCGGAAGTGAAGTTGTATGTCGTCACAAATTGAGGTAATGTGATAAGTCTGATCTCAAGCACCTGAAGGCGATTCGATATTGTGAGGCGAAGTTGTATGGCGCTGAACATAAGAAGTAGTTGTTGCCTTCTCCTAGATCCTGCTCCTACTCCAAGTTGCGGACCCTGTCTTGGAGCCTGATTTAGATCTTGGTGGACGGGTTACTCCATCACAACGGTGATGGATATCCCGTCCGCCAAAATATAAATCCCATAGGATATAATGGGAGTTATATTTTGGCAGGCAGGAAATCCGTCACCGTTGTGATGGAGTAACCCGTACTTCAAGATCTAAATCAGGCCCTTAGTCCTGCTCACAGGACCACTCCGGCTACCATTCCTCTTCCTTCTCAAAGTCCTCTGGTAAGTCAGAATCCAAATACAAGCATGAAAAAGCAAAGCAGGACTCAGCCCACCATACCACTCTGATGCTGAAGAGAAGGCACAAGTGTGTCAAGATGTCAGTTGCACTCTCTTAAGGTACTCCGCCACGGAGCCTATGCATCAGTTGATCCCAGCACACCCCGAGTTATCTGGGCCATTGTTAACCCCACAGCATATCAAAGCCTTCAGAGAGGCCATGCTGCAATATTTTTTAATGAGCTTCTTTCTCCCTATGGCACACTTTTGGTCCCCACGGAACAGCGAGGCCCTTCTTGAGTTACCACCAACAGGTCCATTCTCAATGCTTTCTGAGCTGCCTGGTCCCTCTGGACCCATTGCCAGGCCCACACTGACTCTGATACAGATTTCCAGTTCGGACGCAAACTGGTTTCTGCCGTTCTGATGCTGGTGCTGATGCCACCTGGGCTAGTAGATGACCTGGTACCAATGCCCCTATCGGATACTGAACAGATGTCGGCTTGAGCTCATCAGATATCTCACTTTGAGTTTATAAAAATATAACTTGTCATGCACCCTAACTACAACCGTATACTTCTACTGCGTGGCAGCTATCCTCAGAGGCCTGCAACATCTGAGCCCTTCCTTCCATTTATTGATTGCCTTACAGATTTTCTTGTGACTACATGGTCTAAGTCATGTTCTGGCCCGCCTGTGAACAGGTCGGTGGCCAGACGGCAAGGACTGGCGCCTGATGCCTCAGATTTTCTCACCAAGCTTTCTACTCCATAGCGCATTGCTTTGTAGGCCTTGACAAGTAAGAGGAACCCTAACTCATTTCCAACCGATCCTCTGGACTTAGAATCCAAAAGGGTTCATGCCTTTGGCAAATATATCTTTTTCTCTGCTACCTTGGCACTGCGATCCATAAACGCAGTCTGTTTGTTGGCCCGACACACGCCCCTTGGGACATGCCCAGCAAGATCTTGCTAGAAGTCCCGGAGGATACTAGATCCTCTAAATGATGCACAGTACAAGGCCATGTATATTGTCCTCATTGGCCTGGATACCATGGAGTGCATTTGCAGGGTAGTAGGCAACAGTGTTGTCCTCTGTAGACATGCCTGGATGAGGTCCACCAGGTTTTCCTGTGATGTACAGACTTCACTAATAGGCTCTTTGTCGGACTTCTCCTTTTTGAGGAGACGGCTTTGGAATGATTTAAATACAATAGTGCTAAAGTGCATTCCTTGGGACTGTTGAGCTCTGCTAAACCATTTCTGCACCAGTTCAGTAAATTTAGAGGCTATTCAAAGGGGCTGGTCCATAGGCAGAAACAGCCTTCCCAGGCAGTGATGCCACAGACAAGCCTGTCCTTTTGGGGCCTTGGATGTAGAACCGGCCGACAATATGCATCACAAGCATCAGTCCTCTAAATCTTCTTCTCCTGTTACAACCATACCAAGCTCGTTAATTTTCCCTTAGCAGTGGCAGCACCTGACAGTAACTCCTGATCAGGCAATCCATCACATCTGGCAAAGGGATCTTACATTTTGTACAATAAGATTACGCTTTTCTCTTTTTTTATTTCCTTCTTCCCACCCAATATTTCTCCTTCTGCAGTTTCTCTCAGCAGAACCTCTGCAATCTTGCTACAAGACGCATGTCTGCTGCTCCTCAAGGGTACCATAGACCGCATAGAGGGCTCTGAGAAAGGCTGGGGTTGTTACTCTCGTATCAATCCTGGTCTCTTGTGAGACTTCGTCTGTATTCTCCACTTGGGATTTGCTTACAATGTTAATCCAGCAGCTTGATAAGAAGTGAGTTCAGCTGTTGCAAAGGTCTTATGATAATGTGCAGCACAGTAGACACAGCTTTCCGAATGAGCACAAACGCTATCAGTTGTTCAAAGTCTCCAGACCAGGTTTAATGTGAACGTCACTAAATTTATAGCAAGTGTTAAATTTCCTCCATCTGTACACAAATAGCTTTATATACAACTCCTTTAGCATTCCCCAACCTCCTTATAAGTCTGTCTCTATTTCAAGGCTAGGTAGAAGAGAAACTACAACTCCAGTAGGAAATACAACAAATTTGCAAATGTTGCATGAGTTTATTCTAAGGGTTCCATAATTGTATCTGGTTTGTCATTCTGAGTCTGAAAAATGTTGCTGTCCATTCAGCCAGGAGTATGGGATCAGGAAAACTTGGTGTTTTTTTCAGTTTCATGGCTTCAGTTTAGGGAGGATGAGTGTACTTGGGAATTGACTAGGTTGTGACCAGGCACAGCTGACCAATTTACCTGGTGAGCTGAGTGGCCCTGATTTCTGAAAAAACCAAGAACTACCAGGCCCAAGTCATCCTGGTGGCTCTGGATTGGGTGTGGTACCAGAAGCGCTTGAGCATGAGTATCTATGCTCCGATCAGGATCCCACTTCGGGGGGGGAGGGGGTGGGGGGGACCTCCTGTCCCAGCAGCAGGGCCGAGTCCTCTATCTGAATTTGTGCAATTTACATCTTAATGCATGGAGATTGAGCAGCAGCGGTTTATTGCTTTTGATCTACCACCAGAGATGTTAGGTGTCATCCTCACCACCAGATACTGTTGTGACGTTATAGTTGATCCTCAGGAGTGACACAATTCTTAATTGATCCCACCTCAAGGCAGTATCAACTCCCTGAATTTTCTCCCCGTGAAAGGCACAGGGAATTGGAGAGGCCAGTGTAGAGGAATAGTATTGGGAAAAAGAACGTCTAGTAGGGAGACTTGAAATGATAATAAAACATCTTGTTGTTTCCTTTCTTTATACTTCTAATCTCAGAAAATATTTAAATCAAATGAACATTCATACAATACGATGCATCAAATATAAATATTAAAACAAAATCTGCATTTATTTTCCTTCTACTACTTTTTAGGTCGAGCATTCGAGACCTCTTGTATATACTTTAGTATATACTTATTATATACTTATATGTGTATGTACTTTGTGGACTCTGGAGATCAGCCCTAGGACTTGTCTGCTTCAACTTAGGGACTTTTTTTTCTGTTCAACTGCTTCTATTTAACTGTCTTGATAGAAAACGACCAGCAGAGGTCAGTAAAATACCAGAATTGCTTTCTGCTGTGGGACTTTCTTTTTTAATTTTTCTGGCAACTGCCTCTATTTAACTTTTTTGATAGAAAACGACCAGCAGAGGTCCGTAAAATACCAGAATCACTTTAGCATTCTCTAGATTCCAGTCCTTATAAATTGTCTTCCACGAGCACCCTTAGACAATAATTTTTTTAAATCTTGTATTTTCAGTGATATGACCACCGAAGGTCCTGATTTTATCGTAAAAACAGAGCTTTGGACTATACCATTTCCCGCTGAAAGGCAATATTTCTCTCCATGTGTTCCCATACCTGGAGTGTCACGCAGTTTGGTGCTTACATTCCCTCCATGTTAAAGAACAGTAGATGTTTCAGCACCCAGGCTAATGTGCTGCATAGCTAAATACATATAAGGTCCCAAAGGCGAGACCGATTGCATTGCAAATGCTTGTTCTTTCTAGGTTTCGTATCTGAAAGTAGTTCTGCAAGATTATTCAAAAGTCTTTCATGTGATGTTTAGATTATGATATCACTACTGCTTTCTGAACATGCTTTCTGAAATTCCTGAGATCAATCCTGCAACTCAACACTGCGATATTTTTAGTTTCTTTTCGTTTAATGAACAAAATTCCTTAACTCGTTTAAATAGATAATCTTTAGAAAACAGTTAACTCTCATGTAACTGTAAACAGAGCAACTATGACCCACCGGGTGGTTTTTATGATGCTAAGACAACTAAGGCAGTTGATTTAGGATACATTATTTGTTGCACATCTGTGCTCGTACTTGTTAATCACTGCATCTTGCTGTGCTTTAAATGGACGATCCCACTCGTCCTCACGAGATGGACGGGAACTCACTGAATCCTCCTTAATTCAAGAGCGTTATACGTTGCGAATCATTGACACCTCTTTGGATCCTCCGCTAGGGCACCAGGAGGAGCATGTGCACAGGAAACCTCCATCTTTTGCTGTAAAGCTCTAAACCAGGGTCCCCTTCATTGATTAATGAGTCAAAAAATGTGTAAGCGTCTTGGGCTGAAAAATATATAGTGTTGGCAAAAGCCATGAAGCAAGTTTAAAAAACAAAGATAGCAGCAAGTAATCCTTTGTTGGCACCAATATCCTTTCTTGGCATTAATACTTTTTCATGGTTCAAGATGGTTATGACACTGGGACAAGTTTGTAGGCTGTGTGTTGCCTGGGAAACTGGCCCCTTGCAGACTAAGCTGTAGGACGTCGTTTTGTTTGTTTTGTCTTAAGCTCAGCAAGGCCTGGCAGTGGGCACTTTAAAAAGGTTATATGTTGACCCTTTAGCCTTTCTACATTTGTCGGACCAGCCACCTTTGATTAAATCACTTGTGATAAGGTTTATTAAATGTTCCTCCCAAATAGTTTGTGATGCCATAATTAGACCTTAATTTGGTCTCCGCATTGTTCATGCCAGCACCTTTCTAGCTAATCTATAGCTGCACGCTGTGTGTCCTGACCTTGATGACTGTTTTCCTCATTGTGATTTTGTCAGTTCAGCACATGAGTGAACTGCAGACACTATCAGTGCAACGCCCCTACACCACGTTTTGGTCCGGCCAAATTAGTGCTGAGGACTCAGACGAACTTTTTACCAAAAGTCGCCACTCCTTTCCACGTGGGGAAATCCATCATTTTACCAGTGGTCTTTGCTACTTCTCAACACTCAAAAGAGAAGGAGAGGCTCCATCGGTTGGACCGCCCCAAAAAGACTAAACTTTTGCGTAGATTGTACCAAAGAGCACTGAGTGGACAATCAACTTTCTGATAAGTTCTTTGGAGCAAGGAAAGGAAAGGCTGTGCAGAAGTGGTCTTTGTCAAGGTGGATAGTTCTCTGCATTAAGATCTGCTACGCATTGGCTAAGGAGCAGCCCATGGTAAGTATGTAGAGTTTATTTCACCAGGGTCAAGTCTGCTACTACTTCATTGGCAGGAGGGGTGCCTGTCCTTGACATGCGATGTGGGGATCAGTCCATACATTCACACAGCACTTTTGCCTTAACAGTCATCCGAAAATTAATTTCGCTTACTCTATTCTGCAAGACCTTTTGGTCTTAGCCCACTCCCCAGGCCCTTCACCTTGGGGTGGGACTGCATTGGTATCTGTTTAAATATGAGGCATCTGCGGTTTGAAGTATGCATCAGATAAATAAGTTACTTACCTTCGGTAATGCTCTGTCTGATGGATACTCTAACCACAGATTTTTCACTGCCATCCTGCCTCCCTGTTCTATACAGTGGACTCTTTTTAACATATGAAAGTTCCTCATTCGCATTCAGCACATTGATACCAACAATTGTTCATGCTCTGTCTGCGGGTGCAGAATGGAAAAGACAAAGTGACGTCAGCATGCATAGGTGGCTCTTATATGTGACTCCGCTCCATCACTTCCAGGGTGGTATGGAGTCCACGCAGAGCTACACAACCTCACCTAACGACACATAGGAGCACAGCTACAAAAAATCTTCTGAACCAGTCTGGCTCCTGGTGGATATTTGAAGGTCAGGAATCTGTGGTTAGAAAGAGTATCCACCAGAAAGAGTGTTATCGTAGGTTACTAGCTTGTTAGCCTGTTCCTTGTAGGTAGCCATTGAAAGAGCAGTAGGCACAAAGTCCTCTATTGTATGCACTCCAGCGTTAATCATGAGGGGGCCGATTGAGTACTTAATATCTAAATCTTTCGCGCAGGCCTATAGCCATTCAACTGGTGAATGTCGCTGTCCTTTGAGTGCCAAGGAATCTTTGTGCCAAGTACTCCAACATCAATTTCTTGCATTTCCTCAGTGCAAAAAAATATGCCTTGCGAATGTTACTAGAAAAGGAGATGTGTAGTGAAGTCAGAGGTGCAGCATACAGGTCACTCCCCCCTGCTCTTGACATCTTCCACATGTTCCCACTGCATGCTTTACTCCTTGATTCATGATTTTGCTTTTGCTGGTTCTCTGTAGATTGCATTAATTTTAATGGCTGTGTACATGAGAAGATGAAGTTGTTTGTGATTAATTTGCATGAGGTACTAAAGCATTACCTCCGTAACCAGTTATAGTTGGCGATATTGGAATTTTAATATTGTTGAAGTCCAGCTTTCTGAAGTGAATAGGATGTGTGCCTTCTCTGTTCAATAGCTCAAATCCATCTGGCCATCGTAACTGTGTTATTTGGGAGTATGTCCATCCACAGTTAAAATAGTCATGAACTTGCTTGCTGATTCCCGTCTGAGAATTAAATCTCAGGCCACTAGTGATTATTAATATCTTTTTTATTATTTATCCTCTATACTGAGAAATAATTTAATTATTGAACGTGCAAGGAGTTTTTACATTGTCTGTGTTGCTTGATACTGAAAAAAATATGTCCCTGATATTTTCTGGGCCAGCAATACTAGAGTGCTGTTTATGTGCTTTTTTTTTTGGGAGTTAAGCTTCAAGTGTTCCATAGAGGCGAAGGGATGCTGTGTAAACAAAACATAAGTTTACAGCGATTATAAAGGGCTATGCGTGTATTGCTTTAATCTCCTGCATCTGTTCAGTTTATGTTGCATTTGTTTAAATTTTTATATGTGAAGCAGTAACATCTGCCGATGACCAGCTTCGCGGCTCTGACAGGATGCAGAGTATGAAGCATCTGAAAACATTAAATGACAATCTGCACTCCTTGTATCATACAATTGCAACTGGACCGTGTCATTGAAAATGTCCTTTTAGGTCTCGCCTATCGTTGCAGCTCGCATGCGCTGCTCGCTCTGCAAGGCATATTGTATTAGGGTATGTTTTAGAAGTGGAGTGGAAGCCCCGCCCCTTTTTTTCATTGGCTGGCATCATCGTCCATGCTAAACGCTGGCTTCCGATTGAAAATGAGGCTTCTTAGTCCCTCCTTGTTACCGCCCTGTCTCCTTTTGGGACGGCCCATCAGGACTGGATCTTTTACTTGCGGTGTTACACGGTCTCCTTTAATTAGTGGGTAAGCACTTTTTTTTTTATTCGCGCAATGGCGACAGCTCGTTTTGTTTCGTTATCACGCCATGCTCATGACTTAAATATGCACGAGCGCCGTGCTTTATATTTTAGCACAAAGCGATACCAAAGGGGATGATGGACGGAGCGCTAGAGCAAATCAAACACTCACCCCCAGTCAACTGATCTGGGTTTAATCCATCATCATTCTTTAGCTCACTCCACCACCCCAGTTCAGACATGGCCATATGCAAATCAGTCTGACCCTGTGCCTCATGGGAACAGTCCAGCCCGAACTGCCAAGCCATGTCTTCCCTGGACCGGAAACAAGCATCCTGGGACCGGTTTCGGGTTCAAAACCCTCATCAGCCAGGCTATCTTGAATCCAGTGGCAAAGTGAGCAAGGGACCCACGTCTGGGCATACCCTGCCAACCTAGGGCGAACAAAGCGATATCAAAGGGGATGATGGACGGAGCGCTAGAGCAAATCAAACACTCACCCCCAGTCAACTGATCTGGGTTTAATACATCATCATTCTTTAGCTCACTCCACCACCCCAGTTCAGACATGGCCATATGCAAATCAGTCTGACCCTGTGCCTCATGGGAACAGTCCAACCCGAACTGCCAAGCCATGTCTTCCCTGGACCGGAAACAAGCATCCTGGGACCGGTTTCGGGTTCAAAACCCTCATCAGCCAGGCTATCTTGAATCCAGTGGCAAAGTGAGCAAGGGACCCACGTCTGGGCATACCCTGCCAACTTAGGGCGAACAAAGCGATACCAAAGGGGATGATGGACGGAGCGCTAGAGCAAATCAAACACTCACCCCCAGTCAACTGATCTGGGTTTAATCCATCATCATTCTTTAGCTCACTCCACCACCCCAGTTCAGACATGGCCATATGCAAATCAGTCTGACCCTGTGCCTCATGGGAACAGTCCAGCCCGAACTGCCAAGCCATGTCTTCCCTGGACCGGAAACAAGCATCCTCATCAGCCAGGCTATCTTGAATCCAGTGGCAAAGTGAGCAAGGGACCCACGTCTGGGCATACACTGCCAACTTAGGGCGAACAAAGCGATACCAAAGGGGATGATGGACGGAATGGCATGGTGAGCAAAAAAACGATGGATTTAGGCCCAGATCTCTGTACTGGGATGAATGTATGACATTGTTCTGCATTCTGTCCATCAACTGTTGTTTTTGCATTTGTCACCCCGAGTGGGACGGGTATGCCCAGACGTGGGTCCCGTGCTCTCCATGCCACTGGAATCAAGCTATCCTGGCTGAAGAGGGGTGAAACCCCGAAACCGGTCCTAGGATGCTTGTTTCCAGTCCAGGGAGGACCTGGCTTGGCAGTTCGGGCTGGACTGTTCCCATGAGGCACAGGGTCAAGACTGATTTGCATATGGCTGGGTTCAAACTGGAATGGCATGGTGAGCAAAAAAACGATGGATTTAGGCCCAGATCTCTGTACTGGGATGAATGTATGACATTGTTCTGCATTCTGTCCATCAACTGTTGTTTTTTCATTTATATTTTAGCACGGCACCCGCTTTATACAAAAAAATCGTGCATACTGCGCACCCATCGGGACGGCTGCTTGTCACTTCTGCACGCGCACACTGGACGCATACATGAAACATGTCTCCGTGCAGAGCGGGGAGGAGCATGCTGAGAGGGGCTTCGGCGTTATTGCTTTGACTGGTTTCACGCAGGACACTCTCTGCTCTCCCTCGTGAGCATCTGCGGCACGAAGGGAACCGGGGGAGCGCGGGTAGAGGCGCACCGAGGCGCAGAGCCCTGAAGAGTGCAGGACAGCGCCTCCACAGGAGGCTAGCTACAGCCTCTAGCCCCGGGGCAGCTGAGCCTCTCCGCAGTGCGGACACGGGGGGCTGCCGGAGGCTGAGGACCAGGGAAGCGGCGCTGGAGGAGGAGGAGACGGGAGGAGAGTTGGAGGAGGCTCCCCCTGCAGCCCACCCTCTCCCAGGCGCGCAGCCCGCTCAGGAGGCTGCCACCTCAGCGAGGGCGCAGGAGCGACGGCGTCTGCCCTCCAGGTACCGAAGAGGGCACCCCCTGCTGCAGGACACCAGCATGAAGGGTGAGTCCCAGGACCGGTCACAGCTTTCAGAATAAACCCCTCCAGTCCACGTGTAACTGACAGCCTTTGTTGTCTCCACTTTTTCCTGACTCTCTTTAGCCTTGTTTCACTTCTTGTACTTATTTCAATCTTGTCTTCGTTTTGTGTTTGTTTTTCAACCGCAGGATCGCACGTTTCTTCAGTTTCGCGTTCTTGCCTTTTTTTGGGTACACTGGACATCTTTTTGTTATTACCTTAACACGTTGGGTTTTGATTCTGCATTGAGCACACCCACATTTTTTAAATCTTCACATTTCTCGTTTTAGTTACCAAAATACTTTAGCACAGACGCTGCATCCAATATTCTTTATACTTTTTGTTTCTTTCCACCCGCGCACTTTTTTTTCTGAACTCTATATAGTGTGCTTTATGGCTATATGTACAATGACACCTTTTTAGTTTTATGTATTCTTTTCGTCTATTTACATTCTTTAATGCTTTTTACACTGGTCGTTTGTGCGCAACTGCACATAAGGTTAGAAACTGTATTTACATTTTGTGTTTTGTCTCGAGACGCATGTTGTCACCTGTTTGCACTTTGTGTTAGTCCATGTTATTTACAGATTGTATGTTCTCTCCGTGCGTAAATAGCCTCTTTTTGACTTAGTGTTTTGTGGTTATGTATTTTTGTACGTCACGTGCTTTGCATTGCGCCGAAATGCCCCCTTTCACACGCTTCAGGGCGCGTTGACAGTCAGAGTGGCATGTGGGACTGAGACACCTGTGCGTGCGTCGCCGGTGCCATGTGCTAAAACTGCACTTTAAGGATAGTTGGTGAGTGGGAGGGCAGACCGAAGGCGAGGTGAAACAAGGACCCATGTGGAGGTGAATGGCTGCACACATGCTGAATGAAGCACACAGCCCCATGGACAGCTGGAATGTAAACTCTTGTGCTGGACAGATGCATGGAGTGTATCCAGCCCCCCTCGTCCATGGAATGCCAGGTCAACCCTGACCAAAGGTGGCCGGGGAGGATCTCTGCAGTACTTACCATGTAGAACCCAGTGACACTGACACAACAGGGCTTTGTTTGCCTTCTAGGGGAAATAGACTGCCGCAATCCTTGTGAGAGCGAGTGAGATCAGAGAGGAGCCATTGCATCTCACGCACCCACCAACACAGGTAGACATAACACGGTGCTATTGTACAACGAGATATTTGCTCAGAGGCTGACGAGGCCTGGGTATCTGGCATCTGAGCTCGCAAACACAAACAGGGGAAAGAGCAAGTAAAGTCACAAAAGTCCCTAGGAGGGGATGATCCTTTATTTTACCGAGCCTTCTTTTTTGTTCACTGTCAAAGAAGGGAGCACCTTCAAATATGTGACTGCATGATGTCAGCTGTACAAATACTAAGCTTGTTTTTGACCTTACAGCGTACAATTTAAGCAGGACTTCCTGTGCCACTGACGCGGTCCCAGCCCTTCCAGTATATCCAATGCAGTAACATGGAATTTTTTACTTTTGCTAAAACGCACCATAGCTTTCGCCTTTTACAGTGGCAGTGAGTTGTACATCAAGCAGGGTTAGCCGTTTCACTAACACTGCCCCAGTTCTTCCAGTCTTTCCAACACACAATCCCACACCACATAATTCCCCAGTACACTCAAAACCACACAATTACTATCTACATAATTTCACTGCACACCATGCCACATAATTCCACTCCACACATTTCCATGCCACACAATTCCACAACTAACAATTCTAATCCAAACCACATAATTCCACTCCACACCACATACATCCACTTCACTCTATAACACATGGGTAAATTGCATTGTCATTTGCAACGCCAATAGCGCTAACTCTCCCAATGCAAAACCTATTAGCATTGCACAAAATAAATTCAGTTTCGCAACATGCCACATAATTCCACACCATATAATACTACTTCACACATACCACATAATACTACTCCAAACCATCCCACATAATTTCACACACCACACAATTGAATGCCACTCAATTCTGCACCACACAACATAATTACACTCCACATATTACCACTCAGCGCCACATAATTACACTCCACATAATTACATTCTACTCCATACGACCTAATACAGCCCGCATAAATGCACTCTATGCCACATACCAGCAACCCACATAAATGCCCTCCACACCATGACACATAATTCCAATATTCAAAACCAAAATAAAGAGCTAGGACTCTAGGACGGCCGTCCTTGTCCCTGCGATTTATGTTATAACCAAAGAAGACGGCCAAGGTAATGACTGTCTGACATTAAGATGTCTGGCACCTCAAAGGTTTGTTATGAAAACCCTCACACACCAACCTGGTTGGTGTCATGCTTCATCATCGGGTCCCAGCTGGGTAGCCGAATGCTACCCAGCTGTGCTACAACACCTGTTTACAGTGGAGCAGGTTTAAGGTGTATGTGAGTGTGATGAAGTGAGTGAAGTATAAAAATACCTCCAGATTGCTACCCGTTACTTTATTCGTGGTGATCTGGGGTATGGTTAAAAAGGCAAGAGAGTGGATAACACTCACGCTAAGGACCAGATACGAACGCCTACATAAGAATCAATGTATTCTACATTTTAAAGAGGACCTCGCTGCATAAATATCACTCCTTAGCGTGAGTGTTAAAAATGCTGCTCATGTGGTAATTTTTATCACTCACTTTTTTCACATTACTCACCTTATTTATTCATTTAGAGAGGTCCTGAAGAAAGCCCATATATATTTCTGATAAGGGCTGAAACATGTCGACCAAAGGATAATACAACAACTACGCATAATACTCGTAGCCCATTTATCCACTCTCTTGCCTTTTTTAACCATACCCCAGATCACCACGAATAAAGTAACGGGTAGCAATCTGGAGGTATTTTTATACTTCACTCACTTCATCACACTCACATACACCTTAAACCTGCTCCACTGTAAACAGGTGTTGTAGCACAGCTGGGTAGCATTCGGCTACCCAGCTGGGACCCGATGATGAAGCATGACACCAACCAGGTTGGTGTGTGAGGGTTTTCATAACAAACCTTTGAGGTGCCAGACATCTTAATGTCAGACAGTCATTACCTTGGCCGTCTTCTTTGGTTATAACATAAATCGCAGGGACAAGGACGGCCGTCCTAGAGTCCTAGCTCTTTATTTTGGTTTTGAATATTGGAATTATGTGTCATGGTGTGGAGGGCATTTATGTGGGTTGCTGGTATGTGGCATAGAGTGCATTTATGCGGGCTGTATTAGGTCGTATGGAGTAGAATGTAATTATGTGGAGTGTAATTATGTGGCGCTGAGTGGTAATATGTGCAGTGTAATTATGTTGTGTGGTGCAGAATTGAGGCATTCAATTGTGTGGTGTGTGAAATTATGTGGGATGGTTTGGAGTAGTATTATGTGGTATGTGTGAAGTAGTATTATATGGTGTGGAATTATGTGGCATGTTGCGAAACTGAATTTATTTTGTGCAATGCTAATAGGTTTTGCATTTTGGGAGAGTTAGAGCTATTGGCGTTGCAAATGACAATGCAATTTACCCATGTGTTATAGAGTGAAGTGGATGTATGTGGTGTGGAGTGGAATTATGTGGTTTGGATTAGAATTGTTAGTTGTGGAATTGTGTGGCATGGAAATGTGTGGAGTGGAATTATGTGGCATGGTGTGCAGTGAAATTATGTGGATAGTAATTGTGTGGATTTGAGTGTACTGAAATTATGTGGTGTGGGATTGTGTGTCGGAAAGACTGGAAGAATTGGGGCAGTGTTAGTGAAACGGCTAACCCTGCTTGATGTACAACTCACTGCCACTGTAAAAGGCGAAAGCTATGGTGCGTTTTAGCAAAAGTAAAAAATTCCATGTTACTGCATTGGATATACTGGAAGGGCTGGGACCGCGTCAGTGGCACAGGAAGTCCTGCTTAAATTGTACGCTGTAAGGTCAAAAACAAGCTTAGTATTTGTACAGCTGACATCATGCAGTCACATATTTGAAGGTGCTCCCTTCTTTGACAGTGAACAAAAAAGAAGGCTCGGTAAAATAAAGGATCATCCCCTCCTAGGGACTTTTGTGACTTTACTTGCTCTTTCCCCTGTTTGTGTTTGTGAGCTCAGATGCCAGATACCCAGGCCTCGTCAGCCTCTGAGCAAATATCTCGTTGTACAATAGCACCGTGTTATGTCTGCCTGTGTTGGTGGGTGCGTGAGATGCAATGGCTCCTCTCTGATCTCACTCGCTCTCACACCACATAATTCAACTCCACAACATGCAACTAGACATAGCTCCATATCACTCAATCTCACTCTACATAATTCCAGTGCACTTAATACCATTTAATTACTATCCACATAATTCCACAGCACACTGTACCACATTTCCACTACACAACTCCACACCACACAATTCCACAACAAACAATTCCAATACAACCCATCTCTCCCTCACACTTCCACCAGCCCTATCATCTCTCCCTAACACTGCCTCCACTTCTCAACTTACAATCCCACTGCCCCCTCTCATTCCTGCCTCACACTCCCTGTCTCCTCTCTTAATACTGCCAGCTCACACATGCTACCTTCCTTTACCTCCCTGCACTGTGCAGTGGTCCACCTCTGGGGGGCCCTCCCGCTCGTCCCTCTCGTACTCTCTCACCCCTCTCTCTCACGCATTCTTCTCACCTCTCTCATGTGGTTCACTTCAAGTCTTCGAGCACAGTTTCTTTCCTGTGCCTTTTCAAAGTTTCCATCCCTCAGAGCCACGCTCTCCTCCTCTTCTTAGGGTGTCTCCTGCGTACACACAGTCCCTCTTTATGCGTCTGTGGCCTGCTCTCCCCTTCTTTCTCATACACTCTTTCTGCTTCTATGTATGGAGTTCATTCAACACTTTGTGCACAAACTACCTATCTTTCTCCATCTTCCTTTCTATCCTGTGCAGCTCCCCGCATCTATTCACCATACCACATAATTCCACTACACACCACACAATTCCACCCCACACAATTCCACAACTAACAATCCCAAGCTAACCCAAATAATTCCACACCACACCACATACATCCACTCCAAACCAAAACACATGGGTAAAAGCCATTGTCATTTACTACGCCAATAGCTCGAACTCTCACAAATGCGAGACCTATTGCATTGCAAATGCTTGTTTAGCATGTGGCTAGGAATGGCTCCAGTGGCTAATTTTCAAAAACCATACAACATTAAATTTCAATAGCAAATAATAATTAATGAAATGGACCGCTCAATGTATTCGGGAATATTTCAGTTTTGCTGAGCTATGTGTGCTAAATAGCTAGGATTTTGGCTTTCTATTGTTTACTCTAAAAATCGGCTTTTCAAATTCGCATGCATTTTTTCAGTTACATTTTGAGAAAATTGTGTAAAATAATACAAAATTGTGGTTTGCCGGTATCTAGGTGAATTTCACACAAGGCTGACCATGTGTCAGAAAAAAAAAGTCATGCAAGATGCTGACAGGACATTTTGAAGAATAAATGCCTCTGGAGTAAGACATTTTCGTCACAAACCAGATTCCGTCATCAAAAAATGACACAAAACCAGTACAATCGGTGCTTAATTTGAGCCTGTGGTTTCTGGTGCTTGACACTGGCACTGAATTGCCAACACCGGGTCTTATGGCACATGGGGGCGCTGTTTGTGTTTTTTAAAGATGAGCACAATTTCAGTTGTTTATTAATTCAATATACATTGAAATGACTAATGCTGGTCACCCAAGCCATTCTTGTAGCTTTGGGGCCTGGAATAGTCTGAAGTGCCACTCTTGAAGGAGTGTGATGTTCATAGGTGTGTTTGTACTGCATCGCTGGCCGGGGGACTGGGTGGTGCAAGCAGCAGAGGCCCTGGTACTTTTTTTTTTTTTTTTTTACAAATTAAGCACTGAGTACAATGCAATATCTAATTCAACATGAAATTCACAAATGTCATTGTCTTTTTTTTATTTTGCCCAGCCCTTCGCAAACGTCATTTAAACTTCTGAGATATCCATATCGTACATTCTACAACAAAGGACCTACTTGGCTCAGCCGGCACCTGAAAGTACACAGAAAGAGGAAAATGCCCAAGGGCCGGATGCACTCTATAACAGAGGGCTCCAGTGTAAGTGCAGGATGCCCGGATCCATACTAGATTTCAGAATATCCTATTATTTCGTGTACGACAACTCTAAATGAAAATTTATTACAACATGGAATCCTAAACATCTGTCATGAATATGAACCTGCTAAAGCTGTATTTAACACCTTTGCTCTACAAGACCAGACAGGGCATAGTTGTGACACCACTAAGAAATCTTCACAATATGGTGGTGCATATATGATGAGGTGAATATAGGTTGCAAAAACAAAGTCAAACGTCATGCATCATGCTTATCATGCATACATGACACATTCCTATTCACCACAATGTCATTTACCATTACATTGTCAATCAATCTATCAAGGATTTCTATAGCATGGCAAAGTCTCAAGGCACTGGAGTTGCTAACTGCTTCGTGATGATCTCTTCAATCGAACAGCCAGGTCCTAAGTCTTTTCCTGAATTGGTGGAGCGATGAGGCAGTTATGAGGTGCAGGGCAAGGTCATTCCAAGGTTTGACCGCCAGGTGTGAGAAGGAGTGTCCACTGCTGTTGCTTCGGCAGATCCGGGGGGTGTCTGCGAGAAAGGAGACGGATCGTAGGTGTCTGATGGGTTGGTGGAAGGTCATGCGTTTGTTGATGTATGCTGGTCCTTCTTTGTGGAGAGCTTTGTATGCATGGGTCAACATCTTGAACTGGGTCAGGAGCCAGTGTAGCTTCTTGAGGTGGGTTGTGATGTGGGTCCGTCTCTTTAGGAGGCGTGCAGTGATTCCTACGTAGAGTGTGTTCCTATAGTCCAGCCTGCTGGTGATGAGGGCCTGCCCAAAAATCCTTCTGGGACCGCATTCTACATGCAGCAAAATTTTCTTCATTGTGCTGGGCGCGAATACTACCCCTCAAATTTACCCTTTCTTAAACCGAAGAAAATCTTTATTACCCCTCAGTACTAAGATTCAGAGCTCTAAAAACATTTGACTACCCAGACTGTCATAACTATGCATGTATACTACCCATCCCTGAACCCTAAAAACCCTTACTTCCCCTAAACACTGCCCATTTCTGAACCCTAAAACTGCTACAACCCCACTTCACTACCCAAAATTAGCCTTAAAAACTCTGTACTACAACCCAATATACTAGCCATCCCTGAACCCTAAAAACACTTTACTACCCCAAAATTCAACCTATCCCTAACCCACTTGCTGACCCTAAACCCCACCAACCACCTATCCTCACTTACACCCTGAAATGCGTTGTAACTTACCTTGTTGTAGTGCTAATTTGTAGGGTTGTAAATGCGTTTTAGTTGTCCCTCGTTGAAGTGGATGCTTTGTAGTGGTATAAATAATAGCAATAGGAGGGGGGGGACTTGTTCTTGGCTTCAATTTTTTGTTTAGTGCTTTACACACAAATGAAAAGTAGCTACAAATCCTGTGTAAAAATTGCTGAAAATCATCTTGATTAGTCCATCAGTGGAAATGGACCATAATCTAGCCCAAGTTTCAAAGCTTAAATGCTCCTTAATGAAGGAGAAAAACAGGCGATCTATGTAGTGGGCAATACAGTGAAAATATAACTGACTTGACAGTTTCTGACATGTGAAAGTTGGTTACTATGCTACAGAAAGAAAACACACGAAAACAAACACACAAAAACACTGTGCATGCACATCATTTTTAAAATGCATTTATAAGTTATTAGAATGGCTGCTAAAAAACGAATTGTTAGTTAAATAATCAATTGAATTTTTGTAAGAAATGCACAAGGACATTTTTAAGAAATATTCTTTCTACCATATTGAATAGAAAGAGTATGCATCAAATTAAAACTATTAAATTTTTCAAGTGTTAGTTTGTACCAAATGGCAAGTACTCTCCCCAACCCGATGAAAGAAGGTAACTCATCTACTTGCAACATGTCAACCTTTCACTAAGATCTATGTGCTGTGGGAGTAAAACCTTACCCCAATATTCAGAATACCCCAGAATTGAGGACACCCCAAAATTCTTTCTCAGACGGTTCTCTCACTGTAAGAAAATTGAATGAAAATGCACCCTCCCAACATCCATCTAGCAGAATGGCAAGACCAAGTAACTTGGATGCTCTAGAATTGAGTACTAGATCAGAGAAAATTTGAAGCGTTTTATTACAAAATGTGCCAGGAGACCGGATCGGATGGGTAAGAAAAGAAGTGAGTGAATTACATAGACCGCATCCATCTTGGGCAAGATGGCGCTTTCACATAAATGTGGCATAGCTAAATTATATTAATAAAATCACTTATATACATCATATTAGAACATTGGAATGTTGGGAGCTCCATTGAAGACAATGGAGTGCTCCATGCTTTTACGGGCCGGTAAAGGCCCGCAAAGCAACATTCCAATGTTGTTTTCAAAGGCCTCTTGGAGCCCAAGGGAATTTAAACCCCTCGAACTCCGAGAGGCCTTTGTTTTATTTGTTGGAACATTCTGCCCTCTAGTGGCAGAATGTTCTAATAGCCTTATAACCCGTCGTAGCTGGGCTATACCGGCTATTAAAGTCCCGCTCCCTTGTTAAAGTCCCTCGCCTTCGGCTCGGGCCTTTAACGCTGGAGCGGGCCTTTAACGCTGGAGCGGGCCTTTAATAGCCGGTATAGCCCGCTCCGGCGGGCTATAAGGCAATATTAAACTTGTTTCAACTGTAACCATGTTTGCTTATCATTTGCATATTGGATCCAACATAAAATGATTATTATTCAATTTGTTTTATTAAACAAAACATAGACTTTAGAAAAGCGCCATTCCAAAATTTGACTCAACGCCTTCTTTTAGGGACCCTCCTTCTTGATATGAACATAGTCTCCTATTGGTACTCAGTGAAATAGACCCAATCTTTATTTTCAGCAGTGTTACAAGCACAGTCCGCAGTGCTAATTTTTCAATCCCTTTGACAGTGGATAAGATATATGAGACACCAAGCTCTGTAAATTTGACGGTAACAGGCTTATTACTGCTTAGTTCTTGGGTTATAATGATAGCAACTAAATATCAAGGGTGAATCCGTATCCCATAATGGCTTGCAATATGAACCCATTTATATGCTTAAGGACCGATCCTTCTCTGGAGACACTGCACAATGGACCTTTTGCTGACGCTCCAAAGCCTATCAAAATGTCCTTCTTATATGCATGAAGCGATTGTTTCAATCAAGCTAGCCATATTTTATGTTTACCAATAGACATTGACTACATTGCTTCTTTCCTGGTAAAGTTTCTATACATCTGCTGGAGCTATTTCTTGTTGGTCTTGCACAATAGATACAAGTACTGTAAGAGGGCCATTTTCTGTTACCTTCCTCGATGTTATCACTTACACTGTGGTCGAGTAAAGGCTTTAATCGAGCCCTTAATCACAAATTAATACTGATTAATGAAATTCTTAAGTTAATTCTGCACCTATTTTACATAATTAAAACCAAGCAAAGCAAGTCACATATTGACATAGAATATCAGGACAACCATAATATATTTTCTTTACATGATCACAAAAACGAATATAACTTCAGGGCCACTTATTTAATTCGCACAATTTAATATTTTGTTTTTTCGTTGATTTTACAGAATCCTTTGGAAGCTGAGGTATATTACATTAATGTAATAATATAGGTGAAATGGAGGATGAATATGTTCACCTACTAATTACATCAGTTTTCTTGGCCACTGAGTACATTTACACCCAAAGTATTACATGTTGGTTTAGGCACACAAAGTATGTCTGATTTAGATAAAAATGGACACTTGGGGTCTTATGTTGATGTACTAAAGTGTATTTGTGGTTTCATGATTGTCGGTGTCAGTTTTTATCAAATTAATTTGGCAAAAACTGACACTGATTAAATTTGTGCTTTTATTTTTTGTGTATAACGCTTTTCTTGTCTACAGTGAAAATGTAATTATTCGAGGAAGGGTCTGTATTTAATAGGGTCGTCCAACTATCTACGTCTCCCCCTTTCCGAACTAAAGCATCTTCGCATTAAAGGAAACCAACTAAATGTGCATAATAGTATACTTTTTAAAAATATAACATTTTAATGTATTACCATGCTTTGTTTTGCAATCCTCAACGTGGTAAGCTCGCTCCAATTACATCACATGATTTTATTTGCGAAAGGTTCTACTGACCTTGAAGTGTTTATCTATAGAAGTCACATAAAAAGATGGTCCCATCAGCTCTCGGAATAACCCTGGATTTGATAGCACAGAAAATGCACTTTATTAGCAGGATGCTTCTATTTGTAAATCTCATTTGTGATAGTAAATGCTAGTAATTCTAGTAATTCTCTGAATGAGGAATATCAATCTGTTCTCTGACTTTTATTTACATACCTATCCTTGACTTGTTTCCGAAAAACATTTAAGAATCCATCCCTTATAGGGTTTTGGAGTTGTAAACTGATCGGAAACCTTGAATAAATATTTGCAGTCTAGAAATTCTTCTTGTAGCACGTAACTCAAAAGATGTAGTCACGTTTTTTTGTGGTGCTGCTACTGTAAAGGAACTAATGTAAGCATTTAGCACTATTTAGTAAAGAGTCTTAATTTGAACAAATAATGTGTATTTTGATTTATTTGTGAACACTGTTCAGCCCAGTCAATACAATCACCTCTTGAACATGATAGTTGATGTTTTTTCACTGTAAAAATGCTTTGTCTTCTTATGTTTACTGAACTTTCTGTGTAGGTTACCGTGGAGAATTTCTTGAGAGTTTTAACTGGAAGGATCCCCCCAAGCACGCCTCGATCCAAGCGTCTGCTTTCAGATGACCGCAGCAATATTCTCATTTATATGACAGGTAATTGCTCTTGCTTGTTAGTTATTTCTGCTGTTCAATAAACAGGAAGCAAAATTAAACAAAGTTCTCACAATAATATTCATTATTTTTCTTATTAAAATAAGGCCAATTATATAAATATATAAACCAACATGTAGGGGGCCTGAGGTAACTAATTTGTTTCCGGAAGCAGGCGATCTAGGACTGTTGTCATTATGCGGCCATCAGTATAGCCACATTTCAGTTCATCTGCCACTGCATGCCTGCAGACCTTTCACTACCTGTTCTCTTCTTGAGAATGAGGGCTAAATGGCATCTACTCAAAATCTTTTTACTGGCCCGCGGAAGGAACGCAGCAATGTCTGAGTGAACTAAACACGATTCAAGAAAATATAATCACTGATTGGATTGTTTCGGTGGCACAATCCACAAAGTTATTAGGTTAACAAAGGCATTTTTATTAAAACATTGAAAATAAATATATAAACAACCCCACCCCCCAACCCCCACGAAGAAGCTGAGTGACCACCCCAGCTAAAAGCATTAATAGAACATGTGAGTGATCAAACCCGGTATTCATTTAAAAAAAAGAGGGAGTCCACATTTATTCAAATTAAATCACAGTGTATATAAACTGATGGGATCGATACTCTGGCTCGAGATGAAGATTCAGACTAGAAGTCCTCCCTGTGCACCTGGAGATTTGCGAGCCAGAAAGGTGACCAGTCAGCATGCAAATAAGCCGCACAGTATCTGGATGACAGTTAATCTCAGGTTAGACGCAGGCCAAGCCTAGGCCATCCAGGCATGCCTCACTCTCCAGTCATCAGCTCAGGGGCTGGGCCACATGTCCTGGTCTACAGGCTCCAAGAACCAGAAGGGACCTTTTCTTGACATTTCAGGTACTAACGTTTGGCCAATTATGAGAAAGGAGACTTCACCTTTAGGCCCCGGAAGCTCTGTGTCAGTTGGTGTAGCCATAATCAACTAGACTCATAGTAGTATAAGTAGTCAAGTTTCTGCCAACATGCTGAAAAAAAATATGGAAACTTCTGAAAGGAGAGGAATTATCAGTGGAGGCTAGCACAGCAGAAAAGAATGGAAGAGGAGAAGAAAAAATATTGACGAAGTAGCGTGTAAGTGGAGTAGAAGGTAGCAAGGTTCTCACAAAAAAAAGGGTGCAGTCTGAAAAAAAGTACTTTTTGATCGAGTCAGAGGCAATTTGAATGGAAGTGAGCAATTTCAAACCATTGAATTGAAAGCCTTTGATCTGCAGAAGTTGCTTTTCAACCTAGAATTTTGATCCGTTAACATTGATTTATCCCTGGGGCATAACAGAGGCCCCTGCAGCCCCAGCGGGCCTGCCAGAGGAGGGGCCCAACCCTCAAGTGGGGGGGCTCCCAAACTTTCAAGGAGGCCCCATGTCGACCAAGGCTAATGAATATCTGTGAGATATCGGAGACTCGGTGGGGGCAACTCGGGGGGTGGCGAGGGGCTTCATTGTTTTATGTTACACCACAAATGTGTCCTACAGATCTCCTGAAACCCTGAAGGTATCAATATCAATTATCAGTTTTTATGGCATTAGTCAGCCAGTCATTGCTAGTACTTCATGAAAAGAAAATGTACTTTATTACACCAACTGCTCAACACTTCACAATCATATAATCAAAGGGCACTGCCTTCTACAGCGGTTTCAGAGGTAAGACAAGGTTAGTACGGAAAACTATAAAGGTGCAGTTCACAGAAAGTAAAAAGCTTGTAGAGTGTGCGAATGCCTGGAGGCGTCTTGGCGCTACAGTCCAAAAGAGAGCCAAGAAAAACAGAGAACTGTTTGGGAGAAAGTGAGAAGAGCCAGATTTGTAGCAAAATATTGCAGCTGAGCATACGTTTTTATTTGTTTTTATTGGAAGTGAGAATTTTGTTAGTGTGCGATTTAAAAATGCACCATTGTTGTGGGGTATTTTTTAAAATGCAAGCTAACAAAAATCTCACTTCCAATAAAAAGAAATGGAAACATATGCTGAGCTGCAATTGTTTTTTTTTATAATTGCATTAAGGGTGCAGTATCTTATGTGGCTAATAAAGGTCTGTGAGAAGCTGGGTTTCTGTTGCAGTAATCCCCCCCACCCCACTTTTTCCCAGACTACTGATGCACGTTTGACTTGATGTGCCCTGGGTCCCTGCCAATCAGGTTCCCAGGGCCTGTGTTCTTTCCCCAAAATTGTACCCAAACCCAATTGGCATCTCTGGCCACAGGTCAGCTCCTGGTAAATGGTACCACAGGTACCCAGGGCACTGTGACCAGGGAAGACCTCTAAGGGCTGCAGCACTTATTGTGCCACCCTTAGAGGCCCTGTACCTTTACACACACACACTGCAACTGCAGGCTGCGTGTTTTGGTGCAGAACAAAGTGAAGAGTCAACATGGCACACAACCCTGTGTGCCATGCCTACAACCCACTGCCCTGGCATAGACCAGTCACCCCTCTAGCTGGGTGCACTATACCCGTGGTGAGGGTACAGGTGCATGAGGCCTGTACCCCTACAGTGTCTAAGTCCATTCTTAGACATTGTAAGTGCAGTGCTGCCATTAAGAGTATATGGTGCTGGGAGTTTGTCATTACGAACTCCACAGCACCATAATGGCTACACTGAAAACTGAGAAGTTTGGTATCAAACTTCTCAGCACATTAAACCCACACTGATGCCAGTGTGAGGTTTAATGTAAAATGCACACAGAGGGCATCTTAGAGATGCCCCCTGAAAAACGACCTACCACTAGTGTCCAGGCTTTCAGCTGCCACCACCAGACATGTTTCTTGACCCCTGGGTCGAGAGCCTGTTGCTCTCAGGGGCCTGAAACAATGCACATCCTGGGACGAGGTGCCAAGCCGCCTCCCCCAGGATGGGCAGGGTCCACGAAGGGGAAGCTTCAAAGGCTTACCGCCATTGTGAGCTTCCCCAGGCCACTTGCTGCTTTCAGCAACTGGTCCCCACTGGTTCTGACCCCCACTTTGGGTGGGAGTACCGGCGGGAAAAATAAGTGAGGAAGAGAGGTGTGCCCACCTCTGCCAACTCCACACCTCAGGTATGGGAGGCGAGGTGAAGCACAACTCTCAGTCCCCGCCACCTTGCAGATGGGGGGACCCAGCCAACCAGGGAAAAGCGTATGCCCCCCTCCCACTGGAGGGTAGCATAATAGGGGGTGTAACCACCCCAGGGAAGGGACCCATTGGTCCCAACCTTTTTACCTACCTGTAACATCCCTAAATCTAGTATTTAGGGGCACCCCTGAACCTTGCTTCCTCAGACAAGAACCTGCAACAAGTAAATAAGAAGGACCGAACAGCCGTGCCGAAGCTAAAAAGAGGAGGACGCCCATTGACTTGGCCCCAGCCCTACCGGCCTGTCCCCACCTCGAACCTGCTCCAGCGAAATCCCGGTGTGTCCTGCAGCCAGCAACCTCAACAAACCCGGAGGACCTGCCTGCCTTCAACCCCAAAGACTCTGTCTCCTGTGAACACCGTATTTGTTCAAACAACGGACTCCAGTCCTGCAAGGATCCGCGGGTCTGCACCACTCTGCACCCAACGCCCACGGCCCGAGTTCAAGTGGCCCAACACCAAGAGGAGGTCCCCCGGCGATCCTGACCCGAGACCCGGCGACCCCTTACCTGCCTCTAGCCTCCAGCCAACGCCTGCAGCCTCAAACCAGAAGGTCCCCCCAACCGCGACAAGGAGCTGATAAGAAGATCCCACCCTAAAAGGCACCCCTGCACCTGACGCCCCACGGCTTTGGGTGGCCCAACCGATGGTGCCTAACCAACCCCCAGGATCCCAACTTACCTCTCCAAGTGGTGGTCGCACCCAGAAGACCTTCGTCCCCGAGTCTGCAGTGCTTTTGCAAACCAGAGACTCCCCATTGAAAGCTACAGGGCTTCAGATGCCAAAACAGCACTCTGCAATCGGCCGCCCCAGTGCTGCTGAGGGTGCATATTTTGTGCTGGCCTAAACCCCCATATGCCCTGAGCTTAAGTCCAGGAGCTTTGCTCCCACAACTCAGTGGCCTGATCGTCAGCAGCCACCAACCTAATCTCCTTTAGATAACTTTGGGCCTCAGCACTCTGCACCCGGCCGCCCTAGTGCCGCTGAGGGTGTAACAAGAGTGCATCCTTGACCCGGGGGTACCCCTGAGTAACCCCAGAACACCAACTCCCACAACAAAGTACTTACCTTAAAACCGATAACACTATTTTCCTCCATAGGATAACATTGACTCTTTTTCTATGAAAAGTTTCTAAGTGTGGAGTTGGAAAACCTAAAGAAATTCTTTAAAATTGTACTACCTATCAAAAACGCTTTTACTTACCTGTTTACAGGAAATGTCCCCGTGCAGTATCCAGGCATACTGCACTGTGTAAGAAAAGTAATCTCAAAAGTAACTTGCTTGTAATTTTACTAAAAATCCTATACAAAGTATATGTACTGTATTCTGAAAAGCATTGCATTATCAGTAACACTACTGTAATCAAATCAAAGTACATTTACAATTGCAATTCAAACTATTTACAAACTGCATTACTACTGTAAAGTATTTATTGCTTACCTGTGCCAGGCTTGCTTGGTTCTAGAAAATAAAATAACAAAAAGAATATTTTTATACAAAAACAATTGGTCTGAAGTTCAGTCTTTGAGTGTGTGAATTCATTTGCTGACTGAGTGTGTACAACAAATGCTTAACACTGTCCTCTGATAAAGCCTTACTGCTCGACCACACTACCACAAATAGAGGGTGAGGTGCTATCTACTATACCTCTGCCTACCTTTTGGGTTCCACTGGATCTGTGCACACTATACCTCACTTTGGTATAGTATATACAGAGCCAAATTCCTACAAGGTCCTTTTATAACTCCACAGGGACACCTAGTAACAGCCTGTGTTACTGCATCTTTTTCTTGGTTTGTGCTTTTTGTTTTCTTATGCTACTGTTGGAATATTATTTGTAAAAATAAAAAAAGTACCAAACATTATTATTTGTACAAAGACAGATAAAGAATAGCAATTCTGGCGCAAAAGTGTGCTGTTTGTAAGCAGGGGCTCTGCTATGTACGTGGTATTGTGATATGGGGGGCATTGTGCTCACCCAGAACGCACTGTAAGGCACCACCGACCATGCCACCATTAGAGTTCACCACATCATACAGGGGAGAGGAGTTTGCGGTACAGTTGCCTTAGTGGGGGGAGCCTTTGGTGTGAGGACCAGGCTCAGAAACCGCATTCCTGGTGGGAGAGTCATTTCCAGTTGGGAGAGCTCAGCAGCCTATATGTTAATAGGTGCAGTGGCTGCTGCTGATTGAGCTCCTCCTGCGCCTTTAAGGGGCTGCTCATGTGCAGTGTCATGTTTGTCTTAGGACTGGGAGAGGACAGCCCCGGGAGGCAGCAAACAGCGTAAGCAGTTACAGGAACCCAGTGGCCTTGCAGAGGGAGCAGCACGAGTGCAGAGAAAGCAGCTCGGACACAGGCAGCTGATTAAGGGACCTCCCGTATCCCTCACTGCAGTTTTTAATGTTTTTAAAACATGTGGACGAGCCACGCAGCACAAAAGAAAGGCGCACAACTGCCATTATAAAACATTAAGCGTGGCGTGGAATGTAAAAAAAAAAAAGTTGGCTTGCAAAGAAACCGCGAGCTCCGCCGATTTTTAGGGTTTTAAAAACATGTGGTCGAGCCGCGCAGCACGAAAGAAAGGCGCTCGGCCGCCATTGTAAAAGATTAAGTGCGGCATGGAAATAATAAAAAAAAAAAAAATAGAACTTTAATATAAACATGTGGGCGAGCCTCGTAGCACAAAAGAAAGGCGCCCGGCCGCCATTGTAAAACATTAAGCGTGGCGTGGAATGTAAAAAAAAAAAATATTGGCTTGCAAATAGAAATGCGAGCTGCCGATTTTTGGGGGTTTTAAAAACACGTGGTCAAGCCGCGTAGCATGAGAGAAAGGTTTGTGGCTGCCATTGAAAAAAATTAAGCGCGGCATGAAATAAAAAAAATAAAAAAATAGAACTATTTAAAAGATGAGACTTTGATAAGCTGGTGACAATTTATTCCAGTAAAATCACGACAGCTCCACAAACACCTCAGTTCATCCCGCTCGGCAGTTCCTGAGACTGTTAACGAGCCAACATTCCAACAACCGTTGGAATGTTGGAAATGAGAACAGGAGGAAGGGGAGAAATAATAGGAAAGGAGAGCATGGGGAGCATGGGGAATGAAAGGGGAAAATGTATTAAAATATAGCATAACCCAACTACAACAAGAACTTTAATAACAACATGTGGGCGAGCTGCGCAGCACAAAAGAAAGGCACGCGGCCGCCATTGTTAAAGTTTACGGGAAGTCGAGCTCCGTGCTAGCATTTCACAGTAAGGAAGTGAAATAAAGCAAATAAACATGTCAAGTGCATGCTAAGGAAGTGAAATGAAAGAAATGAAAAAAATAATACGACTTCAATTATAGGAACAACGTATTGGGGAAGTGCGTAGCTGTCGTGCCTGCAACGTCAGGTACGACTATGAAGTGATTAACAAAAGAGTGCTCACTAACAGTTAATGAAATGTACAGAGTAAGGACACATGTAAGAGGGGCTGTCTTTCTGGTAGGCTACAACAGGAGAGAAGGAGGTACTAAGGAGGGACTACCAAACAAACCAATGAAATAAAAAGAATTCCGAAAGATACCACATGCAGCGAATAAAATGTTTGGGCGGAACATAGATGGAGCTTAATGCCCATCTCTTGAATACAGCTTGTCTCGAAGAGACAGCTCAAGCGCTGCCTAGACTAGACCTAAAAAAGTGGAGAAGGGACTACATAATCTGAAGCCTTCAGTTTTATAATCGAATTTCCAACCTCAGCAGGACATTAGCTTTTGTTTTCCATATGGGATGCTGCTCTGTAAAAGAAAAGGAAGAAGAACTTGATTTTGCAAGCTGCTCCTTTTCTAGGTGATCGTCCACTACACTGCCCGTTTGCTCTTTGGTAGCCTGCAAACTGGTCTCATTGCAAAAAAGAGCCTCTATGTTCAGTTGGTAATTTTACAAAGCCAAATATGGATTCCTCTGGCCCCACTATATAGGATACTTTCTATTCTTCAGTAGCTTGAACTGGTATCACACTGCAGCAAAGTGTTCTTTGAGTTTTTTTAACACGTACTTTTTTGATTTTCACAATTAATTCTAAGACTTGGACAATACTGCTATCGTTATGTATAAAGGGACATTTAAAAAAAGAAAGCCATGCAAAGTGTCCAGCAGTGTCCGCTGAGGTATTCCAGCAATAATGTACATATGACCCTGTAGGTGCCTTAACAGCAGGTACTAGCAACGTAAGACAAGGTATCGATATTTATATCAATAAAGGAAAAGAAGAAAAAAAAAAGGGGGAGAAACAGCCTCCCCAAAGTGTTCTTTGAGTTGATAGATGTGTAACACAGGTGTATTGAGATGTACTGTCATTTTTGCTGCCACTTGACCCTGGGTGATGTACCAGGCAAATGATGAACAAGATGATATTATAATACAGTGCAAACATTGCTTTGCCACCGTGTATTTGGGTCCATGGGTACTTCCCGGGAAATCCCAGGTCTTGCTGATAACCAAACCTAGCAGTAGATGAAGCATCGTGGCCATCCTGCATCCCATGAAACAGTGTAGAACCCCACTCACCACAAAATCCTTAAAGCTGTCGTAGTACACATATAAGAGATGGGAAGGGTAGTATCAGCAGTATTCTCTTAGGATCTGGAAAACACAGTATTAGTCTATCACTTTGTTTATTCCTTCGGTCATTCTTCCATGCATCTTTACATCCAGTTAATTGTGTTGCCTTGGACAGTTGTAATTTGCGAGCATATAAAAGTCCAGCAAACTCAAACTAAAAGAAGACAGTACCAATAGGAATGGGTGCTGGAAACAAGTATATCTCAAAAGATTTAGATTTATTAAGAAATTGTACAGTTATTAAAAATAATTACAATCAAGGTGAACATTAAAAAAAATCTGACATATACCAACACTACACTATAATTTGATTACAAAACACAGACGTATAGCAGTTACAATTAAAAATCCAAATTCACCTACAAAAGTCCAAATTTAACCTTCTCCGCTTGCCACACCTATAAATAGATCAGAATATGTGAAGATCCACTGGCTCCCGAAAATTCCTATAACTGTGCTCTGCTCCTTCCAATGATTGACCTTGTATAAAACCAACTACGAGGTGTAAAAATGCAGTACAGTACCAGACAAGGGGAGGAAGAGCCTGCCAAGATCAGGCTAAAATGTTTTAAAGTGTTATATATGAAGTCCTGTGTAGGAGAGGATAACATTTCTACTCATGAGCTAGGCACTGCTGTGACAGGCGCGGATCCAGGCCCACCAGTGAGGCTATGTTCAAAATGCTGGTTAAAGTGCTTTGAGTGGCGAACCTATACCAGTTGGCTAATTGAATGATCAAGGAAGACTTCTGCCTCCTGATGTAGGGGACTTACAAACCCTTTCTATTTCCCCTCTGTCAACCTTCCTGAATAAAATCAGAGGCAATTACGGGGCACTTGACAAGCTCAGTTCCTCTGTGGCAGGCAGAAGAACTCAGAAGGCCACTTTTAAAAAATTTAGAAAAAGAACGGACAGCTGGGTGGATTCCCCCTCTAAGCAGCATTCAATTGCCTCATTACATATGCATATATTTAGTGACCTAAAGATTGATGCAGCCAAAATTTCCTAGGTAATAATCGTTTTTGCAAATGCAAAACACGTGGATGAACGATTCAGACCCATTTGACATAGTCTGCATTAATTATCCTTCTAAACTGACTTCTCCTGTACTTTTACCAGCCAGAGAAGGTGTTTTAAATTTACAGTTTTGGCATTTTTCAATTTTAAACAAGAAGACAAGAATTTTGCATTAAGTACTAGGTGCTTCCTTGTCAAATTGAACTTTAATCATATTTGAACTAGTGTGGTGCAATCTGGAAGAGAGACGAGTTTTCTGAAGCAGTTGAATTGAACTCTATCCAGCCAATTTGCTTGCCTATTTTCAAAAGCCAGAGCGCCATAGGCCACTGATGGCATTAACTTTCATGAGGGGTCTCTGGCCCACACACCAAGGTTCTATCCAACTTACAAAAACACCCACGTCAAGGAATTATCAGTACTCGTTTGACTATTGATGTGTGGAGTAGTCCGGCCTCTTTCATCCAGTCAGATATTTATAGGATGACAACTCTTGATCTTTCCGTTGTAGATGAACCAAGAGCCATTTTGATCACTTAGCGGTCAAAGATCATAACCTTAGTCTTGGCTAGATTAATGGACAAGTTATTTAACTCTCAATAATAGGCCCATGAATCCAGAGATATCTGGAGGCCGACAGTGATCTCGTCGCCTAACACCATGTCGTCCACATATTGCAGACCTTGAATTTTCTGACTGGCTAAATTTGGATGTTGGGGGGTAGTGGGGGAGGGTAGTCGGGGGTGTTTCTTGCTTTGTTCAAATTACATTTTAGGTCAGATTCTCAAAATGGTTCAGCACTCAACTGTCCAATTAAATGTGTATGGCACATTTTTTTAGTCCATATTGTACAAATATGAGAAGTCGGACAATTTCATTACAGACAACAAATGTAGGAGTCGTTCCTTCTTCTTAAAATCTTTTTATTCTTTAGCTTTTCTTTAAAATCACAGCGTGAAATTGGTAGCCAACGCGTTTCGTCCACCTGGGACTTCTTCAGGGCTCAACAGGCGAGAGGTCTTCTCGCATGTTCTTCATGTTGTGCCATATAACAGGAGAATAGAGTGTGTAATATATGGAGTATAGTAGCTCCTACAAGTCACAGCATGACGTCCGGTTCCGTGAAAAGACATTTTAGGTCAGCTAGGTACAAATTCAATAACAAGGGGGTAATGATGTACCCTTAGTTTTAACTCTTTATTATTGGGAATATACCTAAAAAAAAAGTTCATGTGTATTATGAAAACAGCGCTAAAGAGGTTATGAAAGCAGAATGTAATTTAACAGCAGTGCAGGGAGTGGTACAGAGAAGTGTATTAAATAATGGCTTCACAAAGATAAAATAAGAAAATCTAATTTGCAGAGAGCAAACATAATAACAGTAATTGTTCGCAAAAATCCTCTAACAGAAAAAGGATAAAAATGCTGTAAGTAAAAAGAATGTATGCAAATAGGAATGCTACCTAAAGAAAGATATCCTAGAAAAGAAACTTGTTTAATAAAATAAATGGGAACAGACATTGTGCGATGACTACATTTTTCAAGACAAAAATACCCAAATATTTAATTTGCAGATCTGAAACCATGCTAGTATTCTGTTTTTGAACAAAAAGTATGTAAATAGTATGTATGTAAGCAGTATAAAATAAAACAAATCAAATATAGACAGGTACAGTTTGAGACATACATGGAGGGTTGCATTTGATCATTGCCCAGTTACTAGTGTTCCATCTATCCCTCCATTTTGTAGATAAGTGTTCTTGCAGCTTCCCGATAAGCTCTGCACTGTTGCCCCATTAGTAAACTACTTTTCATTGCTTTGTGGCCTGGTTGGGGTATAGAAATCCCACACGTTCATACAAACAAACATACATATGCATATTTTGTACAACGTTTGCAAAGAGAAAAATATACTTAGAAAAAAAGTGCCAGAATGGAATTTATGGAAGCTACATTTTGCCTTGTAGTGTTGGAATGTGTGGTAAAACAGCAATATATAAAATATTATGATTTATGACTGTATTTTGGGTACAAAATGATGTTTCTTAGTAGGTACCAATTCCTACTATTAAACAAATTGCTAGTGTTTGGCATTACTTTTATTGGCCATGCAGTGGCAAAAAAAAATATACAAGCAAAAACAAATATACACCGTTACAACAAAAATACATAAAATTACGCGAGTGGTGCCGTTGTTTAAAAAATGTAATGTTCTAAGCCTGCACCAGTTATTTTGGAATGGTGACAACCTCACCGGTTTATGCATTCAAAAACACTCTTTCTTTTTTGTATAAACTTGCCATTTTTAAAGACACTGCTCAGATGCTATCATTTTGGCATTTCTTCCAGGTCATGGTGGAAATGGGTTCTTGAAATTTCAGGATTCTGAAGAAATCACCAATGTGGAACTTGCTGATGCTTTTGAGCAAATGTGGCAGAAAAGAAGGTACAGGAGAAAATTACCAATTTCATTTGGTTATAAAATGTGATCTTTGATTCTGTTCATTGTGTTTTCTTTATTCAATAAGAGTAGCTCTTTTATATCACTTATTAGCTGAGGCAGCCTCAGTTACGAATTTGTTCAATAAGTAACACCATATGGAAGCACACTCTGAAGCCAGTTTCGGAACGTATGCAACACATAATGCATATCTATATAATCATATACAAATACACTGTGCAAAATGCGATGTGGTTGGTACATGTTTCAATTGTTTTGACTCAGTTGTGGTTCCAACCCAAGTGTTCTGATTCTGTATACTTTATTTGAAAATAAAGGGGATTTCACTCAATGCACTTCATTTCCACTCGAGTTCTTCCTCTGAGCGCTTGGATATGTACATTAGCTTTTTGTTGCCCCCTTATCAAATTTGGGTACCTTACTGGAACCCAGGTGAACAGTAGACGCCCTTTGTCATTTCACAGCAAAACGTATCTATGCAATTGGATGCAAAAGAGTTTGCCTTTTTATGTTCAGATCTGCTTATTGAACAGAAATATTTTGGCCCACGATTGTTTGCATTCATATTCTTGCACTTCTGCGTTCCCTATCTCCAACAAACAGCACCGCCAACAAAAAGTAAAGCTTTTACCAGGAAACACTTCACTCAGATTAGTTGTGCTTATACTGCACTTTACCCCGATAGGCATTCAAAAAAGAGGAGGGGCATAAGCATGGTGTCCTTAGCAGCTGGAGTTCAGTGTTTTTTTGGTTTTGCTTTGTAATTATAACCTCACCTTCACTCTTTTTTTCCAGTGTATTTATTGCAGTTTAATGTGAGATTGTAAAAGATTTGTAAAAGTTAATTTTCAAAGTTGTATTAATGATATGTTGCATCAGCACCCATGTTGATAAACTGTATGTTACAGATCCATCAGCCATAGACAGCAGGCTCTGGGCACAGGCTGTAGTGTTTGGCCATGCTGTGCGTCAACCATCATGCCATCAATTCTGCTGCGCATGATTTTTGATACTAGGCTGTGGACATAGTGCCTGGCCTAAAGCAAAGAACTGCACCTGCCACTTCTCCACTGAGTCCACTGTTAATTACCTTAGACTGTGCACAGGTATCGCTGGGCCCTGATCCTGACCTGTGGTCCTAGCCCGTGCAAAAGCCCACAATACTGTGCCCAATGTAGGAGAGTAGGATCTGCTTCTTATAGTTACCCCCACTTTTTTGCTGATGTTTCACTGTTTTCGACTTAGTCTGACTGGGATCCTGCTATTCAAGACCCCAGTCTATCTGCTTTCTCCTCTAAATTGATTGCAAGTACTTTAGGTACACTCCAGATTGGATTCTGGGGTACCCTTATAAGTCCCTAGTATATGGTATACTATGTACCCAGGGCCTAGGTACCCCAGAGGCCTCCCAGGGGCTGCAGCATGTATTATGCCACCCCTCAGAGACCATATAAAATGACACGACAGCAGCCTGTGTAAGGTGGTGCATGCACCCCTTACTTAGATATAGGTTCACTATATCTATCCTAATCACTGCACTTATAAACCTATCAGTCACCCCTATAGCAGGCCTTATCAATCCTGAAGGCAGGGTGCTGGGTTTTATGTGAGAGGGTGCCCATGCATGAGCAGGGCCCCTCTGCAGCCTTCGGAACCTATATTCCGGGGTTGTTTGTGATGCAGCCAACCATATATACTTAAGTGCATTATAACCTCGCAGTAAATGCTAACTTTAAAATGGCTGCATGGAAACATGTCGTGTTTGGTGTCAAACACCTTGGAATCATACCTTAACACCAGTAACTGGTGTGGGAGGTATGATTCCACCCTCCTAGAGGGAGAAATATGACAACACCGGTACACCCGGTACCAGCTTTCTTGACCCTGGCATCACAAAATGGATGCTGCCAGCCACAGACACGAGTCTGCCCTCCTGCTGCTGGACGAAACTCCGGCAGGGGAAGGTTGGACAATAGGTTTCCTGTCACAGGGAGGTGTGACCACCTCCCAGACAGGCTTTAGTGTTTTGGGGCTGGGTGGGTGCACTCTGAGAGTGCTTTGATGTCTGCACTGGGGGCACATTTGGTGTCCCTGTGCATAGTCCAACTCAAACCGGTTGCAGGAGCCATTTGCTCCTGCTCTGGCGTGAAACTGGACAAAGGACATGGGTGTAGCCACCCCTCTGTCCTGACCCTCCCATAGGTGGGTCCCCAGAGTTTGTCCCACCCCTTCCTTGGGTATAAAGTAGGAACCCCTGACTACAGGACTTTAGATTTCACCTGGACTAAACTCTGCTACAGAAACCAAGTACTTCGACGATCTGCACGACGCTGGACGACTGAAGAAATCTCCCTTGGAGTAAAGGAGTTACTCCCCTGCAAGGCAGGCACCTAAACGCATCTGACCGGTTTGCATCTCCCGAGCTCCTGAGGACTCCGAAGATTTCTGCAACACAGGAGGTGGTCTCCCGAGGTCTCTGAGGTTGATCTGCTCTCTCGGCAATTCTGAGGCCCGTATCCCTCGTGGGGACCGTGCAACCCGTACCCCTGTGCACTGTGTACATTTGCAGCAGCATATGCTTTTCGGCGATCCCTGAGGCTGTGCTTTGGGCTACTTGTAGTCCTGACCCGAGCAGTAATTCCACTTAAGATTTCCGGCCTACACTCCACGAGTGTTCCGTGGGCAGGTATTTAGTGATTCAGCTCGAGGTCCCTTCGCGATCCCTGGTCCGTTGGCCTGTGGGTCCCTGTGAAGGTAACTTTGACTTTCCGTGTGCTTTCCTGGTTGTTCCAGACGTGCCCTGACTCTCCATAGCTTGGAGAGTCCCCAGGACCTTGCTGGTCCTCACAGAAGCATCTTTCCTCTGACCGCGTGGGTTGCAGTTGCCAAGGCTTGTTGGTGTTCAATCCGGACACTGACCCCCCAGCACTCGACATCCTTCGTGGGACAGCTCACCTCCGGACTTTGGTCGTCGTCAACGTCTCCTGGTCCCCGTGGCTGCAGAGTCAAGCTTCACCTCTTCACCTCTTCGCACCTGAAACACCCGACATCGGTGGGCATTCATTTATCGTGCCCCTGGTCACTGTGAAGTGACCCAGACTCTGTCCCCTCTGCTTTCAGGTTCTTCTCATCTCCGATCCAGGCTTGGATCACACCGGACACTTTCCATCTTCCCGGCAGCAGTACTTTTTTGCATCACGCCATTGAAAACGACGAAGGTTTCCGACATCACTTGACCCCTATGCACCCGGCTCCTCTGGGATAGGTAACACGGGTACCTCAGTACTCTCAAGGGTGCTGGCCTTAGAACCTTCTATGTTTAGCTGGGTTTGCTTAAAGTCCTCTCCGAAGTGTCCATAATCTTTAAATTTCCAACCGCGACTTTCCCATAGAGTTGTACGGAGCTCGCGCCTGTGTTCACACACTGCACCCGTCCTCCGTGGGTCCCCTGTGTCACTACTTTGGGTGGTTCCTTGGGGTCCCAGCGATTCTACGTGCTCTAGGCACTGTGTCTAGTCAAGTCGTGGTTGTTATACCACTTTCCTAGTATATGGTTTGGTCTCCCCATGGAGCCCACTGTGTATTGTGCTATTTACTGTCGTTCTAGTGATTTAATATTGTGTGCTTTGTTCTCTAATCTCATAAAGAGGTTAGTAGAGAGTGTTTAGTAATAAATACATATATTTTATATATTCCTTGTGTGGTTCTCCTTTCATTTGGTCATTCAGGAGGTTATGATCTGGTAAAACAAGCTGCTTTACATTCCTTCGAGACTTAGCCTGAAGGCTGCTCTCCATAGCTACCACTAGGATAGCTTTCAATAAAGGTTGTCTTTAACCTAATCATCAATAAGGGTCGTTTGGACTGGTGCAAGGTGCCCACTTTAATTAGTGGACAGCATATACCAGGCCAACTTCTCACACCCAATACGCCCTGCTGCTGGCAGTGGGCAGTTTGCTCTGGGAGCATACCTTGTACCATCCCATGTGCCACCATGCCCACTACACACAGCGGTTCTGTGAGCTGTGTTTGCAACAGCTTTCAATTTACTGGGCTATCTGTGTGCAGTATACTCTTGTGCACAGAGGGCTTTGGGTGCATAGATTGGCTGTGGCAAGGCAGTGTGCCATTTCCATTATCAGGTAACCCGGTGTTCAAGCTTTAAGCCGCTCAAAATCTCCTCTGGCATGGGGTCAGTGTGAGCCCTCGGGGCACATGGCCAACTGTGCACTTTCTTTGGCAATGTCTAGTTGGGCTTAGTGCACAGGGAGTGGTGTGCAACTAGGCCTGCACCACCCCCTGTTCTACCGAGCCAGCTGCGCAGTGCCTCTATCTAGAAGAAAAAGGCCCTGGGTGTCGCTGCCCTGTCATCTCTTTCTTCACTTACAACTGACGCTTTCTCATCAGTGTACCAGTGTTTAAATTGTGGAAGAACAAGAGTCAACTCTCACCCAACTTCCCAATTTTCCTTCGTACCTCTCTTTGTAGTATGTTTTCTCTCGATTCCACTGCATGCATAGCCACCATCAGTTTATCACCGGATGCTTCGTTATTCTATGGTTTCCTCAAGGAGAGCCTATAAGCATATTCCACTGGCTGTGATTCACATCATGATCCCCAACATGGCTGCCAAAATTACTCTGAGTTGTGTGTCCCTCCCGAGTCTGACAATGAGTGCAGTCCTCGCATAAAGCTTCCAAATGCTCTCCACTACAGAGCCTTTGAAAATGACCATTCCTTCCTTCACAATTTAGGTTTCAAACGTTTGGTTTTGAAACGTAACAAATTTGTATGCAGAATACTTGTTCCTGCTTCACGCTTCACACCCTGATGGACAGACCTTCTAACTTCTGTTCAACTGCCATCATGACATTCTCAATATTTACAGTCTTTGCCTTAAATTTGCATGTAGCATGTTAGTGGAGTATAGGAGGGTCCTCTCACCAATTGTGAAACCTCCATCACCTGACAAGTCCTCTGATGTGCTGTGCATCTGTGTTTAAAAAGAGTTGGCTTATGTTTTCTCCTAACAACACTGCTAACTTGAAGTGGAAAGGTTTTGTGGTACATGGATAGACTAGTTCCAGCAATAACCTCCAAATTTCTGTGCCACAGACTGAAGGACTTTTCTAGATTCTCAATTCTTTGGGCCAGAACCCTCCAAGGGCACCACAAACAGGGTAAGGGATCATGATTTATCAGAGTCATACAGAAACAGCAGCACCTAATGATAGCAGGCTTCCCTTTGCTTGATAGAGTTCAGCTACTGTTTCTTATGGCTTATTCATACACCCATATTTCCCTCCAGATGCAGAAACAAATTTATCCCTCTCAAGACATGGCACTCGGGCTATGCTATTCCTCTCCCTTGCCAACTTCTGCCCACGGTCCCCGGCCACTCTTGACTCTCACATTGGGAGATGGTCTTCCTTTGGGACCACAACCACCAGCTTCAGTGCTGTCCATGCAGATTGTGCCCCAATGCAGTCAGGTTTGAGAAAGTGAATGGTTTTCGCCAAAGCAGATGCTCAGCTTCCAAACCATCAGGAACGCACCAGCTTCCCCAACTATCAGACCACCCCAAAAAATACCAGAAGATTCCAGGCATGCCAAAAGGGTGAGGAATGGGTTTTTGTTTAGGAGCTGCAAGAGTCTGCAGCCACCTTGTGCTCTTGTAGGCCCTACCACCCGGTTTTGTCTTTTTGAAATTTTAAAGAAGTCTGCATGTTAAGTTCTCTTAAGACCCTCATCCCAAATCCAAATTTCCCTCTTAGTGTGACTGACCCTGGAGAGACAAAACAATACTAACTGGATTGTTAGCAACACTGCAACATTGTCCTACTCATTCTGTCACAGTCGATTTGTCTTTTTGTGCATTATGGAGAGGATTGTATTGTACTCTGACGTCTTTTGAAAGTATTTTTTGTGGGTTTACCAGTTACTTTTACAGAATGTAAAATTCTCCCAGAGGAAATATTCCCAGTGTGCGAGGGAGGAATTTGGGAAATTTTACTAAAGATAATGGACTTCCTAATGAAAAACGTTCCATTCACATTCTTCCCGGATTCTGACTCCAACTCATTCTTTTCTTTAGGAAGCTAAGGTGGCATTTTATAGGCCATCTCTTTGAACCTACTGGTAATATTTATTTAGAAAAGTAGATAAATAACACCTGCCATGCTCCGTTTTAAAATTTCTAGCACCCCCACCTTTCTTTTACATTTTTAATCTTGCTTGTCTGGAACACCTTTTCCCTTCCCCGCTATGTGCTGATTTAGCGTTTTATAATCCGTAAGCCTCTCCTTTGAATTAATGGGACAAGTGGACAATTACTCTAGGACATGTCTGATTGATAGGCAGGCAATTATTCTGTTTATATTAAGTTGCAGGATCTAACAGAAAATAGTTCTACTAGTACTAAATCCTGGGCTCCTTTGCATGTGTGGTTTTCCCCTGCCTAAAATGTCGTTGGAATTTCTTTTTGCAGTTCCAGAGACACTGTTGTTAGATGATCCTCAATCTTGAGTACCCTGCCTTTATTTGAATGTTATGTGGCAAACACACTTTGTTTGATGGGGAACCTGATATTTACAAGGAAATAGGAGATTGCTTTCACATTAAAATTGCTAGTCTGTCATTACTAGGGTAGTAATTGCAAATGCATATAGCCACCTAATTCTTTGTCATGCAAATTAAACTGTTTTTCTTTCCTGGTAACTAAAAGTATTTTTAGAGAATTTCAGTAGCCATGGTAATGGGCATTTGAGAACTATTGAAAGAAACTGTAGGAACTCTCTTCTAATTTGTGTTATGACCAAGAGCATTATCAATCAAAAAATGTGCTCTTCTGGAGCTGGCTTTTTGCCTTCTGTAATGATCTTAATTTTGACTAAACCTATAATGTTTAACTTTCAACTCTGTCTCAGGTATGTTTATTTGATTGGCTTGAGTCTCATGATGGCTCAGATAGTCTCAATACTACATATTGACCCTCTTAATTATTTTAATTAGAACATCAACAGTGACTAGGGAATGAATGAGGGAACTGTTCACCTGCTAGCGAACACACATAAGTTAATACAGTTTCTTGTTTAGCGAGTTGCCGAACACGATTTCCTTTTACCAATTGGGGATGATAAGAAGTGTGCTGTGTAACATATTTAGTTGCTGCGTGATCCAGGGTTATGCTCTCTTATGGAAGGACTAAGTATTGGCTTATAATTTCATCCCTGAACCACGATCATAAGGCAATGATCTGTATCTTTCCTTTAATTAGTGCAACAATGTCTTTCTAATACCAAAGGACGTTTTTAATTTGTGTGATACAGGGGCAATATCAGCCAAATCAGTTTCAATCTGTAACTTATCTCCCTTGATTTAAGCCCAACGTCAGTAAGGTCTGATGCCTGTACTCAGCATTTTCTGCCTACATATTGGTGATTAGTTGCAATTTCGCTTAACATATATTTGAGTTGCTGGTCGTACACTACCCAATATCAGTATAGTAATTGACTTTACATATATTAAAACAATTATCAGCAAGGGTCATTAGAACTGCAGGCCAATTAGTTGATCTTCATGATAGCGACCTTCCCTTCCCTCTATATATTGCGAAAATGTAGCTTTTTTTTTAGACCAGTTGCACATTTGAAGCCCGTTAGGCCAAGGTGAGAAGTAAATATTCTCTGTCCAGTGAGATGTGTACTTGTTTTTTTCCTACTTATTGGTTATACCCCTTGTAATTGTTACAGTAGAATATGTTCCTAGTGAATACAATGTGAAGGACAAGAATGCCTCTTTCACCAAAACTCCATTGGGATTCCCAATATGGGCACAAACAGGAATTTGCACCCGTATTGGGAATCTGAGTTGTTTTCTAATTTCTGCAATACAATCATGCTTTTGGTTACATGTGCAATACCTCTTGATGACTATTCAATGATAAAGGAACTTGAGTCATCTTCCCATCCCTTTTCTCTTATTTGATTCCGGTTATTGACCTTAGTAAGATAGACAAACACTGAAGAAGACTATTACGCACATTACCAGTGGCACTATTGCACAACATGCACTTTTTCCCTTAATTGCTCACAGGCCTCTTAAACTCTAGCATTATTAGTCCGAATTCCAGTCCAAAGTGTAGTGTTCACTGAGACTGTATTTTCTGCAAAGCATATCTAGCTTAGTGCACTTGGGGCCAGGCGTCCAAATCTTTTTTTCATTCACAAACGGGCCGATTCGCAGAATTGGATTGAGAACCGAAAAAGGCATTTTTGAATGTAGAAAGGCTCAAATTGCAATCGATACCCTATTACCGAATCACAAATTGGGTTTGTGATTTGGTATTAGGAAGGGGCGTGTTTAGGGCGTCTCTTCCTAATACCGAATCGCAGTGGTATGTGTGAATGTTTTGCGACCGAAATGCGGTTGCAAAACATTTTCATTTTACCACCTACTACAAGTAGATGGTACCCCATTCGCAAATGGGAAGGGGTCCCTAGGGGACCCTTTCCCCTTTGTGAAAGTTTGTGAAAATATTTTGTTAAGAGCAGTCAGTTGCCCCACGGACCACTGCCCACTCTTACAAAATGAAAAGAAAACGTTTCATTATTATTTTTGAAACGCAGCCTGTTAGAAATGAGGGTCTCTAGTTGGCAATGGTTTGCACGTTTGTCCAAGTAGGGACTCTTCTTCCTAGTCAGGGTAAGGGGTATACACTTCTAAAATAACCCCTGCTCACCCCCTTGGTAGCTTGGCACGAGCAGACAGGCTTATCTCAGAGGCAGTGTGTAAAGCATTTGTGAATGTATACAGTAACATAGTGTAAACACCACAAATGGACACCACACCAGTTTAGAAAAATAAGCAAACCTTTATCTAAACCAACGAGACCCCTTACCGCGAAATTCAAACATACAATACTGTAAAAATAGTTACTTCGCAAGATAACCTTTAGATTGCAGAAATAGCTGAAAAACACAGTTCTTCCGAGTCGGTAGCTTCGTCCGGGGCTACCACGATGCTGAAAACAACAGTCTAACAGTTCCAGCCGACCGCGTCGGGTTACGGGCCAGCTAAAGTGTTGACAGACTCGTGAACAGTGCCTTTCTCGTTGCAACCAACATGTTAGTGCGAGTCGGTCGGGGGCAACCGTCGCGGTTGCATTGCAAAATGGAAGCGGTGCAGGGTGCGGTGCCCTCATGACTCGGTGCAGGCAGTGGCTCGGTGCTGATTGTCCAGACGGCGTCGGTGAGACCAAGGCTTACGGTGTGGGGTGAGGCATGCTGGCAGGTTGCGGTGCAGGCAACAGAGCCGGTCGATGTTTGGGTCATGCAGCGACTGTGTCGGTGATGTCCAGGCAGGTTGAGGTGAGGCGGTGTGGAGTGCGGTGCCCACAGGACGTGGTGCAAGCAACGGCTTGGTGACGACCGTCCAGACGGCGTCGGTGAGACCAAGGATGCGGTGCAAAGTGCGGTGGGGCCGTCTGCGGTGCCTTAACGACACGGAAACCTGTGACGGACTAGGTGACAGTCGGCTGCTCCTTTCTTCTGTGGCGGCTGAAACCAGCGGTTCCGGAGACGGTGCCCAGAAGGATGGTGAGGTCTTTGCTGTTCCTGAGACCTCTTGAACAGGGGTCAAGTTACACTTCCAAGGCCTTGGAGATATTTCTCAAGCAGGATACACACACAGTTCCTCTCCTTGGCAGAATCAGCTACTGCAGGCCAACCCCAGACAGCACACAGCAGAGGGGTAGTACTCGTCCTCTAGCTTCTTCCAGCTCTTCTCCTTGGCCTCTTAAAGTCCAAAAGTGATTGTAGGAAGGTGGAATCGGACTATATTGTTGCCCCCACTTTTTTCCTGGTGTTTTGCTGGTTTATGACTTAGTTGGACTGGGATCCTGCTATTCAGGGCCCCAGTCTATCTGCTTCCTCTCTAAAATGGTTTCCATGTGCCTTAGGCACCTCTCTAATTGGAGTCTGGAGTACCCTTATAAGTCCCTAGTATATGGTATACTATGTACCCAGGGCATAGGTACCTCAGAGGCCTGCCAGGGGCTGAAGCATGTATTGTGCCACCCCTGGAAGGCCAGCCAAAAGGACACCACAGGTCTGCTACTGCAGCCTGGGTAAGGTGGTGCATGCACCCCTTACTGTGATATAGGCTACCTATATCACTACATACATACACACATATAAACCTATAAGTCACTCCTATGGCAGGCCTTATCAATCCTGAAGGCAGAGTGCGTGGTTCCTATGTGAGAGGGTGCCCCTGCATGAGCTGGGCCCCTCTGCAGTGTTCGGAGACCCTTCTCTGATGCTGTTTGTAGTGCAGCCCGACCATATACTCTTAAGCGCATTATAACCTCGCGTTAAATGCTAACTTTGGGATGGCTGCACGGAAACATGTCGTGTTTGGTGTCAAACATCTTGGAATACTACCCCCCGCCAGTTCTGGCGGCGGGTGTAGCATTCCACCCTTCTAGAGGGAGAGACATGTACACACCGGTATACCCGGTACTGACTTTCCAGAGCCCTGGCATCACAAAATGGATGCCGCTGCCACAGACACGAGTCTGGCCTCCTGCTGCTGACCGAAACTCCGGCAGGGGAGGCCTGGACAACAGGTTTCCTGTCCCAGGGAGGTGTAACCACCTCCCAGACAGGATAGTGTGTATTGGGGCTGGGCGGGAGCACTCTCTGGTGCTTTGAAGTCCTGCACTGGGGGCACATTTGGTGTCCCTGTGAATACCCCAGTTCAAACCGGCTCAGGGGCTTCCAGCCCCTGCTCTGGCGCGAAACTGGACAAAGGGAAAGGGGTGTAACCACCCCTCTGCCCTGACCCTCCCATAGGTGGGGCCACAGAGTATGTCCAACCCCCTACCTTAGTATAAGTATGGGACCCCAGTCCTTAGGACTTTAGATTAACCTGGACGAAACTCTGACACAGAATCCTGGACCTTCGACGCTCTACTTCAAGATTAGAGGACTGAAGAATCTCCCTTGGGGTCAAGGAGTGACTCCCTGCTTGGCAGGCACCAAAGAAGCAATTGTCCGGTCTGCATCGCTGAAGCTCCCGACGGACGCCGAAGTCTTTGCATCACCAGAGGTGGATTTCCAGACTTCCCCGAGGCTGCCCTGAGTCCCCAGCAAAGCTGAGTCCCGTAGCTGTCGTGGGTAACGTGGAACCGTGACCCCTGGACACCGATCGCATTTGCAAGTGCATCCTCTTCTGGGTCTCCCACGAAGTCGTGCTTTGGGCTCCGAGTAGCCCCAGCACCAACTGCACCGAAGATCACTGGCCTCCACTCCACGAGTGTCCTGTGAGCCAGCTCCACGTGCTGTCGACTCGAGGCTCCTTCGCGGTCGCTAGTCCGTTGGCTAGTAGGCCCTCCCGAAGGCCAATCTTCTTCTGCTTGGGCTCCTGGTTGCTCCAGGCGTGCCCTGACTTACCCTCGCTGGGTGAGTCCCACAGACCTTGCTGGTCTGCAACATCGTCCTTCTTCCATTTCCACGAGACTTGCCGTTGCCAAGGCTTGTTGGGTCCAATCCGGTCGCCGACACCCCTGCAATCGACAGACGTCGTGGGACAGCTCGAATCCAGCTCCTGGTCGTCGTCGACGCCTCCTGGACCTCGTGGCTGAAGAGTCAAGACGACCGTCAACCTACCTGAAGCACTCGACATCGGTGGGCATCTGCTCATCGCCTTCCTGGTCACTGGCTAGTGACCCAGACTCTGTCCCCTCTGCTCTCAGGTTCTTCAGATCTTCGATCCACCTTTGGATCCACCCGAACACTTTCGACTTGGCCGCCAGCAGCACTTTGCAGCAGATCGCCATTGAAAGCGGCGAGCGAAACCCGACCCCGAAAGACACCTATGCACCCGGCTCCCCTGGGTGAGGTAACTCGAGTACTCCGGTGCTCCCGTGGGTATTGACACTAGAACAGCCTAGTTCTCAAAGGGTTTGCTCCAAGTCCTCCTCTAAGTGTCCCTTTTCTTTTAAATTCAAACCGCGACTTTCCCCATAGAAGTTAACGGCGATTCGCGGCTGTGTTCATACACTGCACGCGTCCCCCGTGGGTCCCCTGTGTCACTACCTTGGGTGGTTCCTTGTGGTCCAAGCACTTCTACAGGCTCTAGGCCCTGTGTCTAGCTCAGTCGTGGTTCTTATACCACTTTATTGGTATATGGTTTGAGTACGCCCCTAGGGCTCAAGCGTGTATTTGTGCTATTACTGTAGATAACTAACTTATAACTTATGTACTTCGAACTCTAGCCTCATAAAGAGACTAGAGGGGTGTGTTTAGCTAATAAATACATATATTTTGAATATATACCTGGTGTGGTCCTCTTTCATTTGGTCAATCAAGAGATTATAGACTGGTAAAACAAGCTGCTTTACATTCCTTCAAGACTTAGCCTGAAGGCTGCTCTCCATAGCTACCACTAGGATAGCTTTCAATAAAGGTTGTCTTTAACCTATCTCCAATAAGGGGTTGTTTGGACTGGTGCAAGGTGCCCACTATAATTAGTGGACAGCATATGCCAGGCCAACTTCTCACAGTGATCTAAAGTTCAGGGGTCTGGGCCCCAACATTTTTTAAGCACAAATTCCTTTGTTCTCTGGTGGCATAGAAGCTCTTTGCCTAGCGAAAACCAGTTCTGTCCTCTCTGGGGCAGCTTCCTGGCAGAGGTAGAGACCGCATTGTCCAAAGCAGACCAGGCCCATTCAGGTGTGAAATAAATCTCCTCCCCCTACTCTGAATGCAGTCCAGGTCTATTCAGCCCAGCCCTGACTCACCCTGGAAAGGCAGGACAAACCTCAACCCCTCCAAGTGGCTGTCTGAACAGACAGCCAGACAGTCAATACACAAACCTAGCAGAGGCACAGCTAAGCAAGAAAATGCCTACTTTCTAAATGTGGTATTTTCAAACAAAGAATGTAAAAATCATCCTTACTAAAAGATTCATCTTTATATTCTGAGTTCAGGCATATTAAACTTTATCTTCCGATCTTGTCCCAATGGGAGGTTATATTTATAAGATATCAATAAACTCCCATTCTATCCTATGGGACAGATAGCCTTTTAATAGTGATAAACGAAGTTGGCAGTATTTCGCTATCAGGACATGCCACACCCATCAGGGCATGTCCTACCTTTCACATACACTGCACCCTGTCCACAGGGGTACCTTGGGCCTATCTTAGGGGTGTCTTATGTGTAAGAAAATGGAAGGTTAGAGTCTGGCAAGTGGGTGCACTTGCCAGGTCGACATGGCAGTACCAAACTGCGCACAGACACTGCAGTGGCAGGTCTGAGTTACATTTACTGGCTGCTCATGTGGGTGGCACAATCAGTGCTGCGGGCCCACTAGCAGCATTTGATTTACAGGTCCTGGGCACACACGATGCACTGTACTAGGGACTTAGTAGTAAATCAAATAACCAATCATGGAAACACCAATCCACCATAACAATTTACAGGGAGAGCAAATGCACTTTAGCACTGATTAGCAGTGGTAAAGTGCCCAGAGTCATAAAACCAACAAAAAGAGGTTGGAAACAGAAGGCCAAAAAAGCAAAAAGTCTGGGGATAAACCCGCTCGAAAAGCCAGGTCTAACACTGCCCATTTAAAAAAAAAAATAGCTTTATTGAAAATCAGACACAGACGTGGTGACCTGCTGACCAGAGCATGTGACCATCCCTGTGATGTTTGCGATTCCTAATAGGTCGCAAACCTAAACCAACCTCATGAAAATTAACGAAGTAGGTCTATTTGTGACCCACTGGGAATCTCATAATGTGTCAAAGACACATTTGTACATTGGTGTTTGCGATTACCAAATAGCGAATCGCAAAAATTTGCTATTTGGTAATCGCAAATGATTACCTACATAAATCTGGCCCTTGGTGCTATCCCACGGAACATCGTCGAAGGGTTTGGAATGGTGTGTCACTTAAACTAGTAATGCTGAAATTAGCAAGTGTATTTGTGCATTCTGTAAGGTTTATTTCTGACTTTCGGCTTCCCTTGAATGCTTTCTGTTTGCTTTAATTTTATTTTGTGTGTGCATTAATTTGTATCTCGATTCTGATTTTAGTTTCTCTTGGAACCCGCTTTGTGCTTTTTTTCCAGTGGGAGTGATTTTTCACAACAAAATTTTATTTACAAAGACGCATTTCTATATTTCAGGTATAATGAATTGTTGTTCATCATTGATACTTGCCAAGGAGCTTCCATGTATGAACGTTTCTACTCGCCTAATCTTATGGCTCTTGCCAGTAGCCAAGTTGGAGAAGACTCTCTTTCTGTAAGTGCAATAATTTGTGCCTCTCCCTTGTAAATATTTAGGAGGTTTCAGGGCATGGCAATTGGTTAGTTAGGTACCCACTAGAGTTTTCTTATGCTCTAGTTCCATTACCAGTTGTATGTAATTTCATAGAAAAACTATTTAATTGAATACCATTGCTAAGAAAACATTTCACCTAAACTGCTTAATGGCAATTTTCAAGATGCATATTATTTCATAGAAACCAACGCATACATGCTTTTTTCGGAATTTAAGTTTGCATTGTTATTTTTTAAGGTGTAAATGGTATTCAGCTTGAAACGATAATTCTCTACTAGTTTTTCTGCAGTGTTTACATAGATTCATTATCCCTATGTACTATCTATCTGTCAGTAGTATTTATTTACTGTGTTTTTTTCTATGGAGTTGCTTCACCAAGTGGTATTAGAGTAGACACAGGTCACCCTAACAACAAGGCAACTCTTAGTACAACATTGCCTTACCAGGAGCCCATTTGTTCGTCCTGAAGAATGCTGCGGACTCAGTTGAGCCACAAGGCAGAAACATGTCGATGACGGTACTAGTGGTGATGGGGTAATAGTTCCCCTTATCACCACGTTTTTGAATTTGTAATACCAAGGGGTAACTCTAGGATGCCACATTGGTTTTTCAAGTCACTATTCGCACGGGCCCATTCTAACTTAGAAGTGCCTCCCTGTCTTCAGGTGTAGGCCCGCTCTCCATCAAACTGGGTTTTTGGACAGCTAGGGTTGTCCTATGTTGAAGCATGCCACCTGGTGGTGTGTGAGGACAACCCGTTACATTTTTTGTATGCCTAGCACTTCTATTAAGTAGTGCTAGGAGGGATACTGTAACATAACATAATTGAATGTAATCTCGGGTAGCTAAGCTTGTGTGCGTACATTAGAGTAACCCACACATGCACGCATGCATGAGCACACCCCACACACACCCCACACACACACACCCCACCCACACACCACCCACCCACCCCCCCCCCCATCTCTCTCTAAAATCACATTATCTTTATTGATTTTAGAACAATTGCAATACACATCAGCATGACATTGGCAAAGTAAGTAAAAAAAATGGAGAGTCATCATAGTTTAACCGGTTCTGTTCACTGGACAGAGAAAATATACCAGTATAATAGATTAACACCTACCCTGCCAATAATACAAGAGTATTACCTAGAGTATTTATAAAGATACATTGCTACATGTGTCCTAGGTACAACTTATTGCAGTCGTACAATAACTAATACCAAGTACAGCCGAATGAGAGAACACCTGAAATAACGACAAAAATCAAACATTAACTTCATCAGATGCAGAAAAGGTGTCAGAATTCACCTGTTCAAGGTCACAAGCAATTCATAGTCGCTGTGCATTCCAGTGGTCCTTCCACAGCCACAATCAATTATGTTATCTGGAGACCTTTCAACTTATTACAATAAAGAAGGACATTATGGTACAATTTTTGAAGCACACCTTCAGTACAGTAGATAGGCAGGTGCATCTTCTCAGGAGGCAGGTAGCTTACATCTGCAAACTCAGTTCCACATACTTCACTGTAGCACTGTAACTATTGAGCAGATAAAGTGAACATTTTTCAAGGTGGTCTAGTATTGTCCTTGTTGTCACTGGCAAAAGCCAGTATTAATTCATCCCATAGCTTTACAATACGATATTTTATAAGACCTCTAGCTTCTTCCCTTTGTAAACCTAAGCTCTCAGCTTCCAGCCATTTTTGGACCTTTTTGAGGTACTGTTTGTTTGTATGGGGGTTCAAAGACTTTCACCTTAGAATTAGGGCTCTTTTAGTTAAGGAAGGGCAAGGTCTGCAAACCTGCCTTCAGGGTGTTTTTTCAGACAAGAAAGGCAGCAAGCAGGGCTGTAAAGAGTGTAGACTCCATTGATCGATGAGATAAGTTCACATACCTCTTTCCAGTAGCCAACTCCAGGTGTGCAGTCCCAGAGTATATGTTGTACCCCTTCCATATCTGTGTGACATCTATGACAATCAGGAGAAATGCTTGGGAAAATATTAGAAAGTGCCCTAGGGGTCAAGTCTATCCCATGCAATGTATTAAACTGAATAGATTTGCAGGGAATGTTGCTTGATACTTTGTGGGGATAAGCTAGGGGGCATGTTCCATTCTTTCTTTTTCCTAAAGTGCAACAGAGGTTTCCCTGCATGTGGCTGTATGGCCTTCCTGAGCCAAGTTATTAATTTCTTACCATTACTATAATGTAGAGCATCTGCACTATGGAGGTTCTGTGCCTGTTATTGCCCAGTAAGAGTGCATAGCCGTAATGAATCTTCCAGTAAGCAGGAACTGACCCAGGCAAAGGCTCCATTGCTCCATCAGTGTGCAAAAGGAAGCGGAGTTACATTCTAGAATAAGTCACCTGCTGTCATCACTCCCATGTCTAACCAGTGCTCCAAGGAACATTTAGAAAGATTATACCTAAAGTTAGGGCTATACTGTGTAGGAATTGCCTGGGCATATAGGTTTGAGTGACCGGTGACTCCTATTATACCAGAAGGTAACTACCGATAATAAACAGCAGTAGTTTTTGTGAAGAGGTCTATCAAAAAAAAAAATTGCATCTCCTTTTCGTTGGGATTGTCTGGTGCAAAGCCCACCTCTATCAATGATCTGCCATCGATAAGCCCATTGGAGTTATACCGCTAAATACCAGTGCTCAAAATTTGGAGTGCCTAAAGCCCTGGGAGACTTAACTTAGACAGTTATACCCTTTGTCTGCCAGCATTCCAAACTGTGTCCCCTGGTATCCTGTCAAGATTACAAAACAAATCCTAGAAAGTTGGAGGGTTACGTTGGAGCAGTACTATAATAGCCTGGGAACCATGATCATTTTGGCTAGAGCTATTCTACCAATCGTGGGCACAGGTAAGATTTCCAAAACGTGATTTGCGTTCTAAGTGAGGCAATCGCGTTTGTTAAATGGCCATTATTGATATCCTAAGTGAAATGGTTTTCAGTGACTCTTAAGTAACCAATAGGCTCCCGTTTAAGTATTTCAGTGCTCATCTTCAGTTAGTTCAGGGCAAGCAGGGTGCACCGGAAAAAGACATGACTTAGACAGTTAACACCCAAACCTGATGCTAACTTAAAATCATTCAGAAGATGTAGGATTGGGAAGATGTTCCTCAACATATCTCTTAGGTATACCACATGTCATCTACGTACAATGACACAATGTGGGCTGTATCTTACAAAGGGATACCTCAAGTACCACTCGTTAGAAAATGTTTCACAGCCAATGGCTTTATAGCAAGGGCAAACAGAAGGGGTGATAGAGGGCACCTCAGTCGAGTACTCCGACCCACTGGGAATGATTTTAAAAATGAATGAGCCCACCTGTCCTGACCCTAGCTGTCAGTTTAGTGTACAAAAGCTTGATCCAACAAAGCATCTTTTTGCCAGTCCCAATCCCTGCCAAGACAGCAAACGTACTCACACCCAAGAGTATCAAATGCCTTTTTGAGGTAGGCTGCATGAAACCATTTGGCCAAGACAACCTTCAGCATATGTTATAAATGTGTAATGGTAAGGTAAGTACGTCTACCTGGGATAAATCCAATCCTACCCGAATGTACCAAATTGGGGAGTTCTGGAAGGAGCCTTATTTGCCAATATTTTGCTTTTATTTGCTATCATTATTGAGTATGTGTAAGGGCCTTTAGGATGACTCTTAAAGTGGGTCTCTGCCTCGTCTGGGCAAGGACACCGAGTGCTTCCCTAACTGAGGAGGGCAATTTACAGTTTCAGTAAAGATGTTATAAAGTTCAGCCAGCTTGGGAGCTAATTGTGTAGCTCTAAGTGTTACAGAATTTGATAGGCAAACTATCTTGTCCTGGTGTTTTCCCTTTTGGTAATTCTTTAAGACAATCCTGAATTTCTTGTATTGAGATCAGATCCTCCATTACAGCCCTTTGTCTGACTTAATTGTTACAGCATTGGAGTTGCCACCTAGAGTAATATTATACACAGCAGCGTAATGATCATAAAAGAATTTGTGGATTTTGTGTTGTGTATAAACTATTGGGTCTGTAGAGGGCTTAATGGCAGTGATGGGAGCCAGCACTTGTCCGTGCCTAGTGAGACAAGATAACAGTATGCTTGTTTTGTCCTCTTCGGAGCGGGTCCTTGCCTTATAACTTTTATAGCCTAATCAGCCCAGGTGCTCTATAAGGAGTGCATGTTTTTGTCAGTTGTCTACTTAGACAATATTGTCTTACTTCTCCCGGCCTGCTAGAGGCACAGGGCATCTTAACAAAGTCTACAGCTAATTCAGTTTTCTTGCTGATGTTTTATAGGTGCCTACAGTACTCTGTGTGCATAATCCCCTCATTATAGATTTAAACGGCTCCCCCACGATTAAGATAGAGGTCACGGTACCAGCATTTGTCTCAAAATATGTTGTAATACCTTTTGCTATGGATCCCCTAAAAGCTGTGACCTCTAAATTTGTGGGTTAAAGTTTCCATGTTGGTATTGGGGCCATTGCTCTGACCTAAGACAAGCTCACAAGTAAGAGGCTATTATTAGATATAGTCATATATATTCAGTGAGAGTCACAGTTGGCTGCAAGGTTTTAGAACAGCATACAAATATTCCTTTCAGCTGGATTCTTTGCTCACCATATATCTACTGGAGACCAATGTAATGACCATTTTCGAGGGCAGTATAATTTTAGATTATTGAGGAACGAGGGAGTGGTGGGTATGACTGATTCAAATCCATGCCTAATACACAGTTAAAGTCCCCCCTCCCCTGGAAAAAAGCTATGCGTGCCAACTTGTCTAATATAGTGGGTAATTTAGAGAGCAAGCAGGGCCGATCAGAATCTATCCAGTAAGACTGTACTGCATCTAAGTCCTTCAACTAGGACATATCTCCCTTCCTTGCCCACCTCAGTTAAAAATTGTTTAAAGTGTGCACATGGCCTTACCCAGATGAGTACTCCTCTTGCATAGGCAAAGGAAGTAGTATAGAAGCATTGACCCTTCCATCTCTTTCAAACCTCTCTCCCCTCTGCTGCTGTTAAATGGGCCGCCTGAATAAATCCAATGTGACCTCCTCTACACCTGATGAAGGTATATACACTATCTGTCTTTTATTCATTGTGCCTATTCCTCAGACACTCCAGTCATGAGCGACATATTATTTGTTGGAGTCATCCGGTTGTGATTATAGATGGGGATGCAGAGGGCAGTAAGGGAACTGACGTGTAAGTACTGGTATGATGAAATTCAGTCATTTTATAAGGACCTGTAATATGGTTAAAATTCTAATTCATTGTTGCATTTGACTGTATGAGCTATTTAATTCCCCTTCTGTGTGCCGAAGGCCAATGCCCAATTGCCCAAACTGAAGTGTTAACTTAAGGAAGGTCATTCTGCCCATGGCTACTATAAGTAACCAGGTGTAAGTAGGGGCGGGTGGTGGAATATACAATCATGCTGTGCTCTACTCAGATCCTGATATATATTTATAAGGGTCTATGGCTGCGAAATATAGCCCACAGATTAATTCCCTCTCAGCCCTGACAATTGTGATCTATGAGGTGCACCACCAAAATATATTAAATCATCAATGCAATGAGCTATACAATTAGTCATGGTGGAGGAGCTCCCAGCCATAGCCAAAACTGATAAGATTAATATCAATTGCATTAAGTTTGCCACGTTACTCAACAATTGTATAGATTCAACTTTTAAATTTAAATATTGTTGTCCAAGTGGCACACAACATTTCTTGCAGTAAAAAAAGAACCCTCAAGTCAGTCCTATATAGATTTTGCACAGTTTTGGAGTAACCATTGGCAGGTGGTCTGACCTCATACCTTTTGAAGAATTTGTGGTGTTTTCATCCAATGAGTCGGAGCCAACTGCAGGAATGTTGTATGATGAGGCAATAAGACACAACACATTATCAAGTGCAACCCTTCTATCTTTGTGCATGGGAGGTGGTGGCACCCGCCCCAGACCGCATTCCCAGGGCGTTGTCACTCTGCACTCGGGTGATGAGGTGATAGCAAAGGGATATCAGGGCAGAGGAACCAGTCCCTACGGCAGAGTATTGTTCAGCCTAGTTTTGGGCATTATTGATAAAGAAAAAAGACCAATGATTTTCAATAATCGAGCTTTACTAGGAACAATAGGCCTAGTTCTCTTAGTTTACATTTCACATCCGTAACCGAGGCACAGCAATTGAGCACCCCCAGAGTGTAGTCAGGAAATATCAATGTCCTGCTTATCTCCACCACGTAGTGTCCTGCCTTCTCTGCTGCTTTCAATATTTGGTCTTTGTCACAGAAATTGAGGATTTTGGCCACAATTTGGCTCGGCTGCTTACTGGGAGGAGGGTGTTCAGTGGGGACACAATGCGCCCTTTACACTGTGAATAAGGAAGATAGAGCAGCAGGTGCTATTATGGTAAGTAGTCCATTTTCAGTGAACTTTGAGTCCTTCACTACCATTTCTTCAGGCATCTCCATGATTCGGATATTGCTGCGGTGAGATCATCCTTCCACTTCTTCAGCTCTGCCCTCTAACATGGGCACCCGCTCGAGTAATTCCAGTGCCTGTTTATTTAAGGTCCTTGGTTTGTGGTTGTAGCCTAGCAATTCCCGTTATGAAAGTTTCCTTTGATCTTCATGCAGAAATCCCAGGTTAACAGCAAATGAACCAATTTTGAACCCCAGGACATTTCTAGAGTCTGCGAGGGCCTGCAGTGTTGTCTAATTTGTTTGGGGATAGTATTATGGTTGTGGATATTTCTTCATTTGACACAGCAGTGCAGGCGGAAATTGCCTCAGGGCCTGCTCTCTCCTGCCAGTACCTATGAGGGAGGGTTGCTGGAGGGTTTATTTCATTCCATTGGCACAGGCTTTTAACATGGCAAATCAAGCGTGAAAAAAAAACTACATTTCTCTGGCAGCTGCTTAGTATCTAAAAGTGGTTCATCTTGCCCATGTAGCAGACCTTTATCAAACTTTTGGGGTTGGGTAGTCACGAGCAGCCGGTGGTCACAAGGGAGCTATTATGTAAATGAACGCAGGAGACATGTATTGGAGAGGCCTCTCTCGTGTGCATTTAACAGGCTGGTACGGGCCCTGTCCTGTAAGACCATAAGGGCACTAGGTGGAATACTATGCCAACAACATAGAGTCTTGGCCCGTGGGCACAAAGCATCCCACCAGAGCATCACTCCTGGCTGTATGTTGGAACATTCATCTAAAATATTTAAGTTTGGCACTGGGACAACCTGTAAGCTGTAGTTGTATTCCAACTCCGAATGACTGTCAGATGGGAAGGAAAGAGTTCAATCTGGGTACCCTGTTTAATTAGACTAATTTGGTACATCCTGCCCAGGTATAATTCAGCAATAAAGACCTGCTGCCCAGATGAAAGTAAACGGAGCCTTACAATATACTTAGATGTGAGTTGCGACTTCGAGCAGCTTTTGGACACTGCTAGGAACTGTTGGGCATGCTTTATTCATTCAGTGATTGTGGCAATCAGTGGAGGTTTGATGCGGGCAAGGATTCAGGGTAACCTCAGTGGATCAGTTAGACACATCGCCCCTTGGGTACAGAGATGCTATGGTTGCTGCCCTTGTTGCCTAGGGTCCAGAAGCCCACTGGCAGTCCCAAGGAAAAAAATCCATTTGGAGTGGGCGTCCTGTCAGCCGACTCTCCTAGCCCACCCCCACTGCTCCCGGAGCCAACTGTTCACTATGCGGCACAGACCGTGTCCCTTTATACTGCTGCATGTCAATGATCTGTACCTAGTATCCGGATTGGACAGGAGGGGGCCCCTCTTGTAACGCTGCCACTGTGCCAATAACTCCCTGCATGGTCCCAACTAAATGGCAGCCATGTTCCATGCGTCCTAGGCCGGGCCTTCACTTTAGGATCCCTCAACCCAGTCAGGCTGCCTCTATGGAGGTGGCGGGTATCAGGTCAGCCAACAGCTTCCCACCACAGACTCGGGATTATCATGGTTGATGCATGTTTGGTAGAGCATGCTACTCTTTCACGTCTGCAATTTTAGGCAGTCCAGCTGGAATTTGGGTGATTCCTATTATGTTTTTTTTTGTTTAACGCAGCTTGCACAAGGGTTTTCAAACTGTGTGCTTCCATTAAACATAAATAAAATAACAAAAAACACCTTGGGAGAAAAGAGAGGCTGAGAAGGGCCCACACCTGTCTCTAAAGTAACTGTACAACACAACAATTGGTGTGGTGTCCTTATTATAAGAGCATCTGGGGGAAATAACAGTTGCTACTCTAATGATCCTGTTTGGATAACGTTGGTGTGTGTCCTACTAAATCTGGCAATTCCAAGAATTGGACAAGGTGGGCTCACTCACGTAATGTGACATGCTTCATCATAGTCCATCTTGTCCCACCCTGGTAAGATGGTACTATCAGGGGAGACTCGACCTCGGGCTGGGCTATCCCGAGGGAGTTCTTAGATATTAATCTTTTTTCTGGATAACTTTGGCCCAGTTATTTCGCTAAAAATACCTCAAGGTATACCACAAAAGTATCCTTTTATTAAGGTGGTACAATGGGTATAATTTACTTACCATAATGCATTCACAGGTTATCCTGGTGGATGCTATGATCCTTGCATACCTGTGGATTAAGCCAATATGTTCCTGCCCTTTGATTAGCCTAAATGGTCTCAGGCATTCATCAGGGTTATTATCTGGGGCCCTGACCTTAATTTAAAGTGAGGGTAAGAAATGTGTTAATAAAAACAGAGGGGTCTTACCTCTCTAATGGTAAACACCTGTATATTATTCCTTTGGAGGCAAAACAAGAATGAGATATTACAGCAGCATTAGATATATCAGGCATGTTACTGGTGTTAACACCCGGATCTTCATTACCACATTTCCATCCTGTGGTGCAATATCCTAACAGTATCGGCCTTTTAAAAATACAAATATATTTTTATACCAACACACAACCAAATGGCACTCATGAGAGAAAAGCACACATGCACACGTGACGAGGACACGCATCAAAAGAAGGAACACATGCTTATTTAGAGTATCCTTGTGCAACTTTACCTAGTGCCCGGGGGTGTTTTGCCTCATGGTCTGTTTCGGGGGGGCTACGTTCCTCACCACCTCACTATGGCTCACTGAAGAAGTTAGAGTGACATGAACACTAAATAGGGAGAGAGAAACCCGGAAGACTTACTTGTGGGTGTTCTTTGTAGATTGTGATAACGATGCAAGGCATGTGACTCGTCTCCTTAATGATCATAGAGGTTATTATCCTGTTTCTGTCCAGTATAAGAGGAAATAGGCATACCACATTTGTGTAGATAGCAGCGACCTCACTGTTACACAATAAAGCAATGCGGAAATAGGTTAATGGAAGATTTTTCAAACAACCTAGAGTTCCATTTCTATTAGATAGATAAAGGCAAATGTGTTGTATGGGGTCATAATGCTGCTCTATATTCCAGTAGTCGTCACAGTAGGGGTGCACTGTTCGAAAAGGGACAGCCTACTTATTGAGAGGGCACTAAACAGTCAAATTAAACTAGCAAGATTTTATACAGCTAGATAATAAATGCATCTCTACTTGAAGTGCCTGATCATTGGAGAATGCAGGCATCAGATGTCAAATAAATGTTTGTTCACAATCTGGGTATTTCACCTTCCAAGAGCAAGTTAAACATGCCCAAGTGAGATAGTAAATTCTTACAGCTGCACCATATATTAAGACCCATGGCGCAGTTGATAAAAGCCTCTACACTTTTAATTAGCGTTTAATGTTTTGGATCAACATATTTTTGGTTTTCATATGCGTCCAATCAAATTGCTTGCAAGTGACTAAAATTGATGAAGGACCGTGGGAGAAGAAGTGGGTGAGTTGGGTGTCTTGGCACCCTCAAAGATAGAGCCATGTGACAGAGTTCAAGCATTCTGACTGAGTTCATTAAACATGCAGACGGCTATTCAAAATGGATAACACTCATTATCCTTTCGTCTTTTGCTATTAAGAAGCAGGTTAATTTGCCACTTAGAAAATAGAAATTTCCTGAGATTGAAATATTTTGCAATGCCAATTGAACATAATGTTGCTTCCATCTGGTGCCTCTTTGCACTCCTGTTAATTGGTTCCTCATGTATATTTGATGCTTTTGATTCATGCTTTTGATTCATGACGTTACAGTCTGATCTTGAGTTACTAACAATGCTGTTTATATTTAGCACCAACCTGATCTTGGAATTGGAGTGCATCTTATGGATAGATACACGTTTTACGTCTTGGAATTTTTAGAAGAAATAAATCCTGCTAGCCAGGCTAATATGAATGACCTGGTAAGATATGCATTTTATCTGTATACCCTTCATTTATGCTGTGGATAAAATATGAACTATATTTTTGATGAGTCCGGAGATTCCTAAGGGTTAGTTAATATTAATGCTTAGAATTGTTATTTAGCAGTTCATTGAAGAACGTTCAAGTCAGACATATATGCCGGCTTTTAACACTCTAATTTGCATGTTCTCTGCATGCACAAGATAAATAATGCAAGATTGGAAGCTGTTTTTTTACATACATCAATGATTAGATCTACACATATCCAGCGTGTATTGCAGAGGGTGTGTATTTTTTTATTTTTATAATTGTCAGTATTGTAAGACTTGGGAAAAGAGATAATGTATTTATTACTTTAGTTTCAGAGAATTCAAGTATGGCAGAATTTTCATGATGTAACTGGTGCATTATTTTCAGATAATTTGGTGATTACAGAATGTTACAAAAGCGATATAATGCTTCTACATTTCCTTTAACCCTAAGCGTCATTAAATACCCTAATAATAGGTCTCTTTGGGTTAAGATTCCATCTCCGACTGAATACCCTCCTTGAGGAAGTGCAAAATTTCTCCCAATGCCAGTGATAAAGGCCTTTCTTTTTTTCACTAAACTCTTCAGAATGCCCAGTGGAAGCTATACACCATGAGGGCCCCAGGATGTTTATAGGCCAGAATAGAACTGGCAAATTCCCTGAACTACCACTGTCATTGTAAGCAACACGTTTCTACTTCCAGGTCAACAGAGCCTTAAAGTGCCTCTGGGAGAAGTGTCAGAAACATGAAGGGATAAGACCATCCATCTCCAGAGTCTAGCAATCAGGATTAATTCTCCTGACTCTATCCTGCAGCTGGCCCGAATCTGGGGATTTACTGAAAAACGTGTCAAAGCGTGAATCAGGATTATCAGCCATTGACCTATCATGGCATCTGAATTTAAAGTTCCCCTCTCTTTTGGGTTTGGGAAGCAAGAGAAGATCTGGGGAAACGAGGCAATCTCCTTCCCTGCAAAAAGATGTATTATTTGTACACTAAAGTGTCTACAAGGCGGTGAATGTCTGCCTAGAGAGAAGGACCACTGAGGAGGGTAATGCTCGCTCAATTTCGCCACAGATTGTCTTCCATTCTTATTTGGAATGCTTCAGTAAAAGCAGACTCTGTCTTGTCCAAAAACTGATCAGCACTACCAGATTGCCCTGGGCCAAGTACCTCCCTGTCTGTTTACATATGACTTTGAGATAATATTGTACATATAGACCACTGACTGGTCATGACCTCTTGGCAAACATATCCTGAAGGCCAAAAGATTGTCATAGGTTCTCTCTATTTTGAAGTCTATTGGGGTCATCTGTAGATCACTGGTCTTGTGTATTTTGAGTCCAGAGTGCCTCTGTGAGAAGCTAGCCTGGTATATGATGTCCACTAATGTAATTGGGCACCTTGCACCAGTCCAGACAACCCTTATGGTGATTTAAGAGGTCTCAGACAACCTTAGAAAGCTTTCCAAGTGGTAACTGTGGAGAGCAGCCTTCAGGGTTAGTCTTGAAGGAGTGTAAAGCAGCTTGTTTTTACCAGAATGCAATCTTATAGTATAGATTAAATGAAAAGGGAACCACACGAAGTATGTATAAAAATATGTATTTAATATAGACCACTCTAGTAGGTTACAGTATCTCCCACACAGAGATGGAAACAAAGCACACAATACTTTAGCAAAGAAATCACAGTAAATACACAGTGGGCCCCAGGGGGGGGACCAAACCATATACTAAGAAAGTGGTATAACAACCATGACTCGAGTCAGGACAATGTCAAGAGGACGTAGAATTGCTGGGGACTCACAGAACCACTCAAGGTAAGTAGATATGGACCCCACGGAGAGCGTGTGCAGTGTGAGAACACAACTGCGTGCTCCGTACAAGTCTATGTGCAAGTCGCGGTTGGATTTTTAAAGATTAGGGACCCTTCCCAGTGGACCCTGAAGAAACCTTGTGAAAGACAGAAGGTTTGGAGAGCCACCCCACCCGTGGATACCGTGGTACCCAAGTTACCTATCCCAGGGAAGCCGGGAGCATAGGTGTGAAGTGGGGTCAGAAACCGCCGTCGAACCCAATGGAGGACTTCAGGAAAGTGCCGCTGCTGGAAGAGGAGAAAGTGTCCGGAGGAATCCAAACGTGGATTCTGGAAGAGGAGTACCTGAAAGCAGAGGGGACAGTGTCTATGTCACTCGGGACTGACCAGGAGACTTGGAAGACGGATGCCCTCCAATGTCAGGTGCTCCAGGAAGGATGGCGGTGACCTTGACTCTGCAGCTGCGAGGACCAGGCGACGCTGAGGATGACCAGGACCCGGATACGAGCTGTCCCATGAAGGATTTTGAGTGCTGAGGGGTCGGTGTCCGGCGGGAGCACCAACAAGCCTTGGCAAATGCAACCCACGCAGGAAATCAAGAAGGTGCACAGTTGGGACCAGCAAGGTCCAGGAGACTCACCACAAGCGGGGGAGTCAGGGCAGGCCCCGAGCAATCGGAGGAGCCCAAGGAAAACAAAGATGACCCTAAAATGGACCCACAGGCCGGAGGCACAGGAGTCGCAAGAGGACCTCAAGCAGATCACCAAAAGGAGCAGGCCACGGTGCCCACGAGGCGGTGTGGCTGAAGATCTTGGTGCAAGAAGTTGCCAGAGCTTGGGGCTACTTGGAGCCCAATGCACTTGTCGCAGAGTTGCCAAAAAGCATATGCACTTGCAAAAGTACGCGTGCACAGGGGCTCGATTAATGCAGCCCCCACGAGGGATTCTGACCTCAGACTTGGTGAGAGGGCAGCTCGGGCCTCAGGAGACGTAGATAACCACCACCTGTGTTGTTGATCCCTTCGGAGTCCGCAGGAGCTTGGGATCAGCAGACCGGTCAGCAGTGTTGAGGTGCCTGCGAATGCAGGGAAGTGACTCCTTCACTTCAAGGGAGATTATCTTCAAGTGTCTTGGATGCTCCACAGGTCCTGCACGGATCCTGTACGGTGCACAGACGATGCAGCAGACTGAAGGGGAGATGAAGTCGGGCCCAAATGAAGTCCAGCGAAGTCCAGAGTGCCCAGACGTTAGAAGTGCAGTGGTTTTAGTTCTGAATCTTGTCCACGACGAATCTAGGGACCTACACCCGGGTAAGCCCTTAAGTACCCTAAGGAAGGGTTGGGAAGATTCAGGGGACCCTCCCAGGGGAGAGTCTGGACAGGGGGGAGGTTACTCCCACGTCCTTTGTCCAGTTTTGTGCCAGAGCGGGAGCCAGCAGCTCCCAGGACTGGTTTGAACTGAACTATGCACAGGGACACAAAATGTGCCCCTCATGCAGACTTTCAGGTGCTGGCAAGCGTACCCACCCAGTCCAAATACACTAAATCATGTCTGGGAGGTGGTCACACCCCCCTGTGACAGGATGCCTATTGTTCTGCCTTCCCCTGCTCGAGCTTGGCTCAGCAGCACGAGGGCAGAAATGTGTCTCTGGTCGGCAGCAACCATTTTGTGCTGTCCGGGAGTCGAAGGCTGGTACCGGGAACACCGAGAGCCTAACGGAGGGCTCTTCCAGTGCTTGGAATCATACCCCCACATCGTTTACGGGGTGGGGGTATGATTCCAACATGTTTGATAACAAACTTGATAGGATTCGTTGCAGCCGTTTTCAAGATGGTTATCGTGCGGTCACGCGATGCCCCTCTATATAGTATATGGCTGCTTCACTGACAACCCGGGAGAATGGACTTCGTAGGCTGCAGGGGTGTCCTGCTCATGCAGGGGCACCCTCTCACTTAGAACCAAGCACCCTACCCTCAGGATTGTAAAGGCCTGCTACAGGGGTGACTTATAGGTTTTAAGTGCAGTGACCCTTAGATATAGTAAACCTATATCTTTCGTAAGTGATGCATGCACCAGCTTACACAGGCTGCAATGGCAGGCATGTAGTTCCATTCTGAATGGTCTCTCATGTGTGGCATAATACATGCTGCAGCCCATGGGAGACCTGTGGGGTACCTATGCCCTGGGTACCTGGGTCCCATATACTAGGGACTGACCAGGGTAACCCAGTATCTAATCTGGGGTATACCCAAGTACATAACACAACAGTTTAAGGAGAAAGCAGATAGACTTGGGTCCTGATTAGCAGGATCCCAGTCAGACTAGTCAAAAACAGCATCACACCAGCAAAAAGTGGGGGTAACCATAAGAAGCAGATCCTACTTTCCTACAGCCTCCCATCCCAGAACCATGACATCCAAGGTCACAATCACTGCAGCGGCAAGAGCCTGTGGGTTGCCTGCCATCAACCACTGCAGTTCCCTGTGCAACAGCAGAATTGGATGCTGCAAAACGGCAGAATCCAGATCCCAGTTCCTGGTGATGGTACTACACGCACAATCTCAGCCTGTAATAAGACAAGTGAGAATTGAAATCAGCACGGGGACACTTCTTTTGAAGTAACCAGGCGCTTTATAAATTACTTTATTATTATTTTTATTATCTACCTACTCGTGAATTAGTTCATTTCTGTCATAACTTAGAACACGTTCTATGTCCCTTCGCAATGGAGAGATCACAGTGAGGAACATAATCCTCAAATGCAAATTCAATCATGTACCGTTGTCGAATGCATTCCTTTCATATAGTTTGAAAACTCACTTGGCCCAGACTTCCTGAAACACAATTAGACTTCACCCTGCCATGTACATCTTCCTGATCCAGTAATCAGAATAGTGAGGCTTTGGTGGCTCGGCTGGACATACTTTACATTTTTTGAAAAACGTGGCCATTAAATGCATCCTTGGATTACCAAGCATGTCCTTGGTAAGGTGAGGTGCAATCTTGCTAGCAAACACATGAAAATTCTTTAGAGAAGGAAAAACAGGACACAGTCTATGCTAGGTCATGAAAAGAAGGACAATATGTTCAAATCTTAAAAGCTTAAAGCATAATATTGGCTGTGCCCTGGCTGAAGCAGAAGCTTCATGATGTTATGATTTAGTACTCCTTCTCCCTTCCACTATCTGACCCGAACTTACTAACATGGTACACTCGAGGATCCTGCTGCCAGCATTGTTGATCTGAGTCCATCAAAGTCTATATAAGAGAGTACTCAACAACAAAAATGGATTGCCCAGTCTGCCCGCAGGGCTTCAGTCATAAACGCATTAACCACAAAGTTCACCCCTGAGGGTCTTATTTTAAATGAATATGAGACCAAGAATCATTTGTGTGAGCTGTGTTATAGGGTCCAACAAAATGTTTAATATTTTTGTATGGTCTATCTAGGTGATCTGTGTATATGTTTACTGGATGTTCTGTGCAGCCTGTCTTGTACTATTTCTTAAAAAATCCCCAAACTGAAATAAAAGTGAGGTGCTTGAGAAGGACCCCTGCATAATATTTAGCCTCAGTATCGATCAAGGGGATCAGCCTATAGTTGCCTGGTGTGAGTTTGTTGCCTCTTTTGTAGATGCGGTAGATAATGGATCCTCTCCATGACGGTGGGATAGTTTCCCAAGCTAGGACTTGGTTAAAAAGTGGAGTTAGCACGGTTGCCCATTTTTCTGGATTGGTTTTGTATATAGCCTGAGGGATACCATTGGGTACTGGTTCCCCGGTGGTTCGTCCCTTTAATATCTGCCGCTGCACCTCCCCCCTGATGTAAAGGCAATTGTGCCTGGCTTATCTGTCCCCTCCTCCAGGTCTTGTGGAGGAGTTCCCCGTTCCAGGTTGTGTGCAACTGTGTCTCTGCCCTCTTGTTGGCTGAAGTGGACTTGCAGGTGGGTAGCCCAATTGGCTTCTGAGACGTTCGAGCCGGATTCTCCAGGGGTGGGGTTTTTTAGGGCGTTCACCATGTTCCAGAAGTTCCTTAAATTGTTGTGTTTGAGGTCCCAGTTAAGTTTTGCCCAGAATGAATCGCACCTTTCCCTTTTGGCTTCCCAGATTGCACGCCTGAGGTTCTGCTTTGAGTACCTCAAAGTGGCCATGTTTGATTTGTTTAAAGGGTTCCTTCTGAGTGCTTTGAGGGCTTTATTCACTTTACACCTTAGGTTTTTGAGTGTTGATGACTTGTGATGGTTGTAGCAAAGCAGGTTAACATGCCTCGATTCAGTGCCCCTGACTTTAATTTTGTGGAGAACTTCATTGTAAAGGTGATTGTAAATTCTACCCATTTGTCAGTTATTGTACCCTGTGACTGATCGGCTCTATGCTGGTGCTTGGTTGCCTCGTGTTCCAAATGCTCAATTGTGTCCGATGACCATTTGATCCTTTTGAGATCAGTTGAGTAAGTGGTACCAGCTACTTCAGGTGTTTTTTTGTTTTCTTTTGGGAGCATGGCCAGGTCCATCTCCTGAGGTAGGTGGTCACTTTCCGATCTTGGACCCAATTTGTAAGTGGTCACCAGGTGGAGTAGTGAGAGTGAAACCAGGGTGTGATCTATTAGTGAGCTCCCTGATCAAGAATGAAACGAGAGTGCTGGGGGGATGTCCCCTTTGGTGTGACTGTTGAGAGCGCTTAGCCCCAGGTGGTGTAGTTTCCCGAACAGGGACAGGCCCAGCCGATCTTTTCTTCCTGCGGTCAGTTGGGTTTGTGTTGAGATGGCCCACTCCCGTTCCTGGGCTTGGCTTGGCCTAACAAGGTCATATTAAAGTCCCCTGTCACTATCAAGGGGGGAGCTTGGATGTTCTCCCTCTAGGCGTATGATGCGGTCAATTAGCTTTGTTGATACCTTCATGTTGGCTTCCTTTGTTGGCACCACATATAGAATAATCAGCATTAACCGTTGTTCCTTCCCCTTGAGTGATATGAGCAGGGCTTCAGTCATGAAAATATTAACCACAAAGTTCACCCCTTAGGGTCTTATTTTAAATGAATATGAGACAAAGTATAATTTGTGTGAGATGTGTTAAAGGGTCTTACAAAATGTTTAATATTTTTGTATGGTCTGTCTAGGTTATCTGTGTATATGTTTACTGTATGTTCTGTGCAGGCTGTCTTGTACTATTTCTTAAAAAATCCAATAACTTAAATAAAATTCTGTACTTTTGACCATTATTGTAACTCATTTATTGATAACCCCAAGTTCTGAATAATCTTTATCCATCCTTTGTTTTGACTACAGCAGATGAAATAGTAATAATAATTAGTCTCACATTCATTTTAAACAAGACCCTCCAGGGTGCACTTTCTTGTTGGTATTAAGACCGTAAGCAGTCATAGACCTCTATTCACTGGGGAGACATCCTCTGGAGTCACGCAAGTGTGACACACTAAATTAGATAATATTAGATCTTCCTTGATTGTATGTGGAATTTCAGATTCATCCCCCTTCAGTATGTGCAATCTGCTCATAAAATTGAGGATGGCTATCTTATCTAGGTCTTTCCAATTAAATAAATAACGTTTTTTATCGCTTAGTTCATGAACAGTTTGGATGAGAGAATCCGGTTAAAGTGGTGGAATAGGCTCCTGCTAATTCTGAGGGTGGGCTTCCAGCAAAGCCAAGTTCTTCCTGAACTGTCTCTAGAGAAGCAGAAGATCATATTTTCTTATATATACCCCTTGAGAGCAGACCCCCACCATATCATCCCCAGCTCTTAATACCTCCTGTCCCTTTTTCATTGACCATCTTCTTCTTGTTCCTCTGTTTCTGTCCCTGATCTCCCCTTCCTCTTCTCTGACTCCTCTTTTGCCTATCCCAATCCTCACTTGTTTTTCTTTTGCCTTTGCATCCCTTCTCATCTCTATGCTGCTGAGCGTTTGATTTGTTTTTGCACATAAAGAAATATTTTCCTATTGTTGCCAGCAGCCTCAGCATATTCTGAGTTTGTTTATTTGTGTGGGCACGAGAACCTTCTTTGCAATTTCTTTTTTTTTCATCCTTTCACATTGACGCACCATATTCCTCCACATTCCTGCACATCTCATTGTGCCACATCCCTTGTCATCCGTTTTCCACTACATTAATGTCTTTTACACATCACTTTTTTTTGTATCCTACCTACATTAAACTCCATAACCTTCCCCACACATATTTCCACACACTTACGAACCAACACTTATCAAAGCTTGCCTTCTGTACTTGCACCTACCAGCAAGCACCTACCAAATCACCCCGATCCAGACAAAATTGGAAACACCTGCATAGCCGCATTACAACCCTCTTCTGCACACATGCATGGGTTGTATTGCATGATTAAATTTCCACTTCAACCATGGCCAGTGGGCTTTAGGTGCAGTGGTTGGCCTTTGCCAAGGCCCTACATGTTGAAGTGCTATTTCATGAGGTTACTAGACACAGACCTCGGCCATACCTACTGTATTCTGAGCACTGAGTGCTTGAGTTACACTCATTACTCTATTCCCAGGATCCACAGGGCATTTCCTTTAAGCCTGCCCGGCATGCTCGCGATGGAGTTCCAGGCATAGCATTCCGGGCCTGGCATTTAAACAGGTCCTTCATTCAAGACAACTGCCTAATAGTCCACTTGACATAGTCTATGGTTGCAGGGCTTGAGCGCAAGATCATTTTAATGGTTACAGCGATATTCCAGATTCACTTCTACATTAAAACCCATGTCCTTGGAAGCAATTGACTTTGTTTTTCTTTTAAATGTGAGAATGTGAATAAAGGCTGTGGGCAGCAAGTCTTCTGTTTGTCTTTTTTATTTAAATGTTTTTCTATTTTTTCATACATTTGTATCTGTAGCTAAAAAATGAAAATAAAAGTTGCATTTACATAGACTTTTTTTTTGCTTTAATTGCATTTACATAGACTTTTTATGCTTTAGTTGGAGGTATTTTTTTCTCCGTGTTAAGTGTTACTAGATCTCTCACATGGACGGTGATATTGTTTATGGATTTAATGAAGATTCTTGGTGATAGAGAGAAATTGCTGCCGATAACCAATTATTTTTCATACTTAATAGAGAGTTCACGTTGAATCTATTCATTAAGGCATGCATGTGTTTTGGAGAGCCCTAACATGTGACGGTCTTTTGTGAAACTCATAGCACTAATGACATACCGAAACCGAAGAAGTTCTACAAATTGTGAGCTGTTACTTTGTATAGTGCTATCATGAGGCCTTGCATATTCTTCCTGTTGCTCATTTGGCATATTGCTCATGCATGTTTGCCCATTTGAGTCATTATCTGGCTTTGAAGTGGTTTGTGTTTTTGAAAGCACTATTGTCACCTTAAGTTCCATTGAAAATTGGATTTTTCATGTAAAATATGTTTGAAGCATTAGTTTATATTTTTGACACCTTAGGCTCAGTTTTATTTATATAGTTAAAGCAATTGTGTTGTACAGCGATGATTCTGTACATTTTATTGCTTTTTAGGTCTTGCCTAAATAAAGCTTTTATCAGTTTTTTTTTTAAAGGGCAATTATGTTCAGCACCAAAAGAGTAAGTTTTGGCCAGCCCATTGCATACCATTGGTTGGCTTTCTTGTCTGTCTCATTTGCTTGCTTGCTTATTCTATGGCTCTCCTCTTTCTTGTCTGTCTCATTTGCTTGCTTGCTTATTCTATGGCTCTCCTTCCTCATCATTTGTTTTTCCCTTCATTAGAGCACAGCTTCTTTACCATCCTTTTGCTTGAATGACTTGTATCCTTCCAGGGTGACACATCACATGACTATTTATTTTTCTTTCATCATGCCAAGAGAGTGTCTGTGTTTTCTACTCTCCCCCTTGTGCTACTTCCTCTCATATCCCTCCACCTCTAATCTATGTTGCACACCCCAAGTGCGTCTATTCCCCACCCGTCCTCATCCACCTCTCCTTTTTTGATTTTTTCCAAAAGCCTCCCCCAGCTCATCTGTTGCTGCCCAACACTTCCATGTCCCTTTTATTTCTGCAGCATTTACTTGCAATGTGGCTTTGCCAATGCTGATTATATTTGACAAGGATTGGTACTGCAGCATGTAGATATGGTGTTTTTAGGCCCATTGACAATAGGGGTGGGCGGAATTTGCGTAGTCGCGCTACGCAAAGCTCCGCGAAATGGTAAAAAATCTCCGCGAGCACGCAAAAGTTTCGCGAACACGCGGAATTGCTTGTTCCGCCCGTTCGCGATGCTTTTTTCCTGTTCGCGAATGCTGTTTGCGTGCTCGGGGAGAAATATCTCGCAAACACGCATTTTGAAAGCGCGAACAAGCAAAAAACTCCGCGAAGCCGCGGATCGCGGAATTTTTGGCAATTTTGCGTTCTACGCGGAACGCGAAATTACCCAAATTCCGCGAGCGGAACGGAATTTACCGCCCAGGCCTAATTGACAATCAGCTGCTAATCTTGACCATAGTTTTTTAGATTTTGAATTATTGTCACTCGCACTCTTCAAGGTAGTATTTTATAAATGATGTACTAGAAGGTACTGGTGGATTGCTATATACAGTTGCTGGTTTTGCTACTGGTTGAACGAGAGTGGTATGCGCATCATGCCTCAGGAGTTTAGCTTTCTCATCACATACGTTTTCATTCTTTTAACATTGCCACTAACAAACTTCAGTCCATAAATATGAGCACTTTGAAGTACTTGTTTGCTGTGAGACCTGTGTAATCCATGTTCTGTGACTGCAATCTGACACTAACACATCCTTATTTCCAAAGCAGAGCAGATACTTTCTCTTACACCTATCTCTGGTTCTAGCCGCAGCTTTGAAATTTTGCCAGTCCTCCGTAGAGTCTGGGTTGAGAGGTGCTGAAACTCCGGGCAAGGACCCTCTAGAGTAGAACAGCAAAAGGAGGGAGACCACACTACAGAGGTGCAGACACAGTCCCAGTGAGCACCACTTAAAGGCAGCCATCATGATAAAAGGAGAGATAGTCAGCTTCCTTTGCTGCCAGCTGGGAACTCAGCAGAAAACAAGCGCAGTACCAAAGCTGTGGACAGTCTGACACGGTGGAACTCTTGGAATGCGGACACCTACTTCCCGTTTTGCTAAAGGGAGCATGACATGCACTAGCCTGCAGCCTACAGCTCAATGAAGACAACAGACTCCGTAGGTAAAAGCTTGTTATTGTGTGCAAAGAGACCCCTGGGCTGCTTAGTGCGGTCTTTGATGGTGAGGCCAGACAGCGGACCTCACCTCATCGGACTGCGCTAAAGCAACTGCATTGCAACATACTCATCTCCCTCCTGCAGCTAGAAGCCTTGAAAGTGAGGTTACACTGCCCTTTTAGTCACAGGGCAACCACTGCAGGCCTGACCACATGAAGCGGTGTAGAATTCAGATGCGCAAACTGCAATGTACTGTTTACTAGGGGTTCCCAAACTGTTTGCGCATCTGTTCGCGCCGTCCTCTGCTTTTTATGCTCAACTTGAGTGGAAGAGTAGTAGGAATGGGGATGAAGGATGTGGCGCTATGGTCAGAGCAGTCGACTTCGGAACTAAGGAACAAAGGGTTCGAGTCTCGGCGTTACTTCATCAACCTGTGATTCTGGGCAATATCACTTAACCACCTGGCTTTAAAAAAACAAGCACGCTTTAATTGCGTGCAGCCAGACGCTGTAAATGGAAGCTCTAAATGCGTGCACTGAAGGGAAAATAAGTAAAGGTAAATAGCAAATGCCGTGCAGCCTTAATGTGATAAAAGAAGTTCCACCCACAAAAGCGATCAGAATGAGTACTTTGGCCACAGGATACAGATAAAAGAAATGCACAAAGGAGAACAGGAAAAAAAATGCTGCAACTAATATAAACGAAGGAAAAGTCAAATGACAAGTACAGGGACAAATAAGAAGTTAATGTGGGATGTAACCCCCTTTTAAGATATATTAAATACAGTAGATTTCACTAGCACTATGCAAGCGTTGTGCAGGTGAAACCTAAAAATAATAAGTAGTATGAAACTTTTTTTGAAGCGTAGGTGAGGGGAAGCATCACAAAGGACACTGGTGGGGGAAGCATCACAAGGGACGCAGGTACGAGGAAACAGCATGGCAGGAAGCCACACTGAGGGCGGGTGGAGGAAGCAACATGGAAGGAGGGTTGGAGAAGCAACATGGAGGGGGGGGTGGGGGACAGAAGGAAAATGGAGACCAGGGCTAAGAAAGACAAGCAACTGGTAAGAGAGAGAGTAATGTGGAGTGAATGAGGGAAAAGGAAGTGGGTAAGAAAGCAACCCCAGGTGGAGGGGAAGAAGTACACAAGGGTGAGCGCAACATGGAGGTAGCGGGGGAGAAGAACTTGGTGACAGAAAGCAACACGAGTGTGGCTGGGGCAGAGAACTACATGAGTAGAGTAATCTCATTGAGTGCTTAACCCAAAAGAAAAAAGTAGTGCTTGAAAAGCAAGCAGTGGAAGAACACAAAAATGAGTCCATGCTCCAGGGCAGGGACAGACAAAAGAAGAGGAAGGAAAGCCCACACAAGCAAATGAGTGACAGTAAAGCCATACCAATGAAAAAAATTGGGCAGGCTCTAAGCCCACTGTAAGTTGACAATAGGTCTTGTTGCCAACAAGCAGCTTGCGCTGTGTGGTAGATGAGATCTAAAAATACCCTCTACCTCATATTTGATTTCCTCCACAAAAAGGCAATGATTTAAAAAAAATTTAAGTCAGCTTCTGTATCCATCCATCCATCTGTCTGTCCGTAAGTGCATCCATCCAGCCATCCATTCCTCTTTCTCTTTGTCCATCTATTTGTCCCTTCTAAGTGTTTGGCTGTTTGTGTTATCTGACTTTATCTGTATTTTCTCGAACATTTGGTGTCTGTATGTTTGTGGGTAAGTGTCTGTGTGTTGGTCTGTGCCTATGGGTACTCTGCTCTTGCTGACCTTCTCTTGCCCCTGTCTAGCCAACTACCATCTTGCGTAGCTCTCTACCATGCCCTGATTTCTCACGCTCTACCCTGACTGCTACATCTTATATGAATACGAGCATGGCTGTCATACAGAGTAGCTCTGCCTATCCTTGAACTTGGCACATGAAACACCCAGTGCTTCAGCTGAGCTGCCTTCCTACTTTGCTGCTTTTTGCTTCGTGTAGCTGCCTGCTCCTGAACCTGATCAGAAAACCGTCTTTCAAGAAAAGACCGCGGTGCCGACTTTGTTCCATTGTGATTCTTTTTCCTGGTGTGATCCAGAAGTAAGAAATGGGGCGCAGGAGTCTCTCCTGCAAAGCATAACACACTAAAAGGAAAGTGGCTCCCTTGCCGACCCTTTCATCATTCTAAAATGCCCAACATGCATCTCGCACTGACCTAGTCCTGCGTATTTTTATCCCCCCAGCACCCCGTGGGGGTATCAACAGCCGCACTTTGCACTTTATTTGTTTTACTCACTCTCTAAAGAAGATCGGGCAAGTCGCTGGATTTTTAGACACTCAAACACAGATCGTATATATATGGCTTCCTCATTCACTCTATAACCTTATACTTGCTATGGCTAACATAGAGTGCTTCTTTTATTCTTTTAATAACTGTTTTATTGTAAAATTGTTATTGTTTTAACTAACTAAACAATAACGCTTTACTACTTACTTACTGATTCTTTTGGAGAGTGTTGAAGCCTGCAACAAAATTATCCACTGCGTTCTCCAGGCTACCTCTCTACACAGCAGCATTGATCGCCTACGAAACTCTGCTACTCTACCCAGGCATTGCTGCTCTCCTGTTAGTGCTGACGAAGAGATGAAAGAGAGATGTTTACTTCCATGGCCTCTATTTGCCAAAGGCTGCCACTTATCCAGATTGCTTCTTACCGTTTCTATGGTTGCCTCTTTCCTGCTTCAGTGCGGGCCATAGGCAGACACCCTAAGCAGCTTGCGAAAAGTTGGGAAAAGGTTCATGGGTAGGGATGAATTCACTATTTTGGATACGGTGCAGGGAAATAAAACATATAATATAGTATAGAAATTAGAAGCTCTTTGCTTGGATAAGGATTTAAGATGTGAATACATTTCTGGGCATTAACTCATCATAATATTGGTAGGCTAAAACCACAAATATGAGCTGAAGGGGACATAAAATTTAAAATCTAATGAGCACCAGGATAAGAGTTTGTCAACTAGGGCTACAATAGCAAACTTGTTATTTAATTCAAATCACTGTAATCCCTCTACGGGTTTGATCAAATCAACTCGTAGGAAAAAATGAGAGTAGGAAAAATATTACAAAATGAAATCCAACAACAGGACAAGGTCCTAGCAATAATCTCCAAAAACAGCTCTTAGAATATCTTTTAATTTTGTCCAGGCACAGGCGTAGCTTACCACTGGTGGTAAGACAAAAACAGCAAACTCAGAACCTCGAAAAGCCTCAGGTCAGACTACATTACTTTTTCAATCCGACAACGGAAGGGAATTTACACCAAACTTTTAAGTTGAATAATCTCAGCACTTCTCTTTTGCCCTTATTGTCAAAAGGCTCTGATACCTTCTCAGCAGAAGGAAGCTGCCAGCAGCTTCCACACAGAAGACGATTATCAAATACATTCCCCCACAATCTTTACCTAGCCAAACTCAACTGAGTAATGAACTAGCTAAATCAAGCAAGAGATGGTGTGTGTGTGTGTGTATATATATATATATATATATAATTACCAATCTGTCCACAGACTGAAGCTGCACTGTACGTAAGGGTTCAAATCCAGCAAGTACAAAAACATTTCTCATGGAATTCATGCTTTTATTGCCTTACGAGTTTCGGATTATCACAAATCCTTGTTCACAGGCTGCATGTGACATATATATATATATATATATATATATATATATATATATATATTTTCACTGAAAAAACCACAGGTTTCAGGGACGTTATAGTTAGTTGGACATTTCACTTGTACAAAACCAGAGAAATTCGACCGTTATAGTTAGTTCAGCTAACTATAACTTCGCGCCACGCAATGCACTGCTGATGACGTAACATATGACATCATTCATGACATGGTCAGTGACATCACTGATGACATCACTGATGACATCTCAAATGACATCACTGATGACATCATCCAGTGACTATGTGTTTCTGTAAAGTTTAAATATGTTTTATATATATATATATATATATATATATATATATATATATATATATATATATATATATATGCCAAGGTGTATTGAAACATGAGTGGGTGTATAAGTGTCTAGATGGATGATTTAGTAGGTGCGTGACTGACTGTATAAGTGAGTGATTAACCCCTTCGGTGCTCATGACGGAATGGTTCCGTCATGAGCACCGGTGCTCCTGTGCTCATGATGGAACCATTCCGTCATGAGGACAGGGGCACGAAATCCCTATGCTGCAGACAGCCGAGGATTTCCCTTTTTTAATTGGCCTCGGGAGGTTGGGGAAGAGCTTCCCCAACCTCCCGAGGCTAATTCTATTTTCACTGCAATGCCGATCGCACGCATGGTGCACTGTCGTCATTGCAATGAAAATGGAACTGAAACTAGTTTCAGTTTCATTGTTTCGGTGCTCGTGGGGCTATCTCAGCCCCCGAGCACCGAAGCAGATGGGAGAGGTATCGTTGGAAAGGGAGAATCTCCCTTTCCAATGGTACCCCTCCCTAGTGGATCCTAGCTAGGGATCGCCCCAGGGGCGATCCCAAGCAGGGATCCACCCACTTGGCACCAGGGAGGGGGGAGCGGCCCCTTGGGCAAAGGCCTTTGCTCCCCCCATATGTTTGGCCTAATTCAGTCTTTCTGCCCCCCATGAGGGGGTAGATGGGGGGCTGCAACCCCCAATCTGCCCCCCCTGGGGGGCAGAAAGCCCACTAGACACCAGTTTTTTTTTTAAATGCCCCCACCCCTCCCCCCACAAAAGTCCAGTCTTTCTGCCCCCCCGGGGGGGGCAGAAAGCCCACTAGAAACCAGGGATTTATTTTATTATGTAAATTAGGGGTGGGGGCTGCCCAATATGGGCACGCCAAAGGCCCCCCCCTGCACAATAACAGTCTTTCTGCCCCCCTGGGTGCAGATGGGGGCATTAGACGCCAGGGTTTTTTTAATGATTAATTTAGGGGTGAGGGCTGCCAAAGATGGGCATGCCAATGCCCCAATCCCTCCCCCCCACAAAATTCCAGTCTTTCTGCCCCCCTGGGAGGCAGATGGGGGCAGTAGCCCCCAATCTGCCCCCCGTGGGGGCAGAAAGCACCCTATTTTTTTTATAGGCCCGGGGTGGGGGCTGCCCAGAATGGGCATGCAAATGCCCCCACCCTACCCCCCTAAAGAAAACTAAAGACTTGCTGCCCCGCCAGGAGGAAGATGGGGGCAATAGCCCCTGATCTGCCCCCGGGGGGGGCAGAAAGCCCACTAAGCGCCAGGGATTTTTTTTTTTATATAGGTAGGGGTGGGGGTTGCCCAGAATGGACATGTCAAGGCCCCCATCCCCCCAAAAAATGATAGTCTTTCTGCCCCCTGGGAGGCAGATGGGGCAATAGCCCCTTATCTGCTCCCCGGGGTGGGACAGAAAGCCCACTAGCCACCAGGGATTTTTTTCTTCCAAAGTTCGGGTGGGGTTGCCCAGAATGGGCATGCCAATGCCCCCACCCCCAAAAGATGCCACAGCCTTTCTGCCCCCCAGGAAGCAGATGGGGGCAGTAGCCCCTGATCTGCCCCCCGAGGGGGCAGAAAGTCCACTAGGTGCCAACGATTATGCTGGCTTTTCTATTCGTAGGGGTGGGGGCTTCCCAGAATGGGCATCCCAATGCCCCCACCCCCCCAAAAGAATAGCCACAGTCTTTCTGCCCCCCTTGTGGGCATATCGGGGCAATAGCCCTCAATTTCCCCCCCGCCCCAGGGCGGCAGAAAGCCCACTAGGCACTGAATTTTCTTCAGGATGTGCCTACCTGTGGATTTTGGGCCCTAGCGCAGCCGACACATAGGGAAATGTCGTATTTAAAGATACTCCAATCCGAGATTGTGTGAATAAAGCAATCTTTATTCCGGGCACAGAAGATACAGCGCTGGTGATCCCTGCCCAGCCAGCAGTCAACTGACTAGACCAGAATGCATACAGCATGGCAACACCAGAACACAAGCATTAGAATGCTTTTCTTAAAGTACAACGCACATTAGAAATTACAACACATCTTCTCTCCTTTACTAATAAAGAAAAAACATATAAGGATAATAAAAAAAACAAATAAGAATACAGGCATTGTGTATGAAATAACGATAAAAGAAATAGTCCATACTAAAAGTGAATACATGAAATAGTTATAACCATGAGAAATGCATAACTATCACTTCATGTCACCACACACATAATCTTGGAGGTATCTAGGTGGACACCTAAGCCTTGGAGGAGGCATGGTGTTAGTAACTCTTCCAAGACCATCACCACACTCACCTGAAGAATTACTCGATAATCTGTCCAATACATCATCATCGCTCATCAACATATATGGATTGTAGGTGCTATTGGACTCATTAGATCTGAAATTCTCTCCAGAACTAACATTTTTCTTGTAAAGGGCAACTCTTCTCAAATTCCAATTCTCACCATTATATAAGGTAATATATCCATCATGTACACTCTTCACCTTATTCGGACCACGAAAGTTTGTGAGGGCACCACTCACACGACCCGGTTTGACTTTTACCCAGTCATCTGTTTTTATGATCCCTTTCTGCATTGATACCTCATTTAGATTCTTTTCCTCCTGTCCTAAATTTGTCTGACTTAACGAACCTTTCATCCAAGCTGGCACCAATTTGGTACTCCGTCCTCTCATCACACCAAAAGGTATTTTCTTGGTGACAGAATTTTCCGTGGTACGGTAAGCCCAAATAAGATCATCAACCATATCTCTTACATTCCTCTTGTTCACAATTGCCATTTGTATGACACCTTTTACCATACGGTTTGCCCTCTCCACAATGCCGTTCCCTTGTGGGTTGTACAAAGAAGTTCTTGTGTGCAAGATACCACAAGACTTCAAGTACTTGGCCATTTCTACAGAAGTGAGTTGTGTGCCATTGTCTGTGATTAACTTGACAGGATACCCTTCTTCTTTGAAAACTCCATCCAGCACTCGAATGGTATTCCTGGTGCTAATTAAACACATAAATTTCACAATTAACCATTTTGAGAAAACATCTACCATGACCATACCAAACCTCAATTCAGAATTCACATGTGCCAATGGTCCAATAAAGTCCAAACTGATGGTATGCCACGGCAAACCCGGATCCTGGATTGCACCCATTTCCACTTGGCTGCCAACTTTCAATCTTTTTTCACTTTCACAACAGTCAATGCATCTCTCCACCCACTCAGAAATCTGTTGGTCCATGGTTGGCCACCAAAAATGTTCACGTACCCCTTTCTTAGTGAGAGATTGGCCCAAGTGACCTTCATGAGCTAACTTGAAAATGGTAAATCTCAACTCTTGTGGAGGCACAAATTTATCATCCTTCATTATCACATCACCACCAAATATTGACAAATCATCCAAAACTTTTCCAAATGGCCTCACAGCAGCAGGAAGGGTACTCTCACGTCTAGCACCTTTGACAATCAACTCCTTAACAAGTTGTAAAACCCTATCCTTGGACATACAATCATTCCACAAGTGCTTATCAATTGCTCCATTACAAACCTCAACCAACTCTTCAACAGAAGCCACCGCACCTTCACACTCAAAGGATTCAACTTGTACTTTGTCCACTTCATACCAAGGTAAAGGCAATCTGGATAATCCATCAGCCTGACAGTTTTTCCAACCCGCAATGTACTCTATTTTATAAACATACTCTTGTAAATGAGCAGCCAACCTTGCAAGTCTTGCAGACCCTTTTCCTGCGACACCTGGAGACAATATTTTAATTAAGGGCTTGTGATCAGTGCGTAAAACAAATTGAAAACCCCAAAGATACATGCGAAAGTACTCTGCAGCCCAAGCTGCAGCCAAAGCCTCCCTCTCTATAACGGAGTAATTCCTTTCGGAATCAGTCAAGGATCTAGAGGCGAAGGCTACCGTCTTCACACCAGAGTTGTGAACCTGTGCAAGTAAAGCTCCCACTCCTACTGCGCTTGCATCAACAGTAAGGATGGATCTTAATTTAGTGTCAAATGGAGTTAACACTTTTGCTTCACATATCTCATTTTTAATTCCCTCAAAAGCGTTTTGTTGTTCCACGGACCAGACATATTTGCAACCTTTCCTAAGTAATTTCTTAATCTGCTCAGTTTTCTCCGCAAAGTTCATAACAAATTTGGAATAATACTCTATGAGGCAGAGGAAAGACCTGAGTTGATCCTTATCCGTAGGCGCAGGGGCTTTTCTTATGGCTTCTAAGAGATCTCTCTTTGGTTTGATACCACCAACGGATAAGGTATAACCCAAATATTCCACCTGCTCTACACAAAACTTACACTTTTCCTTTTTTAAGGTCAGTCCTGCGTTAGCCATTTTGTTTAGGACCTCCTTCAAGACCATGTTATGTTGTTCCTTAAGAGTTTCCAAAAATTAACACATCGTCTTGAAAATGAACTACATTCTTTAGACCCTTTAAAACTGAACCCATCATCCTTTGGAATACTCCAGCTGCCGATGCCAACCCAAACGGCATTCTTGTGAATTGGAATACTCCTTCTGTGGTAATGAATGCCGTTAAGGGTTTGGACTCTTTATGCAGTCTGATTTGGTGGTAGGCACTGCGCAGGTCTAATTTTGAAAAAAACCTCCCACCCTTCAACGATAACACCAGTTCATTAATATTTGGCAGGGGATAATTATCAACCACTATATTTTGGTTTAATGTGCGCAAGTCCACACAGAATCTGTAACTGCCATCCGGTTTGCCTGTGATAACGACCGGTGAAATCCAATTGGACGTCTCAATCTCCTCGATGATGCCTTGTTTTACCATCTCATCTAACATGCGTTTGACTTCCTGTCTTGCAATTATAGGAACTTTCCTTACTTTATGTTGCATGGGAACTGCATCAGGTCTGAGCATGATCTTATGTACATACCCTTTTAATTCACCAACATCCTCTGAAAATAAATCATTCATGCTCTCCACAATAACTTCAGTAGTGACTTCTTCTACCACCATGACCTGATTTGAAGCTCTAGGATTAATGATAATATGTATGTCATATTGGTGTGCCCACCCTAATATTGGTGGCCCACTGCGTGCAACATATACTTTGCCTTTCACAGATCTATTATTAAAACCAATCTCTGATGGCATATAGCCAATGATATCTATTTTCTCACCCTGATATCCACCAGGATTGATATCCTTGGGAAGTAATTCCATTTTTGGCCATAATCGCACGAACATTTTACTGGGAATGATCGTGTAGAATGAACCAGAATCCACCATCAATTCTACTTCCTTACCCTGGATAGTGAATACTGCCTTAGGTCTTGTTCTTCTTCCCGGTGTGACAGACATATCTTCGTCATCTACACACAATATTCTATCTACACACTCATTGTCTCCCATATGTGCTATATTCTCACTAACATCATGTACTACTGCTACTTTAAATTTGCTATTAGTTTTGCACATCTTGAAGAAGTGACTCTTGCGGCCACATTTTCTACACTCTTTGCCAATGGCATAACAATTTTTATAATCAGCAGTATGATGGGTACTCCCACACCTAGTACACATTCTTTCTGTAGGTTTGTTGCTGTTAGACCCTTTGTCATCAGACCCTTTTAAAACATTACCATTGTACTTTTTCCTCCCAAAGGCATTGTTACTCTTGTTACTATTAACCGCTGCAATATCATCTTGTAACCAGGAAACACTTGCCGTGCTTTCCTTTTTTTCCAATTCCTTCATACACGCATCAGATTGTTCCACCACCTTTGCTATTTCAATGGCATTACTTAGGGTGGGATTCTTTGCAGCCTTTCCTGCATCTTCTTATTGCGACATTGAACAATCAACTGATCTCTAATCATTTCATCCCTCATCTCACCAAATTGACACCTTATGGACCGCTCTCGCAAACGCGCAACAGACTGATCAATGGTCTCATCACTTCTTTGCGGTTGAGTGTAAAATTTATGCCTGCACATCACAATGTTTACTTCCTTTGCAAAATATTTCCTTAACCTTGTCTTAGCCTCTAAAAATACATTTGCAATGGCTCTTCCATCGGAGTCAGTAGCCACAGGAAGATACTTGAACACATGTTGCCCTTCCTTACCGAAGGCACTCAAAAGTAATGCCTTTTTCCTGGCCACACTGAACTCCCTTCCATCTAAAGCCTCTATGTAATTTTCGAATACCTCAACCCATTCATCCCACTCCATACAAGGTTCACCAGATTGTTGCAAAAATGCAGGTGGTGGTGTTATAGCTGCCTCCATTGTATTCAAAATTAAACAACAACACAATAAACTTGAAGATGTACTGTAGTTAGCAAGATTGGTGTGCCTATCACCATTGAATAAATAAATAGCCAAGCCACACAATATACAAGATGTGCTCACAATATACAAGGTGTGCACATCACCGGTAAATGTCAGAAGATAGGCTATCTAAATCAGTGTGCCTATCACAGATGTAGATTTAAAAAAAAAAAAAACTGTTTCCTTAGGTTGCCAAAAACAGTCTCTTCAGGTTGTCATAAATCGAGTTACCTTCGCTCCGTCACAAAAACACTGTTCGTCGTTAATGTAATCACATAAGTTACCTTCGTTTCATCTTATAGACACTGTACGATGTTTGTATCAGCCAACGTGGGTATGACAATAAAGTTTGAACAATCAGGCCGTCAGTTGCAATCTGAAGGACATAATAATTGCAATGTAGACGTTATCTTCTCCTCCTAAGATGGCCGCCGTGTGCGTAATCCCGTCGTATACGTAGTCACGCACAACGTGATGGCAAACGCGTTGATGCGTCGGATCAGGAACACTTTGGATGCGATCACAGCTGCTCCATGTCACAACCTTCCGAAAACGCTGACGTCAACCTCCTCTCATGGACATCGAATGCCAGCCATTCCACAAGACAGTGCTCTCTTGCCGAACATCAACTACTCCACGAGACAGCGCTTGCTCCCTGAATGTCCACCACTCCACGAGACAACACTCTGTCTCTAGGTAACAGCTCGCAGGTTCCAACGGTTAACTGTCACAAAACAGCCACGTAGCTCCACTCTTTTAACAAAGTATATATATCTTCCCCAAATTTACCGGTACATAGATATCTTGCGCCGCAAGCATATAACTGTTTAGGCACAAGTCTTACTGTCTTTGTTTCCGTTGTAGAAATAATCACGTAGGGTTCTTTTTTTTTTCCTCCACCGACGCTTGAAATCCTTCAATTATTCTGTGCACTGCTGGTTAATCGTCGCCATCTGTCGTAATTAAAGATACTCCAATCCGAGATTGTGTGAATAAAGCAATCTTTATTCCGGGAACAGAAGATAGCCCGCTGGTGATCCCTGTCCAGCCAGCAGTCAACTGACTAGACCAGAATGCACACAGCATGGCAACACCAGAACACAAGCATTAGAATGCTTTTCGCCTCAATACGATTTTGGCCCTTGCCTGTCGCGGGTACTTGAGCCTCCCACACGAGTGAGGCACCATTTTTATCAGGAGACCTGGGGGAACGCTGGGTGGTAGGAAATTTGTGTCAGCCCGGTGATGCCACAACTTTCCCACACAAAAATGTGTGGAAAAAGTGATTTTTTTCAGCTAAATTTAAGGTTTGCAAGGGATTCTGCGTAAGAAAAAGTTGGGGGATCCACGCAAGCCATACCTCCCTGGAATCCCCCGGGTGTCTAGTTTTCAGAAATGTGTGGGTTTGGTAGGTTTCCCTAGCTGGCCGCCGAGCACGGGGCCAAAAACCCAGGTGACCCCCCTTGCAAAACCAGGTCATTTTGTGATAGGCAATTTTGATGTCGCCTCAATACGTTTTGGGCCATTGCCTGTCGCGGGTACATGGGCCTCCCACACGAGTGAGGCACCATTTGTATCGGGAGACCTGGGGGAACGCTGGGTGGTAGGAAATTTGTGTCAGCCCGGTGATGCCACAACTTTCCCACACAAAAATGTGCGGAAAAAGTGATTTTCTTCAGCTAAATTTGAGGTTTGCAGGGGATTCTGGGTAAGAAGACGTTGGGGGATCCACGCAAGCCATACCTCCCTGGAATCCCCCTGGTGTCTAGTTTTAAAAAATGTATAGGTTTGCTAGGTTTCCCTAGGTGCCGGCAGAGCTACGGTTCAAAATCTACAGCTGGGCACTTTGCAAAAAAAGGGTCAGTTTTCACTGTGAAAATGGGGTGTGTCCACGTTGCGTTTTGGGCCGTTTCCTGTCGCGGGCACTAGGCCTACCCACACAAGTGAGGTACCATTTTTCTCGGAAGACTTTGGAGAACGTGGGGTCGGGGGAATTTTGTGGATCCACGCAGATTCCAGAACTTTCCACCACAGAAATGTGAGGAAAATGTGTTTTTTTTAACAAATTTTTAGGTTTGCAAGGGATTCTGGGTAATAGAACCTGGTGAGAGCCAGTCAAGTCACCCCATCCTGCATTCCCCTGGGTGTCTAGTTTTCAAAAATATATAGGTTTGCTAGGTTTCCCCAGGTGCCGGCAGAGCTAGGGTTCAAAATCTACAGCTAAGCACTCTACAAAAAAAGGGTCAGTTTTCACTGTAAAAATTAAGTGTGTCCAAGTTGCGTTTTGAACCGTTTCCTGTCGCGGGCACTAGGCCTACCCACACAAGTGAAGTACCATTTTTATCGGGAGACTTAGGGTAACACAGAATTGTAGAGCAACTGTTATTACCTATTGACTTTCGATGCATTTCTGCCTTCCAAATGAAAGACAATGTGTAAAAAAGAAGTCATTTTGAAAGATGACCTATAATTCTCATGCTAGTATGGGTACTCACAATGTGGGAAATGTGCAAATATCTACTGTTTCTAAACTCTATATTTTGTTCCAATTTCAGAAATACATAGGTGTCTTTCATACCGATTTTTCCATGTATATATTTTCCCAAATGAATTGCTATATATCCGGTACATAAATAAAAAACCATTGCAAGACACTGCTCAGTTATTGGCTCTGGGTGCTTCGGGTTCTTGGTGAACCTACAAGTCCTATATATCCCCACAACCTGAAAGGTCCAGCGGATGTAACGGTATATTGCTTTCAAACAGCTGTCATAATTAGAAGAAGTTACAGGTGAAAACGTTGACACAAATGGCTGTTTTTTTCAACTAATTTTCAATGTTTCCCATATTCAACGGTTAGTTTCTATAAAGAAACCTTGAAGGATCTACACAAATGACCCCTTGCTGAATTCAGAATTTTGTCTACTTTTCTAAAATGTATAGCTTTCTAGGATCCATTATTGCTGTCATACCCATTTCTACCATTAACTGGAAAGAGGTTGAAAGCACAAAAATAGCAAAAATAGCCTATGTCCCAGAAAAATGCCAAAACTGTGTAAAAATGTTGGTTTTCTGACAAGAGTCTGCTTGTCCCTGAAAGCTGGGAAGATGGTGATTTCAGCACCACAACCCCTTTTTGATACCATTTACAGGGAAAAACCAGACGCTTTTATCTGTAGCCCTTTTTTCCCATTTTTCCCAAAAAAACAAAATGTAGCTGTAGTTTGGCTAATTTCTGGGTCCCCTCCAGGGGAATCCACAAACCCTGGGTACCTTCAGAATCCCCATGATGTTGGAAAAAAAAGGACGCAAATTTGGCGTGGATACCTCATGTGGTCAAAAAGCTACAGTGGCCTAAGCGCGAACTACCCCAAATAGCCAAAAAAAGGCTTAGCACAGGGGGGGAAAAAGGCCTAGCAGCGAAGGGGTTAAATGTGTCTTACTGAATGCATGGGTTAGTGACTGATACAGACATTCGCACAGTTTAGTTTGTCAGTTGGTGTGTAAGCGGTTGCATGGGTTGGTGAGTAGCTAAATAAGGATCTATATGGGTTATTGATTGGTTGTCTGAGTATCTGTATGGGTGCCTGAGTGTCTGTGTGGGTGGGTGGGGGTGTGTGACTCTGTGCATAGATGTGTGAGTGGATGATTCACTGGGTGTACGGGTTCAAGAGTGCATCTGTGAAGGGCTGTATGGGTGGGTGAGTGTGTGTATGGGTGTGTTGGTGAGTGAATGGATGCCTCAGTGGTACATGTGTGAGTAACTGCATATGTGAAAGGCAGTATATATGAGTGTTGGAGTGTATAAATGACTATATGTGAGAGTGAGTGATTGTGAGAGTGGCTGTATGGATCAGTGTGTGCTTGTATTAGTTATCTTATAAGCGTGTAAGTATGTGTTAGTATATATTTGAATAAGTGAGGTGGTGTTTGTATACTGTATAGGTGAGTAAATGGGAGTGTGATTGATTCTTTGCATGACTGACGAGGTGTGTGAGTAACTCTATGGATGAGATGCGGTTTGTGAGTGTCTGCATAGATATGTGAGTGTATATGATAATGCCGTATTGATGGTTGACTGCATGTATGAGTGACTGTATGGGTGAATGAGTGGATGTGTGTGTAGACCTAGGAATTAGTGAGTGGGTATGTACTAACTGGTATTGGTGTGTCAATGGTTTTGAAAATGGTAGTCTGTATTTTAGAGTGGGTGTTTCAAAGGTTATATTCGGGTATGAGGAGGTGCATCAGATTATCAAGTGGATGATGTCATCAGTGATGTCATCAGTGATGTCATTTGAGATGTCATCAGTGATGTCACTGACCATGTCATGAATGATGTAATATGTGACGTCATCAGCAGTGCATTACGGGGGCGCGAGTTATAGTTAGCTGAACTAACTATAACGGCCGAATTTCTCTGGTTTTGTACGAGTGAAAGGTCCAACTAACTATAACGTCCCTGAAACCTGTGGTTTTTTCAGTGAATTTCTAAGGTTTTTTAAATGCTAATTTCTAACTATAACGTCCCTGAAACCTGTGGTTTTTTCAGTGAATTTCAAAGGTTTTTTAAATGCTAATTTCTAACTATAACGTCCCTGAAACCTATGGTTTTTTCAGTGAATTTCAAAGGTTTTTTAAATGCTAATTTCTAACTATGACTACAAAGGTAAGAATTGTGAAGAAAGAGGAAGAAAAGCGCAGAAAGAAGCAAGACAAATGCAGAAAGAGGCAAGAGAAGTCTAGAAAGACAAAGAAAAGTGCAGGAAGAAGCAAGAGATGTGCAGAAAGAACAAACAGAGCAGCAGAAAGTCCTCCTGTGCCCCCATCTTTTTGCTGACGGGTACTGGTGGTAACTGACTCTGACTAACCAGTCCTAGAGCCAGTGCTATGCTAAAAGACACTTAGAATACAGTGAAAACACCTACTTACACTAGGGAACACTATGCGTTGGGGTACCCCTGTGATTAGCATGACCTCCTCTGTATTTGCCATGAGTTAGTGCCTGGGTAATTGCATGAGTACATGGGTAGTGACTGGATGATTAGAGTGCTGCAAGGACATTGTATGGTGATTTTATAACTGCTTGGGTTTTGGCGGAGTGATTGGATAAGTACATGATGCTAGATGGGTGATTGGAGGAGTGCATGTGTAGTGACAGGGGATTGCTGGAGTGCATGGGTACTACCTGGGTAATTGCAGGAATGAATCAGTACTGTGTAGGTGGTTAGAGGTCTGCATGGGTAGTGCATAGGGGATTCTAGCAGTGATCAGATAGTGCCTGGATCATTGCATGAGTACATAGCTACTGACTGAAACATTAGAATACTGCAAGGAGAGTGGCTGAGTGAATTTATAAGTGCTTGGGTATTGGCAGAGTGTTTGGATTAGTACATAGTAGTGGCTGACTGACTGGAGGAGTGCACGGGGAGTGACTGGGTCATTGCATGAGTACATGGGTACTGATTGGATGATTAGAGTACTGCAAGGAGAGTGCATGGTGAAATTATAAGTACTTGGGTTTTGGCGAAGTGATTGGATAAGTACATGGTGCTCGCTGGGTGATTGGAGGAGTGCATGGGTAGTGACAGGGCGATGGCTGGACTGCATGGGTAGTGTTCATGGTATTCTAGCAGTGCATGAGTTAGTGCATGGGTCATTGCATGAGTGCATGGGTAGTGACTGGATGATTAGAGTGCTGCAAGGAGAGTGCATGGTGAATTTATAAGTGCTTGGGTTTTGGCAGAGTGATTGGATAAGTACACACATGTCACATCAGGCCCCGCCCCCTCTCTTCACCACTGTGCAAACGCGCCTCCTGGCAGGTTTTAAGTTGGGGGATTAATTCCCCTTGAATCCTGAGGGTCCCTGGGGGCCAACTAGCCCACCAGGTACCTCCAGTAAGCGCCAGAGAGCTGCATTGCAGAGAGGTGGTCCGAGGCCACGCCCCTTTTTACACCTCTCTGCAACGCAACTTTGTGGCGCTTACTGGACGTACCTGGTAGGCTAGTTGGCCCCCAGGGACCCTCAGGATTCAAGGGTACTTAATCCCCCAACTTAAAACGCGCCACAGGGCGCGTTTGCACACTTGTCACATCAGGCCCCGCCCCCTGCCTTCACCACTGTGCAAAAGCGCCCCGTGGCGTGTTTTAAGTTGGGGGATTAAGACCCCTTGAATCCTGAGGGTCCCTGAGGTCCGACTAGCCCACCAGGTACCTCCAGTAAGCGCCACAGAGCTGCGTAGCAGAGAGGTGTAAAAAGGGGCGTGGCCTCGGACCACCTCTCTGTTAGAAATTAGCATTTAAAAAACCTTAGAAATTCACTGAAAAAACCATAGGTTTCAGGCACGTTATAGTTAGTTGGACATTTCACTCGTACAAAACCATAGAAATTCCGCCGTTATAGTTAGTTCAGCTAACTATAACTCGCGCCCCCGCAATGCACTGCTGATGACGTCACATATTACATCATTCATGACATGGTCAGTGACATCACTGATGACATCACTGATGACATCACTGATGACATCATCCAGTGACTGTGTGTTTCTTTAAAGTTTAAATATGTATTATATATATGCCAAGGTGTATTGAAGAATGAGTGCGTGTATAAGTGTCTGGCTGGAGGATTTAGTAGGTGCGTGACTGACTGTTTAAGTGAGTGATTTCATGTGTCTTACTGAATGCATGGGTTAGTGACTAAACTGTGTGAATGTCTGTATCAGTCTGTCTGTTGTTGTATAAGCTGCTGCATGGGTTGGTCAGTAGCTACATGAGTGTCTATATGGGTTATCGATTGGTTGCCTGAGTATTTGTATGGGTGCCTGAGTGTGTGTGTGTGGGTGGGTGGGAGGTGTGTGACTTTGTGCATAGATGTTTGAGTGGTTGATTCACTGGGTGTATGGGTTCAAGAGTGCATGTGGAAACAGCTGTATGGGTGGGTGAGTGTGTGTATGGGTGTGTTGGTGAGTGAATGGATGTCTCAGTGGTACATGTCCAAGTAACTACATATGTAAAAGGCAGTGTATGTGAGACTTGGAGTATATAAATGACTATACGTGAGAGTCAGTGATTGTGAGAGTGGCTGTATGGATGAGTGTGTACTTGTATCAGTGATTGTATAAGAGAGTAAGTATGCGTTTGTTTCTGTTTGAATAAGTGATGTGGTGTGTGTATAACTATATAGGTCAGTAAATGGAAGTGTGATTGATTCTTTGCATTACTGACTAGGTGTGTGAGTAACTCTGGATGAGTGGTGGTGTGTGAGGGTCTGTATAGTTGTATGAGTGCATATGATAGTGTTGTATTGATGAGTGACTGCATGTATGAGGGATTGTATGGGTGAATGAGTGGATGTGTGTGTAGACCTAGGATTCAGTGAGTACGTATGTAGTAACTGGTATTGGTGTGTCGATGGTTTCGAAAATGGTAGTCTGTATTTTACAGTGGGTGTATCAAAGGTTATATTAGAGTGTGAGGAGGTGCATCAGATTTTCACGTGGATGATGTCATCAGTGATGTCATTTGAGATGTCATCAGTGATGTCTTCAGTGATGTCACTGACCATGTCATGAATGATGTAATATGTGACGTCATCAGCAGTGCATTGCGGGGGCGCGAGTTATAGTTAGCTGAACTAACTATAACGGCGGAATTTCTATGGTTTTGTACGAGTGAAATGTCCAACTAACTATAACGTGCCTGAAACCTATGGTTTTTTCAGTGAATATATATATATATGTATATATATATATATATATATATATATATATCCTCAAGCCATTACACACTTTGATAAATATGTTGGAGTCATTTTCAAGTGCAATCAGTATAGGTGGTGATTCGAATTTTCTTTAATAAACTGTTCTATATTCCTCTGTGTTACCACTTTTAGAGAGAACACAGATTTACCAAAACTATGGCCACGCTAGGCCTTGTTGATTGCTGTAAAGCCAAAGCGCCTTTACTAGGCAGTTCACCTATTTTTCTAAACATATTCAGTCATCTTCACTTCTGGATTATATTATAATATGTAACTCACTAACTATGCAGTAATTACATTTCTGCTAAACTGTTTTTCAGGCCATACAGCTCTTAGTCAAATAATTCAACTCCAGGTATCACATGAAGAACTCGCTGGATGGAGATTAAATAAAACTGGTAACAGACCCACTGGTAACAGTATCACAAGACACATACAAACAGTATAAACTTTCCCACATAAAACAGAACCACAAAAAAAGATACGGATACACAACCACGTACATTGATACAATAGCGGACAGAAGAACAAGGGTTTCCAACACCAAAGACAAACAACCTCACTTTGGTTACCCTAAAAGTCTCACAACAATCCTTCCATTCAAAGGATTGGATATTAAAGTTTGTTTGGTATTGTCGACAACGTTTCGACCCTCTGTAGGATATGGGGTCTCATCAGGATCAAAATGTGTAAGGGTTCCAGCCGCATGCCCCCGGATGCAAGGTGAGGCTAACGACTTTATCCCGCCATTGGTAGCCATCTGATTCTAGAAATGGCTTATTTATTCACACAATAAGGACTTGTTATGAGTATCTCGCCCCAAAAGGGTGTACGTTCCCGGCGTATATCTTTCGCAGTGTAATGATATTGAAATGGGCCACGGACGATTGCTGTGATTCCTGACAGACTGCACGGGGCACACGGATCCTTTATGATCGTCCTTCGGTTTTTACTTTTTCACTTTCTGGTGATTTGCACTTTGGGCTTGTTGCAAAGTCATCCTGTGCCCTGGGCACCCCCCAACGTTTTGCTGACTGGTACGGGTGGTAACTGACCCTGGGCTCTGCCTAACCAGGGCCAGTGCTATGCTGAAAACACTTAGAATACAGTGGAAACACCTACATACACTAGGGTACACTAAGGGTTGGGGTACCCCTGTGATTGGCATGACCTACCCCATAGGGCCCTAGGACATAATAGGGCAAGGGGATTGAAACTACCTCTCAGTCCCTAGTATATAATAGGGCATGGTAGTTTAGAGGCCAGCAGCCCTTTTCTGCACTTGCATCTGTGCACTGCTGAGCCTGAGGTCAGTTTAAAAGTAGCCCTGTGCTGCAGGACTGCTTTTAAAAAGTAAATTGTGCCGAAACTCGACTTTTGTGTTTGGGGCACATAATAATGGTTAACCTACAATGTTTGGGCATATTAGGTACCCCTAGGGTCTCCCCTAGGTGTCCCAGGGGTGGGGGGTCAAGTATCTATAAGGTGGACCCTTATAAAATGAGTTTTACATGCCCTGGGTAAAGTGAAATTGCACATTAAACTCCCCACATTGTGGTAAAGTGCTGCCCAAATTCAACTTTGGTGGTAGGAGCACTGTGGAAGGAGGATCTGCATTATTTCCCCATATTCAGAACCCCTAAAGTCTCCCCATGGTATACCAGGGGTGGGGGCCCTGTAGATATAGGCAGAGTACTTACAAAATATGTTTTTATAAGCCCTGGTGCTGGAAAAAATGGCCCAAGTCATTTTTCCCATTGCAAATCCCCTGCCACATAGGTTAACATGGGAGAAAGTTATTAACTAATAACTCTTAATAGGAGAAAGCTAAAAGTACCATTCAAAGACTTCCCAGAATGGTATTAATAAATCCAACAATATGATATTGTTGAATTTCTCCTAAAATGTACATACAAGAAGTTATAAGACTTTCTTGTTTGTAAATCCAAATGCATCCTTCCAGTGGTCTGTCCTGATTGGTCAGAGTTAAGGGGATTAGCCAGGCTTCTTTGAAGAGGTGCTAAAGAGCCCCTGTGGTTGAACAGCTCTGCTGGGAGGGCAGTGTCCTGTTGCACAGGAATGCCAGAGCAGGGGGAGGAGTCGTAAGCAATGGACTTCAAGGGAATGGGAGGACCCCAGTGTCATTTACAACTCTACCCTTGTGAACCCATGCCAGATGCTAGGATTAAGGAAGGAATGAGCAGATGCAAGGGGAAGAGACTATGGAGATTAGGCATCCTAGGGGTGTGTTTAGCCAGCTCTTCTCTCCCTGCTGGAAAATCAGCCATTATGAATTTGGAAGAATTGGTGCACTCTGGGACAAAATAGTGCCACACTCTGCAGGAAGTGGCCAGACCTTTGGGTCGAACCCTGCAGCCTATAGGACAAGAGTGACCTCCTGCTTGACCCAGAGAAGTTGGAATAAGTATCTGAGAAGGGCAGAGCCCCTCAGATCTGCTGCTTGAAACCTAAGAAAGCAAGACGGCCATGCTGGAAATTTGATGTGCATTTCCAAAGGCCTGCACTCTGAAGACTGCACCTTCTGCACCATCTGCAACTACAGCCTGTGGATTACTTTGCTGTAAAAGGACTAAAGAGTGGACTCCCTGCAAGCTACAGGTTAACAGAGCTCACCTGGAACATCACCACCAAGAATCCTCAACCTGGAGAACTACCAGTGGATTTGTAAGGGTTTTGCCCAAGTGGATTGTGGGAACTGACGTCCTCAACTTTCAAGGACCATCTTGGAGATTCAGACCCTTGAAGTTTGAGACACTTTGGGACCCTTTGGTGAACTTCAGGAAGAAGTTCCAGGAGTTTGGAGAGCTTTGGAAAAAAGTTCCATATGGGGGCCTACTCAACCTGGCCAGCCAAGCCCCCTGCCTTCAACCGCGAGCCGGCATGCTGTCCAGGTTCGTCCCTCTGAAAAGCTCCCTAGGCCCTACTTCCAGAGTTTGACCGGGAATAGGCGAAATCCGAGGCCGGCGAACCCTCACCAAATCTGGCCTGGTGAAGAGCATCGAGGGACCCCGCGAGAAAAAGCTCCAGAAATGTTTCTAAGTCCGAAGGTAAAAACTGTGACCGGGACCTACCGCGAGTGGTAGCCGAGCAGGGCTCCATCGCGTTAGGGCTGAAAGTTTGACTTTGACCCGGTCTATCGCGACCAGATGTCCCGATAGGGTGCTATAGGTTTCTATGTGCTAGAAATTGCTAAATCTTTGAAAATTCATATCTCCGGTTCCCTACATGGGATTTTTGTCGTTTTGGTGTCATTTTAAAGATAAAAATATTTCCTATTTTTATAAATTGGTGTTGGAGTTTTATTATGAGTTGTGTCTTAATTATTTACTGCACTGGTGTTTTTGAATGCTTTACAAACCTGTCTTTGAAGTTAAGCCTGCCTGCTCGCAGCCAAGCTACCAAGGGTTGAGCATGGGAATCAGTTTCTAAGACCTATGCTGAGCCCTATACTGTGTTAATGGCCTTATTGCCAGTGGCAGATCTACATTTGCCCCTACTAATAATCCACTTTCCAACAGGCCTGCGTCTTGACTCTATCAGGTGTCCCTTACACTTTTTGGTCCTTATGAGACCCCATATCCTACAGTAGGTCGTAACATCATCAACAATACCAAATGAACTGTAATATACAATCCTTTGATTGGAAGGATTGTTGTAAGACTTTTATGTTAACCAAAGTGAGGTCATTTGCCATTGGTGTTGGAAATCCGTGTTCTTCTCTCCGCTATTATTTCAATGTACATGGTTGTGTTTCTGTATATTTTTTGGGGGGGCTCTGTTTTATGTGGGACAGTTTATACTGTTTATGTGTCTTTTGATAATAAAAATTTGAATATCATTACAACGGTTTTTCTGTTTTGAATCACCAATTGTGCAAGATTCCAGTGTTAAGTCTTCTCTAACTACATTCTACTAGGTTCGTAACCGTGCCATTGTGCTTTTGTCTATTCAAGTACACAGCTAATTGTTAGAAAGGAACCACATGCTATGTAAAAAATGATTTAAAGCGCTGTTTTTTTTTTAGTATGTTTGCCTTTGTGTTAGTTAATCCAACAATTCTTGCAGCCAGCGAAATACTAAAGTTTACCAGCTCTGCATGAGCCACAGCCCATTACAGCCAAAGCCAGATGTGCTTAAGTCTAGACTCTGAAAGTTCATGTGACATCACCCCATGTTGTCTGAACACAGGGTTTCCCTGCCGCTGCTTGCCAGCCACTTATTGGACAGCTGCCCTGCCCTGCGTGTGTTTGTGGTAACAGACCCTTACTCCCACCCGTTACTGGTTGTGCACCTCCAGCAACTGGTCGAGCGCTGGTGCGTGTAAGCTGCAGCCCAGAGTCTGGCTGAGCCTGGTGACTGGTGAGAATTTAATACTTGTGTTTTTTGTCTAATGTTTGTCCGAAATATTTAGAATAGTCACATATCCCATTTGCGCCATTGGTGGCCTTGCATCCCAATAGTACCTGTAAACTGTGAGCTCACTCAACTCTGCACTGGGCATTAACTTTCAATACTAGTAAATAGTGGGCTAGATAGACCTCAGTGACTGGCTCATGACCTTTGTGATTTTTATATCTTCAAACTTATTTAATGATGTTTGTTTGAATCTTTGCCCCTGCCACCATGGATACTTGACCAGCTTTTGTTCCGTCATGTGGTTTTCATACTTTGCAAGTTTTCAGAGGGGAGAAATCAAGACATGAGTTATTAATCAAAAACACAAGTTGGCAACAACACATCCATCTGAGGTAACCATCAGTGTTCTCTGATTGTACCTCCTGGCTATTCATGTGTAGATGATCAGTGTATTGGAAATCCTCAACTCCTGGTTTCAAAGTACATATACGACTTACTGACCGGTACTGGATGTGCTGTTGATTTTTAAGAACCAGCTGTGCAGCCATTTTGTGCCAATGTGGAGGCTTAAGTGTTGGATTGGATGCAGTTGATGTTTCATCAAACATCCCACACACAGATTTTATGTTAATGTATATTTGCTGCGTTGTCCATACATGCCTAGATCCCAAGCATGTTCCTCTATTTACTTTTTTTAAATGTTCAATTCTAGATAATAAACATTGGTGTACATCCCTAGGCCTGTAGAGACAGACAATTTATATTGTGTTCTCTTTCTTCGAATTCCTAGCCATTCATAATGACATGCTTATTTAAGATCATCCAGACTTATCTTGGTTAGCCTTTGATGGCCTGTTGAAATTGTATTACGTAACATGGCATAATGCTTTTGTAAAATTCAGTGCTTTATATCCATTTGAAATGCTCATACTCTGTAAAATATTAGAAGCAGTACCCAGTAAACTGCAGAGTTGTGCATTTTTCAGAGACAGATATTACATCTGAGGTTGGTTGGTACTGAAATGACGTTGCATATGTAGTGCTATTTTAAAATGGATCCCGAAATTATAGCAAAGGCCACTGTTGCACTCCTGTCAACAAATACAAATGTTGTCTGACTAATTAATTCTTTTGTCTGAATGTGCTCCTACCATCAATTTCCAAGATTTTTGACGCATAAGTCAGGGCTTTAAGTGGGGCAGTTCCTGCCAGTGCTCAGTACTGGCATCAAACATTGAAATAAAGTCCTGTATTTGTATGTTGTGTTTTTATGGCTGCTCTGTGATAAAGAGATGGGTGTTCAATTGAATATATTTTTAAAAACTAAAATCCATGTCTCTAGGCAAATGGCAATAAAAAAGCTCATTCTTATGTTGCCACTTCTCCAACCCTCCAGTGTTCGTTTTACCTAAATAATCTATACACCTGTTCTAAAATATATAGTGAAGTTGCCTATTTTAACTCAGTAGCAACCGTTGATTTCTGATACAGGAAGAATGGCTGAACTGATTTTTGGAGTAAATCTGTTTAATAATTGTAGAGAAATTTCCATTTACAAAATGTTCTGGGGTGGGCTTCAAAGGGGTAAAAAGTTAGAGGCATCTAGACCATTAGTCAATGATTGGTTTGCGAGCCCAGGTGTGAAGGCCACCTGTAGAATACATTTTAAAAAGTGAACCTATTGAACAAATACCCTTTTTCTCCTGTCTTTCTTTTTGGGTCCACGGACTCAGAAAATTGAGTGTTGACCCTGGCTAGAAAGAAAGATGTCTCTAGTGGCTGCCATTACAGCATCAAAGGCACGGACCTGACATCCTGAAACTCGAAGCAGAAAGCCTCAAAGGGGGCAGGATAAGCACACACTGATCACTAGACCTAAGTGAGGTGACCCTATAAAGGCCCTTCTCAAATTTGTAAGAGGTAAATGTTTTTGACACAGCATCCGCAAACCCAGCCTTGGGTTTGCGAACCCAGTTAGATGCAGGCCCCCTTGCATTTGTGATGTGTAGTCTGCGCTCTCAGTACCAAGATTGGACTATAGGAACGGGCCCAACATGGTTGCACAAGTGTCATAGTTTGTGGTCCTGCTACCCAGGTCATGGAATATAGACACAATTTTGGATGTGCTGAGTCTGCAGCCTCCATTGTGATACCACAGACAATGAAACTTGTGTGCCTGTGTCGGTTCCCCTCCCATAGTCCAGGTACACGAACTTCCGCCACCATTTTTCATGCACCTAGTCCCTGGTCTTGAAAAATACTCTGGAGACTACTGACAAATTTAGTTGTTGGTAAACAATTCACTTCATAAAAATGTTTACTTCGGTATGGACTGACATTAAAGTGGCTTTTTGGGTAGATCATTGTGAACTAATTTTTTTTATTTTTATGGAAAGACAGTGAAAGTGACATGCCTAGGGAGGATGGCAGGGCTTTCTGTTTAGTTCACGGACTACTTCACCTTTTATATGGCATCCTGAGCTTCTCATTGGCTGAGAGTGTAGGTATGCTTCCACCACATGAAAAGGTGCATTTTCCTTGGCAACAGGAGGCACATCCGCTGTTTTGTGAAGGGCTGGGGACTTGAACAGATGATACTGTTGCTTACACCTCCATTGCAAAAAAACAAGTGTTTTGCTCTAGCTAGAACTCATCAGAGAAGTATACCTTTTGTCCAGACACAAGGTGGCACCCAGCATGCCAAGACAATACCTTTTCAGGCCTGGAATGCCTCATAAACTATGCAAAAAAAGAAGCAGGGAACTCTAGGTGGTTCCTAAGTTTAGGTGGAGAGCAGCTCCTTTATATGGAGCACGCTACAACACCACCAATATTTTGAAGCTGGTGACCTCAAATGTCTGTTTTTCTAGCAGAGTTTTTAAGCATATGATTAGCACAGTGCCATTGCTTCTGAGCTAGAAAGTGGCAAAAGCTTTTATCATTTTTACAGCAAAGGCTTTAAGCTTAGTATTAGCTAGTGCCATAGACGCCGAGCTGAAAAATGACAAAAGCCTTTTACCACTCCCGGCACAGTATTACAGATTTAGACAGGTAAAATGCCATCCAGGCCAACCTGGAATGAATAAAAGCAACCCATGAAACGTGTTTCTCTTTAATCAGAGCTCATCAGAGAAGTACAGCTTTGTCCAGACTCAAGGGAGCGCCCAGTATAAGTCAAGACAATAGCCTTTTAGGCTTATCATGTCACATAAATTATGCAAGAAAGGAAGCAGGAAACTCTTGGTAGTGGAAACACTAAGTAGTGTTCTTTATAGTCTGGTTTGATATTAAAAAGCATCTCTGCTGCAGTACATAGCAGCATAATCATGGTACACTGATGTTTGTGTGACTTGTGATAGAATGCCTCTGCAGAGGACTGAGGCGTCTGCACTAATAGAGCTTCTGGATGTATTCCCATGTAAATGGTTGAAGCCAAGGATTTTCAGCAAATAGATTGCAAGAGATTTTGGTTTACTCAAAATAGATAATCTCTACTTCTCGGCCAAAGTTAAGCTCATCTCTTGTGACAGGTACGAAGGACAGGTTTAGCATATGAAAATTTAAAACCTGGAGATCAAATGATTGTCCACGTGGCCTGAAAAATGGTAATACTGTAATGAAATCTCGGTCCTACTGGTAGAGTAAAGGTTTGATATGCTGTGCCTTAGACTAAGCTTTGATTATCCATAGGCAAAGATTAATTCAGTATAGTTCATGTTTATTGTAAGTTAATTAAATGTATCATTATATATAAATATATTCACTGAAAAAACCATAGGTTTCAGGGACGTTATAGTTAGAAATTAGCATTTAAAAAACCTTTGAAATTCACTGAAGAAACCATAGGTTTCAGGGACGTTATAGTTAGAAATTAGCATTTAAAAAACCTTAGAAATTCACTGAAAAAAACACAGGTTTCAGGGACGTTATAGTTAGTTGGACATTTCACTCATACAAAACCAGAGAAATTCGTCCGTTCTAGTTAGTTGAGCTAACTATAACTCGCGCCCCCGCAATGCACTGCTGATGAAATCACATATTACATCATTCATGACATGGTCAGTGACATCACTGATTACATCTCAAATGACATTACTGATGACATCACTGATGACATCATCCAGTGACTGTGTTTCTGTAAAGTTTAAATTTGTTTTTTATATATATATATATATATATATGCCAAGGTGTATTGAAGAATGAGTGGGTGTATAAGTGTCTGAATGGATGATTTAGTAGGCGCGTGACTGACTGTATAAGTGAGTGATTAAACGTGTCTTACTGAATGCATGGGTTAGTGACTAAACTGTGTGAATGTCTGTATCAGTCTGTCAGTTGGTGTGTAAGTGGCTGCATGGGTTGGTGAGTAGCTACATGAGTGTGTATATGGGTTATTGATTGGTTGTCTGAGTATCTGTATGGGTGCCTGAGTGTCTGGGTGGGTGGGTGGGGGGTGTGTGACTCTTGTGCATAGATGTGTGAGTGGGTGATTCACTGGTTGTATGGGTTCAAGAGTGCATCTGTGAAGGGCTGTATGGGTGGGTGAGTGTGTGTATGGATGTGTTGGTGAATGAATGGATGTCTCAGTGGTACATGTGTGAGTAACTACATATGTGAAAGGCAGTATATGTGAGTGTTGGAGTATATAAATGACTATGTGAGAGTGAGTGATTGTGAGAGTGGCTGTATGGATGAGTGTGTGCTTGTATCAGTGATTGTATAAGAGAGTAAGTATGTGTTAGTATCTGTATGAATAAGTGAGGTGGTGTGTTTATAACTGTATAGGGCAGTAAATGGGAGTGTGATTGATTCTTTGCATGACTGACTAGGTGTGTGAGTAACTCTGGATGAGTGGCGGTATATGAGTGTCTGTATAGGTGTATGAGTGCATATAATAGTGTTGTATTGATGAGTGACTGCATGTATGAGTGACTGTTTAGGTGAATGAGTGGATGTGTGTGTAGACCTAGGAATCAGTGAGTGGGTATGTAGTAACTGGTATTGGTGTGTCGATGGTTTCGAAAATGGTAGTCTGTATTTTAGAGTGGGTGTATCAAAGGTTATATTAGGGTGTGAGGAGGTGCATCAGATTATCACGTGGATGATGTCATCAGTGATGTCATTTGAGATGTCTTCAGTGATGTCACTGACCATGTCTTGAATGATGTAATATGTGACGTCATCAGCAATGCATTGCGGGGCGCGAGTTTTATTTAGCTCAACTAACTATAACGGCCGAATTTCTCTGGTTTTGTACGAGTGAAATGTCCAACTAACTATAACGTACCTGAAACCTGGGATTTTTTCTGTGAATTTTGAAGGTTTTTTAAATGCTAATTTCTAACTATAACGTCCCTGAAACCTATGGTTTTTTCAGTGAATTTCCAAGGTTTTTTAAATGAAAATTTCTAACTGTAACATCCCTGAAACCTGTGGTTTTGTCAGTGAATTTCTAAGGTTTTTTAAATGCTAATTTCTAACTATGCCTACAGAGGTAGGACATGTGCAGAAAGAGGAAGAAAGGCACAGAAAGAAGCAAGAGAAATGCAGAAAAAGGCAACAGAAGTCCAGAAAGAGGATGAAAGGTGCAGAAAGAAGCAAGAGATATGCAGAAAGAACCAACAGAGGTGCAGAAAGAGGCAAGAGGGGTGCAGAAAGGGGCAAGAGAGGTGCAGAAACAGGCAAGAGATGTGCAGAAACAGGCAAGAGACGTGTTGAAAGAGGAAAGAAAGGTGCAGAAGGAGGCAAGAGAACTGCAGAAAGAGGCAAGAGAACTGCAGAAAGAGGCAAGAGAACTGCAGAAAGAGGCAAGAGAGTTGTAGAAAGAGGCAAGAGAGTTGCAGAAAGAGGCAAGAGAGTTGCAGAAAGAGGCAAGTGAGGTGCAGAAAGAGGCAAGTGAGGTGCAGAAGGGGGCAAGAGCACTGCAGAAAGAGGCAAGAGTTGCAGAAACAGGCAAAAGGGGTGCTGAAAGAGGGAACAGATGGGCAGACTGAGGCAAGAGGTGCAGAAAGAGGGAAGAGGGTTGCAGAAAGAGGCAAGAGGGTTGCAGAAAGAGGCAAGAGGGGTGCAGAAAGAGGCAAGAGGGGTGCAGAAAGAGGCAAGAGGGGTGCAGAAAGAGGCAAGAGGGGTGCAGAAAGAGGCAAGAGCGGTGCAGAAAGAGGCAAGAGGGGTGCAGAAAGAGGCAAGGGAAGTGCAGAAACAGGCAGGAGAGGTCCAGAAAGAGGGAACGGGGGTGCAGAAAGAGGCAAGATGGGTACAGGAAGAAGCAAGTGAGGTGCAGAAAGAGGCAAGAGAGGTGCAGAAAGAGGCAAGAAAGGTACAGAAAGAGGCAAGAGAGGTACAGAAAGTGGAAGAGATGAGCAGAAAGTGGCAAAAGAAGTGCAGAAAAAAAAGAAAGTTGCAGAAAGAAGTAACAGAAATGCAGAAAGTGGCAAGAGAGGCGCAGAAAGAGGCAAGAGTGGTTTGCACACCATTAGTACCAATTTAACACCCACATTTAGCAATAAGTAACAGGTGACCATTCTAGGTTTGCAAAGGGCCTTCCACCATGCTGTAACACTTGTCGCTGCATTTTTGGTAACGTTTGAGCTAGAAACAAGGTTTTTTTTTGTTCAAATCTGCAGATTAGGCAGCAGTTGATGGATTATGTGGCTAATGCAGAAAATGTATAATTGTGCAAAAGTCGGTGCAGCCAAGCAGTCGCATAATTCCAGTGGTCCTGCTCATACCTCTGACTAGGTCCAGAATTGCTCCTCAGTGGTTCCTTCTTTTTTTTGTCTCATTGAGTTTATAGTTTAGATTAAATACCTATATGAAAGGGGGGGACCTGGCATGAAAGTGTTGAGGAGAAGAAAAGACAGCTTACACAAATTGCAATCCAAGAATAAGATCTTCAAGCACTTTCTGAACATTCCATTTCTATTCAAGTTCTAGATGTTTTAGGAAGAGGTTCCTAAGTACTGAACACATTGTTAGAAGACAAATAAGAACCAAGCAAGAGGAAGCCAAGCTCAGAAATCAGAATCTATCCTTGTTGGATCATGGCAGCAAAAATATTAAACTATCCATAACGAGAAGAATGGAAAAAGGGTCAGCTTCGTCTATGGATGCCACATTAGTGTCAAAACTGAAACACTAGCTGCTGATTGGCTGGTAATCCTGCTGCAGAACCCATAGTGTCAATGTAAAACCAGAAGGTGATCCTCTCACCAGCAATCCAACCTGTTAGTGAGCGAATCCTGTGGACCGGTCGCAGGTTAGCTAGCTCTCCAGAAAGAAGCTTATTGTGATCCTTGTTGCGCTGATGAATTTGTAGCACTCCACTTAGAAACGAAAAATTCCTGGAAGATTTATATCTCTGAAGAAAAGTGTGTAGCCGTTCTTGTGATGAAAAGTTATTTTCCTGGGCAGGAAGAAGCGATGTTTGAAGATAGGATTTCTGCTCGCTGAGATAACCGAATATTTGCTGTGATTTAGCTGCACAAGAATGATAAGGGACTAGTTTTGGAACTATCAACACAAGACTGAGATGACTATCTTGTGGTCTACTCCAGCGTCAATCTAAAGTAACCGTTTGCGGACAACAAAAGAATTGTAGCCTAAGCTCACTGCCACTCTGGCCTCTCACTCATTACATCAAGCCTGTTGCAAACTTGGCTGATGAGCCCTAAGTTGGGCGAAACCACCCCAGGGTTGCTTGTGTTCCGGTTCAGGGAGTACCTTGCTTGGCAGTTTGGACTTGACTGTCCCTATTGGAGCATGGTCAAGACTGATTTGCATATGGCTGGTGCCAAACTGAGGTGGCATGGTGTGCAAAATAGCAATGGATTGGGATAGGGCCCGAGTAATTACCAGTGTCTGAGATTAATTCAAGCATTCCACCCATCACTTTTGTGTATACTTTGATCCATAAAAGAAAAGGTATAGTTTTAGCTGGCCTAGGAAATATTAATGGGATCTCGAAATAGCTTAGCCCAGTATATTTGTACAAACAAATTGATGAGTGGCAAACAGAATTGATTCATCATGATTATACTAACAATAAACTGTTTAATTTACAATTTGTAAAACAGAATCTGAAAATATCACTCCCCTCTCGTCAAAGTTTAGCCAAATTGCAGAAAAATCAAGAGGTACGGATCTCTTGTTAGTCTTAAAAAGACTATGACTCTCCATCTACTTTATTTATTTTTTGAACATTTTTATAAAGTGTTGATACGACCAAAGAACACAAAAGAGTACTGGGTACCTCCAGAAATGGGGGGAATGGCAAGTGGGGTGATAGTCATTCAGGATTAAATGCTTGGAGCAAGAGGTGTCTGTTCAGATACTTTTGAAAGGAGCTGATGTTAAGATCATTCCAATGTCATCATGGGAGGGAGCTCCATAGGGAGTAATCTTGACGCTGCAGAGATTTTCTTCCGAACCATTTTAATCCATTTTAATTTAAATGGGTGTAAAATGAGATGGTTGAGGGAGGCCAACGCTAGGCAATATGGGGTGAAACATTTTGAAAGGTAGACCGGACCTGTGTCATGTAGAGAAATGTGCACCAGACCCCAGGTTTTCAAATCAGAGGAACATCTCTTAAACCTTGCCGATGTGCTGAGAAATAATTCAGCATTGTAAATACTGCAGGGTCCACTAACAAATTGAATGTATCAACTTATATATGCACATATTGTCAGCCCAACCATTGCTCGCTGCGTCATCTGCGCCTTCACCTTGCACTATTGTTCTTTCTTGCCACCACCTAAACTGTTTTCTTGTAAATGAGTGATTGCAGATGAACTTGAAAAATGTATAAATCACACTAGAGTAGGACTTCATTATTATACAAGGCTCTCTGAGCATTCATTGCATAGATCTATTATTGATTCTTTCGAAATAACCATTGTAAATGACAAACTTGTATGTCTTTGATCATATCTCTCTTTGATGTTTTTATTGTGTAAAATTATTGAACGATCGGGTTTTATCATTTATCGTTTTTAATGTGATTTGAAGTACATGTTCATGATGTTTTAATTTAAAAATTAAATTTGATGTATACATGCATTTGCTTTGGTTTTCCATTCCTAGACTGGTAAAGTGGCATGCTGTGAATGATTTGATAATGGTGTATGTAAAAAGTTGGAAATTTGCTCGCCAAGAGTAGTTATATATATATATTTTTTAGAATTGATTATAGTACCCTGACTCTTGCTTTTGAGGGGTCACTCTCGTGTTTTTACGCTTCCTCTGCCGTCCTCCAGAGCGCCGGCCGGAGCTCTCATTGTGCCTGCAGACAGGAGAAGCAGACGATAAATCACCCGAGCTGGGCTCCCACTCCCCCGACCGAGCTGCGGCTTATTAGCATGAACACTATCTGCCTGTGCACACACGCACTTATCTGCGGCCTCTGGCGCGCACCTCTCTCTGAGAACTTGGCACCTGCCTGCAGGCGCTGCTTTGGCACCCCCTCGGCCTCCTCGCCATTGGACGGCCGCTTCACACTTGCCTACTCGCGTTTCCTTGAAGGTTGTATTAGCACATTGTTTAGATTTTTTCCAGTCTCCATTAACTCCTCCTCTTACCAAACTGGCGCATTAGACATATTAAACCTCCGCTACCCTTTTCACCATTTCGGATAACTCCGTTCCGAACACCTGTCGTTTCTGGGTGCCTGAGTGTGTGCTTTCTGCGTACCTTCTGCCCCCGTGACCTGGCCCACCCTGGGGTTCACAGAAACGAAGCGCGGGAGCCCGCTCTTTGTTTTATTTTGTTTATTTTTCGGCCGGATTCGCGCACCCTGCGCGAATTCGGCCGATTTTTAAAAAAATTATTCAAAAATGCTTTTTTGGGGTCTGGGGGTCCTTGTGGGACCCCCTGAGCAGGCCTAGAGGGTCAGGGTGTTTCCACCCTGCCCCCTTTTCTTGTTTGTTTATCTTTTTTCTACTGTTTTCTTGTAACTCGGTTACCGGGTCACAAGATGGCTGCCAACACATTTTGGTTTGGAGTGTTGGCAGCCAATCAGAATGAAGCTCGTGCTCGGGAGGGTTCGCGAATCCTCCTCGGCCCTCAGATATCGATATTTTTATTTTTTTAATTTCTCAGGAATTACTGAACGGATTTACACCATTTAAAAAAAAGGTTGCTTTCTGAACCAAGAGCTACCTTTTTGCCAAATTTGGTGTAATTCCGTTCAGCAGTTTGGGCTGTAGCCGTGTCTAAAGTTCCTATGGAAATTAACATGGAGAAAACGCGTTTTGGGACCCCCCTTTTTTCTCGACCCCCGGTTGACGAATCACCCCGAACCTTTCAAGACAGGAGCTGACCTGAGTGAACCATTAGTTTTGAAAATTTCGCGAAGATTCGTCAAACTGTGCCAAAGAGAAGAAAAAATGCTTTTTGAATAGAAACAAGGTCCTAACTATAAATACCTACTGGCGACAGCCAGTAGGTAAAATATATATATATATATATATATATATATCACAACCAGTCTCTCTCCACAAAAAGAAAGAGTGTGACCAGCTCCGGGGGATATCAAAACCGGCTTTATTGATGCAATCTGCGCAGGCAAGCAAAGGGTCCCTGAAACGCTAGGCAGACGCGTTTCAGACTTTCATTGTCTTTCATCAGTGCCCGTTTCAGGTGTGTCCTTGGTGTTCAAGGGGGTCCAATGCTCAGATGTTAACACTGTGGCCACTCCTCGTCACGTGACCACTTGCCCCTCCTTCGCCTCACAGGTGTAGGGCACCTTGCGCTGTTCCTGCAACCCAACTGCATGATGGGCGTTGGAGTCCACTGTGTAATCCCCTACAGTGAAGAGACTTCAACGACAGCAAGTGCTGCCTCCAAGCATCGCTGGACAGTGACTCCACGCCACTGCAGCTACGTAGCAGGTAAAAGCCGACCTTTGTCCCCCTTATCAGGCAGATCAATTCTGCCTCCTCTCTCCCCATGCGCCAATCATCACCTTGTGGGAATCCAGCACCGGGGGGGCGATGCGCATGCAGCTCCGTGCAAATGCCAAAGTTGCAGGTTGATCGCGTAGCTCCTGAACGAGAGTGCGGTCACAACGCCAGCACCTGCTTGCTGGCAAAATATCACAACCAGTCTCTCTCCACAAAAAGAAAGAGTGTGACCTGCTCCGGGGGATATATATATATATATATATATATATATATATCTATATATATCCTCCTAAAGTTCGGCAATGTCACTCGGCTCCAGAACACCAGCTGTACCGTCAAGAGCGCGATGCGCACAGAAATATTCACAGCTCCTTTGTGGACAAAGAACGACAGGCACTCCGGTGTGCATGGCATAAAGCACTTTTACTTCACAAAATCAGAAATTCGCAGGACGCATTTTGACATATCACTGCCTTTCTGACTGTGCGCAGTGCCATTTTGCGTGACCATATATGGTCACATGATTAAACGTCATAACAGAAATAAATAGCTGCTGCCGTAATACAAGTTACAGGAGTATAACCGACACAAGAATTTTTAATAGTGGTTGTGTATGCTCACAAGATAATATAATAAATTGTATTGTTACTCATACACACCGCTCACCGCTAAACAGCATATTCATTAAATCTCTGAACATGTGCTACATGCTGTGTCACTCGTTTCCCAACATAATGATGCAAGCAGAAACCACAATAGCGCGTCTGCCCATCATGTTGGGTGACAGAAATAATTGGCATCTACGTGTCGGAAAGAGCAAGGCATAAGCAGGCACACATCCAGCCCAAGTGGGCATTGCATTGCAGGATACACTCCAAGACCACGCTGATAAATCTCAGTAAGCATAAGTCCGCTTAGTTCATTTTCATAAATAAACGTGTGTAATGAAACATCATGTATCGGACTGTGCATGTTAAACACCCAACCTGGCTAGGACAAATCATTGCATATTGAATCGGACATTACGCCCAAGTGAGGAGTCCAAAACCCTCAGTACAAACCACACCATATTCAAATATTACATCATAAATGGACGTGTGAATTAGACCATCACATATAGGGTTGCAACCTGGCTTGGAGAGAATAACTAATACGCCAGAGTGCCTGCCCCAGATATATGTTAGCTCCGTCACTTAAGGAAGTTCTTGAACTGCGATTCACAATCTGTACAGAAAACAGACAAAGTTATGAAAATCTAGCACAGCAGCTAACCCCTGTCTAAATACAACGTGCTCCCCAAAGCACTGAGATACAGCATAATACAAATGTACATATATCTCCTCATCACAGTTCAGACCCCTAGGCTCTTTACTGTCGAAGGCAAGTCTGTATTTCGACTCCATTATTCTCAATTTTCTCTCTCTGTTGCCACCTCACCTCTTTGGTGATACCATCGATAACTCTATGTTTGAGTCCCATCTCATCACCCTTGTGCATAAGGTGGAAGCGCCTTGCCACTGGGTACGAGGTGTCCAAGTTCTTGATAGTCCTCAAGTGCTGTAGTATCCTCATATGCACCTGCAGGGGTTACACTGACAAAATATCGACACCCAAAATATCCCCATACAAAAATATTGAGACCAAAATATCGATGTCGAAAATATCTACATCCTATACTTATAATGGTAAGCACAAAAATATCGAGACAAAAAATATTGATGTCATAAATGTAATTGTACAAAATATTGTTTTTTATATATATATATATAAAATACATGAATAAATATATTGAAGAATAATATCAATTTAAAAATATAAATGTTGCACCTACCTAACCTAGTGGGAACTAAACTCTGAGGTTGGAGAAAGGGTGTGCTAGAACCTTGACTTACCCAACCCTAAGTTCAGTAGAACTTACTATTCTAAGCTTGTATTTATATTTGCCTAGTACTAGTGGTGTTTTCAGTTAATCAATACAAAGATTTATCCGGTAAAACAATGCAGGCTTGAATCCCAACCGCTGCACACCAATGTGAGAAGCTGGCCTGGTATATGATGTCCACTAATGTAAGTGGGCACCTTGCACCAGTCCAGACAACCCTTATGGTGATTTAAGAGGTCTCAGACAACCTTAGAAAGCTATCCAAGTGGTAGCTGTGGAGAGAAGCCTTCAGGCTTAGTCTTAAAGGAGTGTAAAGCAGCTTGTTTTACCAGAATACAATCTTATAGTATTGATTAAATGAAAGAGAACCACACAAAGTATTTATAAAATATGTATTTATTATATAACACTATCTAGTACGTTACAGTATCTCCTACATGGAGATAGATACAAAGCACACAATACTTTAGCAAAGAAATCACAGTAAATAGCACTAATACACAGTGAGCCCCATGGGGGGACCAAATCATATACTAAAAAGGTGGTATAAGAACCCCGACTCGAGTCAGGACTCTGTCAAGAGGACGTAGAATTGCTAGGGGCCCACAGAACCACCCAAGGTAGGTAGATAGGACCCCACGGATAGCGTGTGCAGTGTGTGAACACGACCACGTGCTCCGTACAAGTCTATGTGCAAGTCGCAGTTAGAATTTTAAAGATTAGGGACCCTTCCCAGTGGACTCTGAAGAAACCCCATGGAAGACAGAAGGTTGGAAAGCCACCCCACTCGTGGATACTGTGGTACCCAAGTTACCTATCCCAGGGGAGCCGGGTGCATAAGTGTGCAGTGGCGTCGGAAACCGCCGTCGAACCCAACTTCAGGAAAGTGCCGTTGCTGGAAGAGGAGAAAGTGTCCGGAGGAATCCAAACGTGGATTCTTGACGAGGAGTACCTGAAAGCAGAGGGGACTGAATCTATGTCTCTCAGGGGTAACCAGGAGACTTGGAAGACGGATGCCCCCCGATGCCGGGTGCTTCAGGAATGATGACGGTGACCTTGACTCTGCAGCTGCGGGGACCAGGCGATGCTGAGGATGACCAGGACCCGGATACGAGCTGTCCCACGAAGGATGTCGAGTGGTGAGTGGTCGGTGTCCGGCGGGAGCACCAACAAGCCTTGGCAAATGCAACCCACGCAGGAAGTTAAGAAGGTGCACGGTTGGGACCAGCAAGGTCCAGGAGACTCACCACAAGCAGGGGTGTCCGGGCAGGCCCCGAGCAATCAGGGGAGCCCAAGGAAAACAAAAGAGACCCTGAAATGGACCCACAGGCCAAAGGCACAGGAGTCGCGAGAGGACCTCAAGCAGCTCACCAAAAGATGCAGGCCATGATGCACACGATGCTGTGTGGCCGAAGATTCTGGTCACGGGAGGTGCTCGATGTTGGGGCTACTTGAAGCCCGGAGATCTTCTTGCAAAGATGCCAACAAGCCTTTGCAACTGCAAAGGGGACGCGGTACCCAGGGGTTCGGTTATTTCAACCCCATCAAAGACTATTGGCCTCAAACTTGGTAAGAGGGTAGAGCAGGCCTCGGGAGCTGAGGAAAACCACCACCTGTGTTGCAGATCCCACGGAGTCCGGAGGAGCTCGGGATCGCCAGACTGGTCGTGTTCGTTGCGGTGCCTGCGAATGCAGGGGAGTGACTCCTTCACTCCAAGGGAGATTACTTCGGTTGTCCTTGATGCTTCACAGGCCTTTGGAAGGTTCCTGTATGATGCACAGGCACAGACGATGCAGCAGACTGGAAGGGAGATGAAGTCAGGCCCAAACGAAGTCCAGAGTGCCCAGACGGTAGAAGTGCAGTGGTTTTAGTTCTGAATCTTATCCCACAATGAATCTAGGGACCTACACCCAGGTAAGCCCTTATGTACCCTAGGGAAAGGGTTAGGAAGATTCAGGGGACCCTCCCAGGGGAGGGTCTGGACAGGGGGGAGGTTACTCCCATGTCCTTTGTCCAGTTTCGCGCCAGAGCGGGAGCCAACGGCTCCCAGGACTGGTTTGAACTGGACTATGCACAGGGACACCAAATATGCCCCTCATGCAGACTTTCAGGCGCTGGCAAGCGCACCCACCCAGCCCTAATACACTAAATCCTGTCTGGGAGGTGGTCACACCTCCCTGGGACAGGATGCCTATTGTTCTGCCTTCCCCTGCTCGAGCTTGGCCCAGCAGCAGGAGGGCAGAAATGTGTCTCTGGTCGGCAGCAACCATTTTGTACTGTCCGGGACTAGAAGGCTGGTACCGGGAACACTGAGAGCCTAACGGAGGGCTCTTCCAGTGCTTGGAATCATACCTCCCACACCGTTTACGGTGTGGGAGGTATGATTCCAACTTATTTGATACCAAACATGATAGGATTCGTTGCAGCCGTTTTCGAGATGGTCTTCGCGCGATTACGCGGTGCCCCTCTATATAGTATATGGCTGCTTCACTAACAACCCGGGAGAATGGACTCCGTAGGCTGCAGGGTTGACCTGTTCGTGCAGGGGCACCCTCTCACTTAGAACCAAGCACCCTGCCGTCAGGATTGCAATGGCCTGCTATAGGGGTGACTTATAGGTTTTAAGTGTAGTGACCCTTAGATATAGTAAACCTATATCTTTAGTAAGTGGTGCATGCACCAACTTACACAGGCTGCAATGGCAGGCCTGTAGGTCCATCTTGAATGGTCTCTCATGGGTGGCATAATGCATGCTTCAGCCCATGGGAGACCTCTGGGGTACCGATGACCTGGCAAAAGGTGGGGTAACCATGCAGAAGGATCCTACCTTCCTACATAAGGGTACCCCAGTATCCAATCTGGAGTGTACCTAAGTACTCAACACAACAATTTAGGGAGAAAGCAGATAGACTGGTGTCCTGATTAGCAGTATCCCAGTCAGACTAGTCATAACACAGCTTAGCACAAGTCAAAAAGTGGGGTAACCATAGAAGAAAATCCTACTTTCCTACACTAACCTTATGAGAGCCCCCAAATATAGAAACCCAAGTTCCATCATGGCATATTAGAGTGGAGACACTCTGCAGAAGTGATACCAGTCTGCGCAAAAAAATATTTTCACAAGTATTCTCCTCCCCTGCTCACTGAACAATCTGGCCCAGCAAAAAGAAGCCCTGGAATGTCATTGAGGAGTCATACAGCTGCCTGGGCTTTCTTTAGTCTTTTATTGTATGTTCCACTAGGATGTAGCAAATGCAAAATGGATCCCAGTGACTCTGGCCACATGGATCGCAAACAGTCCCCTCATGCTACATGGTGGAAAGTGCACACATGAAACATTCATGCCCCTTGTGGATGGATGAAGTAATGAGGTTCCTGGGAAATGGTAGAGAAATTTAGAAAGGTGGTTGAAGTGGTAGGCGAATTTTCGGACATAGGTAAAAAAAAGCTGGCTTTTTGCACCATAATATGTATCTCTGCCACTACTGTTAGTCATGTGCAGCCTGGTGGTCTGACAGTAGTCATGCTCTAAAAGGATGGTGCTCGTGGCTTGCTCCTCTTGACTACAGAGGCCTCCCTGCTCTGGGACTCAATCCATGTCTCAGGCATTCCGCTACTGCACCAACATGATTGTTGCATTTGCAGTGGGAGGAGACAAAAATGTACATCTTGCTGGGATGAAATCTAAGTAGGAGCGCAGGCTATTTAGAGTCAGGCCACCTCTGTGACCTCATCCATCACGAGGAAAACAATATACAATTCGTTACAACATTCATGCCTGTTCTTTCTCTTTGAGGCCTACAAGAACTTTTTCCAACTACCTCCCTCCCATGTTGCTAATATTTTTTAATGTCTGTAACCTCATTATTCCTCAACAAATTCATTGTTTAACTTGAATGATTGTTGATCCTCACATGTCATTATATGGCACTTGGGCACCTATCCCCCATTATTGCAGTAGTTGATTCAATAATTTCCTCCGGGGCTAGCACTCTGAATATCAGCCATTCTCCCCTCCTACCTGTAGACGCCCCCTAAACTCAAGATCTTTATTCAACATAAATCAATAAAATAAATGACCTGAAATCGCATCACATCCAGGATGATCTTCAGTCATACTTTTTCCTGGCCAAGCTGACCAGAGCAACCCTAAAGTAAAGTCCTCGTGGTGCACAACAGTGAGTCCAACATGTTTGATTAGGAATCAGAGAGTGAAGCAATAAGCCCGAATGCACACTGCAACCAACATAAAAAACACACCTTGCTGGATTTCGGTTGACATTCTCCTTAAAAGAGGAATGTGCATGCACTCTGTGTTAATTGTATGAAACAAGACACAAATGCATCTTGTGTGCCAATTAAACACATGGGCACTCTGGTGAGCATTCCTCAGATCCTAGCAATTTCCTCTGAGTATTTGAGTTTAGCTCTACTCAAAATTTCATATCAGTACCTATCTACTTAGCAGGGTTCGCCCCACAAGAAAAATAAAATGATAATAATGGTATGTTATTATAATTTTATTTTACCCTAGCGGCTCTGTAGGTGTGGTGGCAGGGCTGCCAACTGAGCCAGGGAGGAGTGGTGGCACTCTCCAAGTGCGCAAGATGATTTGGCCGGACGTCCAAACCGTCATGCGCACTTGGCATGTTCTCCTCGGACTGTAATGCACAGCCTGGGTGAAGAACATGCACAGGCCCGCAGTCCCCATCTAAGCACTGAACCACGGCTATCAGCAGCGTCGTGATTAGCTAGAGGAGTCTGAAAACCTGGGTTCTTCCTGTTCCTGCTTCGTGGCAAGAAGGAGAGAGGAGAGGCGGCTGCCGGTAAGGTAAGTTTAAATTTTCTTTTTTTATGCCTTTTATTTTAAACCCTCCCCTCCCCACCCCACCACTGCTACCCTGTAGCAGCCACTATTGCTCCTTAGATCTCTCAAACTTACCTTTTTCATCGTACTTAACCGGGCTATGTGGAAACTTGTTAGAATACAAGTTAGTCTAGCCAACAGTATGAACTGTTGTAGCCTGTACCTATACTTTCTTTGCATTCCTCAAGAGTTCTTCTAGAAATTCAGTGGTGAAGGGTATCCTTGACTTCATGTTATGCTCTTCCTAAAAGACTGAGATATCAGAAGGAGTTCGAGTTGTAGAGTTTTTCCTCTTCAGTTAAACTGGAGGTCAAATTCATCAGGTTGCTGCTTCAGTTTGAAGGATGTCAAGAATTGCATCGACTGGATAAACAGCCCAAAGGGAAATTAACCAACAGATCTAGTCATGAGCTTGAGAGTAGCATCCTGGAATTTGGGTGTGTCATGTGCATAATCTAAGTGTCTCTCCTTGTAATTTTAGCTCCTGATGATGATCAACCACAATTCAAGTCTTTGTTTCTTAGGCAATTCTGCCTAACAATGTTACTAAAAGCAGTTATGTGACGCGTGGCCTATTTTCCTACTTTGGTCTAAAACACATTTAAGTAAGGTAGTATATAATGTCATGGAAGTGCTTTGTATGCTTCTGTTACCGAGGAACAAAACGTTTCAGATAAAAGCTTCCTGTGTTTAGAGCCGTTAGCCATTCACATGAAAGGGAATTTGTAAGTCTTGTGGTCTTTGAAGCCATTTGCAGTGGAGCCGGCATGCATGAAGAAATCTTTGTTTCTTTGCTGTGGTGCGGGGCGGTTGCTGTACTAATCTCAAACAAACCGCTTTGAAGAGTTTTGACGTTTAGCTGAACTGTTGATTTATTCCCTTTGCTGTAGTGGCAGGATTCCAATATTTTTTTTTTCATATATATTATAATGTGCTGTTAATGTTTCTCTTTTAACATGAATAGGTGAAACTCCCCTTTCAGCTGCTAATGTTCAGCCTGTAGGATGAAAGCTCTGATTGACTAAGCACTATTCCAATATATATATGCAAACGGGCTCCTCTGAAGTCGAGGTCTCCTCTAGTTTACAAGGGCTAGGGAAGGTATATTTATACCTGAGAGGTACCTCACAATGTTAGCATTGACGTGAATCGGACAGCGGAAGACGTCATGAATGAACCCCTAAGGTATAACGGTTCATGCATAATAGATGAGTCCTTGAAGAAATCAATAGTCCTGTGCTAGGGAAACTCCCGAAGCCTAAGGGTCTGTTCTTCAAGAACTCGTTGTGACGTTAGGGTGGACGGATGTCGGAGACCATGCCTGTTTTTGGAGTGCACGGTTTAATGCCTAAATAAGGACTGGGATTTTATGCCTATATAAGGGCAGGGCGAATTGTGCCTATATAAGGACATGATACAGGAAAACCTATATACCGACACCCTAAGAGGAATACAACAAGACCCTCCTGTATCCTGTGACACTAGATTCTCGTGAGGTCTTTTCATCTCTGCTCTCATTTCAATAGCTGAAATGTAAGGAATTTCCTCACAAGAAAGACGGAACAGGAGAACATAATCTATTTTATACTGAGGCCGTGCTAAAGATAATGCAGGCCAAGTACCCATAGTTGTCCTTCAAGCGCTCCATAGATCTCCCAACATTCCCTTGCTGAGCACTGCCTTGCAGCTTGCCATAAGCTTCCCTTCCCAGTATCTTCACAGCTCTCTGCAGTCACTGTCATGGCTACTGTCACTGTCATGGCTAACCCATGGACTAGGTAGATTTTTTCTGGGCCTTCCACCCAGCTTTTTTAAAATTCCTCTCATAGGCCCTACAAATCAATCTCCCACTGTTACATAGATATGTCCAAACTCCTCCATGGAGCTCTACGAGAGTCTCATCTCTATGCATTCTCCAAGTCCCATTTTCAGCTTTTACTACTATTTTTTCATCATTCCCTAAAAATTACAGCATGGTTATACCCCTTCCCTTCTAAAAACTAACCTCACTGCTCGTTCCACCACCAGTTCTCTCATAGCAGCCTCTGTCTTAAAAGCAAATGTGACACCTTTGAGCCCTGAAAGAAACAATATATTGTCTAAATAAGGCATGTTAGTTGGCTCATTCAGGAGCATGTTCTAGGCACCTTGGACTTGTTCATTAGCTCAGTGTTAGAGGTTAGAGGGTAAGGGGTCTTTTGTGTGGGAGGACGGTTTAAGATTATCAATTATTTTAAGGACTTTAAGGGTAGAGGAGGGCAGGGTGCCAGAAGCAAGGGAGCGAGCAGAGAAATTTTGTGTTTATTTTACATGCATAAAAAAGTTTATTTTAGATCAGTGGAGAAGTGGAGAAGTGTGGCTCAATGGTTAGAGCGGCAGACCCTGATGCAGAGATCTGGCCCGGGACCAGGGTTCAATTCCCACCTCGGCGGGTCTTGGGCTCAATTTCCTCGGACCTGATAATTCTCGCCTCGGTGCCTATTCTAATCATGGGTCCCACTCTGCAACTCTGGGCAATAGCTTGCTTAATCTCCACAACGGCCCCACCAGCGCTGGGATGCCTGCCTTCACCTTGGGGGTGCCCAGGAGTGGACATTTCACAGGGAAAAGCCAGGAAGGGTTCCACAGCGGTATGCGTACAGCGCCAGGACACCCCTTTTGGGGTATAAGTGCGCTTTACAAGTACGAATTTCATTTCATTTCATTTTCAGTGGTGTGGACATTCTCTGCCATTGTAGTGGGCGTATTCTGCAATATTATACTCTACAACTTCTAGAAAACACAGTTGTAATTTCCACATAATCGATTGTCTGCTGCATAGTGTAGGAGAGTAGGATCTGCTTCACATGGGTACCACCACTTTTTGCTGATGCTTCACTGTTTTTCGACCTTAGTCTGGCTGGGGCCCTGCTAATCAGAACCCCAGCCTAGCTGCTTCCTCTCTAAAATGGTTTCCATGTGCCTTAGGCACATCTCTGATTGGAATCTGGAGTGCCCTTATAAGTCCCTAGTATATGGTATACTATGTACCCAGGGCATAGGTACCTCAGAGGCCTGCCAGGGGCTGAAGCATGCATTGTGCCACCCCTGGAAGGCCAGCCAAAGGACACCACAGGTCTGCTACTGCAGCCTGGGTAAGGTGGTGCATGCACCCCTTACTGTGATATAGGCTACCTATATCACTACATACATACACACATATAAACCTATAAGTCACTCCTATGGCAGGCCTTATCAATCCTGAAGGCAGAGTGCGTGGTTCCTATGTGAGAGGGTGCCCCTGCATGAGCTGGGCCCCTCTGCAGCGTTCGGAGACCCTTCTCTGATGCTGTTTGTAGTGCAGCCCGACCATATACTCTTAAGCGCATTATAACCTCGCGTTAAATGCTAACTTTGGGATGGCTGCACGGAAACATGTCGTGTTTGGTGTCAAACATCTTGGAATACTACCCCCCGCCAGTTCTGGCGGCGGGGGTAGCATTCCACCCTTCTAGAGGGAGAGACATGTACACACCGGCCTGCCCGGTAACTTCTTTCCAAGCCCTGGCATCACAGAATGGATGCCGCTGCCACAGACACGAGTCTGGCCTCCTGCTGCTGACCGAAACTCCGGCAGGGGAGGCCTGGACAATAGGTTTCCTGTCCCAGGGAGGTGTAACCACCTCCCCAGACAGGATAGTGTGTATTGGGGCTGGGCGGGAGCACTCTCTGGTGCTTTGAAGTCCTGCACTGGGGGCACATTTGGTGTCCCTGTGCATACCCCAGTTCAAACCGGCTCAGGGGCTTCCAGCCCCTGCTCTGGCGCGAAACTGGACAAAGGGAAAGGGGTGTAACCACCCCTCTGCCCTGACCCTCCGATAGGTGGGTCCACAGAGTATGTCCAACCCCCTACCTTAGTATAAGTATGGGACCCCAGTCCTTAGGACTTTAGATTAACCTGGACGAAACTCTGACTCAGAATCCTGGACCTTCGACGCTCTACTTCAAGATTAGAGGACTGAAGAATCTCCCTTGGGGTCAAGGAGTGACTCCCCTGCTTGGCAGGCACCAAAGAAGCAATTGTCCGGTCTGCATCGCTGAAGCTCCCGCTGGACGCCGAAGCCTTTGCATCCCCAGAGGTGGATTTCCAGACTTCCCCGAGGCTGCCCTGAGTCCCCAGCAAAGCTGAGGCCCGTAGCTGTCGTGGGTAACGTGGAACCGTGACCCCTGGACACCGATCGCATTTGCAAGTGCATCCTCTTCTGGGTCTCCCACGAAGTCGTGCTTTGGGCTCCGAGTAGCCCCAGCCTCCAGCACCGACTGCACCGAAGATCACTGGCCTCCACTCCACGAGTGTCCTGTGAGCCAGCTCCACGTGCGTCGACTCGAGGCTCCTTCGCGGTCGTTAGTCCGTTGGCTAGTAGGCCCTCCCGAAGGCCAATCTTCTTCTGCTTGGGCTCCCTGGTTGCTCCAGGCGTGCCCTGACTTACCCTCGCTGGGTGAGTCCCACAGACCTTGCTGGTCTGCAACATCGTCCTTCTTCCATTTCCATGAGACTTGCCGTTGCCAAGGCTTGTTGGGTCCAATCCGGTCGCCGACACCCCTGCAATCGACAGACGTCGTGGGACAGCTCGAATCCAGCTCCTGGTCATCGTCGACGCCCCCTGGACCTCGTGGCTGAAGAGTCAAGACGACCGTCAACCTACCTGAAGCACTCGACATCGGTGGGCATCTGCTCATCGCCTTCCTGGTCACTGGCTAGTGACCCAGACTCTGTCCCCTCTGCTTTCAGGTTCTTCAAATCTTCGATCCACCTTTGGATCCACCCGAACACTTTCGACTTGGCCGCCAGCAGCACTTTGCAGCAGATCGCCATTGAAAGCGACGACGAAACCCGACCCCGAAAGACACCTATGCACCCGGCTCCCTGGGTGAGGTAACTCGAGTACTCCGGTGCTCCCGTGGGTATTGACACTAGAACAGCCTAGTTCTCAAAGGGTTTGCTCCAAGTCCTCCTCTAAGTGTCCCTTTTCTTTTAAATTCAAACCGCGACTTTCCCCATAGAAGTTAACGGCGATTCGCGGCTGTGTTCATACACTGCACGCGTCCCCCGTGGGTCCCCTGTGTCACTACCTTGGGTGGTTCCTTGTGGTCCAAGCACTTCTACAGGCTCTAGGCCCTGTGTCTAGCTCAGTCATGGTTCTTATACCACTTTATTGGTATATGGTTTGGTACACCCCTAGGGCTCAAACGTGTATTTGTGCTATTACTGTAGATAACTAACTTATAACTTATGTACTTCGAACTCTAGCCTCTTAAAGAGACTAGAGGGGTGTGTTTAGCAATAAATACATATATTTTGGTCACTCAAGAGATTATAGACTGGTAAAACAAGCTGCTTTACATTCCTTCAAGACTTAGCCTGAAGGCTGCTCTCCATAGCTACCACTATGATAGCTTTCAATAAAGGTTGTCTTTAACCTATCTCCAATAAGGGGTTGTTTGGACTGGTGCAAGGTGCCCACTATAATTAGTGGACAGCATATGCCAGGCCAACTTCTCACACATAGTTTACAGATTTTAACGACAAACATGTATGGCTCGAAAGGATCGATGGTTATTCAAATCGCTGCTTAGTGGGAGTTAAGCCGTTCCTGGCAAATTGCGAAATGTAACTGGTAATCGTTTACAATCTTTATTCAGCCATTTGAGTTGGGGACAGTCCTGAACATACACTGTAAGCATTCCCATTCGGTCACCTGAAGGATCTTTTGTCCGTGTTGCCATTCACATGTAAGAAGACAAGCGATTTCTTTACCTTCATTTTATTGAATCAAGAATATGTTGGCAGGGCCTCAAACCCACAAATGGCATATTACCTGTAAAGCCAGGGGTTGACCTGCAGTGGTGATTCTTTCGGTGGAAGAGAAAGGAAAGGAAGGATGTTGGCATTTGTCAGTACCTCTTAGACCAACCCTGTACTGACCTGGTAGGTCTACTTTACAGCACGTTGCTCTCCTAATCTTCTCTCTCTTGCCATCTCTCTCTGTGCTGAATAGGGTGTAAACCGATCTTATGTGGGCTGACCAATCCCCAGTGGAGGAACTATTAATGGACATTTTAGGGCACTGTCCCTTAACCAAAACCTCTGGAGTGACCCACAACCTTTCTTTTTCTGATCATTGTTTCCCTATTGTTGCACAGTCCTTGTGTACCTCTAGTATACATTGGCCCAGGGTAAACGCAATGGGATTGTAATACTGGGTTATTCAGCCATGAGGCCCTGCTAAGTGTAGGGAAGCCCTAGTGTCCAACAGAAGTCCACGGGGACAGTGATGTTGGTCTTCAAGCTGTATACGCAGATAAGGGTTTCTGCGCCTCTGCCCAGGGCGATGCAGAAACCCAAACAGATGACGCTAAGAATGATCTGACACACTGTGTATTTTTGTGTGTGTGTGTGTCTTCGGTGCGGTCCTGGGAAGTGCACCTTAGTTGATTGGACTGGTCGCCTATCCCAAGACAACGGGCTCCATGGCTGCTGTGGTATCAGTTCCAGCACATGAGCTTCTGATCTCCTCTAGCCCACAGTCTACAGAAAGAAGCACTAACCTTAAATAGTTATATGTCGTTGAAATAGTCTGGAAAAATGAATCCTTCTGTGCTGTGAAGATGTTTTGTTTCCTCATTCACAGAAATGCACGCTCACATCAAAGACACTATTCTAAAAGCAACTAGTGTTTCAGGTGGGCTTTAGAAGAATCTCAAAGATGGAACATCTCTTCCTAAGGTCCAGTGTTGTGAATCCTGAAGTTCCTCCTAGTGAAACCTTTGTATAATAAATATGAATGTTTAGCACTGTTCTGTATTGTTTCTTAATGGATAGAGGCTCTCTCAGAAGGCCTATGATTTGAACACATGGTTATCTGTAAACAGAAGACATGTTTGGGAACATAACTAGGAGGCAGCGAATAAATGAGGCACAGCTTTGATCGCAAAAACCGTGTTCACGTAGGCCTGTTTTATACTGAATACATCACTGTACGCATTTTACTCCATCTCTTTCATATGGGGAGGTGGCAAGGACAGTGTTAATAAGATGGCATTTTCCATTTCTTGCAAGCAAATTATTAGTTGGTGTGATTTACAGGATCTGCTTAATGTGTATAGTTTGTTCTAAAAATGTATTATTGCAGCACTTCCATCCTTTTTGTAACTATGTGTCTTTGAATGCCAAAGTAGCTAGACCATGATGCTTCAGAACTATGCCTCTCTTAGATGTGACACGGTTACACTAGGCCTGCTACCTAGTTTGCGAAATATAAATATTTACATCAACAGAACATTCAGGATAATGTCATAACCTGGGGCGTGGCTTAACGCGCACCGGAGATGGCTGCTTTTTCTTGAGCTCCGTGACACTGACGGTGCGGACGCTCATTTATTATGCGCTACGGGTGATATTTTTAATTGCCCATCAGCTCCCGAGAGCGGGTGAACAGCTGAAGATTGTCAGGGAATATTTTGTTTCCTCATATTACTTCATTTAAGGCTGTGACACGAAGAGAACTGTGTTGTGATATTTTTCAAAATGGCGGCTGTCAGTGCAATTCTCCACACAGAATGACACATGGAGGCTGAATTGTATTACTAAAGCTCCTAGCTGCTCAATTGATGCTACTTGAGGTACTGTGCTACACCATTTTTGCTTGAAACTTCGCTGTGTTCGTAAATATACAGGCGGGGATTGACGTAGAGCGGATTTGAGTGCACTTTCTTGGGCTCTGTGACGCTGCCTGTGCAGACACTCAATTGCTATGCTCTGTGGATGTTTTTTTTATCGCCCTTCAACCTCAGTGAATGACGGCACAACTAAGTAACGTCAGAGAGTGTTTGGTTTCCACATGTCACCTTTTTTGAGATTGCGACACGAAAATTAGCTGCGTCACGAGGTTTTTCAAAATGGCGGTCGTCAGTGCAATTTTCCACACAACATGGCATATGGAGGCTGAGTTTCATTATTAAAGCTTCTAAATGTTCATTTGAAACTACTTAAGGTATTGCTCTGCGTTATTTCTACTTGTAACAGCGCTATGTACATAGATATCAAGTATTGCGCAGGGCTGCTTTCTCTTCATGGTTGGAGGCTTCAAAATGGCGACAACTGACTGAAACTTCATCTCACACTGAGCTCTGCAATAGAATTTCTATAATTTGGTATTGAGCCTTGTTGTAGTGCTGATTGCTCATCACATGTGAGGTTATACTTCGCCTTACTTGCTCTTTCTAACCATAATAAGGTTATCTGGTTATGATTGCGACTATCTTTTCCAATGGCGGAAGGCATGGGTGTGCATACCAAAGACAGAGATTCTAAGGGGAATTTAAAGCGCTCCAAACAGACCTCACCTACTCCGAAATCACCAACTAAGGGTGGTCTTGAGTATGCTTCAACTTTGGATGCGATATTACTCAAGCTCAATACTGTCCACGATATTGCACAAAGTATCAAAACGACTACTGACTCTCAAATCTCTTTTACTGCGTGTTTCTAACGCAGAAACGAGGATAAGTAATGTGGAAGACTTTACAAATAAACAGGCGAAGCACATTCAAAATCTGCAACGTTCCATTACTTCATTGAGGAGAGATCTCACGGAGCAGGAGGATCGAAATAGACGAAGTAATCTTTGTATTTTTGGATTACCGGAGTATTGTGAAAAGTCTGCTCCTTCAGTAATTGATTTTTTGCTTACATGGATCCCAAATACCCTGAAAATCTCCTCCATCAAGGACTTTCAGATTGAGCGCGCACACAGGGTTCCAACTTTCAAACCAAGATCGATGTCCTCTCCAAGGCCCCTGATTTTTAAACCTTTGCACCATCAACATACAGAACTAATTCTGGCACAAATGAGGAAAATTAAATCAATACAATGGGGGGGGCACAGAATATCTATCTCACAAGACTTTGCCAGAGACATGGTGATCCGCTGCAAAGGCTTCCTGAATCTAAGCAAGAGACTCACTCACTTAAATATTCCATTCTCTTTTGCTGGTCCCTCAAGATTTCGGATCACTTTTAAAGGTTGTACACAGATTTTTATGAACCTTCAGATCTTTCGACATTCTTGGAAAATCAGTCTGAATCGCAAATGGACTCAGACTCTCTTCCTGGTACTTCTCGTCCCTAATGTTTTCTGTATTTATTGACATGGTCTTAATATTTTTTCATTTATCTAGTGTGGTGCCTTTTTATTTCTTCATCAATTATTATTCTCTCTTATAAGACGGTGCAGTTCGTTGCATTGTATTTAGTTCTACTTGGGATTACATCTCTGGTTTGTTCTGTATAATACAGGTTGACCAAACTAGATTTGAGATTATTTGGATTTCAATACCTAGTATTGTTCTGGACTTTGCTGGCTGACCTAGTTTATATGATTCCTTACAGTTATGCTGTTACAATTGACTAGTGCTAATATACCTTTAAATTCTTATTCATTTCTATTTTTCCTCTTCTCTATATTTTTTATTATTGGTAAGTATTTGATCCTTTATTCATTTGCTTTTATTTACTTTCTATTTTATTTTATTTTCTGTCTTCCCTTTGTCCAATGGTCTTCTTAATCGGTAATTTATTTCTATGGATATATTTGTTTCTGTCGACATTGTCCTCCAATTCCATTTTTTCCTCTTTTCTAAATCTTTTTTCTATCAGTAAATATTTGATCCTTTATTCATTTGCTTCTTGTACTTTCTATCTTAATTTATTGCTCTGTCTTTTCCTTAATGCCTGATATCATTGAATACCAATGACCTGATAGTTATACAGTTGCCTTATGCTATAGTTATGATGTCTCACTTATAAAGATCAGCTTATGACAATCATTTTATTTATTTCTCTTAATAATTGTTATAACTAAAATGGTATGATTCACGATACTTTTATCCCCCAGCGTTATAGTGGTTATTTACGCTATATATAATACGTATATCTGTTGATAATAATACGATGCAGTTCTGTGTGTTGTACTCTTTTTCTTGGGGACTACTTCTTTACAAGTTGTACGACTGTATGTTTCTCTTCATTCTTTGAACTATCATTAACTTTTTCTCATATCATTATTTTAATAAGCTTAGTATTCCATTTTCTATTTTCTATACTCTTTTCTCTTTCCTTCGTTTCTACCCTTCCTCTTATTTGTTCTTTCTGGTTGGCTCGCTTATTTTACCTTATTTCTTTATCTTTTATCTTTTTTTTTGGTCTCTGTGTTGATGGTCATTCACTTATATGTATGTACTATTTATTGATAATATTGATCTTCATTGAATTATCAAATTATCTTTGCTGATCTGTGTCATTATATGCTCCAACTTAGTATCTACTTACTCATTTTTTGCTTTACTCCTTTTAATGTATACTTAATCGGACGTTCTATACTATAATAGCCAGGATGATCTACTTATGAATTACATTTTATGTTAGACACCCCACTTCTATTTAATTCTTATTTAATATGTGCTTTAATTGTATGAGATTGTTTCTGATGTTTCTTATTCCAACATTTTAAAGTTGGTTATTTATTCCATGTATTGTATTTATTCTCTTTACATTTTACTTAGATAACTTTTTGGACTGGTTTATGGTTCTTAGATTGATATTTATCTATTAATATAAGCTGCTTTATTTATTTATGAAATGTTATCTATTTTCTCCTTTTTTCTCAAATGTTCAACTATAATATATTTATTGTACTTACATTATTTATTCTTGGTAGCAAAATGTAGCAATATAAGTATTCCACCCGAGAATGTTATGCCTGATTCGCCACTCTGCGGCTTGTTTATCCTTGAGCTGTCCATACCGAGGCTGATTGCCTCTGTTGTTGCTTTTCCACGTTGTTCCCCGCATGCATTTTGTCTCCTACAGACATCCCCTGGTGGGGTTGCATTTGGTTGATACTCTGTTTTTCTTTGGAGTACTTTTGTTCTTTCTTTTCTTCCTTCTATTCCTCACTCCCCGCCTTGCTCTTTCATCCTAGTTTTGGAGCATCTGCTTCATTTTATTTTAGGATACATGCTTTATTGTCTTTAGTTTTTTATTTATCTTGGTTACCCTTTTTTTCTTTTTATCAGATGCATTTACTTATGTTGCTTCATGTTTATCTATGTCTGGCTTAAATGTAGTTTCACTTAATGTCCGGGGGTTGAATCACCCTGTTAAGAGGGCCAAAATCTTAGATTATTGCAAAAGTTTATCTGGTGATGTTGTTCTACTTCAAGAGACTAAGATTGCCTTTAAAGAAGCTCTTCTTATGCGGAAGGATTGGGTTCTTGATGTTACTTGTTCCGAAGCCTCTGGTAAGAAGAATGGGGTTGTTACTCTTATTTCCAAAAACTCTGGTTTGTCTATTGTTACAACTGAGCATGATACCAATGGCAGATGGCTACTTACTCGTTTGTCCAATGGTTCAGACGAGCTATATATTATGAATTTATATGCCCCAAACATTGATGACCCTCTTTTTTGGCGTACCATAAATAAAAAACTTTCTGATATTCCTCAGAATTCAAGAACAATTGTTGGCGGTGATTTTAATCTTCCCTTTGATCCTATTTTGGATAGACACTCTGCTTTTAAATTTCGACCCCCTAGGGCGCATAAACACATGCTCAATATGTGCTTGTCTCATCATCTTGTTGACGCATGGAGATTGCATAATCCTACAGGTAGTGATTTCACGTTTTTCTCCTCTCCACATTCTAGCTTCTCTCGTATTTATTATCTTTTGGTAGATGCCTCTCTTTTAACCCCTTCGATGCTCATGACGAGCTCAGCTTGTCATGCTGCGCGGTAGCGCTGTGCGCATGACGAGCTGAGCTCGTCACGACCGCACCCACGATCGGAATGTCCAGCACCTGGGCGGAATTCCGATCGCGGCGAAGCGGTTAAAACATACTATAAATGTTATGATTCATCCAATAGTCGTTTATGACCACGCGGCGGTTTCTTTGACTATCCTTAGTCTTACAGATACGAGAGGCCCTCGTAATTGGCGTCTTAATACAGAAATTTTGGAAGATAAGGATGAAGTTAAAGAACTTAATGAGGAGATTGATAATTTCTTCAAAGATAATGAGTCTTCGGTGAACTCCCCAATAGTTTTGTGGGATGCATTTAAATGTACTATACCGGGTCACATTATTAAAAAAATGTCAAAAAGAAACAGTGACATTAGAAAATCTCTTAAGTCTTTGGGGTATGATATCAAACGCAAAGAGGAGCTATATAGACACTCTAATGACAAGTCTCTCCTACAGGATATCAAGCATTTGAAATACTCTTTTAATTCTATAGTCAATAAAAGAGCTTATATTGGTGTACACGCTCAAAAATCCCGGCATTTATTACTACGAAATAGAGCTGGTTAGTTGTTGGCTGCCACCCTAAAATATCATATTATTGATAAAAATGGTTCAAAGAAATTCCATACTCAAGAAATACTTGGAGTCTTCGAGACTTTTATGAAACGTTATACACACTTAAAGATCAATGCTCCAAGTCTACTTGTCAACAGTTTCTTAACTCGATCCCTACTAGTACTATTTCACATTCCGACATGATCGAATTGGGGAAACCGATTGATACTGACGAGATCATTCAGGCTATTAAGAATACTCGTTCGGGAAAGGCTCCGGGACCAGATGGGTTTCCTATTGTCTTTTATAAAACATTTACTCCCTCAATAGTCAAATATCTTAAGAGTATTTTTGATAATTTTGTTCTTTCTGGCAAGGTTTCTGGCTCAGCTGCTGAGGCTACTATAGTAGTGATTCCGAAAGATGGTAAAGATCATTCTGATCCAAAAATCTTTCGCCCAATTTCATTATTAAATATGGAGGCTAAGATCTTGGCTAGGCGCTTAGAAAGTCATATTCCCAATCTCATCCATGATTCCCAAACAGGTTTCGTTAAAGGGAGACTCGCTAGAGATAATATTCGGACCTTTTGCCATATTTTAGAAAAAGCAAAACTTTCTGTTTTACCATCAGCGGCGATCGCTCTTGACGCCGAAAAGGCGTTTGACAAAGTCTCTTGGCCTTTCTTACAAGCAGTATTAGAATCCCATAATCTTGGCGACTCTTTTATTAATATGGTAATGTCTCTCTATGCGCAACCTAAAGCTAATATCAGAATTAATGGTGCTACGTCTTCCTTTTTTAATCTTCGTCAGGGCACTAGACAAGGGTGCCCTCTCTCACCCCTTCTTTTTCTCTTGTCTATAGACCCACTCCTTCGTCTACTCAATTTGAACCAGAGTATTAAAGGTTTTCAATTTGGATCGCATACACTTAAAACAGCCGCTTACGCTGATGACGTTCTTATTTTTTCAGAGGATATTGCAATTGCGATTCCTGTTATTTCTAACATCATGTCGAGGGACCCAGGGGGAGGGTGTTCTCGAAGGACAGTTAACCCCGAAATAAGAGTGTTGGACGCCTCGTTTATCTTTTGGTTTCTCTTTTATTTGCAAAATGTCAAGGAAAGAGGGTCCGGTTTGAAGGAATCGTTCCTGCTTTTCACCGGGTCGAGAAAGGACTGGCTGGTACACATGGAGCTCCGCTGTCCTCCAGGAAGTCGTGGGACGTATGAAAACAAAAGAAAACAAGCCACAGATCAGTGGAAAGGTCTGAAGACTCTTAATAGTAAGGAAGGGACTGTGAGGGACCACCGAGCGCCACCATGTGAAGCCTAGCTAAGGAGCGAAAGCGGTGTTCACCCTCAAAGAGTCACCCCTTCCCTCCCAGTGCTTGGGAGAACCCCCGTATGCGGCGACGTACCTGCTCCAGCCACGCTCCTCCTGGAGAGTGGCGGGGCGATGCATAGTGTCGTTGGCCTCCTGGCATTGTGCTGCTCTCCGGGACCTCCGGTGGGACTCCGGGACCTTCAGCGATACTACGAGCTCTCCGCTCTCTCGCTTTCTCCAGCTGGTTCTCTGGGGTGTGCCCCCTGACGTCCGGCTTCTTCCTCTTTCTTCACGGCGTTCTCCTCCGATAGGAAGGCAGAGGCTGATGTCATCCCTCCGGACTCCTCCTCCCGTACCCTCCACGGTGGATTAAAGGGGCCATCCACGTCCTGTACACGGAGCAGCAGGATGTCAGTTTCAGGATATGTCAGCGAGTCCTGTTCCCCAGGGTTCTCCCGACACACCCCTCCCCTAGGATTTCCCCGATCGGGGGAAAGAGGATAACGGGACAGAAAGTCAGCGTTCCCCTGTTCTGTGACCTTGCGGTGTCGGACCTATACCCACCCCGGCGGCGTCAGTCTGGAGGTTAAAGGGCTTCCGGAAATCAGGTGCCTGTAACACAGGGGAGGTGGTCAGGGCTGTTTTCAGTTTCTGGAAGGCCATGTCTTCAATGGCCGAGGGGAAGTGGAGCTGTGAAGGGGAGGTCGACTTCTTTAATTGGTCCGTGAGCGGGGCGGCAGTGTCAGAAAACTGTGGTATGAAGCGCCTGTAATATCCCACTAAACCCAAAAAGGCTCTTAGCTCACGTTTAGTAGTGGGAAACGGGGTGTCCTGTATAGCCTTCACTTTTTCTGTCTGTGGCTCTATCATGCCCTTTCCCAACACATAGCCTAAGTATTTCACCTTCTGAAAGGCGAACCTGGACTTTTTGGCGTTTACGTGCATGCAAGCGGCTCTGAGCTCAGAAAAGATAGAACCAAGATGAGCCAGATGTTCATCCCACGAATTGCTATACACTATGATGTCGTCTAGGTAGGCTGAGGAGTAGTGTAGGTGTCGTGCTAGAAGCGTATACATCAACCTCTGGAAACTGGCTGGGGCCCCGTGTAAACCGAAAGGTAGGACTGGGAAATGGTACAGGCCGACAGGTGTGGAGAAGGCCGTTTTTTCCTGATCGTCGGGGTTTAGTGGGATCTGCTAATAGCCCTTAGTGAGGTCGATCGTGGAGATGTAACGGGCCTCACCTAGGCGTTCTATTAACTCATCAACCCTGGGAAGGGGATAGCCGTCTTGTTTTGATATTCGGTTCACTGCTCTAAAATAGATACAGAACCGGATACTACCATCCGGTTTCGGTACCAGTACAACAGGAGAACACCAGTTATTATGGGATGGTACTATAACCCCCGACTCCAGCATCTGGGTTACCTCTCGCTGGAGGGCAAGACGACGTGCTTCAGGGACCCTGTAGGGTCTTTGTTTAACTGTGACTCCTTCTTGGGTTGGGATGGAATGCATGGCTAAATGCGTTCTTCCGGGTTGGTCGGAGAATATGTCCTTAAAAGAAAGAAGGAGGGTGTGTATCTCCTTCTTCTCGCTCTCCGTCAGATCGGTATTAATGATGGTGGCATCTACGGTATGTGACTGGGTTTCCACAGTGGAGACAGTATGGGTTTTTCTGGGAGGAGGACCTAGCCATTTCTTTAAAAGATTAATGTGATACATCTGGGTCTTAGATGGGGAAAGGCCCAGGATATATGTGGTTTTACCTATTTTCCGCAGAATTTGGAAAGGGCCTTGCCACTCCTTTTTCAACTTGTGAGTGGAGGAGGGAAGTAAGACCAAAGCCCAATCGCCTATACACAACTCTCTCCACCTTTTGCCCTTATCATAGAAATTATTTTGTTTCCCTTGGGCCCTCTCTAGGGACTCATGGGCCAGAGCCCTCAGTTTATGAAGACGGACCTTTACTTGGTTGGCGTAGTCTAACAAGGACTGGGCTTCGTTAGCACCATCCCTTTCCCAGCTTTCTTTGGTCATCTCTAGAAGCGTGCAGGGTTTCCGCCCAAAGAGGAGCTCGAAGGGAGAAACACCAAGACTGCTTTGTACCTGGCTTCTGATTACGAACAGGGCCAAAGGGAGGAGTTGGTCCCAGTTCTTCCCATCCCCTGTTAACAGTTTCTTGAGGGTGAGCTTGAGGTTGCCGTTATAGCATTCTACAAGGCCGTCAGTCTGGGGGTGGTACACAGATGTTTTTATATGTCTAATGCTTAGTTGTCTACAGACCTGTTTCATTAATCTGGACACAAAGGGGGGTCCCCTGATCCGTAACGATTTCGCGGGGAAATCCCATCCTAGAGAGTACCTCTATCAGCCGCTGTGCTATCGTGGTGGTCGTTGCGGACCGTAAGGGAAGAGCTTCAGGATATCTGGTAGAGTAGTCCACCAGGACGAGAACGTACTGGTAACCGCTGGTGGACTTTGGGAGGGGACCTATGAGGTCCATTTCGACCCGTTCAAAAGGTTTGCCAATGATGGGAAGGGGGTTTAAGGGTACTATCGGAGGGGTATAAGGATTCCTTTTTTGGCAAATTGCACACTCCTGTCAGTATTTTTTTGTCTGTGCGTGGACCCCTGGCCAAAAGAAGTTCTGTAGTATAGATTGTGCTGTTTTCTCCGCCCCACAATGACCCGCAAGGAGATGGGAATGTGCAAAGAAAAGGATCTGGTCCCTGAACCCCGTTGGAACCAACAACTGGGGTTCCTCACCTTCCTTGGCCACTCGATACAGAAGGCCATTTTGTTTTATAAAGCAGGGATATATTTTTCGTGGGGAATTAAGTGTCTCTCTGGCGCTCTGCCATGCGTTACTGAGGCTGCTGTCGTTTAATTGTGCTGTTCTGAAGTGTGTGTCCATGGCCCAAGGCTCGGAGGTTAAGAGACTGTTGTGGGGGTATTCTGTTCCTGAACTGTTCCTTAGGTTCCCTAACAGGAGGCTCGAAAAACAGGGATTATCTATGCCTATTATGAGTGGTTCAGGAAGGGAAGGCAGGATCCCTACTTCGGCCATCGTTTCTATGCCTTGCTCAGTTCGGAGTCTTACCCTGGCTACTGGGTAGTTCTTTATGTCACCATGCACACACCTAATGCTAACAGACCTCCCGGAAATTATATGAGACTGGGGAACAAGCTCCTTTCTTACTACGGAATGCCTACAACCAGAGTCTAGGAGGGCTGTTACTGTGTCGTTGTTCATCCTCAAACTCACATAATAGATGGGACCCATTTCCTGAGCGTACAGAATGGATCGGGGCAGATAGCTAACATCCATTGGCTCTTCCTCCGGTTTCTCTTTTCTCTTTCTGCAGAATTTGACAATGTGCCCCCACTCTCCGCACTCAAAACACTGGGGACCAGAGGAAGGAAAGGCGTCAGGTCTTCCAGGTCGAGGTCTTAGGGGCTCAAAGGGTGGCTTGGTTGGTTTTCTTTCGGTTTTCCCGGTTTGGGTTGGTCTCAGGATTCTCTCTGGATCTTTTATCATATTACGGTTCTGTGCCCTGGCATAAGACGTGGCCATTTCTACGGCATGCTCGAGAGTCAGACCAGCATGTTGGCGCAGCCATCTTTGGGTCCCATAAGGCAGCGCCTCTAGATATTGTTCTAAATAGATCTTGTCCATGATCTCTTACCGAGTGGACTTCAAGGGCTTGAGCCAGCGATCGGCTGCGTCTTTTAACTTATAGAATAGTGTCTTTGGGGTGTCTCCTGGCGCACCCCTTTCTTGCCTAAACTTAAGGCGGTGAGCCTCATCGTCGACCCCCAAACAATCCTTCATGAATTGTTTCACGTGCCCATAGGCAGCGGTGCCATCCCTGTTGGCTATTTGATATGCCGCCTGGGCTTCACCCGTAAGTAGAGGCGCCAGATAAAACGGCCAGCGGACTGCGGGCCAAGCGCTGGCCCTTGCAGCCCGTTCAAAATTCAGAAAAAAGGAGACCGGGTCATCCCCCGGGACGTACTTCTGAAGGGGGATTACTGTTCCTGGTAATGCAGGCCCTTTCCCTTGACCCAATACCAGTAGTAATTGTGATTGCCCTTCGGCCAATTTGGTCAGGTTTTCCGCTTGCGACTGTATCGCGGATGTGAACACAGCCCGGTCCATCTCGGCTTGGCTGGCGTTCTTTTCCATAGCCCATTCCAGCTTGCTTTGTCCTTCCCTCATTTGGGATATTACATTCTCCATCTTGTATCAGACGGAAGTTGCCCGCATACTCCACCAAAGTTGTCGGGGGACCCAGGGGGAGGGTGTTCTCGAAGGACAGTTAACCCCGAAATAAGAGTGTTGGACGCCTTGTTTATCTTTTGGTTTCTCTTTTATTTGCAAAATGTCAAGGAAAGAGGGTCCGGTTTGAAGGAATCGTTCCTGCTCTTCACCGGGTCGAGAAAGGACTGGCGGGTACACACGGAGCTCCGCTGTCCTCCAGGAAGTCGTGGGACGTATGAAAACAAAAGAAGACAAGCCACGGGTCAGTGGAAAGGTCTGAAGACTCTTAATAGTAAGGAAGGGACTGTGAGGGACCACTGAGCGCCACCACCATGTGAAGCCTAGCTAAGGAGCGAAAGCGGTGTCCACCCTCAAAGAGTCACCCCTTCCCTCCCAGTGCTTGGGAGAACCCCCGTATGCGGCGACGTACCTGCTCCAGCCACGCTCCTCCTGGAGAGTGGCGGGGCGATGCGTAGTGTCGTTGGCCTCCTGGCGTTGTGCTGCTCTCCGGGACCTCTGGTGGGACTCCGGGACCTTCAGCGATACTACGAGCTCTCCGCTGCTTCTCTGGCGTCGTCTTCTCTCTCTCGCTTTCTCCAGCTGGTTCTCCGGGGCGTGCGCCCTGACGTCCCGCTTCTTCCTCTTTCTTCACGGCGTTCTCCTCCGATAGGAAGGCAGAGGCTGACGTCATCCCTCCGGACTCCTCCTCCCGTACCCTCCACGGTGGTTTAAAGGGGCCGTCCACGTCCTGTACACGGAGCAGCAGGATGTCAGTTTCAGGATATGTCAGCGAGTCCTGTTCCCCAGGGGTCTCCCGACACATCATTAGGGATTTTTCGCTTGTTTCCGGTTACACCCTTAACAAAGAAAAAACTGAAATGTTCCCCCTCAATTCGTTGTGCTTCCCTTCTCACATGGGTGACTCAGGTTTTAAATGGCAATCGACTCGTATTAAATACCTAGGGATTTGGTTTTGTAAGGACCTTTCAGATACTATTACTTATAACGAATCCCATATCATAGCTAAAGTTAAAGATCTTTTATCTTCCTGGTCTCCTAAATATATTTCTTGGTGGGAAAGATTACAAACTCTTAAAATGATGATAACCCCGATTATTAATTTTTTATCCTCCATGTTACCTATAAAGCTTTCTTCTTCCTTCTTCCATGAGATTGATTCAATCTCTTCAAAATTTCTATGGAATGATGAGAGAGCTAGAATCGCTTATAAATACCTTAGAAAGCCCTTAGTCCTGGGTGGCTGTAATCTTCCGGATTGGAACTTGTATCAAATCGCCTTTCTAGCATCTCAAGGTGCTCTTTGGTTCTTACCGGATTCCCCAACACATACCCCCTTGGATTTATATTGAACGTGAGTTGTGTACTCCTCTTTCCACTCCTTCCTTTCTCACGGCTTCTAAGCTCGTCCTTGATCATACTCATCGTATTATATTCGACACGATTAATGCACTAAAATATATTGATAAAAAAGTATCCAAACCTATTCATAAATCAAGATGGTCCTCGTTATGGTACAATCCTAAAATTGTTACTGACATCGATCCTGCTATGGCCTCTTCATGGGCTGCTAGTGGTATTAGATTGGTGAAAGATCTTTATGACTCTAATCATGACCCTCTTCCCTTCTCTTTCTTAGCTAGAAAATATAATCTTAACAACATGAACTTTTACTTTTTTTTTTTTAAACTGAAGGTTATTCTTTCTAAAATATCCCTCTCTACAGATTCGGTTACTGTTTCACTTCTGTCTATGTGGTTACGCTCAGGCCATACCGCATCGAAAATGTATAAATTTTTATCCGCTCCACTACCTTCACAGTCTGCAATTACATATGATAAATGGTCTCATCATTTTGAAGACGACATTTTTAAACATATTTCACAAGAGACCTGGCAATTGATCAGGAAGTTATCCCTACGTAATAAGATTGCTCCTTCTCTTATTCAATCTAAATGCTTTACATTAAATCTCCTTCATTGGACCCCTGCTCGTTTACACATGCTGAAACTACGGGATAGCGATCTTTGTTGGAATTGTAATCTAGAACCAGGCACTCATCAAAATATGTTTTTTGAATGTAGGTTATTGCAATCCTTCTGGGGTCTGATACGGAAACATTTATCATCAATCTTTAATATATCTATAGAGCTTTCTTTACCTATGATTCTATTGGGCCCATGGGCTACAACTATTCCTTTACCCCTTGACAATATGGATCTGGAGTTATTAGATTTACTTTCATCCATTGCTGTTAAAATTATACCAACAGAATGGAAATCTTTTCATCTTTTATCTTATCATACCTGGTGGGCATGGGTCTCATACCTTCGTGGAGCTCATACTTTTGTTGAGGAGAAACATTACTTGCCTTCCATTTCTAGTAATGTTTGGCGGTCTCTGGACATCTATATGAATTTGTCCTCTCAGGGGTTGGTAGCTCAGTATCCTTTTGATTCCATTTCTTAACTAATTTCCTTCATTGGAGCAGATGTCCCCTCACTTCTCTTGATTCCTCTCTTTTCTTTTTTCTGTCTTTTCCGCAGTATTCTCTTTTCTTTTTCTTCCCCCCTGTTTTCGTTTGCTGTTCAATCTTATTTATCAAGCAAGACAACTGGTATATGTCTTTATCGTGATATAGGTTGTTGCTTTGTCTGATCCATATATCTGGGATTTGTATTATTACTTGATGAATTTTATAACATATGCTACGTGTCATATATATATTTGCTCACTTGTTCAAATACCGATATGTTTATAACTATTTTTATCCCAGTCCATTAACTCTTGTTATGAAATCTTTTTTACGCTGAAATTCTTTGATATTAATTTAGTATATATTTGATTCTGATATGTTGTATTGCTATTGTATTACAAATGTATTTTCTCTTTTAAATAAACAATAAAGATATTTGAACAAAAAAAAAAGGATAACATCATAACCTGATTGACATTTGACCATTGATTCAGGACACATTAACAGTTCTATGCATTTCTATTGGTTATAAAATACATTGATGCTATCAATATTGATGTTTTGACATTGAGTTCCAAAATGTCCTTTTTTGGTTTGCAGACTACCATATCTTTCTGTTTTTACACTCTGGACATATCAATACACCCTCCAATGCCCCCCTCTCCTCCACGTAAAGTAATGTAAACCCCTACTCACCCTACTCCTTCTGGGTACTCGCTCTTTGTCCTACACATTACTGTTCGTGTCCAGGTTGTTCAAACAGAAGAGGGGTTTTCATTTTACATTAGATTTGGGATCAGCGTCCTGCATTCTTGACAGGCTCTAGGCGGCGTCTGGTTAACCAGTTAATTGGATAGCAGGCAGTCATTTACTATTGCACGCCTTGGATTACCGAATCCAAGGTGTGGACTAGTTGCTCAAATTAGTGTTTACCAAAAGTCAATTCATGTGCCTCCACTTCACCCTGTCATACATCTGAGTCAGGAGCAGACTCAGTCATTCCTGATACACCTTAGCTGCCCTTCTGTGTCTCTTTCCTGAATTCATTTGACCAGAGAATAACATCCACACATCAGATTGGGTGTTTATTGAACTTCAAACGTATTTAAAGTAGCATTCACAGGTCTGTGTAACTTAGCTGAGACGTGTACATTCCACCAATTCCATGCCAAAGTCTGGCAAGAGCCTCAGTCTAGCCCTGGCCCCGAGACACTATAATTCATTGGTGCATTACATTTCGGTGCGTTTTGCATGCCATTTGTCCATCTTGGTGTGACTTTTTTCCTCCATGGGTTTCCTCGACCACACATCCTTTGCCACTGTCATGATCTCTCAGGCAGCGAGTCTGCTGTCACTGGTCTCTAGTTCATTTATTTACTCATTTTTTATTTATAGTTTATTTACTCTTTTTTAATTTACTCTTTAGTCCCAGTGGGGCTTAGAAATCTCACGGGAACTTGTGCCAAAAATGCTGTCATCCTATTTGAAGGCGTGTTCAGCATAAAACCTTATTGATACATTGTCCAGGTGCATTCCTCATTGCTATGTGGCTGGTGGCGGGGTCTTGGTACACAGGGTTGTCCTTACTTTACTAACTGAACCTCTCCCCCTTGATTGTATCCCAGTGAAGTAGCCATATACACAGTTGGGATGTGGTGAGCTCTACTCACATACAACCTTTAAGCCCGTCTAAGACGCCCTGGGGTTCATGAGCATTAAACCTCTCTAAAATACACACTTGTCAGTGGAGCTGTCTGCTCCTCCATGAATCTTTCTTTGTTCCCTTCACCTCTCAGGTTCAGGTTTCTAAGGATGGTAAAGGCTTCTCCTCTCTCAGAGCTTCCGGCGTAATTTGAGTGCATCTCAGCTGGTGGTGGAAAAAACCCTCCTTGCCAACAACATGCTATGCCAAACGGACCCTCGACTCTACCATGGTGCAATCTGTTAACATTTACTGTCTTTAATCCGTCCTACCTTCCTGTGACCCTTCAGCAGCTGGAAGCCCCTCAAGGGAAGTGTGACCTATTTGGATCCAAGGGGCCCTCTCAAAGGCCTAGGAGACGGGGTCCCCTCTCATTATTGGTGAGTCACTGCCCCAGTGGTTGGCTTACCCAAGTCTGCAATGACTCCAGGAGTTTCTTCCCTTCTCCCCCATGCTAACCCTGAGAGGGGCCGGGGCAGCACTTTAAAGTTCCACTGTGAAATTCAGTCTCCTATATGAAGGTATCTCCATGGACACGTGACAGGACAGATAGCCTTGTCGCACTTCTTTCTGCAGCTTTTCACACCAATTTCTCTACTAAACATGATCTCACACGGATTGCCTTGTGAGATTAGGTCACTGGATCACATTCACTCTGCAACCCTCTTGGACGTATGGAAAAAAATAAAATAAGAGTCCCGAACCGGCTTGAAACCCTGCAAATAAAGTGCTAACACCCAGCTGAGATTTAAAATACTATTCCCAGCCTTCCCATTACCACATGCCCTATATTCAAACCGAACCCTCATTGACTCAAATTATGTGCGGTACACCCCGCACCTAGACACACCACAGCACCAGTAAAATGGCATTCCTGGCCACCGATATCCATGTCCTCACCATTAGTGTCATGTCTTACTTTGCCTGATTAAAATAATCAGACATTTCCATGAACTAGAACCTTCAGTCAGAACACGTGGTGCCCTCTTTACTATGATACCGCCAGCCTTCCTCACCTGCTCACCTTCAGTTTCTATGGTTGTAGTGGTATATCAGGAACCCACTCGTGCCACCACACCTAGCAGCTTCAAAGATGGTTACCTAAATGCTAGATCCACCATTAGAAACATCATAAATATGCTTTACTTGATCTCTGACTACTCCCAAAGTATTACATTGGTCCCTGAGACTTAAGTTTAATAACTCATTTGCACAAACATCACGTACCTCTAACAAAGTGATTGCAGTATCGTAAACAGGAATAGGGATAAGGAACCACTCAGAAAGTAGATTTCGTGGTCTCGGAGTATCTGTCCTCTGCAGAAGTCCAAAGGCTAGTTTACGAATCCCATTAGTGTTTTAGATAAATTGTATCACAAAGTCAGCAACTTTGGCTGCATGTAGAACCTTACACTAACCCTCAATAAATAAATAGCATACCTCCTCTGCAGAATCATTGTTTTTTTTTTATAAATCTTTTTATTACAACATACATCGGTTCATATATACAATACAGAAATCACTGCCAATTAATAAATAGTAATTTTGTACAGAGGAAAAGGATTACATATCTACATCAGAGGGGAGTTTCACGGATCAGGTGGGGACATCTGAGTCTGCTATAACAGGTGGCATACATATTACTCCTCGAAAGTCGTTCCATGGATTCCAGATTCGGACCCACTTTTTGGGGCATCCCCTGGTGGTATACACTGTCTTCTCCCTAAACATACACCAATCTAGGTCCCTCTCCCAGGCTTCCAGAGTCGGTGGTTTAGCAGCGCCCATAGTTGTGCAATGTTTCTCTTGGCTATCATGAACCCCAGGCTGGCCCATTGTATCTGATGCGTGCTCAGGTCTGTGGGCTCCCATATGTTTAGAAGGCAGCGTCTCGCCTCCAGCGAGAGGCGGACGTGTAACACTTCCCACATTACCTTATGTACCCCGCGCCAGAAGGAACTAACGTGTTCACATTCCCATATGATGTGCAGGAAGGTTCCCAGGTGTCCACATCTTCTCCTGCACTCCCCACTATCTGTTCCCCCATCCGGATCAAGCGTGGCCCGGTGATGTATACCCGATGGAGTATCTTTAGCTGAACTAGTCTCAGGCGTGCCGGTATGGCGACCACCCTAGGGAGGCCACCGCCTCCCGCCAGTCCTCATCGTCCATCTCGATCCCGTCCCCCATCCATCGTTCCCTTAATGTCTGGAGTGGGTCTGTCGTGTTATTTATCAGCTTTTTATATATTAAGGAGATCGTCTTGTCTGGTAGGTGTCCGTCCAAGATTCTGTCCTCTAGGGGCGAGGCTTCCCGGGGGGTACCCTTTGGGCAGATGCGATTGGATCGCATGTTGGATTTGAGCATATCTGAAATATTCAGTGTCGGCTAGGTTATATTCAGTCTGCAGTGTGGTGAAGGACTTAACTCTCCCCTCTTCCCAAACGTCTTTGACTTGTGTTATGCCGATGAGGTCCCATTTGTCGAAGCCCTTCGACCTCCATAAGTTACCCAATAATTCAGAATCCCACAGTGGGGTTGCCAACGTCAGTTTTCGTCCCCACCCCAGGGAATTGGTTGCTTCATGCCAGATGCGGACCGAGTGGTTTGTTGGGCCTGTTAGATGGTATCTCTTGGGCCGCGCGTAGAGTGCCCTGTTGTAGTTGCCTCCGGAGAGGAGCCATTTGTCCATGCCATAGCCCGGATCGTCGCCCCTCCCATATGTACCATGATTGATGGCAGCAAGGTGTGCTGCCCAATAGTATTTTTTAATGTCCGGGAGGCCTATGCCACCATCGTACCAGTTTAGGGTCAACTTATTTAGGGCGATACGCGATCTGCCGTCCCAGAGCAGCTCTCTCTGAAGACCCTCTACTTCCCTGAAGAAGTGCGCTGGTACCGGGTCCAGGGCATTTTGTAATACATATAGGAATCTGGGCAGGGACATCATCTTAAACAGGGTCGCTCTGCCCAGTAGGGAGAGGGGGAGTGCTTTCCAATTGGCGATGTCTTTTTGAGTTTACGCAGAGGTGGAAGAAGATTGTGGGCATATCGGGCCACGGGATCCAGAGAGATGAAAACACCCAGGTATGTAAAGCCCTCAGTTGTAATTCGAAGCGGGCAGTCTCTCGGGAGGATGGGGGGCTCCCCTGAATGCTGAGTAGTACGGATTTGCCCCAATTAATGGTGAATCCAGAAAATCTCCCGAATACTGCCAGGATATCTAACACTACTATTAGGGATTTCCTCGGGAGGCCAGATAGAGTAAAATGTCGTCTGCATAGAGTGAAATCCGGTCCTCCCGCCCGGGGCCCACCCCAGCCCTCGTATCCTGGGGTCCCATCGGATCCATGCAGCCAGTGGTTCCAGAGCGAGGGCAAAGAGCAGCGGCGAGAGTGGGCATCCCTGACGGGTACCACGACTGAGCGGGAACGTGGCCGACAGTTTATTGTTGACTACTACCTGTGCCAGTGGATCCTGATACAGGAGACGAGCCCACTGTATGTATTTTGGGCCAAAGCCCAGTTTTGCCAGAACTGCCCAGAGGTAGGACCATTCGACCGTGTCAAACGCCATGGTTGCGTCCAATGACACTATCACCGCCGCCTCCCGAATGGTGGATGCCCTCCCCAGCACTCCGTTAATCCTGCGAATATTTAGGGCCGTGTTTCTGTGGGGCATGAAGCCTGATTGGTCTGGGTGCACCAGGGTGCTTATTACTTTTAGCAGGCGAATCGCCAGGAGCTTTGCCAGGATTTTGGGTTCGGCATTGAGGAGGGAGATCGGCCTATAGGAGGAGCAGTCCGTCCTGGGCCTCCCTCCTTATGTATCGTAACGATAGTGGCTATTCTCTGCTCCCGTGGCAGCACCCCACAATCTCTAGATTCCTCAAACATCGCTTTTAGGTATGGTGCAAGTTTGTCGGGCCGCAGTTTATATAGTTCGATGGGGATACCGTTGGGTCCCAGGGCCTTGCCTGGTTTCAATGCACGAATTGCTTGCGCGATTTCATCTGTGGTTAAGTCACTATCCATAAAGTCGCGCTCTGCTGAGGAGAGGCAGGGGAGCCTGATATCGCGAAGGAGGTCCTGTGAGTCTTCCTCTGTGTGTGGGGTCACTGTTGTATATATATTGTGTAGGTGGGCGGCGAATCTGTCCACTATGTCTTGAGGTTCAGTAATGGAGACGTCTCTCTCGCCCCTAAGCTCCGGGACCAATCTACTCGCCCATTCTTTTTTGTCCAGCCATGCTATTAGTTTCCCTGCTTTGTCACCCTGTTCGTAGATCCTGCCTTGCGCCATGCTATTAGTTTCCCTGCTTTGTCACCCTGTTCGTAGATCCTGCCTTGTCGCTCCCTACCTAGGAGTTTGGCCGTGCTGTAACTAGGGCTTTTTATTCGTGTTGTTTCAGGCTTAGGGAATGGAGTTTCTCCGGTGTCACGCCCGATTCTAGGTCGCCTTCCAGCCTGTAGATGTCTGCCTCTATGGCGAGGACTTCTTTTTGTTTATCTTTCTTCGCCCGGCGATCAAGGACAGAGCCTGTCCCCGAATCACAGCCTTGAACGCTTCCCACAGGGACTGGGATGAAGATACTGACCCTACATTCTCGGAGAAGTAGTCGTCCATGGCCTTGTGGAGGTCTCCACGGAGTTTCGGGTCTCGAAGGTACCAGGGATTAATTGGAGCCAGTCTACCCACTGCTACTTGATTGAGTACTATGTGTACCCATATCGGAGAGTGATCCGAGATGCCCTCGCTAAGTGTCTGATTTCGTGTATGTGCGTGACTTGTGCTGCGGGGACCAGGCAGTAATCCAAACGAGATAGGCTATGATGGGCGCCCGAGTGAAAGGTGTGCTGTATCTGGTCTGGGTGGTGTGTGCGCCAACCGTCTACCAACCCCATAGTGTCGAGAAATTCGGGCAGCCAGCGTGCAGATGGTCCTATCTCCCTGGGGGTATCTGTCCAGTGTGCCTGAAACTACTGCATTAAAATCTCCTCCGAGGACCAGGAGGCCATCTGGTACCGTAAGTAGGACGGAGCCCAGGTCGGCGAAGGTGGAGCCCTGCACCCCGGGGGCACATAGACCGACATTAATGTAATGGAGCGGCCCTCCCATGTGCCAGAGATCCCAGCATATCTACCCCTCCCATCCGTCCACACGGATTCCACCGTCAGGGGAAGTGTTTTTAACCATGATGCCCACCCCTCTGGAGCCCGAGGTGAATCCGCGTGTGCGACCATTGTGTACCCTCCCCTGTGCATAGCTCTCACAGAGATTCCCGACCAGGTGAGTCTCTTGTAGGAGTACGATGTCTGGTCCCTGACGTTTTATGTATTGGAGTACCACGCTGCGTTTAATCTTGTCCCCAAGTCCGTTAACATTCCAGCTCAATATTTTAACATTTTTATCCCCCATGATGCTCGTGGTTTAGGTTACTATTGGCAGATGGCTCCGTCATCTTTGTGGCATGTGATACCGATGTTAAAACAATACTACTACATAAACATAACCCCCAACCCTCCAACCCCCCTTCCCCCCAACATCCCCCCACCCCGCTGCCCTGCACTCTGGGCTCAGAACTGCCCATAAGAAACTTGCAGAGTGCCTGTCGCCCCAATAAAGAACTAATAGAAGATAATGTGAGGGCGTGACAGCCCGCTTTCCCATCCCCCCGGGACTATTATACGCTGACAAGTTCCCTACGTGGGATACACCCCAAAGGTTCCGAAGAATTGTCAACTAGAGGGAGGCTTCTCCCCGGGATCCAGCCGCCGCACCGCCTGTTACCTGTCCCAGCCAAACTCGATGGCCAGACCTCGCTAGAGGGGATTCCTGTTCATGACGTCATTGTCAGATGTGTGCCTGAGATGCATCTTCACCCCCAGCCGTTCGATCTCGCAAGGCCCGCTCCGTCTGAAGTTCCAGCCAGTCCGCCGCTTCCTCGGGCTGTTCGAAGAACCAGATTTTCCCTCCGGCTTCTACTCGAGGCGCGCTGGGAATAGCATAGAGTATTTCAGTCCCCTTTCCCTAAGTTTCTGCTTCACTATGGTGAAGGACTTTCGTTGACGCTGCACTCGTTGTGTGAAGTCCGGGAAAAGGAAATGTTGGCGTTCTCAAAGCGGAGGCCTGTCCCCGTTCTGGCATTTTGAAGGATCACGTCTCTGTCCCGGAAGTTTAGCACTCTAGCCAGCATTGGGCGTGGGGGGCTCCCGGCCTGGGACGACCCCTGGGATTCTATGTGCCCTCTCAATGACAAAAACTTACTCAGGCCCTTAGGTTTTAGGTGTTGCAACACAAGGTCTTCCACGAAAAGGTCCGGAGTCTGTCCCTCCGCTTTTCAGGTACTCCCAAAATGCGCAGGTTATTGCGGCGTAGGCGCCCTTCATAGTCATCAAGCTTAAGTTCTGTGGTTTTCCGGAATGCTTGCATGTCTTGCATTTCACCCTGGAGCAGGGCCACATCGTCCACCAGACTGGAAGTGGTGAGCTCAACCTGTTTAACCTTTCCGTTAAGTTTAGTGAGATCAGCCCGGATCAGGTTGACCTCGATGGCGATGGTGTCCATTTTGTGTTCCAGTGCAGCCTGGCCCGTAGTGATTGCTTTCATGACGTCTTTTAGGGACAGTTCCCGGTCCCCATCTCCGAGTTCTCCGGTAGCGCCACCGCCAGACTGTCGGCTCTGTAGCATATCTTTTGGGAGGGTATAGCGGTCCAGCTTGTTAGTTTGCACCAGTTTCGAACCCCTTGTACCTGTGACTTTGCTCTTCTCCGCTGCCATTGTGGCTCGTGGTCAACCCTCCGCTGCACCGCTTGGTTCTATGTCCGGTGTTATGGTGTGCGGCCCCAGTCCGTCGTCTGCCAATCCTTAGGCGATAGTCAGCGGGGCTGCAAGGCACTGCTACCCCGTTCCCGGCTGGCCCTGCGGCTCGTGGGGGTTAGATCATTTGGGTGCGGCCAGGCATCCTCCGCTACACCGCTTTATCCCAGCGTCGGCCCCGGCCACCGTGTAGGCAAGCTTGTGGACGCTTGGTGCCTCTCCTCCCTGTCGTTTATCGCCTGGCCTCCGTATGGAATAGTGGAAGGCGCTCCGCTTTACCCCCAGCCGGATCCCTGCATGGATCGGTGTTCCGGTTTCAGACTGCTGGGGGGTTTGGTGTGTGGGAGTCCGGGACCCACCACTCCTTGGGCCCCTCTCGGTCTTCCCCCTGACTTAGGTCAGCCGCCGCACGTCGGTGCCTCGGTGTCTGGAGCGGCGTCGATTGCTTCTGGTCCGCGACCGGGAGGGCCGTATTGCCAGCTCGATGTATCGCAGCCACCGCCCGCAGGGTAACTTTTTGCGCAGGATCCACTGGGGCTACAGGCCGCGCCCCGTCTTCTCCCGGCGGCCGGACCTTCAAATTTAGCCCCGGCTTCAAGTTGCGGATAGGCCCTCGTCTTCCGGGACCCAGAACTCCGGCCCTGGATGATTTAGAGCTGCGGGTGTTGGCCCCGGAGCCTCCGCTGGTATGCAGGCACGATCCCCACCTCGGGAAGCCGGATCGTTATTCAGGATTGACGGAGGAGGGATAGGGTTCACGGAGCCGAGCGCTCAAGCGGCCATTTCGTTCCGAGTCTTGGCCACGCCCCCTGCAGAATCATTGTTGACGCAGCATAGTATATGCTCGGTGTAGAGAAGCAAGGCATACTTGTGAAGACTTAGCCTTATGAAATCTCCAACAAATGGGTCCAAGGAGTTGTTGCAGACCTTAACTGCTTGTGCATCTTAGAACACCCAATCCCCCTTTGTGGTCACAGTCCTATCTTCCTATTCTTCCTGGTCCCATATCTGAAATAAACTTTGAATATACATACTGTGAAGGAAAAGTCAAATTTTCTTTAATTACTCCATCAGCAAAGAACTTGGGACCAATCACAAACAGACAAGACGGTGTCTGCTGGGCCCTCTTCAAGTGAACCCACAAATTGTGTGCTGGAGATGTTTGCACAAAGAGTACCGAGCTATGTGCACTATGAATAGGACACTCTGACATAAAAACATATTAGCTACTATTTCACTACCCATATGTGTGAAATGGATCACAAAACGAGAACACTTGAGTGAAAATAGGAGAAATTCCATCTCCCAGGTGACCATACTCTGTGTCAGGTTCATTTTTGTATGTTAATCTGATTAAAAGTACAAATTTCCTACATCCAAATTTACATTTGCATTATAAGAGTGAAAAAAGTGCCTGTAAGATTTACAGAGAAAAGGTGGACACTCGACAGGCATGATCTGTCATTACCTGCTATCCTTTTCCATGACAAAGTTGGCAAGCTAATGGCAAATACTACTTAATCCCACCCTCCTGTTGGCTTTAATCAAGACACGAAGCCTTTGTGCCATCCACCTATCCCTGAACTCAAATGTGTACAAGTATTGGGAAACATGCAGTCTTTCAAAAATTCACAATGCCAACTGGAAATGTGACACAAAGATTACCTGTTTAGGCCACCTGTCTTGTTTCTCCTAATCACCAGACATGCAAATGCCTCCATAACAACTGGTGGCACTCCTTTAGAAGCTCAGACACACTATTCTTAGTCCCCTATATGCTATCTAAATATAGGTATGTAAAGGTTTTTATACATGCTTCTCACTTGGTGCTTTTAATGCAAACCACCCTATTGAGCATCAGAGAAGAGCATCTAACCTCCAGTGATGGAAACCACTTGCGTGCACTGGTTCTACTTACCGGTCTTTGATGCCATCATCTACATCTTGCCACTGGATTGTGAGGAAGGTTGTGGAAATCTGAAGAACAGGGCAAACTTGTACGACTTCTTCCTGAAAAACCACCCTAACTGAATTAAACTGGATTTATTCCTATCTAGAGATTTCAGCCTCTCTTGGAGAGTACTTAGGGTGCACGCTGTTGACAGTTTTCTTCCACAGTGACCTGGCCTCATTGACGAACTCTCCAAGGCCTTTATCATCAGCTATTATTAGTATATGAGAACTGCCCAACTCCACCTCTATCTGCAGGAGGGATGTGGGGTTGACACCTGCTAGTGGTCTATGAAAAACTTGCAATATTGGATGAACCATAATTGGCGCTGCCTTAGTGATTAGAAAGATATTGCTCTGAGTCCCAGTGGAAACTCCTCTATCAATTGACTGGACTGATCCCCTGAGGTCATTCACAGTACCCAAACAGAAGGTAATGATCTTGTGGTTACTATTTTACTCCAACAACTTGGTGACGACATACATGAAATCAGTCACCAAAATATACCAAATGACTGTTAACTTCATCTTCATCTGTTGGCGTGAAGGGGGTGAAGGGTGAATCCTCCTTTTACCCGTCTTTTCACGAGGTTACCCTGAATCTGACTGTGACTATCACCTGCTTGTATTATTGTAATGCTGCCTACAGAGTACATAGGACTTCAAACTAAGTCATATTCAAGCTCCATGAGTGCCAAGAACCAGTTGTATAACTCACTTTCATCCTGTTGTATTCGACCTTCTATAGCATAACCACAGCCTTGAAGAGCATTCCCTGGCTTTTAGTTAAAAATCGATCTACCTGGATACCTTCAGTCTCCTCCACCCCTCACAATAAGGCTTTAGGGCTAATCACAGCATGGAGACTGCGCTTATGGAAATAACAGACCCCATCAAATTTACGCTGGAAGCTGGCTATAATGCTGCACTAATCTATCAGATCTCTCCACAGCGTTTCACATGATCTCACATGAGATCCCGTTACATCGCCTTGCCTCGATTGGTGTGGAGGGGATGGCCCTAGCCTGGCTGGGTTCCTTTCTGGATCATAGAGAACAGGCCGCGTGGCTTAAGCTGTTCTTTTCTGAGGTGAAGATTCTCAAGTGTGGAGTTCCTCAGGGCTCGGCCCTGAGCCCCACACTTTTTAATATTTACATGACGACACTGGCATACCTAATTGAATTATTCGGTATCCAGGTGGTTACCTATGCAGATGACACCCAACTTCCGCTGACTTATGACAGGGATGCGTTGAAAGCCAAGTCACAGTTTGCAGACTGCTTGGTAGCAGTGATGGGATAACTTAAGGTCAACTCTCTACAATGTAACCCAGAGAAAACTGCGGTCCTGTTGTCTGGTGCCAACATCTTGCCCGGATAGTCAGGGGCCTGGCCAACTAGTTGCACTTTACCCCTCACCCCCCTCAGAGGTGGCCAATAGTTTAGGGGTGCACGTCAGCACACATCTATCCTTCAAATTCCAGATCTCAGCAGTGCTTAAAACCTCCTGTTCGGAATATGAGGATGTTAAGAAAATGTCTTAACCTCCTGCCCTGGGAGGCCCAGAAAACCGTAGTCCAGGCACTGATCCTTTCAAGACTGGACTATGCTAACATCCTGTACCTAGGGATCCAGGACTACCTAATTCAGTGACTGCAAATGGTGCAGAACACGACAATTCACCTTTTGTTTAAACTTCCTAAACATGCCTCAATCTCCCAATACTGTAACCGTTTGCACTGGCAACTGGTGAAAAAAATTATTATTTTTAAACCCCGACAGTGGCACATTCTGCCTTCTACAAGACTGGTCCCAAATACCTGTTCAAATAGATTGTTGAATACTGTCCTAAAAGACCTCTGCGCTCACAGTCTGCCCGTCTGCTGGATTTTCCCTACACCAAATGGAAGAAATGGGGCTGTTCAGCATGCTCGGTTCTGACAGCCAAGTACTGGATGTGAGAAGTTGGCCTGGTATATGCTGTCCACTAATTAAAGTGGGCACCTTGCACCAGTCCAAACGACCCTTATTGATGATTAGGTCAAAGATAACCTTTATGAAAGCTATCCTTGTGGTAGCTATGGAGAGCAGCCTTCAGGCTTAATCTTGAAGGAATGTAAAGCAGCTTGTTTTACCAGAATATCACCTCCTGAATGACTAAATGAAAGGAGAACCACACAAGTGTTATATAAAAATATGTATTTATTACTAAAACACTCTACTAATCTCTACCCGAGATTAGAATGTACAGTACACAATGTTAAATCAATAGAACGACAGTAAATAGCACAATACACAGCGGGCTCCAGGGGGAGACCGAACCATATACTAAGAAAGTGGTATAACAACCACAACTTCAATAGACACAGTGCCTAGGGCACGTAGAATCGCTGGGACCCCAAGGAACCACCCACAGGAGTGACACAGGGAGGACGGGTGCAGTGTGGGAACACAGACGCGAGCTCCGTACAACTCTATGGGAAAGTCGCGGTTGGAAAATTACAGTTTAAGGACACTTCGGAGAGGACTTCAAGCAAACCCTTTGGAACATAGAAGGTTCTAAGGCTAGTACCCTTGTGAGTACCGAGGTACCCGTGTTACCTATCCCAGAGGAGCCGGGTGCATAGGGGTCAAGTGGTGTCGGAAACCCTCGTCGTTTTCAATGGCGTGATGCAAAGAAGTACTGCTGCCGGGAAGATGAAAAGTGTCCGGTGGAATCCAAGCCTGGATTCGGAGTAAGAAGAACCTGAAAGCAGAGGGGACAGAGTCTGAGTCACTTCACGTGACCAGGGGCTCGATAGACGAATGCCCACTGATGTCGGGTGCTTCAGGTGCGAAGATCAGATGCTTGACTCTGCTGCCACGGGGACCAGGAGACGTCGACAACGATCAAAGTCCGGAGGTGAGCTGTCCCACGAAGGATGTCGAGTGCTGAGGGGTCAGTGTCCGGATTGAACACCAACAAGCCTTGGCAAAGGCAACCCACGCGGGCAGAGGAAACAAGTGATAGTATGGACCAGCAAGGTCCAGGAGACTCTCCAAGCTATGTGGAGTCAGGGCACATCTGGAGCAACCAGGGAACCCCAAGGAAAGTCAAAGTGACCCTCACTAGGACCCACAGGCCAACGGACCAGGGATCGCGAAAGGACCTCGAGCGGAATCACAAAGTACCAGCCCACGGAGCACTCGTGGAGTGGAGGCCGGAGATCTTTGGTGGAAATGCTGCTCGGGTCGGGACTACACGGAGTCCAAAGCACAGCCTCAGGGATCGCCGCAAAGCATATGCTGCTGCAAAAGTACACGGTGCACAGGGGTTCGGGTTGCACGGTCCCCACGAGGGATACTGGTCTCAGGATTGCTGAGAGAGCAGATCGACCTCAGAGACGCTCTGGAACCCACCTCCTGTGTTGCAGAAATCTTCGGAGTCCTCAGGAGCTCGGGAGATGCAAACCGGTCAGATGGTTTAGGTGCCTGCTGCTGCAGGGGAGTAATTCCTTTACTCCAAGGGAGATTCTTCTGCCGTCCAGCGAAGTGTAGACCGTCGAAGTACTTGGTTTCTGCTTGCAGAGTTTAGTCCAGGTAAAATCTAAAGTCCTGTAGTCAGGTTTCCTACTTTATACCCAAGGAAGGGGTTGGACTAACTCTGGGGACCCACCTAGGGGAGGGTCAGGACTGAGGGGTGGCTACACCCATGTCCTTTGTCCAGTTTCGCGCCAGAGCAGGAGCCATTCCTGCAACCGGTTTGAGCTGGACTATGCACGGGGACACCAAATGTGCCCCCAGTGCAGACTTTCTGGCACTCTAAGAGTGCACCCACCCAGCCCCAATACACTAAAGCCTGTCTGGGAGGTGGTCACACCTCCCTGTGACAGGAAACCTATTGTCAGGCCTTCCTCTGCTCGAGCTTGGCTCAGCAGCAGGAGGGCAGACTCGTGTCTGTGGCTGGCAGCATCCATTTTGTGCTGCCCAGGTCGAGAAAGCTGGTACCGGGTAGACCGGTGCCCCATAGTAGTGGTACTACAAGGGAGGAATCATACGGTGTGGAGGTATGATTCCAAGGTGTTTGACACCAAACACGACATGTTTCTAAGCAGCCGTTTTAAAGTTAGCATTTACCACGCGGTTATAATGCACTTAAGTATATATGGTTGGCTGCATCACAGACAACCCCGGGGAATAGATTCCGAAGGCTGCAGAGGGACTCTGCTCATGCAGGGGCACCCTCTCACGTAAAACCCAGCACCCTGCCTTCAGGATTGATAAGGCCTGCCATAGAGGTGACTGATAGGTTTATATGTGCAGTGATTTAGAGTAGATATAGGTAACCTATATATAGGTAAGTGGTGCATGCACCTCCTTACACAGGTTGCAGTAGCAGAACTGTGGTGTCATTTTGAATGGCCTCTCAGGGGTGGCACAATACATGCTTCAGCCCCTGGGAGGCCTCTGGGGTACCTATGCCCTGGGTACATGGTGTACCATATACTAGGGACTGATAAGGGTACCCCAGAATCCAATCTGGAGTGTACCTAAAGTACATGCAATCAATTTATAGGAGAAAACAGATAGACTGGGGTCCTGAATAGCAGGATCCCAGTCAGACTAGGCCAAAAACAGTGAGACATCAGCAAAAAGTGTGGGTAACTATAAGAAGCAGATCCTACTCTCCTACACTGGAACGAGCTCCCTCTTCCACACAGATGCATTCCAGAGAAGAATTTATTTCGAAAGCAAGTGAAAACACATTTGTTCAGATTGTGGGGTGGTTGATAGTCTCCCTTTTGGCCCTCTGCTTTGGCGCCGGTACACTCTCGCACTAGCTGCGCACTACAGAAATCTACTCATTCATCCATTCATTCATTGCATTTCAAAACTTCCCCATAATAAAGAAGGCTCTGGCTGGACTCAGCCTGTATGTCCTAGGGTTTCCATGGGTCGTTTGACTCAAATCTCTCTCCATCTGGATGTTCAAATATAGATCATTTGCAATTGATCACCGCCATGTGCTTTTTCCTCTCAGAGGAACTGAAACTGATTTTCTAAAATGTTGTTCCAAGTTAAAGAGAACCCTCTTCCTGACCTGCTATTGGTCTGATGCTGCCTATTTTTTCTGTAGGCAAAATCTGAAACCTTGCACACGCTGAACTAAGGGCCACCGCCTGTAACTCTCCCAGGCTGAGCCGGTGTTTAAGTCTGCCCTCCCAGCACCTCCACTCTGCATGTGCCAAGGCTGATTGGAAGTTTTCTTCTCCTAAAACATTAAGACCATTCCAACTTGATCTCTTTAGATATATGTCTTCTTGAAGGACCAGAAAGATATGCTCATCAATCAACAGAGCATACTCTTGAAAGGTCTGATCCTGAACCATATGGTTGTCCTTTTGCAATTACCATCTATATGCCTCCCAAGCTCCGTACAGCATTTAAGCGCTGTGTAAATATGAGGTAGGTGCTTTCTCTTGATAGCACACATTTCTACAAACTGCCCGTTTTAAATAATGCCTTTAATACACTACATCTCGAGGTAGATGTTATCCTTCTGAAGATCTGTTCCCAATAGCTCAAATTCCCTCTCTCGTGGATGTCTCGGAACTCATTAGACAAGATACCACGCTTGGATTGTGGCAATCTGGAATATGTACACACTACAAGTATCAGTGTTTAAATAGTAACCCTAAGCTTTAAGTTTTTTTGTCCAGTCATCAAAAATCTTAGACTTGTTCTTTATTGCCTATCTCCACTGTGGGGTTGTTTTATACACTTATGAATTCATAGGCGGCATCGTACCTGTTGTAATGGTTCCCACGTATTGGCACCTATAATATATATTAAAACAATCCTGCCAGCCTGTCCTTAATATGAATCCCTGTTCTCGCACAGTATGTAAAAGATAACAGTGTGGGTGCCTCACACTAAACATAACCGCCCACTACGGTCAAAGACTAAAAGTTGTTTAATCAATGTTGTGAGGAAAACGGTATGTGTGTGGAAGATAACCACAAGATTTAGGTTACCGGTGCTTAACTTTCTTTGATGGTTAAAGTTTTTGAAAACATATCTTTCGGTATTGAGCTAAAATACCACTTTGTTTGCTTTGGAATGCAACTTGTAAAGCCAAACCACTCAGTCTAATGCAGGCTATAACATTTCAGTTTCAGGTTTGCCCAAAAAGTTTGTGTGTTTCCACTCCTGGACATCGAACCGACCTGTTTCAGAGAGACCCCCAGAATGTTCTCATTACAGATTTCTTTGGGAGTGTTCGAAAAGTGGAACTTACTGTGGACACCATCACTCTGGATCCGAAATTAGAGCACATAGAAAAAAGGTATTTTATCTAGCATATAATCTTTGATTTCTGCTTGTACAGCATGCCAATCTTTGTGACTTGTATTGTGTTCTAATTGCATTTATACAGCGCTTACCATCTTCGGTGAGGCTTTGAAGCGGTTATTTTGAGGATATTGATGTAAATTAGAGAGATTAAAATATCGTGGACGTGGGTGAGTGTATGCCAACCACATAACCTACTGGAAATGCTCTGGCTTACTGGGTGCATTTCGGTTACTCTTTCGCCTTGTTCCTACGCAGTGCGTGCATCTGTGGAGCAGTATTGTTTAGACCCTCCAGGATTTCGCGATTTCGCGATTTGCAAACAAATCGCGAAATCGGCAGTTTTGTAAAAAGGCCGAGATTTTTACAAAACAGCCCGCGAAATTTGGAAAACGCAATCATTTTTTTTTTACAAGGCACTCCAGCTCATTATCTCTGTGCCCTCTATAAAAGCATCTGGACTCGTTTCATCAAGACAAGGTTCGAGTATTGTTAGAACTCGCACCGACCTCTGAACCTAATCTTGAATAAGCCGCAGCAGCCGTCTCTCGGCGGATCAAATGTTACTTAACGAGGCAGCTGCCCACTTCTGTGGAAGCCTAAGCTGTGAGATGCGCACATACACTGTAAGGGTTTATTAAACTTACACTCGTGTTAATGTATGTTCAAGAAAACCAGAAAAAGTATTTGAAAATCATTTAGTAAATGTGGGATTAAACAATGTTAGAAAATATATAGTATTTCTATTGGAATGTCTCCAGTTCGTCAGTACTGAGCACAACAGCATGTTCTGGAATTTGAATTATATTTTCAGCCATTACTGTATGACACATTCCTGAGACTTCTTGTTCACACCGTGTGTGTTTGTTAGTCGCATTGAATACATGAGAGGCAGCCAGGCATAGAATTCCACGTGCTTTGTGACAAAAAAAAACCTGGCAAAATATTATTGAAGGATGGTGTAAATAAAACGATCTGCGACACAATATCTATCGCATGCAAGGAATTGGCAGTGCACGAGCATGGTTATTTTTCATTATTTGGAGACTCATAAACGTCAAATACTTTGAGATGACTCAAATTACATTCAAAACCAGAAAGGGGAAGGCAGCAGACCCTTGATTACAGTGACTGTAATCAAGGGAAACCATTCCTTGCATACTTCACAGCTCGTGGTGAGTGAGGCAAGGTGACAGGATGTGGCGTTACAGTCAAAACTGCCGACTCTGGAACTGGGGAACTCGGTTCGAGTCTCGGCGTCGGTTCTTCATCCTGTGATTCTGGGCAAATCACTTAAACATGAATATGTCCTTGTATAAAGTGACTGGCACTCAGGTAAAGCGCTCCAATCAATACCTTCGGGTTGAGTTCGCGCTATAAATATGAAAAAGCGCAGAGTCCAAAAGGACCACTACTAAACTTCCCAAAGCTACTCTGTTGAAACTTTGAAGAGCTTAATGATGTGAGAGGGTAAGTCTGAGGTGACTAGCAGGGTGAGAGGTGTAGGTTTAGCCCACAAGGAAGAAGATTTCTAGTTTGAAATAGTAACACATGTTCTATGAATAGTCAATTTCTACATTTTGCATAGAATTATAGTTGAACTTACATGCCTGAAACAGATAAAATACAGAAGCTAGGCTGAATACAAATTCATATATGATGGACCCCTTTTCTGCGGCAAACGTGTGACTCCTGGGGAACACCCCATGCATTGCAGAATTCCTTACATTTTTACTCCCATCACAACACTCCTGCCTGCCTGCATCCAAATGCAATCTTGATGAGCTAATGATTACGTCTTCACCTTCAAGGGGGAACTGAAACCAGCTTGCTTTGCAGCTCACTTTTCTACAGATCTTTCAATTCGCTCCTCTAGTCAGACCCCCAGGATATTGCGGCATGGATTCGCAAATTTAGCGGCACAAGGAATAGTACCAGGGTGTTAGGTGCATGCTCAAGTCGACTTATGAGGACTGAACCAGGTAAGCAGACGGTGACCTCCCTATGCAGTCTGTCTCACTTATTTGGATCAGCCACTACGATCCTGCGCCCTAGGGTGCCTGAGGAAGAGGTGTCCTGCCTCACGGATCCGGGAGGCAGCGGTGCCTCGGCAGAGGTGCATACATGGGCACTAGAACATCCCAGGGAGAAATACAGCTCCCTCCCACGAGGTTAGGACTTGAGCTGTGCTTCCGTAGAGCTGCAGACACTTTAAACATGCCTATTGCAAAGTGGAATACTCTGCTAAAACAGTTTCCATTGAATTCAGGCTGAAAAGGAATAATTATGAGTAAAATAAAGTGCCGCAAAAATGCCGCTAAATTTCCATATTTGTGCCGCTAAATTTCCATATTTGTGCCGCTAAATTTGCTAATCCATGCCGCAATATCCTGGGGGGTCTGATTGTTATCTGCAGTCCCAGCAGAAACTCTCAAGGGGAGGCAGCACCATGGGGCGTGGGGAGGCCTGGTCGCACTGGCTATTTGTACACCCTGCAGGTGAACATTAATTATATACAAGCTGCGGTTGAAGTGCATAAAAAGTAGGGGGACTATGACCCTGAGTGTAGTGGGGGCGCGGCCAGTAAGAGTGGTGGCGGGGTCAAACACATGGCTAAAAAAAAAACGACTGCATATTTTGTAACTGTTACAAATAATCCGTCAATGAAAAATACCTGCATATTAAACAAATCTGTGGGAAAGGGCTTCTTGTTACGTTATGAAACCAAAGTTGGTTAATGCAGTCACTGCGGGCGGGGGCAGGTGTGTGTCTGTCTGTTCGACTAGAGAGTTGAATCCTGGTTGGTGCGGTGGGAGACATGTGGCTAGAAAGTTTGCAAATAGACTTCATGTTTAAAATAAAACAAATGCTTTCAAAAAATGTCATTTATTAATAGGCCGATTGTACGGAGTGCAAACATATTTTGCGCCCATTAAAACGACACACTCAGGCGCGCAACGCCAGTAGGGCTCAAAGGGCTTCAGTCCCGCCCCCACCCCCACCCCTCTTAGTGTGTCAGCCCGGGCTGAGACAGCTTCCCGGGCACACACAGAGACAGTTTTTAGGTCTCGCCTACGCAGCGCGCATGCGCTGCATATGAGAGACCTTTAGAAATCGGCACAGCTTTCCCTGCAAAAACGTGCACGCGTTGCATTGCTTCCAATGGCAACGCGTGCACGTCTGGCGATTCACTTGCGGGAGCGAGCAGCTGGCGCCATATGTTAATTATCGCGCCTTGCCGCTCGCTCCCGCAAGGGAATCGCGCTGGCCCCCTCCTTTCGCCCCTCCCTCTGCTGACGCGCGAGGCGTGCGCTTGTTATACTGGTAATCAAAGGTATTTGGTATTGGAGAGCTCTACATATGCACCGCTTACATTACAAAAGGACATTCACTTGTTTAGTTTTTTAGGCACGAGCAGATTAAGGGATTTGCCCAGTTTCACAGGGGTGTTGAGCCGACGCCGAGATTTGAACCCTGACTCCCCAGTTCCAGAATCGGCAGCTCTACGCCGCATACACTCCCAGGTTTCATCCCTCTGAAGTCGGTAACATGAGAACGTTCAGTTGATTAACAATATATATGTTAATTTGCACCAAGATACCCCACTGTGTTACACGATTGAATTGTGTATTATTATTATTTAAGCGCTACATCAGAAGGACGTCGAACATAACAGCAAGTTAAAATACACAAAAAACGCTAACTCAACCATTGAAAGCAGACTGCCCATTACACTTTCCACTTAAGACTGCTAGGGCGCACAGCGGGTCCCATCCACATGCTCACGGATATGGGAAAGAGCAGGACAAGCTGCTGCCACTTTCGGGTCCAGACTAGAGCCTGGCAGTGTCACCCAGCGCTTTGCACTCTGGGACTTGTAGTTTTAAACTTGCTGTTATACTATAGGCCAGGGCTGAGGACTGTCTGTTAGAGGAGAAAGGCGATCTGAACAATATTTTCTGATAAAGGAACTGATCACCGGGAGGTAAAACGCAGAGGATCACACACACAGCTCTTCATGTGACTTTCCCAGGCGGAAGTAAGGCTGTGTTATTTTTTTTTCTTCTTGTAGCTGTTTGTTTGCCACGGTACTGCTTCTAATTACAGGGTAGGTAGGGCAGCTGTGTGTGTGTGGGGGGGGGTTGCTATGGTTGCCCGGATACCCAGGGAAGGAGCACAAGGACCCGGCAATTAGTACTCTTAACAGGGGTCATGTGAGGCTTTGACCCGTCAAATCCAGTCATTTCCCAATTAGGGCTGTGCTATTATTCAGGCCCACGAAGATGCTTTGTTCGACCTTTTCTCCTGGTGTCACAACGTGGCGGGAAGAGGAAAGACGCAATTGCCGAAGATCACACAAGTCTACAAATTGGGGAGCTTCAGCATACGGTGCAAGCTGTTCAGCACCTATGCAACCAGGAGGAGTATCAGTGACAGGACACCCCAAACTATACAGCCGAGCTACTGTTACCAAACACTTCTCCGAAGTAAAGACATGCGCCATGCAAGCCTGGTAGTAAATCCGCTTGGTAGTTAAGTCCCTTTAATCATGTGTAGTTTCGCCTCATTGGTGCCGCAGTCTTCGCTTCCCCACTCCCGGGCTGTAGAGCACGTGCCGAGATCGAATACCGGCCGCAGCTAGAAACTAGTCCCTATATCGACGTAGAGCCGACTGTTCACCAGTCTCAGCTCTTGACACGGCACAAGCGCCAGATCCCACACTGCTCAGCTTTGACACTAGTACCAGTGCCAGATTCTCACAAAATGCACCACTGCAGGTCCAAGACTGCCACCAGTGCCAGTTTTTAAACTAGTGCCAGTGCCAGATTTTTACCAAATGAACCACTGCCAGACCCTACCTGCCCACCAGAATCAGCTTTTGCCATTAGTACCCCAGTGCCAAATTCTCACAGAGAGCACCAGTGCCGGATTGCATACTGCCCACCAATACCAGCCTTTGACATTAGTACCACTGTGAGATATTCACAATGTAAACCAGTGCCAGATCCCCACACTGCCCACCAGAACCAGCATTTGCCACCATTCACCAGTGATTGACTCCCATGCTGCTGTTCATTTCCGGATCCTCATACTTACTATCGGTGGCAGACACTTACTTGCACACCAGTGCCAGATCCCTCATTGTCCACCAGTGCCAAATCCCTCACTGCCCACCAGTGCCAGATCCCTCACTGTCAGTGCCAGTTTATCTAGTGCCCACCTACGCTGTTCCCCCTACGCTGCATAACTAAATACTTATAAGGTCCCAAAGGCGAGACCTATTGGCTATGCCAATGCTTGTTGATCTTATCGCAGCAGCACCCGAGTACTTCAACAGGCCTTTAAAAGACCATTTACGTGTTAACGAGGCTCTGTTGTTTTTTCATCCCTTCATCTCCACTCTGCCTATTGCTAGAAGAATTAGCCCCCCCCCCCCACTCCCCCGAAATTTGGCTCTAGTTGCGCCTCTGGACACACTCCATATAACCTACATTATTTCTAAAAAAAAGAATACATATTGTGACCCTTAAAGCTTGACGTAACTCAATCAATTAAAGCCTAAACTGGTTCGTAAGCATTCTTTAAATTTGCTAACTAACCAGTTGCACACATTGACATGTCTTTCAGTAGCCGGCCCCTGGCGATCAGGGTTGTTTATTCCTTAGCTCTGCCCGTTCCTCTGCCTCAAACACGGTTGACTGCTTTCTTCCCTTTTAGTCGGAGACACCTCAATGTCGGCATTAAGTGTCCAGGGGGCTGTCGTTGTGTAACAACAAATCTAGGTACTGTGTTTGGGAAATTAAAAAACATGGGCAGCCCTTCTCCATACACCCCGCCCACTCCGGCCTCTGCATAGTAGTAGTTTATTGTTACGATAAATGTATCCTCTGCGCCCATCTTTATACTGACATGAAATCATCGCTCCCTATTAATTTCGCCATTGATTCATAAATTCACGCTACTGCTTGAGCCATGCGATTAAATATTTGTTTGTTATGCTCTGCTGCCATCTCTTGCCTGTTGCGAGGTAGGCATCCGTGTACAGCAGTTGTGTTATCTACACAAAAACATGATTAGAGCTAGAAAATTCAGTGGGCCAATGAATTGAAAGAGGTGAAGAAAGTCGAGACTATTTGCTAGTCGACTTGCTGTGTCCCAAATGCTATTTATAATTTGGTTTGATAATCGTCTCTAGTCTTGCATGCAGGGTGGCATTCTGTTATAGCCACACAGACCAGTGTCCTAAAGCAAATATAACAAGCATTTGCAATGCAATACGTCTCGCATTTACGCAAGTTTGGGCTATTGGCATTGTAAATGACAATGCCTTTTATTTATGTTTTGGTTTTTAAAACATAAATAAAAGGCATTGTCATTTACAATGCAATAGCTTAAACTCGCGTAAATAAGAGACCTATTGCATTGCAAATGCTTGTACTGTTTGCGACCATAAAGGTTTACACTTGAAGATAAAAGGGTGTATGAGGCCTGGCATACCCTGGGTGGGCCTTGAAATGCTCCACAGCTGTCAGCCCTGTGGCATATGAGCACGGAGGCTTCTACGTCAAACACCTGACTGTTCTCGCAACTCTCAACAGAGCAGGGGTACCCCGGAAATGGTGGGGGAGGGGCATCTTCCAGCTTCTGTCAGATGTCCCCCTTCCTCGAAACCATATATGTCCATCTCAGTTTTTAGCTACTGCATGAAATTCATTACTGACACATGATGTCAAGTGCATCTCAACAAGTCGCCCAAATAGGGCAATGCCAGTGATTGTTAAATATTTTTGAGACACTGTGACGTGGATAGATTATAACGCTAAGCTTGCATGATCAATATTTAATCTTAGGAGATGTCAGTAGTTGATTCAGTGACACTCTATATGTTTGTTTGGTCACTTAGAGGTAGTCTTCTCGGACATCTTCTCGGCTTCGTGGCGCATTTATACCGCAAAAGAAATGTGTTCGAAAAACGAAAACCGGCCCTTTCAAACTTCCCTCTCTGGGTGGCAGTTTCGGTTTCTGGCTCTTACTTAGGAACTTCCCGCTGCGCTGCGTCCCTTAGAAACAAGTATTGGCAAAGCCAATAGGTTCTGCCTTTTGCCTTTGCCAATGATTTTCGCTGACTCTGTTCACCATTTTAACAAACAATGGTGTGCCGCAGGGGAGGGATCGGGGGACGGGGGGGTACCTCACAGGCCGCCGCAAGTGGGGAGGGGGCGGGAACAAAGGGAATGCAGACAATGGGAGGGGGCGGGAGAAAAGGCTATGCAGACAACGGGAGGGGGGCAGGAGCCTGGTGAACATGGGCAACGGGAGGGTGGGGGAGAGCGCAGCGAAACGGGCCGCCGCAAATGGGGAGGTGGGCGGGGACAGAGGGAATGTGACAGCGGGAGGGGGGGCGGGAGCAAAGCAACAGGAAATTAGACAAGTGGCCGCCATTGTCGTCCTGCCTAAAGTAGAAACTTAATAAAGAAAATAGTGCTTAAAAGAATAAATAAGACGTTCCGTGTAACAACCTAAGTAAAGGGGCCAGTAACAATGGGAGGCGACAAATGAAGACAAGGCAGTACTAAGGAGGGACTAACAAGCCTATTAACCAATCAGAAGCCTGCATTTACAAAGGACAAAGGCACAAGCCAATGAAAAATATGGGCGGGGCTTCTCTTCCATACTCTACTACAACAAATCGCCAGAGCAACGCAAGCGCGCTGGCTCAGGCTCAACCTAAAAACTGTTATTAGATTCTTAAGTAACCGTTTGTATAATTCTTTGACTGCTTTATTCTTCCGGATCGTTAAACAATTATAGATTTCCGTCCATGTGATCAACACACTTTTCCATAATAGAGGGGACAATAGGAAAGCTCTGGTTGAAGCTGAAATATTGGTTCCGCAGTTTTACTGTGCATCACGCAGGAAAGGATTTTTACTAAAATTCTTATAGTACGGAATTTTACCACAAGGAGCGAAACCTACTATTTATTGCACTTTAAAAAAAAAAAAAAATCTTGCTGGGATGAGAGGACTGGAATTAAAGATGTAATTAACACACGAGGTTAGAGATCCGTGTGAGGTAATCCCCCTCACTGCAGAGAACTCATTTTTAAAGGGAGTGTCTCAGGTTTGCTCACAGCAGCCTCTTCTGCGGGTGATTAAAAAAATGGAACAAGCAGGCATGTACTTAAGAGCGTAAAAAGCCCAGAAGTTAAAGTACCGTGTTGTCTCCACATCACGGCGGACACATGTCATATAAAGCCCAGTGCTCTAAATGGTGGCACTTGGTAACGGTGAGTTCTTAATTTATGAAAGAAAGGAAGTGACTGATTTGGGCTTAACATCCGGGACTACGAGAAGAACGTTTAAGCCCCCTCCTGATTCAGCCTCTCACGACACTTTCAGTAGGACTCGTGTTGCCCCATTCATTCTTTCAGAGATACGTTCTCTGTTTTTTGGCTGAAGTCTATTTATGTCAGTTTGTTCTTTTGACAAGAAGTTGTGCTTGTTTTAGAGCAGCACCTATCTGCCAACTATCTGCTCAGTTATATTAAGGGATGGTATGGGTGAACCCTGTTGCAAATTCATATTGGAGGATTTTATGAAAGGTGGGCCTTTGGATGTGTGCATTACCCGAATTAAAAGTACACTTTGAATTTCCTTCTTAATGAAAAATAGCAAGATTTGTTTGAGACTAAAACGAGCGACATATTATTGCTTTAAATGCGCTGCATAAGGTTGAACACTACTTTTGATCGCTGGTATGTTTACGTTTATTTTCTTTACCCTGTAGTTCTGCCAATCATTTTTACGAGAGTCCTCACGGAGAGAATATTTTGCTAACATTTTTTTCTATTTATCTTACTGCTAAAGTCGATCGTTCCTCTTTTAGTTCCAGCACTCTCTCTAAAAGCTTTTCCACGTAAAATGCAGGTTCAAGGCCTTCAATTTTCTTTGAGTGCCCCTGCAATTCTCATATTATTATTTTCTTGGTTTTATTATTGACAGTGTTCTTTTTATTACCAATTTGTTCTTTTTATACTTCTGACTCTTTTGGACTTAGCTATTACATCACCTTCAATGAGAGTTTTTTTTCCATGTCCAGCTGTGAGCAATGACTATTTCATTATAAAATCACTTACTTTAGGTGTTAGTGTTAAACTCCTTTCTTTAACTACCAATATTGTTTCCTTTCTTGTGCTTTTGCTTTCACTACGCGTTGAGATGTTATATTGCCTTTGTTTATTAACTTCCAAAATGTTAAAGGAGCCCGCACTTATCTTTTATTGAGACAAGAGACCTTGTTCTGAAGGTAATTGTGTTGGTGGTAAATAAACTCTCATTCTGACAGAGACTTCTATCGTCCGATTCCTCACCTGTCGAACATTTCTCAGGTGTCAGCCTGGATCCGTAAACCTCTGATCAGTAAGTCTGCGTACCGATTGGTGGCGCCATGCTGATCCACACTGATGCTTTTCTGCTCCAGAAATGACATGCGGGGTCTATATAGGCACCACTCCCATGCGCTGACATCGGGTCCTTTCTTTCCACGCCAAAAGACGCGGATCTGGAGCTACCTCTTGCCTTTTTGAGACAGCTTTTCAACCAAAAACTTTTCAGTGTGGAAAGGGAATGTCACCTTTCAAGATGACAGGATTCATCCCCTGTAAGGAATGTCGCAAATAAATGTTTGTGACAGAACCTCATTAGGTTTGCCTGTGGTCCCTCGGGGTCGAGCTACGACTCTAAATCCTTTTGTGATTGGTAGTCAATTAACCCAAAGGCAATATGGGACCATGTTAGAAATATGGGTCTCTAGTTGGCAGAGGTATGCACCTTTATCCAAGTAGGGGCTCTTCCTTCTAGTCAGGGTAAGGGGATTACACACTTTAGATAACCCCTGCTCACCCCCTTGGTAGCTTGGCACGAGCAGACAGGCTTAACCCAAAGGCAATGTGTAAAGTATTTGTATCCAACCAAAAAGTAACACAGTGAAGATACCACAAATGGACACCACACCAGTCAGGAAACATAAAGTATCTTTATCTTAACGAAACAAGACCAAAACGACAAAAATCCAACATACATGTATTAGGATATCACTTTTAAAATGGTTACTTCCAAAATAGAACTGTAGATACAAAATAGCTCCACCAGGGGCTATTACGACATCGTGACGGGCACAAATCCAAAGTACGACGTCGGCCACGGAGTCACACGGACCCCCAAACAACAGTACATTGGAAACAAAGTCAACAGACGATGCACTGGGTCATGGAGGTGAGGCGTTGGTGCTGAGGCAAAGCCAGTTCCTTTCTGCCATGGCAGAGGTGAGGCGTTGAGTCCGTGAGGAGGCAAAGTGTCCCGTCCGTGAGGAGGCGAGGTGTCCCGTCCAAGACAGGGGAATTTAGGTGGGGTTGGCGATGAGACATCAGCTCCAGTTAGGCGGTGCAACGTTAAAGAGTTCATGAAATCATCCTCGTCGGTTATCAGCTCCGCGATAACGTGATGCTGGTGTTGGCAGTGACCGCGTCTGTGTGAGTGCTGGCGTCGGGAAGGCCGATAACTGCAGGCATCGAAGGGCGTCAGAGCTGCAGTGCAGGCGGGGCGGTGCATCGTGCACTTCACGAGCGGTGCCCCCGGCCTCGGTGCAGGTCCATCCTCTGTGTGTCTTTTGTTTTCTTGCTCTCAGTGCGCCGGGTATGCCCAGACATGGGTCCTAGGCTCACTGTGTCACTGGATTCAAGCTAGCCTGGCTGATGAGGGGTGATGCCCCGAAACCTGTCTCAAGATGCTTGTTTCCGGTCCAGGGAGGACCTGGCTTAGCAGTTCGGGCTGGACTGTTCCCATGAGGCACAGGGTCAAGGCTGATTTGCATATGGCTGGGTCTAAACTGGGGTGGCATGGTGAGCAAAAGAACGATGGATTTAACCCAGATCTATTGACTGGGGGTGAATGTTTGATTTACTCTGCATTCCGTCCATCATCTGTGTGTCTTTTGCTTTCTCGCAATAAGTGCGCCGGGTAGGCCTAGAAGTGGGTCCCGGGCTCACTGTGTCACTGGAATCAAGCTAGCCTGGCTGATGAGGGGTGATGCCCCGAAACCGGTCCCAGGATGCTTGTTCCCGGCCCAGGAAGGACCTGGCTTGGCAGTTCGGGCTGGTCTGTTTCCATGAGGCACAGGGTCAAGACTGATTTGCATATGGCTGGGTCTAAACTGGTGTGGCATGGTGATCAAAAGAATGATGGATTTAACCCAGATCTATTGACTGGTGGTGAGTGTTTTATTTGCTCTGGATTCCGTCCATCATCTGTGTCTTTTACTTTCTAAAAGTGGCATTTTCAAACACACAATTTAAAAACCACCTTTTCTAAAAATATGTGACAGTAAATTCTGAGTTCAGAGAGCCTAAACTCCATTTCTCTATCTTGTCCCATGAAAAGTTACTTTATAAGATGTTACAGTGCAGCTCTCATGATAGCCTATGGGACAGATAGCCTTTCAATAGTGAAAAGCGAAATACACGGTATTTAACTATCTGGACATGTAAAACACACCAGTACATGTTCTACCTTTCACATACGCTGCACCCTGCTCATGGGGGTACCTTGGGCCTACCTGAGGGGTACATATAAGAAAAGGGAAGGTTAGGGCCTGGCAAATGGGGTCACTTGCCAGGTCAACATGGCAGTTACATACTGTGTGAGCATGTGAATTTATGCTATTGAGTTTCTGTCTATGAGACATAGACAGAAACTCGATGGCATAAATTCACATTATTCAGATTACGAATAAAGTTAAAAGAAGAGAAGTCATAGATGAGATATTCCTGAAAGTACTTGCCGCTTATAGTGGTACTGCCTTGTTAACGTGATTAGTGAAAACCTTTTTCATTACAAGTCACCACCTCCCTACTGACCATGACCTTGTCTGTGCCAGTACCCTTCCATTAAGTCAACATGTCAGTGACCACATGTGTGACAATCACTGTGACCATTCCTTGACTATCTGCTGGCACATTCTGTGACCGTAGTTTGCCCCCCCCCCCCTTTACTTTTCTTTAGTTTTTTAAGAACTTCATGGAATTCTCTAAGCTGCACTCAGATGTAGCATTGACAATAGAAAACGGTTTGGCTATTGATACTCAAAATGCTATCCATATCTTAAACAACTTCAGTGCTTATGACAGAATGGTTCTGTCATGAGCACCAGTGCTCGTGTGCTCATGACGGAACCATTCAGTCATGAGCACACGCACAGTAAATCCCTCTGCTGTTTACAGCAGAGGAATTCCCTTTTTTTTGCCTTGGGAGGTGGAGAATAGCTTCCCCAACCTCCTAAGGCATTTTTTTTGTTTCAATGCAATGACGATCGCGTGCAAGGCGCGCTGACGTCATTGCATTGAAACTGAAATGAGCCGATCGGCTTGTTTCAGTGCTTCTATGCTCGTTGGGCTATCTCAGCACCCCCCGAGCACCGAAAACACATGGGAGAGGTATTGTTGAAAAGGGGAGAATATCCTCTTCCCAATGATATCCATCCCTAGTGGATCCCTACTTGGGGATCGCACATGAGGGCGATCCCCAAGGAGGGATCCACCCACTAGGCACCAGAGAGTAGGGAGCGGCCCCTTGGGCAGGGGACATTTGCTCCCCCATATTTAAATGGGCATAGTCAATCTTTCTGTTCCCCCCCTCCCGGGGAGGGGGGGCAATGTGTAAAAAAGTCATTTTGAAAAATGTCCTCTAATTCACATGCTTGTATGGGTACCCACAATTTCGAAGATGTGCAAATTCCCACTGCCTCTAAACTCTATATTTTGTTCCCATTTCAGAAATATATAGGTTTCCTTGGTGCCTATTTTTCACTCTTTATATTTTACCAAATTAATTGCTATATACCCAGTACACAATGAAAAACCATTGCAAGACGCAGCTCAGTAATTGGCTCTGTGTACCTCGGGTTCTTGGTGAACCTACAAGTCTTATATATCCCCCCAACCAGAAGCGTCCAGCGGACGTAACGGTATATTGCTTTAAAAAATCTGCCATACTTAGAAGAAGTTACAAGTGAAAACATTGTCACAAATGGCTGTTTTTTTTCAACTCAATTTCAATATTTTTTTCTTTTATTTGTTAGTTTCTATAGAAAAACCTTGAAGGATCTACACAGATGACCCCTTGCTGTATTCAAGGCTTAGCACAGGGGTGGAAAAGCCTAGGAGCGAAGGGATTAAAACGCTCTTGACTACCACTAATCGTGCTTTTAAAAGTAGGTGTGTCCAGTGAGGCCAAGATCCTTGCCAGACCTTTTGGCTATCAACGTAGAATAAATTACACATAGAGAAAATGTAAATGGAACTCCTTTACATAGTGGCTATCCTTGAAATCTGACGTAGATCCGACATTGCCGGAATACTTTGGCGAAAGCTGCATTAAATTAGATGAAAAAAAAAGTTTAAGACCCCCAACCGTTTGGTAGAGGAGAATACCAGTTTTAAAGCATTTGAACTGTGCAGATGATGCAAAATGCAGCTGCCCGTGTCGTCTTAATGCATCCAGCACTCAATCTGTGAGTCCTCTTGTAAGTAAATTTTCTGTTAGTTACACATCTTCGTGTGGGGTTCCTCTTTTCTGAAAGAGAATTGTTCGCAAGGTATCCTCACAGATGAGTTTTCGTCATCAAACCTACACTATTTACGACCTGATTAGTAGTGAGTAGTGGGCAAAATCCTGCTCTTTAAACAGAAGTTTACTGACAGCCTTGAAATTCTGATCTGTGCTCAATGACTGCATCTTCCTCGATTTTCCCCTGACATATTTTGTTAGCAAAAACGTGTTTTTCTGTGAGGAAACTTCTGGAAAGGCCATTCTTGCACAATGTGATGCTGTAAATAAAGATTTCACCTGTTATGCCTCATTCCTGCCTAGAAAACTCTGATTAGGAGGGATTTACCACACTCACCAGTACTACTGGCCCTCCGGCTTTCTCCCCTCCCCATTCTCCTGGGACCCTCTCTAGGATGGCTCTCCGGGTCAGCCTCATTCAGCTTCCAGCGAACCAGGGCACAAGTCCTAAAGAAAGAAGTGGGGGGACTAACCTAGTTAATCAGAATGCAATGACATCACGGCGCGTGACATCACGGTATGTGACATCGCGGCGTGTGACATCACAGGGAGTGGGATCATAAGAAGTGACATCAGATCTTGAGCCCTCACATATATGTTTAGCAGCTCTATCATGAGTACATTATAGCACATTTCGAGTACACAGGGATACCCTCCTGATTCAGGCAGAAGATTCACACTTTTGAAAGCTACACATAAAACAATCTTGCCTTTTGTCAGCGTAAACTTCCTCTACCCATAGTGCTTTACAAGAAAAAATAGTGGTACTTAAAATATTTCAACGCCTCCTCAGGGGTCGGAAGCACTATATAAATTACATTTATTTTGTGTAAATACAGGGAAAGACCAATACATCTGACATTCTTACAGTGCATGCATATCTCCTAAACATGAAAAGCTGCCTCTCTTAAGTGTGTGTGAAGTGCTAACCTTTGTTTCCCCTCTGCTGTATTTGCATCAGGTGTGAGGCTCCTGACTGCTGCCAGCCAAGAGACTTCAACAAAAGCAGGCCTGATGACCCCTCAGATTCGGCCTTTGTTATGGGCCCAGCAGGAGTCTTAACTAAGGAAGCCCCCTCCCCGCCTGCACGTTGTTGCGGATCAAAAGCAGACAACAACGTGCAGGCGCGGCTGAATGTGTCCCGGTGTTTGCAAATTACACCGGGACGAATTCAGCATATTTTTCAGTGGGGCCCAACTTCTTGGCAGGGTCGACGGCGTCCACCCTGTGAAAATAGTGGGCGGACGCCGTCCACCCGCGTGTACCCCCGACTCGGCCCTGCAGCGAACTGATATATATATATATATATATAGATATCAAATGTTTTAAAAACCTAGTAATCCTCCAAGCATTGATTTTACATGCTTATTTCTATTAGCTTCGTTAGGTGGCTCCTTACTTCGAGCTTGGGTTGTGTTTTCCATGTTTGTGCTGGGCAGCTGCTCCTCAGCCTTCCTTCGTTGTGGCCTGTGGCATCATAATTTGTGTAAAATCCTAACACTGCAACTATGTACAATTAAGAGGCCATATATTTTCGAAACGTCTGTGAAACCCAAAAGACTTCAAAAACAACCAGACACTCGATGCTGCTTTTTTATTACTGTGTTTTCCTGTAGGTTTCTATGCCAATTTGACAATGTGGGTGGCTTTGCATCAAGCAGACTTCATTGGCCTGATGATGGAAATCACGTCAGGTTGAAGATCAATAGGATTTTATTTTCGCAACTGATTCAGAACTGAAGAATACACACCCCTAGAAAATGAGACATCTGGACCATTAGATGGCAGTGCACACTAACAATTCGACACCGTGCTGCTTATTTTTTTTCCAGTATAGTGAGTGTGTGGTTTCTGTTCATCGTGCTTAAATCCGTCACCGCCCCTCTTTAGGGAGCGCAAAGGGATGTACATGAAGAACCGGGCGCAGACCAGACGTCGGACTGAGGGTGGCTCCTACACCTCACGGGCAGATGTTTCTTAAATTCAATCTCATTTCCTAAAGTACACAGTAAGCTGTGCTTTAAAGAAGCAAACTGAGCTTCACGCCACTGTCTGAAATGTCAGGATGTTAGTGTGAGAAAATACATGCTAGCTGGAAGTACATTTTTGACAAGGTGATAGGACACCGTCTCTTCACCCTGGCCCAGAACTGAAATGTTCAGTTTTGTGCCATGTAACTAACTCCCTGGGGGATGCCTTTGGGTTCAGCTCGTATTTATGCATTTCCGGAGATTCCACTCCTGTGAAATGCAGTGCGGAACTTTCGAGAGGATCCTGCACAGCTGATGGTGATTGCCCCAGATTGGACGTGGAGCGGTTGCTATTCCAATCTATTGGTGTTCCGGATTCTGCCTCTTCTTCCCCTCCATAAAGAGCGGACCTGCTCTTGCATCAAGATAATCCGGTCCTTTACAGTCATTTCCAGACTGTGCGGCTGCACGTCTGGAGACTGAGCGGTGCAGTTTGAGTACTGCCAAATCTATCTGTACAGGTTGCTGTAACAGATGTGTTCAGTGGTGTGTGTGGGTAGGCATCAATCCCTGCGGCTGTCCGAGGCCCCCGCAGGGGGCCACTAAAGAGGGCAGCCCTCTAGTGCCAGCTGGGCACCCTACACCCCCGTAGGGGCAGGGACTCAGGGAGGAGTCCCCCAAGCCTTGTCGCAGCGCGATAGGCGAGCATCACGTCCGGGGCGCGAGGACAGGGGGAGGGGTATATAGGCCTCCCCCCACCATCTTGTCGTCCTCTTTCGCGCGCCCGGACACGCCGTCTGGTGGGTCGTGCTGCTGGTCTGCTGCTGGACATGCTGTCCTGCCCTGAGGTCGTGCGGTCGGTCGCATCCGGTAGTGAGGTGAGTGTGGTCACCAACCCCCCGTCCCACCACATAAGGCCATGGCCTGTGTGGGACCCCTCCTAGATGCAAATTCTTCGCCCCGGCCCCCGCAGGAGGTCCGCTGGTGTCGGTACCTGCGGGTGGGGTGCTGGCGAGGGATTGGGACGGGGGCAGGGTAAGGGGGTACAAACCTCCCGGCCTCACGCCGCGCAGGCGACCGAACAGCCGTAGACCAGGGAGCGTTACTAGCTCCTCTCACCATTCCTCGCACGGCCCCCTCTTCCATGATCAGCGCACTGGAAGCTCCAGAGGCGATGCAGCAAGGGGCAAGCTAGCAGCGCAGTGGGTTAGAGGTGGATGAAGGCCCAGAACACCTCTTAGCTCGGCGCGTGCCGGGACCCTGCACAGCGTGGGCTCAGTGGGTTTAACTGCTAGTTCACTGAGGGGGAGAGTCAGACGTGGGTCCGTTCCGTGGGGGGGGGGGGGTCGCCGCGACGCTCCTCCCTCCCTGTTGACCGAATCGGTCGTCCGTCCTTATAGAAGATTTCTATATTGTTATATAAGCCCCCCCCTTCCTTGTGAGGGCCGGTCACAGGGCCTCTGCCCGCAGGGGCTGGCGGTTGGGGGGGGGGCATCGAGCGCCCTGTTTGGCTGCTCTATCCGGCGGGTCGGTAGCAAGGCCACGGCCCGCGTGGGCCCGTTGTGCTGTGTTTGGGGGTCCACCTCCACTGCCCGCTGTGGCGGCTTTGGAATGTGCGGGGGAACTATGCTTAGGGCCCCGTGCAGCGAGGGAGAGGGCCCTCCCCGGCACCACAGTCAGGCTGCTTCCGTCCCAGCTTCAGGACGCTGGGGCGGCTTTGGAAGTGCGGGGTGCCCGGTTCGGTGAACCGCAGCAACCCCGGTTGATCAGTAACGGCATTGCGGATGGCAAGGTCGAGGTAGCCGGGTGATATGAATCACCACTGAGCTTAGGGCGACGGGCATGCCACGAGTGGGATCCCAACAGGGCCCATTCAGACCCTCATCTTTAGGAGGGCTGGAGGGAGAGCCAGTATTCGGGCAACAATTCCGTCATTACTTGGTTGGTGTGGTGTTGCGACGAGCCCGAGGATGGCTCAGATGCGGCTGGAACTTCGGTGGGTCTGTGCCGGTTCCAGGGCTTCGGCCCGCCGGAATTTGTGGCTGCCTGGTGGGGGTGCGGGGGCAGCGAGCGCCAGGTTGCTTCCTCCTGGCTGGTAACCTGGCTTGGGCTACCCAATGGTAGAGGAGGCCGCGGGCCCACCTCGATCGGGCACCACTGGGTGTTTACGGGCCCTCAGATCTTGCCCCCCTCCTGAGGTGCCATGACAGGGGGTGACCGCCGCAGCTCCCCGTATGTGGCGTCCAGCAGTGTTTGTATTGTACCGGGCGGCCGTTTGTCGCAGGACCGCCGGTATGTTCAAAGGCCACGACGGGGGCGGCGCATGTTGGCTCGGCCAGGATGGGACTCTAAGGAGGCGGGCGGCCCGGCTGGCACGCCGCTGCGGTAAACATTACCAAAGCCCGCGGCTCGTGTCAACAAGAGCGAGACAGTGCTCTGCAGCCAGCTGGGTAGAGGGTGTTATACCCTGCTTTTCAGCGGCAACGTGCAATCTGCTGCTTGCAGTGCCGGTCGCGATTTTCGCCCTGGGCATAGTTGTCTGATAAATTTTAAATGTTCTGTCCAGCCTGCCGCTCCGGATGCGCTAAGAACAACTCAGTGACACCACTGGGTAGAGCGCCAGGCTCGGCATCTAGCTAAGTTTCACCGACTAATGAAGCAATTATTGAGATGCAGCATGTTAGCTGCCATCTGTGATTCTGAGGACCCGGTCTTGTGCATCATTCGGGCAGTGCAAGTGGCCCGTTGGCTTGCTTTGTGGGCAGCAGGTGTGCTGGGCGTATCGGCCTTGCCCCAGCCATATTGAGGCACGCCTGACCTGGTGTTGCATGGGGGGGCAAAAGAGCGGCGCGGTCCTAGTGTTGTAGCTCCAGATCAGGGTTGGTGCCTGGGAGGCCACGGGCGCGGTGAGCAGTCTGTTTCTTGTCTTGCTTGAGCGAAGACTTCGCTGCTTGGCTATCAAGGTCCTTGTGCCACCAGGGGTCATGCAGGTTGCCCTCTCAATATTGTGTCGATGAATGCGGCTACTTCTGACAGATGGAAAAACCGGTTGTCGGTTCTGGCCGTGGCTCGGCGAGTATGGGTTGAATTCTCACCTCAGGGTTGAGACAGGTGGTCAGGACATGTGTACGATGGGTGTGGGCGTTTATTTTAATCACACTTGGCATCTTTGTCGGGCGTTATCAAGAGTGCTGTTAGTCTAATAACCCTTGGTCTCTCACCTGGACTTCATCCTCACATACCAAGTGAGCCGGTGTTTTCCTCCAAGTCAAGTTGTGCATCGTCCTTTATAGGGAAGTGAATGTCGCGAGGCTGATAGATTAAGCGACTGCGTGCTCGTGCGTACTCAAGCTCCAAATCTGACCACTCATTCCTGGTTCTGGGGGTACTATACAGCCCAGGGACTCTGAGTTGTCGCTTAGATACGTGCAGCAGGGGCCCAGTAATGCGACAGTGTCCCCTAGCATGACAGCGCAAACGGTTTCAATGTGCTGCCTCTGTGTTATCAGTTGCAATTCTCATGCTTGCCCCGGTAGTGAGAATTCCACATCCAAACCTTCCAGCATTAGAGTCCCTTCCCTACACCAGGCGTAGGTGCACGGACCCAATGGATGCATTCTCAAGATGCGATGCAACAAAGCTATAATTGTGGCTCACATATCTTATGCCCTGGTATACAATTTCACGGGCCAGTGAAGCGGCATGACAGAGAATGGCTTGTTTCATCCCCTTGGTCACAGGTTCAGATCCTGGTAGGTCCACTTAACATTTCATCCTTCTGAGGTTGATAAAACGGGTACCAAGGTGTTGAGTAACAATAAACAGGTTATGGAGCGCCAAGATACCATGGGGTGAACGTGTTCCCAATTAGTCGGAAGCAGGAAATGTGAAGAACTTTGGTGAATTCAGTGGGCTCACTCCGCAGTGTAGCAAGCGAGAGTTGAGCACTATTTCCATGGGGGCTGTAGTGTGGCGCAGGCAACAAAGTGACACAGCCAAAACGATAAAGCTTTCATCAGCGCCGCAAGTGCAGCGGCATGGGAGCCTCAGGAGAGTAAGTAGTCTACTGCACCCTTTCTATGTACTGGGCAACCCAACTTGATGGGAGGGGGGTAGTTTACCAGTGCATTATCAACCATGAAGCCAAGTATGCATCGCGGGGCTCTGCTCACACTAAAGTGGGCCAAAAGCGCACACAGAATAGGATGTGGTGCAGTGTCAGTCATATATGGGCGAGTTATTAGAATATGCCAGAGGAAGCGACCACGAAATCACAGATTTGATAAGTGAATATCATGGTTCATCTTTTGTCCCAAGATAGACAATAGTTACAGGCAGACTCTCTTTTGCAAAGAATAGTTATTTTGTCTCATTTGAGTGCCTCACGTGCCTCTTTGGCAGTATAACGAAGTCTGACTCTTTGAAAGGACGAGCCCTCCACCTGGGGTATGTGTCACCAGAGGAGCCCCCCAGGGGTCAGTGGGGAATTCTGCGCAGTGCTTGTAGAATGTCACGTGCCATTAAGGGCATGTTACTACCAAAGTTGGGGTCAAACTGGGCGGGAGCAGTAAGTTAGAGTTACAGCACAAATTGGGTACAATGTATTAAAGAACATTCGGCATTCCCAGTATTCAAGAAAGGGCAGGTATTGATACATATTGTTCCCCTCCCGTTCCCACTGCCTTGCACTCGTTGATATACTAGCAGATGTTTGGGAGGGCAGGACTTCATCTAGGGTGGTGACTGGCTCAATCCGCAGCTGCCTGTTCAGTTTCACTCATATGCACATTATTATTAACTTAAATAATCGCTGCATTGACGAGTGCGACCTGCGGACGTTCACGCACCAAGGCATTTGGTTAATTTACAAACATTAATTCCTCCTGCCTCCCTGTCAATAATACCAAGGAGGAGCAGAGGAGAATCAGTTGATATGTGCACCCTTTGGGTGACCTGGGTTCCTATTACAAGTGAACAACATTATAGTTTATTAAATTTTGAGGTCCTCTTATTTGTGATAAGGGATGATAAGTGCATACCAGCGACAGTTCCGATGCCTTAGGGAGCGGCGAATGCTCGGTCCGCTCGCATTGGCAGGTGATTTATACATGGGCTTAGCTTTGCATGCTACCCGCAGTGGATTGACTTGACTAGGGTGACTCATGCTCCTATTGCTTCAACCTTGGTTTGGTCATACCATATTGGGGGCCAGTCACTTACACGTATAAACCGTCGGTTGGCTACGTTAGAAAGACTTTCTCACACCTGAGATTATCTGGAACCCCTATAGCTGAGCAACTACGGGGTTGTGCTAATTGAGCTGTAGGACGGTGGCCCGATTGACCTAGTGAGTATGTAATTCCTGTGATGTTATGATGAGGTTGGTAGCACAGGGTGATGGGGGCAGATGGTACGAAGTCTCTCTTGGGTGGACGATACGAAGGGTAATTAAAATAACCTGGTATGGAGTCTCTGCTGTAGTGTGCCAATGTGGGAGTGCGGTTGGCACATTAAATTTACACTGCCCTGGGATAAGCCAAAGTCTCTACCTAGCCACCTAGGAGGTGGGCAGGAGTCAGCCTAAGTGTGCAACCCCTTCTCCTGACTAGAGAGGTGGGTTCGGCCAGGCTTAGGCGCATACCCTAGCCAACCAGTAACTCCATTTCAACATGAGTAGAGAATGCCTAGGAGTTGTTTGCAGTCCATTCGCAACCGCCCCACAGGGCGAATGTTTTAGGCCACAAGGTTGTGGAGGGCTCTTGTGTGGGAGCCTGGTGAAGAGATACGGTCAGGCTGGGATGTATCGGGCTTTCGCCCCACGGTTGAGTCCCAGTCACGAGCGGATTGTATCAGGGTGAGCTGGCTGTGGGTCAGGAAGCGCCAAGGCATCAGTAGCACTGAGCGGCTTACAGCCAGAGGCGGTATCCGATGCACGGGGCATTTGTTAGATTAGAGCCCTACTTAGAGGTACCGCCTTAAGTGCTTGGAGGTCTGTTGGCACCGCCTTTCAATGGAAGCCATTGTCTGGCGGGCTGCTCTGAGCAGAGCTTTTGCAGGCGTAAGTAACAGTTTCCGCTACCAGTTCAAATGTGCATCTTTCACTAAGTTACTCAGATCACTGGGACAGGAAGTAAGGTGGGCTGGACAACGCTTGCTTCTACCTGCATTGGCACACGTTGTCAGGAGTGATTGTCAAAGGGTTGCACTTCAGCCAGGTATTGTTAGCACCCATCCACACCAAGCCGAGTGTTTAAGGTCACCCTGGGCCCCATTTACACAGCCCAGTATTAGGCCCTTGTGGGTCAGTGCCATGAATTACTAAAGTGAACTGAACAGGAGGCGTGACCGTGGGTTACGCTAGCAGAAGTTTGGGGAAGAGCTAAACTCCACCCATGGCCATGGTGTAGTCTTAAGTAAGTTGGAGTTGTCACTCTTATTTGACCAGGGGTTCGATGCTACACGAGGGCATCGCTGCGCTGCGGCCAGAGCACTGTCTTGTTTCCCAGGGGGCAGCTAGTGAAGGCAAGGCTTTTCCCAAACCTGGCACCAGAACACAAGGTAGTCAGGGCCAACTTGTCTGTTGGGTGACTTGGGTAGGCACCTGTGTAGTTGTCACTCCACGAAGGGGTGAGTTGTCTCCAATAGTGGGCACAATACATATAGGTGTGTCTGTTTGTGGTATCTCCTAGCGGACCCACTGAAGGTGTACTGCAGCTAAACGGGGAACTGGGAAGCTTGGTTTCCGTTACTGTGGCAGGTTTAAAGCATCCAGGGTCGGAGATGCACAGTAGGTACTGTGCATCTGTGATCCGACGGCAGTTAGGCAAGCGGGGTGCACTGCGTAAGTTGTAATTGCACGAAAGGGTGAGGTGTCTCCAGTAGTGGGCGCAAGACATACATTGTTTCAAACCAGCTTTGATACCATTAAGGTGTTCACCAGGGTAGCAAGCAAAGGGTTTGTGCATACGTCTGGGCAACAGGGCAAAATAAGTGCCCCCAGAACCAAGGGCAGTTGACTATGATCCTGCAGTTAGGCGCAAACGCAAGCCAGGTCAGTAATAGATGCAACACTGGGTGGTGACGCTGTCAGCCAACAGGGGGCTGCCGTCCCAAGTAATGGGGACACAAGGTGTCAAGCACAAAAGGCTACTATGTAAAAGAACACTTGGCATGTTTAGTGATCAACAAAAAAAAAAAAAAAAAAAAAGCAAAATTTAACTGAGCAGGTAATTTTCCACCGCTGGCGTTGTCCTGGGGTGGGCAGTGTGAACGCCCCTGCCCCCCTATTTGGGGGCTCTCGCAGGGAGGGTTCTAGCCTGTCGACTTTTCCTGCAGTTAAGGTCAAATGCCCTGCCCGGTTAGCTAGATTAGCCTCACTGGGCGGGGGTGCTGTCAGCTAACACATTGTGCTGCGTCCCCAAGAAAGGGGGGAACTAGGTGCCAAGCACAAAAGGCAAGGCGAGCAGTGTGAACCCCCCCTATTCGGGAATATTCTGGGATGAAGGGCAAAGTAGGACTTAGCCAATCCTTAAGGTTAGGCACCATATGGCAGCCAGTGCGCACTGCATTAATCAGACGGATTCCCTAGCTGGTATCCCTAGGGGGGTTCACCACGAAGGGAGCTGGGCTGGCGAATTTCCCATAAGAAATAAGGGATGCACGGCAAGGGCAGGAGGGCACCCTGGCTCATTGTCACACACGTCTAGTTATGGACTTCCTGTGCGTCATGAGTTAGAAAGCAAATGGACGGTGCAAAGGTTAAAATATAATCCTCCTCGCCCGAATTGCCAAAAGTAGGCAGGTGGGTGTGGGAGCGGTCTCCCACCAAGCGGTCAGCTGTCCCTTAAAGTGGGGACACAGGTGTGCTAGACACACCATCCTAGTAGGACGGCAGCTAGGTGAGCTCAGCAAATTAATGGGGCAATGTGAGCCAGGGAATTATCTGCCCCGCCCAGAGTTGGCACGGGGCTGAGTTATGTGAAGTAGTGGAACTTTCCCACAGGAGGGTGGATAGTTCTTGGCACAAATTCACAGGGCAGAAGGGCCTTGTGTTGCATTAGACACCAGCTGATCCAGGCTACCGGCAAGGGCTATTGTGATATAGATGGGGTTCATCTATCACCAGTGGGAGGGATCCTTCCCTAGCTTTGCAGGAGGCCTGAAAATGAGAGGTTGCAGGTGAGAAAGGAGCTGTTTTGGTGGGGGGCTCTGGCGGCGACGGTGGCCACCTCCAGAGCTGTGGCGGAGTTACAGGGCGATCTGGAAGCAGAGGGGTACAGAAGGGTACCTCTGCGCGGCACCATGGTGGGTGCCAGAGCCAAATCCTAGGAGCCTCATGGGAGGTTCCTAGAAAACCGTGTCGGCGCCCCGTTAGTCCTTCGGGCGGTTGTGGGCCTGAACAACCGGGGGGTTTGCTATGCTACGCTCCGCCCTGAAAGGGGCGTGAGTAATAAGGAACCATGTGTCACGTGATCCGGGAAGAGGATCACCAGAAGTGGCAGCACAGATGGGGTTCGCCCCAGTGCTGCTTGGCTCATCAGGCGGGCAGGCGGCCCAGACGGTTGCCTGCCCTTGGATCGCCCGTAAGATAACCCACCATATTACATAACGGTGTATGTAATAAACCTGCAGCAATTTTACCCAAACAAGAAATGTGTTGTGTGTTTATTTATGAGCATGCATGTTACGTTGGAGGGGTGGGGTAGGTTGCCAATGCTGGTACTATGCGGCTGTCCGAGGCCCCCGCAGGGGGCCACTAAAGAGGGCAGCCCTCTAGTGCCAGCTGGGCACCCCACAACCCCGTAGGGGCAGGGACTCAGGGAGGAGTCCCCCAAGCCTTGTCGCAGCGCGATAGGCGAGCATCACGTCCGGAGCGCGAGGACAGGGGGAGGGGTATATAGGCCTCCCCCCACCATCTTGTCGTCCTCTTTCGCGCGCCCGGATACGCCGTCTCCCACCCTACCGCTTACCCGGCGTGGTTCGTGGCAGGCAGGAGGCAGAGAATGTTGTAATGTTGTCTTTTTCGTTGCAGGCGGAGTTACAGGGCGATCTGGAAGCAGAGGGGTACAGAAGGGTACCTCTGCGCGGCACCATGGTGGGTGCTAGAGCCAAATCCTAGGAGCCTCATGGGAGGTTCCTAGAAAACCGTGTCGGCGCCCGTTAGTCCTTCGGGCGGTTGTGGGCCTGAACAACCGGGGGTTTGCTATGCTACGCTCCGCCCTGAAAGGGGCGTGAGTAATAAGGAACCATGTGTCACGTGATCCGGGAAGAGGATCACCAGAAGTGGCAGCACAGATGGGGTTCGCCCCAGTGCTGCTTGGCTCATCAGGCGGGCAGGCGGCCCAGACGGTTGCCTGCCCTTGGATCGCCCGTAAGATAACCCACCATATTACATAACGGTGTATGTAATAAACCTGCAGCAATTTTACCCAAACAAGAAATGTGTTGTGTGTTTATTTATGAGCATGCATGTTACGTTGGAGGGGTGGGGTAGGTTGCCAATGCTGGTACTATTTAAAGCGCGCCATTCTGACGTTTTGCAGCTTGTGTTGTCTCTTGCAAAGCAGGGCTCGGCAGTGGCTACAGTTCAGGGCCACTGGGTGGTCCTGTCAGCATTAATGTGCCTTCCCGACAAGCCTTCCACATTATCTTACCACTAGGAGACTGCTTTCCAAAGGGTTTTCTTGACCTGTTTCTTCCCACTCCATTTATTTTTCTTTGTGAGATTTGACTCTTGTCTTAACTCTCTTCATGGCTCCCCTTTTGAGCCAATGCAGTGTTTCATTTTCGACTTTTTACACTGAAGATGGAAATAATTGCAGCTCGTAGGGGTTGAAAATGTCACTCTCTCTGTTGTCCAACTTTCACAAAATTCCCCCTGGATAAGTTGATCTTCTCCACATCCTTCTTTTCCAAGGTGGTATCTGCAGATCAGATGGTTTAGTGTATTACCCTTCAGCCGTTCTTCCTTCCTCCACATCCAGCAAAAGACGAGACCCAGCACAGATACATCCCCATTGCACTAGGACCCAAGCAGCGTCCACGACTCTCTGGAGGCCTCATGGTTGCCGAGATCTGTCAGCCGGATACATGTTCGTCCTTGCATGCTTTTACCACGCACTGCTTCTTCATGTCTCGGGCATGGAATGACGGGTACTTTGCCTGTGCTGTCTTGCATGACTTCTTTGGTTGACTGACTGTTTAGCCCCACTTCCCAGGGTAATAACGTAGAGACTGGTTAATAGGGTGGGGAAACGGTGATACATCAGAAGAAAACGTACTTACCTTTCATAACAATATTTCGGATTAATAAATAATATTCTTAGATTCCTCACTACCTTCTCTCCTCCCTGATGAGTTAGCGCTGCAATTAATAAGGTTCGAAGGTATGCACATACCTTGTGTGCTTTGTGTTGCTGCCTTACTTTTTTGTTTCCTCTCTGCACGTCTTGATAGGGCACGAAAAAAGTAACAGGGACTGTTGTAAGTTCAGCGTTCGTCACCGTATTTACTTCGGTGTATTCATGTGTATCGGAGTCGTTGCTGATGCTGCTTGGCGCCACCTTAAGGCTCTAAGGAGTAATTGCTGAAAAACAGATTTACAGACCAGACTTCGCGCTCGGCTGGATATTCATAAGGTGAAGAATGAACCTGGGGCGGCTCCTCTGTTGGGGCGGAGGAGATTCGCCCCACTTGATATTCCCCCGAGATAAAAAATAAAATGGTAATTCATTACTATTTTATATTTCAGCCTCCTGTCCTGAACCGAGAGTCAGGATGGGACGGGGCTTAGTGAGAGCAGCAGCAGCAGGGAGGAGGGTGGGCAGTATGTGCACTTTTCATGTCCCTTTGGCCGGCTGTCTTGTGCCGGCCAACCAGACAAAGCAAACACAAGGCGATGATGGACGGAGTGCTGAAACTTTTCAAACACTCACCCCCAGTCACAGATCTGGGTTGAATCCATCATCATTCTTTAGCTCACTTTGCCACCCAAGTTCAGATACAGCTATATGCAAATCAGTCTTGACCCTGTGCCTCATGGGAACAGTCCAGCCCGAACTGCCAAGCCATGTCTTCCCTGGACCAGAAGCAAGCATCCTGGGACCGGTTTCGGACTAACAGCCCTCATCAGCCAGGCTAGCTTGAATCCAGTGGTAAAGTGAGCAAGGGACCCACGTCTGGGCATACCCTGCCAACTTAGGGCGAACAAAGCAAACACAAGGAGATGATGGACGGAGTGCTGAAACTTTTCAAACACTCACCCCCAGTCACAGATCTGGGTTGAATCCATCATCATTCTTTAGCTCACTTTGCCACCCCAGTTCAGACACAGCTATATGCAAATCAGTCTTGACCCTGTGCCTCATGGGAACAGTCCAGCCCGAACTGCCAAGCCATGTCTTCCCTGGACCGGAAACAAGCATCCTGGGACCGGTTTCGGGCTGACAGCCCTCATCAGCTAGGCTAGCTTGAATCCAGTGGCAAAGTGAGCAAGGGACCCACGTCTGGGCATACCCTGCCAGCTTAGGGCGAACAAAGCAAACACAAGGAGATGATGGACGGAGTGCTGAAACTTTTCAAACACTCACCCCAGTCACAGATCTGGGTTGAATCCATCATCATTCTTTAGCTCACTTTGCCACCCCAGTTCAGACACAGCTATATGCAAATCAGTCTTGACCCTGTGCCTCATGGGAACAGTCCAGCCCGAACTGGCAAGCCATGTCTTTCCTGGACCGGAAACAAGCATCCTGGGATCGGTTTCGGGCTAACAGCCCTCATCAGCCAGGCCAGCTTGAATCCAGTGGCAAAGTGAGCAAGGGACACTCGTCTGGGCATACCCTGCCAACTTAGGGCGAACAAAGCAAACACAAGGAGATGATGGACTGAGTACTGAAACTTTTCAAACACTCACCCCCAGTCACAGATCTGGGTTGAATCCATCATCATTCTTGACGTGGGTCCCTTGCTCACTTTGCCACTGGATTCAAGCTAGCCTGGCTGTGGTGTTGAAGTGAAGTGAGCTAAAGAATGATGATGGATTCAACCCAGATCTGTGACTGGGGGTGAGTGTCTGAAAAGTTTCAGCACTCCGTCCATCATCTCCTTGTGTTTGCTTTGTTCGCCCTAAGTTGGCAGGGTATGCCCAGACGAGTGTCCCTTGCTCACTTTGCCACTGGATTCAGGCTAGCCTGGCTGATGAGGAATGTTAGCCAGAAACCGGTCCCAGGATGCTTTTTTCCGGTCCAGGGAAGACATGGCTTGGCAGTTTGGGCTGGACTGTTCCCATGAGGCACAGGGTCAAGACTGATTTGCATATAGCTGTGTCTGAACTGGGGTGGTGAAGTGAGCTAAAGAATGATGATGGATTCAACCCAGATCTGTGACTGGGGGTGAGTGTCTGAAAAGTTTCAGCACTCCGTCCATCATCTCCTTGTGTTTGCTTTGTTCGCCCTAAGTTGGCAGGGTATGCCCAGACGTGGATCCCTTGCTCACTTTGCCACTGGATTCAAGCTAGCCTGGCTGATGAGGGCTGTTAGCCTAAAACCGGTCCCAGGATGCTTGTTTCTGGTCCAGGGAAGACATGGCTTGGCAGTTCGGGCTGGACTGTTCTCATGAGGCACAGGGTCAAGACTGATTTGCCTATAGCTGTGTCTGAACTGGGGTGGTGAAGTGAGCTAAAGAACGATGATGGATTCAACCCAGATCTGTGACTGGGTTAAGTGTCTGAAAAGTTTCAGCGCTCCGTCCATCATCTCCTTGTGTTTGCTTTGGCCAACCAGACATGCACACTTTGAAACCTCTAACCTAGCTGTTTTAAGAAAGCTGGGTTAGAGCAAGTGCAGGGCTGCGGAGCGCTGTGGAGCGCCGAGACTGGTCGCTCCCTCCAATCAGGGCGCTGCTCTCATGCAGCGCCAGGTTTAGTCAAAGGAGTTGCTGGGGCCTGGACTGCATTCCCGCCGAGGTCCTGAGCAAAGGGGTCCTGTAGTGAGGTAAGTGTTTTTATTAATTTTAGTTGCGCGCGCCTGTTTATTTTTATTTTTTTACGCTCACCCCTCCACCCCCGCCTCACATCCCCCGTAGATGCCAGCCACCACTTGCACAGCATGGTAGGAGAAGTAGAACAGAGCTCTCGCGACATTTAATTGACTTATGATTAATATCGGCCCAGCTTGTCAAGTATTGTTCTTTTCTCTCGGGATAAAAGCATCATTGTTTTATTTTTGTCTTAAAACTAAATTATAACTAACTTCATTTTTCTGCCTTGTGACCAGGCCAGTGTTCAGGTTTCGCTTAGCTAAACAAAAACAGTTGGCAAAGGTAACCAATAGGAGTGCTTGTAATTTATATATAATTAAATCTTTTCTGTTTTAAAAAAGGATTAGAAATAGAATAAAGCAGTTTTTATTTGCGCTTTGTATTCTCCTTCGTGACTGTTGTGTCATTGATCCAAGAAGCTCTGATTGTTCTAATCCAGCTCTTTTTAATCGTGTTTTTTGTGTGACCGGGTCTCTTGTGCATTATACGCGTCCACAGACCCAAACCCCTGGCACGCTTAGCCAAGCGATGCAGTGCTCCATCATGTGTCACTCTGTCTACGACCTCTCGAGGACCCTAATTAATCTGAAGCGCTGAGATGGCACCGCGAGGCAGAGACTATGCGCTTTAGTGGGAGCCCAGCAGAGAAGAAGTGAAAGAAGTAATAATAGGAGCTGGGGGTTGAGCCCTTGTTTACATGTGCCCACACCCTGTTTGGGCATAGAAGTGCCTGCAGCATTTTTTACATTTCACAAATGAGTCTGTTTTGGTCCGCAGAGGCTGGGTGGAGGCCGGAGAGGAAGGGGGCAGATATTCCGCATCAGGCTGTTTCCGGGGCCTCTGTGATCTTTTGGACTCCATTTTGGTACTTTTTTTTTTTCTTTTCTGGCTGTAAAGCTGGACCTGCATTAAGGCACCAGAGATCGCAGTGAGCCCGGAGGATGGCTGCAGAGAGGGAGCTGTAGGTGGGCCTGTAGTGGGTCTGTGTGCACTGCTGTTCCTGCGGAGAGACATGGCGGGGCCCCTCTGGGTACCACCGAAGTGCACAGGGCTTCACTGATACTTTAGGTGGGACTTAAGGAACATCTGCTTGCGACAGCCTGTGTGGTTACTATGCTTATATTGAACACTGTGTGGGTTTACGTCACTAGGCACTACAAATTATCATTCTTCAGCTATGAACTGCCAGTATATTGATTTTGATTAATTAGTGTCAGCGTATTGCAACGCACTGCAGATGAAACTTCAATCTGCTATGAAACCGTGTCATTTTTCTCAATGCAAGTCAGCTGGATATTTAATGTAATCTTAGCATTTTAAATATGCACGCTTCGTCAACCACTCTCTACATTCACGGATGAATCCAGTTATCTTTCTGTCCATCCATCCAGTCATTCATCCCTCGATACATTTGTCTCTGCAGTCATACTTCAGTTTTCCATCCATACACCCATCTATCAACTTGTCTATACATCTATCTACTCAACATCCACCCATTCATCTTGTACATCTGCTGCCTTCGATGTTTCTATAAAAGCAACAAACTGCTATTGACCAATTGTCATCCATATAGATTACATTACAGTATCATTGGATGATGCGGGCCATGACCTTGTGATCCGCAATACTGTCAACGGAAATGTCAGAGTTGCCACAAGTAAGACTTCTGTCTTCTAGATTTTCATGGATGAGTGATGTGATTAAAGCTGGGTGAACAGATGGGTGAATGTACACTCTGCAGGATAGCGCCTTTGTGTGAGATTGCTGACCACCAAGACTTGTGTCAACCTTGCAAATGAGTGTGATGGATCCCCCATCATGGGGGTACACAGTCTTCAAAATAATAAGGCGAAAGTAAATGAAAATGCAGTGCTCGCTCGCTACTCAAAAGTCATCCTTAACTTTTATGGCGCACCACTTTCAAATGTCACTAGCCGCCACTGGACGAATCTTTGCAAAGATTTTGTATCCACCAGAAATATCGTTGCCTAATTAGGCTTTCCTTTTCTCCCTCAAAGAGCAGTTAAAGTGGTCGGAAGCCCAATAATCGAGATAATTTTACTAACACCTTCGTTTCAGACGTCTTATAAGACAGGATAAACAGCAAAACATTTACCACCACCACATGTTTAAACTATCAGTTGCATCCACTATTACAATAATTTCCCTACATTCTAAGTGCTACAGTTTATTTTTTCACACTCATCACCAATCTGCTAGCCTGATTGCTGTAGGAGTGCGACAATACCCGTCAAAAAATGCATGTTACATTTTAAGTGAACACTTGCGTATTGATTCAGTGCGCACCGGCATACGGGTGAAAGGAATATATTAGTTTGAAGCTAAACAGCTGTGATAAATGGGCCTCCTGGTGCAGCAGTTAACCTTTGCTCTTTTGCACGGTAAGAAATGAATTCCTATTTAATGACCGTTTGTAAAATCGGCATTCAACAGATTGCTGTAGTTCACTGTTGTCTCCATTCGCACATCTAACAGCCTGCTGAGCTCTAGGCACTTTTTCCGTTTTGGATAGTTCCACTTATTCTTGGTTGGATTTACTTTTACTGGCAGGTGATGCCATTGTTTTGATCCATGGCTTCTAGGAGTGTTCGCATTTACTATATATCATAATAAAGCACCCAATGGACTTCTATACGCTAGCAAATATCCCTGTGTTGATGATTTCCTGACTTATTTCATACACATATTTTGAAACCTGAGAAAACGGAAAACAAATTCTGTGGACTCAAAGAGAATTCCTCTTTGCTACATCCGGTTTTATTTTGTGCCTAGGCACTAGGGATATCATTGCCTTGTGCAGTGCCATTGTCCCGCCACATACAGCGACACTCCACTTTCCTGTAAAGTTATCCATTTAAAAGTTGACAGTGACCATTTTTACAAGTTAGAAGGCAGTTTCAGGCGCTTTTTGATGGTATGACAGTTGTGGTGATTAATGGTTTGTGGTACACTTCGTGGTACTTAAAAACCTAATCACATTCAACAACAACTTGACTAAGTTGAGGAATTATAAGGAGATTGAAAAATTGTTTGGACTTTGAAGGTACTGTAGCATCTTCCCCAGCCAGGGTACCCGCCAATGACTACTCCACACACGGAGCTTAGTTTTACATGTTTTTATTCGTCTGCATGTAACTTCAAACTCAACATTCTAAACCAGCCTGCAATGTATTACGCTCTAATACTTATGTCACAGTTCTACGGAGTCTCTCAGGAGCCCAAAGGGTTCCATCATTTCTAACTAGCAAGACACTACATCTCCACCTCTGCTAAATACATTTTTAATTTTTTTTACAAAATTCATAGATAGACATATATAATTAAATCTCTTAAATCAATCTTTTTCGCACATTAATTGTTTGACCTGATCTTGTTTTTGGAAACTGTCATCACCAATGTTCAGGATCTGCGTCAGCGGTGTAGAGGTAACAGCAGTCACTGATAGTTCAGACTCAGTCTCTCCTTCAACAGTTAGATCTGATGAACGACTAGTTAAAGGCCTAAAATGAGAAGAGCCTCTGGCAATAGACTTCCGAGGGCGCTGGGCAGTCACCATGTGTTCCTTGATAGACACAACTTGAAAAGGTTCTGCATCAAATAGAGCATCAGATTTTCATCCCCACATTTGTCGTGCGAGCACTAGATCTCCTTTCCCAAAGATAATGCTCATCGCATGTCGTCTTTGATCAGCTTATATTTTTATCTTTTGTTTGTTCACTAAGTCTTTCACAGGAATTGCTTTCTCATCTCTCCTTCTCTGATTGTTCATTGTTCTCCCCGATATCCATGTTGCACTACTTTAACCTGTGGTTAAGTGGGATGTCGAACTATAAGCTCTCAATGTAGAATTCAACACAGTTTTCAAATCAAGCTTCTCAAGGTTAGCACGCTGCACTACTTTCTTTAGTGTACTCATAAACCTCTCAACAAGTCAGTTGGCCTGCGGTCACAAAGGTGTTCATGTCTGATGCTTTATATTTGAATGCTCCTAGAAATCTTTAAACTCTCGACTATTGACAGGCGGGCCATTGTCAGACTTCACTATGACTGTAATGCCCCATGTCACACAGATGCCATTCTAGTCTTTCAATGACTCGTTCTTGTGTAGTTGAAATATCTATACAAGTGGTGGCTTGCTGTTCCTATCGAGAGAGAGTGTAGTGTGTATTTGGAAAATCTAATGATTAGGGGGCTCTTCCTTATTGGAAGATTGAGCCCTCACACACCTAAGTGGGTTTCATGCATCATCATAGGATTAGCTTCACGTGGGGCTGGCTCTGCAATGCCTCACGGGCCCCGCGAGAGGACTCTTTGGCAGAGATCTTATAGCCGTAATGATGAGTGAGGGTCTGTGGAGGTAGGGTAGTGTCTCTGGTGAAAAATATTGTCTTAAAACTACCTAAGGGGTATCATTGAGTTCTTTAATCTATGATCCCCTAGGCAGATTAAAAACAAGCTTGTGAAGATTGTCGGTGGGGTATTATGGGCCGTGACAATTTTGCAGTGTGTGATCAAAAGGTCGACATGTTTCACGCCTGTGTGGTCCAAGAGAGATCCGTGGCATTTCTTCAGGGCCGATTTAGGTAAGTAAGTAATCAACTCTTTGTGTCCTTCAACCTTTTGTTTTGGCTTACTTTTCACACTCATGACTGATTTGTTATGGGCACCTTTGGCCTCCATGTCAGCAGCTTGTCTATCAGTACGCTCTTCAGCTCTGGCAGCCATTAGCACTCGCTCCAGACTAAGAGTTTCTCTCAGCATTCGTCGTCTGAATGAATCTAACAAGAATCCATCAATAACTCAGACACAGAGCTTCTTCATCATTAAATTCATTGTTGTGCTTTGACTCCACATGCGTTAAGCATCGGTTCCGTACTTTGACTGCAACACATGTGGCACGCATGCGCAGTTTTCTTGGACCACGGCAAACTCTCTGGGAGAGCACTGTCAGTCTTCAGGTTACTTATCCCCTAAATAGTCGGCAGTTGTAGCGTCTTTTTTAGCCAGGGTACCCGCCAATGACTGTGCCACACACAGAGCTTAGTTTTACACGTCTTTGTTCATCTGCGTGTAATAGCAAACTCAACATTCTAAACCAGCCTTCAATGCATTCCCCTCTAACACTTACCTCACAGTTCTACGGAGTCCCTCAGGAGCCAAAAGGGTTCCATCATTTCTAACTCACAAGACACTACAGATATTAGAGTCATAACTGCTACTGTCCGAGGTTATGATCGTTTGATTACTGTTCTCAGCCTGGCAAGAATTGCTCTTTGAATTATTCTGATGAATTATCTCATTCCATCGACACAGAAAAATGAATCATAATAAATCTGTTACTCATAAATGTAAAAAAGTAGGTTTCCATTAAAGCGTTGGCTTCATTGTAAAGAGTGTTTCCTAGCAATTGCTTTCATTCCTTTATTTGTAAATAGTATGCATTTTAATAGTTTTGAAGTAATGTGTTACATTTTGTAGGTTTTATGTACATTTTGCCTTTTTTGATAGTTTTTCAGATCAAGCTATTTTTACTGACAAATAGTTTATGTATGGCTCTCATAGAGATCCGCTATAATTTATTTCAGTTTTCCAAATGACGCAACAACAATACCCACTGTTGCTGCATCATAAAAGCCTTCCAAGCCAGTCTGACAGGCTCTTTCAGAGCCTCTCAGCACAGCTGTGCTTATCTGCTTTGAATGAAAGCAGAAAGCACATCTGCAGGAGGGAAAGGAAGGCAGGCGGGGAAGGTGGTGCGGGCTGTTCACTATGGCACGTAAGTTTTTTTTCGTTTTTTAAAACTTTTGAACAGAGATACATAACATATATATGGCTCACTCATTACTCCTCGGCCCCCTGCATAGCAGTTGTAAACAGGGGCAGATGACTTTGGGGGTCATTCATAACATAAAATTACAGATTGGTAAAAAGTGAATTACGGAGATGTTCTTCACTTAGGAGTTCTGAGTGACATCATAGACAACTCGAGCTTCTCTTTGGTTGTCTATTTGATGTCACTTCGAACCCCTTGGTGAAAGACATCTCCGTAATTCATTGTTATCCATGTATAATCTATAAGCCCCCCCTCCATTGACCATGATTTGATCCGTTCATGTTGCAGCCTCACAAGTGGTGCAGCGTTTTTATCGACACAAGTGGGGTAACGCTAGATGGTAGGATTTTTGTGGATTCATTCGAATTCTGGAAGTTTCCATCAAAGAAATGGAAGGAAAATGTGTGATTTCAGGCATAGTTTGAGGCTTGCAGACCATTGCAGGCAAGAAAATCTCATGAGATCCATGCAATGCACACCACTCTGGAATCTCCTGGTTGTCTAGTTTTTAAAAACGTCTGTGATTTGTAGGTTTCCATGGGTGGCGGCTGAGCGTGGCCAAAAATCCCGCAGCTACCCCTATCGCTGATCTTTCCACGTAGCAGTTTGGGACCTTTTGTGTCAAGGTCTCTTAGCCACCCACACAAGTGAGGTACCATTGTTATCTGGAGACTTGGGGAAATGCTGGGTGGTAGGAAATTTGAAGTTCTCTGCAGATTCCAGAAGTTTTCCTCACAGATATGTGAGTAAAGTGTGTTTTTAGTCAAAGTTTGCAGGGCATTCTAGGTAAGAAAATGTTGTGGGATCCATGCAAAGCACACCACCCTGGACTCCCCCGCAAGCCTAGTTTTCAGAAGTGTCTGGGTTTGGTAGGTTTTCCCAGGTGACAGCCCACCCAAGCCCAACAAGTGCAGTCAATCACCATTGCAAGTGGGATGATATTGGGAGTTAGCCACACTCTCCTGCCCATATGCAAACACAACACCCAAAGGAATCAAAAAGACAAGATTCTACCTTTTTTGGGGGTGGCCAATGCAAGAGTGCAACACCTGCACTATTTTTTTTTGCCTCAAAGGCAAAATCCCTGGTGTCACGGTGTCAGGTGGGCTATCTACACCGCCGGGAGCATATTTGGTGCAATCTCCCCAATTGGGACAAAATCTTTACCTGCCCCCGCGGGGGCTGAAAGACACTATTGCCCCTTCTGGGGAGGGGGTATAGCTCGATGTCAGGGTAGGCCGCACCTTACTTTTGTTTATGCTCCGTTTTGAAATGCCTTGTATTTAGTTGGCTTTCTGCCCCCCCCCCCCCTGGGGCCGATTGGAAGTGAATGCCGTTATTCACCCCTGGGGTGGGCAGAAAGTCTATTGGGCCGTGGGGTGGGGTAGAGCATGGGCCTATGTCCAGAGTGGCCGCTCACCTCCCACAAAAAATAGTGCAGAAATGTAGTCTCTGGTGTTTAGTGGGCTTTCTGCCCCGGGTGGGTGCCCCTTGGGGTAATTGCCCCAATCTGCCCCCAAAGGGGGCAAAAAGACGGTATATGCCCTTTTGGGGTTGGGACATGGCCATGCTCATGTGTGCATACCCCACCCCTATTTTTTTTCCCCTGGTGTCTACTGGCCTTTCTACCCCCCCGGAGGATGCAGATTGGGTGTAATCACCCCATCTGCCCTCCAGAGGGGGCATAAAGACTGTCACCATATTTTTGGAGGGGGGGGGGAGCATGGCCAAGCCCATAGTGGGCAGCCCCCTTCCCTATATTTATTTTATATTAGACCTTGGTGTTTAGTGGGCAACCTGCCCCCACTAGGGAGCAGATCAGGGTAATTACCCTCATCTGCCCCCAGGGTGGCAGGAAGACTGACTGTCCTTGTTGCGGTGGGGACATGGCCATGCTTATGGTGTGCAGCCCACACCCCTATAAAAAAAATCCCTGGTGTCTAGTGGTTTTCTGTCCCCCGAACTACCCACATCCACCCCACAGGGCGGGCAGAAAGGCTAAAATGTTTGATGGGGGCTTGTGAAAGCGCAAACCCTTGCCTAAGGGGCCGCTCCCCCTATCTCTGGTGCCTAGTGGGTGAATCCCTGCTTGGGGATCACTCCCCTGTGGCGAGCCCCAAGCACGGATCCACTGGGCAGAGGTAACATTGGAAAGGGGAGATTCTCCCCTTTTCATCCTTACCTCCTCCAAGAGAAGAATCAGTGCTCAAGGCTGAGAATTGCCCCTGAGCACTGATTCAGTGAAAGTAAAAAAAAGCCCATCGGCTCGTTTTACTTTCACTTTTACTATAATGACAGTAGAGTGCCTTGTGCGCCGATCATCATTGCAGTAAAAAAAATAATTAAAAAACCCAAAAAATACCCTTGGGCTGCTCCGGAACCCCTTCCTGAGCAGCCCGAGCTAAAAATAAAATAAAGGAATCCCTCTGGTCCTGAACACCAGAGGGGCCTTTATATAGCTCCCAAGTGTCTGCCTATGTGTCCTAATTGGGAGAGGCGTTAACAGATCATGGCTTTGCTTAGTAATGGGAATATTTTTCTTTTTATTATCCTAGGTAAAGTTCTCTATGCAGTGCTACCCTATTACCCTATGATTTCACATCGACACTAGCTTCTGGAGAATGTGGCTGTCCCAATACCAAAATGTGTTTCTTGCGTTAACATTTCTTTTTTTTATCATAAAACAGAAAACAAATATCAGATTTTTCAACAAGGAACATGTAGTCTGTGTGTCATTTATGGGCGCAAAAAAAATAGCTTTTCATGATCCACACTGGGTTCTGTTGAGATCCTGTCTTCGGTTCAAGCTATACTTCATGGCTTATGACCTTGCTTAGGTACATTGTGTGCCCTTTACACCACACGATAAACACAGGGACGGCTCTCCGCAATGGCGGAGGAGCGTCGGCCCACTGGCTCAGAGCCAGCAGCAAAAAACCCCCCAATATTTCATTATCATTTTAGTTTGAAGCCGCTGGCTCCACCACCGTTTTCAGGGAGGGGTAGGGCTGAGGCATGGGAGGAGGAGGAGGAGGAGTGCTAGTGCACTCTGTAAGTGCTCATGTGTGTTTGGCCGGCCGTCTCAGGCCGTCCAAAACGCACATGCGCACTTAGGTTTCTCTAACCTGGCTGTATTGAACAGTTGAGTTGGAGAAACTCCGCAGACTCCCTGGTCGGAGCAGGGCATCTTTCTAGCCTGCTCAGGCCAATCCCCACGATGTTCTGCAGCTTGGGGATTGGAGAGGGAGTCTGTGACTAGCCTGCAGTGTCTGCTGGGACAAGGAAGTCCCAGCAACAAGGCGCGATGCTGGAGATGGCTAGCAGCGGGTAAGTTTAATTTTTTTAAATGTTTTATTATTATCCTAGTTATTCCCCCCTTCCCCTGATCCACCTCCCACGCTCCGTCCCACGCCCCCCCCTCCCTCCGCCCCTCCACTTTGTATATGTGGTGGCCGCCACTAGATAAACAGTTACAAAAATATGCCTCCAGTCGCAAAGGTTAGGAACTAATGTACTGATTGTGAATTTCAGCAAAACTCTTAAAAACATGGTTATCTTTCTCACAGTATACCAAACCACCTTAAAAAGTTTTGAGCATGGAGAATTGCAGTATTCCATACAAGTCCTTGCAAAAGTTATCTGCCGCCCAATATCAAAAGTCCTTGGAGTGGATTCTAGGCACAATATCTCAAGACCAATTAATTTTGATGAAAGAGGGAAAAAATCTAACATGTGTGGTTGAAGGAGCATCACATCATAGGAACCTGATCAGTAGATTAACTAGTGCAGCCCAGTAGAAAAAAAATTAAAGTTGAGGAGTGCCCATGCACTTTAGATCACAAAAAATGAAATGAATCGCATGGACACCGTTTACTGTGTCCCAGGATGTGATGGGATTCGTGAGCTTAGTTCAGAAATAAAGACGTTTTTGAGAAGTGCAATGCAAGGCTCTAAATAAGTACACCATTTTGGGTAGCAAATCAGCCCCGTTAAGGATGAAAACGAAAGATGTCCCCTCTTGTTTAGTATTTTAATATATTCTTTCAGAATACACAAATTATGCTTAAACATTTATGTATAAGAATGTGTCACTGTATAAAGCCATGATAGCACGCCTGTCCTAAAAGCCCAAGTCCAACAAATCCTATGAATTCTCAAACTACCAATTCAGATTTAGCAAGATATCTTTCATAGTAGGATATTTCACAGACTGGTCATAGATCACTCTCTTTTTGGAGGACACAGACCAGATTGCTGCTGTATACATAACAGTATTGTTGCGTGCCAAAATCATGTGCAACATCTAGCACGAATAGCAGCAGGAAAGTGGGTGTCTGCAGCATTGCCAGCATGAAGAGCTCAATTAATTGGTTATAAATTATAATTAACTGGTGAGAATCAGCAGCTCTTGCATGTGCCCTCGCTATTCTTAAAATTTGGAAACAGTTTACCATTAATGGTGATGGCGCACTTGGGGCATAATAAAGTATTTGAGGCCATTTATTAAGCTCCAGGAGACAGATATTTCATAAATTACCATCTATACAGTAGCGGCTAGCTTGGAACGGGGGGGGGGGCAGGGGCGGAGCGGGGGGATTTAATCAAAAATTAAAAGTAAAAAACTTACCTTCTCCGCACGGCTCTCCCACCGCTGCACGCCTCCCCTCCTCTGCTGGAAGCACCGGAAGCACCCAGACTTCCAGACTCTCCCAGCCAATCATGACGGTGCAGGAGCAGCGTCGTGATTGGTCTGAGCATCCTGTTTGGATGCTCAGGCAGTGCCTGGGGAGGCTGGGCATGTGCAACACTGCCCAATGGAGAACATGGCAAGTGTGCATGAGTTTGAGGGCCGGCCAAACTGTCATGTGCACTTACAGGAGTATAAACCACTCCTCCCCAGCTCTGGCGTCAGGGAGCTAGCACCGCCCGAGTCCAGAAAGAAAAAGAAAATGATAATAATGTCTGGTTATTATCATTTTCTTTTTCTTTTTTTACTGCTGCAATAGCAGTGGAGTGATGCTCCTCCGCCTTAGCGGAGGAGCCGCCACTGCATCTACAGAAAATTTCATGCAACCTGTTTGATTACTTTCTGTTAGAAATTGGGTTATTATGTCTGCAGGATGTGAGGTCAGTGCCAGTAATTGGTCCACAATTTTCTCCTTCCTGGGAACCAAGTAACTCATTGTAGCACCTGACGCTGCCAGGATAGAAAAGCAGAGCAGTCCAGGTCCTACCTAAGGGATGTGGTTTGGGCTAGTAATTTCCATTTACTGGCATGCAATAATAAAACTCCATAAATTATTATCCAGTCAGTGCTTTTTATTTGGAAAAGGGAAACTATGGTTATTGCACACACAATACTAAAAATACGCATTAAATTACAAATATATACGTAAGGTAGATTAAAATACCTGTGGTGACATTCTCAAATCACTTTTGACCCTTATTGAGTCATGAACCCCATAATCACAACGCCCCCACCTATACCAGATGCAACATCACAATATAAGGGGGGGGGGTCATTTTTGATCAGGCTAGCCGATTGGCTGTGTCAAGCGGTCACCACATCAATATACAAGGCAAACCTATTGGAGATATCAAGGAATCACCACATTAAAATGTATCACAAGCCTATTGACTTTGTCAAGGGGTCATCACATGTTAGAAACCACCGTTATTCACAATGGAATCAATAATCATGTTTGAATGCATTCAGCAGTAATAGAATCTTTGACATTAAAGCACTTTGAATAAAGCATTTTAAAAAACATTCATAAACCTGTTTTAGTCTTTGCATTCTTTAGGCCACATAGTGTAGCCATACGTCAACCAATAGAGGTGCTCCACTTCTGAGCTAAAGAGCACCAAGCACCAACTCCAGGAATGCTTAAAATGAATGGGAACTCACCTAGGGAGAATTCTGTCATGGTCCCCAGAAACTTAAAGCACTTTTTGATACACTCCCCAATATACTGACAAAATAGTGGTGCCCTGTTGAACCTGGTGCCATCACAAACAGCAAGCAATATTCAAATAGCCCACGCAGGCATTATGTGACTCTCCCAAGCCAGGAGAGATGAATATTCATGAGCAGCTCTACCCTGCCCTGTGATTCTTTTCTTTTGTTTTTTTTATGGGGTGACCCAATCCTCCCACCCAGGGCACCCATACAGGTCACCAACAGCTTTGAGGCAGTGCAGGGAACCCACTCCCATGCTGCCCAGCAGGCTCCCTGCCACGGTCACATGTTCTGATGCCAGTGTGTGATCCAGAGTGTTCATATCACCACCCTCGTCCTCAGGCGTGGGATGGGGTTACTGCTGGTGCTGGCCTCCCCGCTCCCCACAGTCATGGGCACAGGGAGTGGCTGACAGCACAAGTGTGCGGGAGTGTGTTGTCCAGAGAATTAGGTCCCCGGGATATTGTTTGCTTAAGGCCCTGGGGGATGGGATCCTCAGGCCGAAGTGTGGCTCTGGGTGGATAGTTCCACACCTGCCCCTCTCGCCAGAAATTAAATAGTTGCACCAACCCTTCTTAGCATTGAGGTAAAGGTCAAATCTTTGTTGGTGCACAACCGTGGCCCAATGGGCTAATTCTCACGATCTTGGGCTTGTTTTTCTACTGCAGGCGACCTATGGCCACTTGGAGCATTTTCAACTTGTATACTTGCCTCTGGGAGCTGGTTTTGCTGACTCCCTGCACCAGTTTTCTCCTCTCATGGCTCCTGGTGCTCTTCTCCTGCTGCATTCCCAAGACCCAGATCCTCCTGGCTGTCTTGGGATGGCAGTCTCTCCCTTGTTCCTGGGTTTATAAGTGTGAGTGGAAAGTTCTAGATGCTCGGCTCCTCTGCTTCATCCTAGGGTGCCACATCATCCCAACTCCCCCTCCCCTGACCCAACTCTCCTGCACAGCATTCTTGGACAATCCAAAATGGCACAGCCAAGTTTCCTCCATGAAGATCTCCTCTGAGGGCCTCAGCTCCACCATTAGCTAAGATCACTGCCAGATCCCTTTCTACCAAAACTTCAAAGGGGAGCCCCACTTGTGTTTGCTGCAAAGGCCTGGGCCTTCTCCAATTGTTCAGTAGTCCTGGGCTGTCCCAACCCTGGTGCAGTGTGACTGCTAATTTTCAAATGCAGATTTTCCTCGCCACCCTTTCCTTCTCAGGAACTGAGTCAATCACTGATAATTGCTCCTTTTGTGTGTCGAGGCCTTTGTTCCCTCTTCCTGGAGTCGGTTTATGAGCTGAGCCTGAGAAATATGACAAATGTACACTTACATCAGAAGGCCCATCCCAGGTTGTAGCCTATCCTGGCAGAGTCCCTTCTGCACCAGGCTCCCTGTGTGCAATTACTGGGCTGCAAAAAAACAGTAGTCACCCAAGTGCAGCCCACACATGCATGTGCACACATCTTCACTGTAACCAACCCAGTGCCCCTTACCACAGCCGTGCTGCTGCAGCATTATCTTAAAATGCGCACATTGGAGGTCAACACTCTCAGTCCACTTACCGTGAGTGAGACTTGGCTAATGAGGCTCACCCCCAGTAAAGGTCCAAAAACTGGCTCATCAAAAGCAAAACATCCGGATGGACTAAATGAGCTGAACCCATTTTGCTACACTTTCTCAGCATGTAGTAATATTAGTTCCAAGGGTTGTTGTATCAGTGTCACAGCCTGGTCAACCAGTGCTGCAAATGTATTAGTATGAAACGGCTCTCTTCAATTGAAGACCGGGCCAGTCTCAATGCACGGAATCATGGCTGGATGACCTTATGCACTTATAAACAACTGACACCTCAGTGCTACCTGAATAACTCCTACAAAGAAAGGACTAAGTTACAGTTCATGAAGCTAAGAATGGGGGTTATCCCCATCATCAGTCATCTTCCAATATGGAAAAGGGGTAATACACAGGAAACGTGTCGGCTCTGTAATCAACATACATAAAGAGGACATCACACACGTATTGTGCCTGTGCCCCACCCTTCTAGAGGATAAAAGGGCTCTGCTAGGAAGGGGTTGGATGGCTAAAGACATAAGATCCTGCAGAGGAGCGGTCCGGGCCTGTTTCGATCCTTCGAACATCACCCTGAACTGTGCCTTGGTCAGATTTATGGACCGTTTTTCCAGGAAGCTAGAGGGGCTAACACGTGAACGCTACAGGCTGACAGATAATTTGGCCATCAGAGGGCCCTCTCCTTCGATCCTTCCCCTCCATTGACACCGCCGTCTTTCGGCCTACTGACCAATAGACATACTTTAGTCCATCAAAACGGGTTAAGCATAGCAGGAGCTCACTTGTTTGTACACATTTTCCATACAATTACGCTCCTCTCCTCCTTCAGAGTAATGATGCAAACCCCTTGTCCTTTATACAAGCATGCACTTAACACTTAGTATCACTGAGTTAGCAACGTGCAATAGAGGCTTTTAATGACACAATGAGTTCTTAACTTTTAATGTTTTAAGCTGTATTTTAAAGAACCTATGAAATGTGTACACTGTGACTTGATGGCATTGCCTTCAGTTGCACAGGTTTTAACTAATCATGCAATAAAGTCTTACTTACTTACTTACTTACTATTAGTATGTACCAGCATGTTCCTTCCAGGGATAGATCAGTCAGGTCAGGCAGCTAGCAACAATAGTTGCTTAATCATTAAAATTTCTTTTAATCAGGAGGTAACTCCATATGGTATCGTAGATGTGGGGGGTTTGCCTTTGTTTGGGAGGACTAAAATCTCTGTGAAGCTGCGTGATTTTGGGGCACCAACTCCTTGCCATAAGATTGTACACTAAAGGGACAATATTTTGTACAAAGATTTGATAGAGCCCAGTTTGCTGATTTTGTCTTGGGCCCCTTCCTGATAACTGCTAAAGCTTTGGCTAGTATCAGTGGGCGAGTTAACAGAATTACTGGTGCCTTGGTTGCAGAGGGTGCTGATTCTCTTTTAGATGAGCTCTATATTTCTTTTTTGAAAGGCTGATCTCAGTAAAATGGAATGGTTAAACCACTTCAAGAAAATCTCAAGTATCTCAGAGGTCTCTTGACGCTTTATCCCTGTGTTGTATTCTACCAATTACTTTTTTTGCAACACTTTTTATTTCCACACATAGTGCCACCAGCGTAGACCATATTTCTTTCCCTTGATGCATAATGTCTGGTATTTGAGTAATATTCGCTCTACAGGCAATTCTTGTAATGGTGATGAGGCGAGCCATCATAGATGTGTTGTCTAGAGTATGGAACTCCTTTCCTCCTGAAATCAGAAATGCCTCAGATGGCCACCAGTTCAGAATAACCATTGGCAAAGCCAATAGGTCTAGTTTTACAATGCTAAAGTTTGTAGCAAAGGGATTCACAAGTGCTTTGTGGGTGTAGCATGCATAAATGCTGTTCATCACATTAAAGCCTGTCCTAGTATCTTAGCCAAGGCTTGGTACAAAGTAGCAAAAAGAGGTTGTTTTCTATATAGAATGCTTCTAGGAGAGAAAGAATTGAATGCGACAACAGCATAATAATTGAGTCTACTTTTCAGACGTTAAGTGGTCCCTCATGCATTTAAACTAACTGAATTCCTGGAAGGCGAAATGATACACCTAATAGCCGATTGTATGTGGTGAGAGAATAATACTCCTCTGGGTGTAGCCAAGACCACTCTATCTATATTTAAAAGAATTGATGATAACATATTCTACACAGTGGTGATGTCATGTCAGACCTAAAAAGCCTTGCTGCCCATTTATTTCATCTCGCCTTGCCCAATTTTATTTTTTATATTTTTATTTCGAATTGTGTAATGTTGCTGTTGATCCCATTTTGTGAATTATATGATAACTATTTCTATGGTCATGGAGCGAAATATTTCCTACAAAATCATCAGACTGAAAGTAATCTAATGACTGTCATGAAGAGACCATGTAAATCAATATAACCAATAAGCAGACCGGACATCTTGATGAAGCGTCTCTGCTGGAAAATGCTTTAGGTGCACATTTTCTTCTATTCCTCTAAGTTATTAGTTAAACATATAATGTGCTTAATTTTTTGTAGAGAAAACACTGCATCTTTCACACTGTCAAATTAATCATATGAGAATGGAGAAAACACACTGCAGCACTTAATCATACTCTCAGAGTAGCAATTAACTCAATACATCTGGGAGCAGGAAGTTTCACATTTTAATACAAAGAAAACGCCTCAAAACAACAGGGACGCTATCAGTTCGGCTGCTGTGGCTCAACACATAGCCGAGGTCCGTTTTTATTGCGCCAGGAATGTGTAAAGTTTTTTAATTTTGACCCAATATTTCTCCATGTTAGTGCATTATTTTAGACAGAACAGCTGAGAAAAAGGTATACACAGCTCACTGTTTTCTATGTGTATTGTCTGAAGACGAAGCTCTACCTCCAAGAAATATGGTATCAAGTGAATAAAAAATTTGCTAGCATTTGCGCCAAGAATTTTCAATTCTATTAAGGACAAGGAGGCGAGGATTATTGCTTCTCTTTCTTTACTGTCAAAACACAGCAGCCAATGAAAAAAAGTTTTCACATAATACAAACTACATTTCCCATGATGCTCTTGCACCAATCATGTCCCATCAGACCCTATAAGAGCCATCATCTCCTTCCCATGAACCTCTTTCTTTGCTCAAGTCTTTTAGTCCAAGTACGAACATTAATTCGAAAATCCACTCATGTTATCCTCCAACGTAGAAGAATTTAACCAAGAACTGGGACTTCGTCCAACCTCTTCAATCAGAAGAACTCCTATTCTACTTTCTTCTCCGAACCTGAAATAAATTAAACAGAAAAACCCCGTAATCTCTGTTGAACAGAATCCATGTTACATACGGGTGGGTATTTTATTGCAATAATTGAAATACAACCGGGTGGATTAATCCTCCCCTTCGTGTCCTTAATAGAATTGAAAATTTTTGGCACGAATGCTAGCAAATTTTTTATTCTATTACAGGACCGGAGGCTTTGGATTATTGCTCTTTAATGCTTATCAAATACCACAGTAGTTATATCACCCACCGGTTTATAATAAAATTGCTTAAACGTAGACTCTGATGGCCAATCAGCTGACTTCATGATGTCTTGAATCGTTGAACCCAACATAAAAGTTTTGGATGCCATGGCACCATGTGCAAAAGAAACAATTGATGGACGGAATGCTGGACAATGCAAACATTCACCCCCAGTCACAAGGATCTGGGTTAAATCCATCATTCTTTTGCTCACCACACCACCCCAGTTTAGACCCAGCCATATGCAAATCAGTCTTGACCCTGTTCCTTGTGGGAACAGTCCAGCCCGAACTGCCAAGCCAGGTCCTCCCTGGACCGGAAACAAGCCTCCTGGGACTGGTTTCAGGGGATCACCCTTCTTCAGCCAGGCTAGCTTGAATCCAGTGCTGTAGTGAGCACGGGACCCACGTCTGGGCATACCCTTCCCACTTAGGGCAACAAATGCAAAAGAAACAATTGATGGACGGAATGCTGGACAATGCAAACATTCACCCCCAGTCACAAGGATCTGGGTTAAATCCATCATTTTTTTGCTCACCACACCACCCCAGTTTGGACCCAGCCATATGCAAATCAGTCTTGACCCTGTTCCTTGTGGGAACAGTCCAGCCCGAACTGCCAAGCCAGGTCCTCCCTGGACCGGAAACAAGCATCCTGAGACCGGTTTCAGGGCATCACCCTTCTTCAGCCAGGCTAGCTTGAATCCAGTGGTGTAGTGAGCCACGGGACCCACGTCTGGGCATACCCTTCCCACTTATTGCGACAAATGCAAAAGAAACAATTGATGGACGGAATGCTGGACAATGCAAACATTCACCCCCAGTCACAAGGATCTGAAAGAGACAAGTTAGTGACAGATTCCTTACCTTAGAATATCCCCAGGCGTCAGGCTGGATCCGGAAGGTTTTTGCGTAGCAGTACCCTTGCGCGTTGTTAGGCGGCGTCGTGCGGCTCCGCGTCCTTCGTCGGCGTCGGGATCGCCAGGATGACGTCGCGGGCAGTACTTAGACGCCGCCCCTGCGCGCTGACGTCAGTTCTTTCTTTTTCCGCGCCAGTAAGCGCAGATCCGGGAAGAGCAGTGCCCTAGTCATTTTTTGACTAAGTTTTTGGGTGATTTTTTCACTGTTTCTCGAGTCTCTCGACTCTGAAGGTGTCGGTAGGGATGCCCGGCTTCAAGCCATGCGACGCCTGTGGTCGAATGATGTCGATCACAGACCCGCATCAGGAATGTCTCTACTGCCTCGGCCGCGACCACGACACGAAGTCGTGCCCCGACTGCCGGGCCTTGCATCCGAAGGCTTTGCGAGAGCGGTCTCGAAAGCTCCTCGAGGTCCAGCAGTCGGCTCCGCGCCACGCCCCGGTCACGCGAGAGGTCGAGGGGCCGGTCGCGGAGTCCTCATCGGTCGTCGGGGTCCAAGTCTTCGCACTCCTCCGGTAAGTCGAAGCATAAGAAGTCGAAGAAGCGTCATCGCTCGACGACTTCCCCTCGCCGGTCTCGCGACTCGGCTGAGGGTCCTGTCGGCACCGTCCCCGCGCTCCGGGAGTGCCTGCAGAGCCGCCCCCGCATTACCCGTCCTTCCCGGGTTCGGGGGAGACTCCGGCTGAGATACAGGAGTTCCTGTCGGCCATGGCCCGCCTCTTCGGGCCTCAAGGTCCCCCCGGTGCGCCTTCGGGCCCTGATGGGGTTTCTCCGGCGCCGCCGGCGACTCCGGTCCCGGCGCCGCCTGTCACACCAGCCTCGGTCCCGGCCTCGACCCCGGCTCCGGTGCTGCCACAACCCCGATCGACGCCGGTTGACCTGACGACACCTCCACCGGCGCCGATCTCTCCGGTGCCATTCCCGACGCCGCCCGGGGCTCCGGGCAGCGTCGTTCCCCGGTTCTCTCCGGATCCGGACACGGCGCCGGACCTGCGTCGCTCGACGCCGGCTCCGACGCCGATGAGACCTTGGGTCCCGCATGTCCCTCCTCCTTATTTTGAACCAGAATTGGAGGACGAGGAGAACTGGGAGGGGTCTGATGACCCTCTCACACAGCAGTGTGAGTTTGATCAGGACTGGGCTGAGGAGTTTGGGGATGCCAGTGGTCTGGACACCTCCCCTGACTCTGGCATGCTGTCTCCTCCTTCCGTGGCAACGGAGGAGGGAGCAAACTTTGCAACGGTGTTGCGTAGAGCAGCTGGGGCCTTACACCTCCAGTTGCCTACCGTGGCTGTCAGGACTAACATCCTGACGGAAGTGCTTCAGCCGGCGGCTGCCTCCTCGGAGCCACTGCTGCCGTTTAACGAGGCGCTTTCAGACATTCTTTTGGGCACCTGGTCCAAGCCCACCACAGGGGCTCCTGTGGATAGGAACGTGGCCCGATGCCATCGCCCTGCTCCGGGCGACCCCCTGTTCCTCTCCCAACACCCCACCCCTGAGAGCTTGGTGGTCCAAGCCTCTGCTTCCCAAAGCGCCTTCCCTACCGCTTCCCCGGATAGGGAATCCAAACGCCTGGATCAATTTGGGAAGAAAGTCTTTTCTTCCTCCAGTGCTGGCTTGCGGTCCGTCAATACCACTTGCCTCTTGGGCCGATATTCCCACTCCTTGTGGGACTTGGTGGTGCAAGTTCTGCCCGAGTGTCCTGAGGAGGTCCAGACACTGCTTACCCGCACCATTGCGGAGTGAAGAGATGAGGCGAAGTACACCATCAGATGTGGCCTTGATACCGCCGACTCGCTAGGCAGATCGGTTGCGACGACAGTGGCGCTGCGCCGTCACGCCTGGCTGAGAACCACTGGTTTCTCCGGTGATGTCCAAAACACCCTTATGGACATGCCCTTTGATGGGATCGGTCTTTTTGGGAACAAGGCAGACCATGCGCTGGAGCGCTTTGAGGACTCGCGGGCTACGGCCAAGTCCCTGGGCCTTTCTGCTGTACGCCCTCCGCAGCCGTCTGCTTTTCGCCCCTTTCGTGGCCACGGAAGGGGCACCCAGTCACGTCCGCTGCCCAGCCACCGGCCCGCACAGCAGACGTCTTCGCGTGGCCGAGGACGTGGCTCCCGCCGTGGCGGGTCAGGCAACCAGCGTGCGGGTCAGGCCACCAACCCCGCCCCGTCCGTGGCCTCCAAGCCCTCCTAGTCCTTCTTCTCAGGTGCACAGCACGCCAGTAGAGGGCAGGGTCCGCCATCACCTTCACCACTGGCGTGCCATCACCTCGGACAGGTGGGTCTTGGACATTGTCCGAAGGGCTACTCCCTCCCCTTCGAGACCATCCCCCCAGCCATGCCACCTCAATTCCACCGCATGTCATGGGATCACTTGGTGCTTCTTCAGAAGGAAGTTGCGGCCCTCTTGGCCAAGAGGGCCATCGAGCGCGTTCCGACCCCCAGAAGTAGGACGTGGTTGCTACTCCCACTACTTTCTGGTGCCCAAAAGGACAAGGAGGACATGCGTCCTATCTTGGACCTCCGGAACGTCAATCGCTTCCTCCGGAAGGAGAAGTTCAAGATGCTCACCCTAGCTCAGGTCTTGACTGCTCTCGACCCTGGAGACTGGATGGTAGCGTTGGACTTGCAGGACGCATATTTCCACATCCCCGTCCTGCCGGCCCACCGGCGTTACCTGCGGTTCATGGTAGGCCTCGAGCATTTTCAGTTCACCGTGCTCCCTTTTGGCCTTACCAGCGCCCCTCGGGTGTTCACGAAAGTGATGGCGGTGGTCGCAGCTCATCTGCGCCGGGCAGGGGTTCCAGTCTTCTCCTACCTCGACGACTGGCTGCTGAAGGCGGGCTCGTCCCAGGCAGTCGTCTCCCACCTCCAGACTACGGCCGAACTCCTGCACTCGCTGGGGTTCTCCATCAACGTGCCGAAGTCGCACCTGATTCCTTCTCCACAGCTCCTTTTCATCGGAGCAGTTCTGGACACGACGCAGTTTCGGATTTATCCTCCCGAACGGCGAGTCCGGGATATTCAGGCTATGATTCCGATCTTTCGGCCTCTATCCTGGGTTTCGGTACGGATGACCCTGAGGCTGCTGGGCCTCATGGCCTCCTGCATCCTCCTGGTCGATCATGCCAGATGGCATATGCGGGCTCTGCAGTGGGACCTGAAGTTCCAGTGGGCGCAGCACCAGGGCAACCTGTCCGATCACGTCCAGATCTCGGAGGGGACTGCAAAACAGTTGCAGTGGTGGCTCTCGAACCGGCAATGGGTCATGGGCAGATCCCTCTCCCTTCCCCAGCCAGAGCACACAGTTTTGACGGACGCGTCCCTTCTGGGATGGGGTCGGTCACATGGGAGAGGCGGAGATCAGAGGCCTCTGGTCTCCGGCGGAGTCCCGGCTCCATATCAACATTCTGGAGCTCCGGGCGATCTGACTTGCACTCAAGGCATTCCTTCCCTCTGTCAAAGGGAAGGTAGTGCAGGTGTTCACAGACAACACCACCGCCATGTGGCACTGCAACAAACAGGGCGGGGTGGGGTCGTGGACCCTATGTCAGGAGGCTCTGCGCCTCTGGACATGGCTGGAACATCAGGGCATATTCCTGATGGTTCAACACCTGGCAGGTTCCCTGAACGCCAGGGCGGACGAACTCAGCCGCAGGTGCATGATGGTTCACGAATGGCGTCTTCACTCGGAGGTGGCGCAAGGTCTCTTTCAGCAGTGGGGAGAGCCTTGGTTAGATCTGTTCGCCACCGAAGAGAACGCGCAATGTCATCAGTTCTGCGCGTTGGAATTTCCAAGGCGACACTCGCTCGGCGACGCTTTTCGTCGCGAGTGGAGTTGCGGTCTGTTGTACGCCTTTCCGCCTATACCACTTCTACCCAGAGTGTTGAAGAAGATTCAGCGCGACCGGGCCCAAGTCATTCTTGTGGCTCTGGACTGGGTTTGAAGAGTTTGGTATCCCGAGCTACTCAGTATGAGCGTCGATCCCCCGATCCGTCTGCCTCTTCGGGAGGATCTTCTGTCGCAGCAGCAGGGGACGGTCTTCCACCCGAACCTGTCCAGTCTACACCTGCTTGCGTGGAGATTGAGCGGCGGCAGTTGATTCCTTTCGACTTGCCTCCCGAAGTTTGTGATGTGATTCTGGCAGCCAGGCGTCCCTCCACTAAGGTGGTATACGCCTGCAGGTGGAACAAGTTTGTGGCATGGTGCACAGCAAAGGCTGTGGATCCCCTTTCTGCCCCTCTTTCTGAGGTTCTTCTGTTCCTTCTTTCTCTGGCCCAACAGGGTTCTTCCCTGGGTACCATCAAGGGCTATCTTTGTGCAATCTCGGCCTTCCTCAGGGTTCCTGATCAGCCCTCTCTTTTTAAGTCCCCTGTTGTTAACAGGTTTCTTAAAGGCATTACGCACCTCTTTCCTCCTGTTCCGTTTATAATGCCTCAGTGGGACTTAAATTTGGTTCTTACCTTCTTAATGTGCGCTCCCTTTGAGCCTCTGCATAACTGTCCTCTTCGTCTTCTTACTCTGAAGACAGCCTTTCTGGTGGCCATCACCTCCGCTCGGCGGGTGAGTGAGCTCCAGGCTTTCATGCAAACCCACCTTTCTGTCTGTTCATCCAGACAAGGTTGTTCTTAGGACGCGTCCGTCCTTCTTGCCAAAGGTGGTTACTGCCTTCCACATTGGGCAGACCATCACTTTGCCCACCTTCTTTCCGCCTCCGAATCCTTCCAGAGAGGAAGAGAGGCTCCACCGTCTGGACCCAAAACGTGCGCTTTCCTTTTACCTCAACCGCACACAACAGTTCCGGGTGGATGACCAGCTCTTTGTTGGCTACGTGGGCGCCAAAAAAGGTCGGGCGGTACACAAGAGGACCATCTCCCGCTGGGGCATCTTGTGTATCAAGGCCTGTTATTCTTTGGCTAAGAAGGAGCCTCCTGTTGGGCTGCGTGCCCATTCCACCAGGGCTACGGCTGCTACCACGGCTTTAGGCCGCGGTGTTCTGTTACAGGATATATGTCAGGCAGCTACGTGGGCCTCGCTGCACACGTTTACCAAACATTACTGCCTTGACAGCCAGGTCCGGAGGGACGGCTTCTTTGGCCGTTCTGTCCTCCGGGACTTCCTTGTCTGAATCTGTTCGCAGACCCACCACCGGGGTTGGTATTGCTGGGGTATCTATTCTAAGGTAAGGAATCTGTCACTAACGTGTCTCTTTCAGATGCACAAGTTACTAACATGTGTAACGATATATCTGTAAGAGACAGTAGTTAGTGACAGATTCCTACCGCCCACCCATCCTCCCCGTTCTGCGAACTGATTTCTAGGGTTAAGGACATCCCTTTCAGGGCCCTAGTATTTTTCAGACACCTATGTCAGCTTCTTGCATGGCTCTGCGTTCCTGGCGCGGAAAGTCGTGTACAGAACTGACGTCAGCGCGCAGGGGCGGCGTCTAAGTACTGCCCGCGACGTCATCCCGGCGATCCCGACGCCGGACGCGGAGCCGCACGACGCCGCCTACCGACGCGCAAGGGTACTGCTACGCAAAAACTTTCCGGATCCAGCCTGACGCCTGGGGATATTCTAAGGTAAGGAATCTGTCACTAACTACTGTCTCTTACAGATATATCGTTACACAAGTTAGTAACTTGTGCATCTGGGTTAACCCCTTCCCTGCGGATGACGGAACCACGCCGTCATGAGCCACGGGCGGCGTGTGCTCATGACGGCGTGGTTCCGTCATGCTGCGGCCGCTCCGCCCACGCGGTACTGATTCCCCGCCTGTGCGGGCGAATTAGTGAGTGGGCGGGGTCGTGACGGAACCATGCCGTCATGAGCACAGCTCGCCCGTGACTCATGACGGCGTGGTTCCGTTACGAGCATGGCAGCGCCGCGCTCACCCCCCACCCCCCCAGCGCCGCGGCGGAATTACTGCCGTGGCCAAGGGGTTAAATCCATCATTCTTTTGCTCACCACACCACCCCAGTTTGGACCCAGCCATATGCAAATCAGTCTTGAACCTGTTCCTTGTGGGAACAGTCCAGCCCGAACTGCCAAGCCAGGTCCTCCCTGGACCGGAAACAAGCATCCTGGGACCGGATTCAGGGCATCACCCTTCTTCAGCCAGGCTAGCTTGAATCCAGTGGTCTAGTGAGCACGGGACCCACGTCTGGGCATACCCTTCCCACTTAGGGCGACAAATGCAAAAGAAACAATTGATGGATGGAATGCTGGACAATGCAAACATTCACCCCCAGTCACAAGGATCTGGGTTAAATCCATCATTCTTTTGCTCACCACACCACCCCAGTTTGGACCCAGCCATATGCAAATCAGTCTTGACCCTGTTCCTTGTGGGAACAGTCCAGCCCGAACTGCCAAGCCAGGTCCTCCCTGGACCGGAAACAAGCATCCTGGGACCGGTTTCAGGGCATCACCCTTCTTCAGCCAGGCTAGCTTGAATCCAGTGGTGTAGTGAGCACGGGACCCACGTCTGGGCATACCCTTCCCACTTAGGGCAACAAATGCAAAAGAAACAATTGATGGACGGAATGCTGGACAATGCAAACATTCACCCCCAGTCACAAGGATCTGGGTTAAATCCATAATTCTTTTGCTCACCACACCACCCCAGTTTGGTCCCGTGCTCTCCATGCCACTGGAGTCAAGCTATCCTGGCTGATGAGGGCTGAAAGCCCGAAACCGGTCCTAGGATGCTTGTTTCCAGTCCAGGGAGGACCTGGCCTGGCAGTTCAGGCTGGACTGTTCCCATTGGGCGCAGGGTCAAGACTGATTTGCATATGGCTGGGTCCAAACTGGAATGGCATAGTGAGCAAAAAAATGAAGGATTTAAGCCCAGATCTCTGTACTGGAGTGAATGTATGACATTGTGCTGCATTCTGTCCATCAATTGTTCTTTTGCATTTGCCCTGGCACCTTGTACAGAATGTGCCCCAAATACCTGAGTATCAATACCAGCTTCTTTCATAACTGATCTCAACCATCTGGCTATCGTAGCTGCAGATACTGGCTTAAATGGTTTTTGCAAAGCAATTAATAGTTGTGTTGAACCCTCTGGTCTCAAAGACCTTGTACATTCTTCATAGGCTTTTAGGCATTGCACCACACACAACTTAGCATTACTGGGAAAAGCATTATATTCAATACTACGTGACAATGTCTTTGTCCTTCCAGTAATGTTAAAGGAAACCCCTACTCTACCTGTAATGTCCAGAGCTCTCACATCTGAGGAACGTCTGCAGGCAGATAAACACAACAGCATAGCTAATTTAGCTGATAGTTGTTTCCTGGATAGCAAGGCATTATTCGGCCATTTGTCAAAGAGGACTATTACTAGTGATACATCCCATAAGCATGATTATTTCGGTTTAGGGGGATTAGCCACTCTAATTCCTTTAAGTAACTTGCACACCACTGGATGCATACCTACCGGTTTCCCGTCGATTTGCGTATGCCCTGCAGATATGGCTGATCTAAAATTATTTACTGACCGATACGCCAAACCTTCTGAAAGCCTTATCGGACAGGAAATTTACAATATGGGATAGTTCTCCCCTCACTTGATCCACGTGCCGTTCCAAGCACCAACGTACCCAGCATTTCTAAGCTGACGAATATATTTTTCGTGTGGTAGGGGGCCCAGGCTTGCTTAATGAATTCGGAAGCTTTGTCTGAAATGCCTGGCATTTCCCATTGTTGCCTGAAAGCCTCCATGCCATCAGGGACAACTGCCCCGATGTCACCATCGGGTGCAGTTCTCAGTGAGGGCCCTGGAGCATCGCCTGAGACCAAGGGAGCATCCTGGGAAAGTCTCAACTCATCTCTAACAAAATTGGGAACCAAGGCTGCGACTTCCAAAGGAGGGTCACCAAAATCACTTCTGCCTGCTGTCGGGCTATCTGGGTCGTCACTCTGGGAATTAGGATGAAGGGTGGAAAGGCATAATTCAGGTTCATGGACCAATTCTGTGAGAAGGCGTCTGTCGCTCTCGCCAATGGGTCCAGCTTCCAGCTAAAGAACGTTTGTAGTTGTCGGTTCAGTCTGGAGGCAGAGGTCTATCTTGCAAGGACCCCACACTGCTTGTAACCATTGGAACAGCTGAGGTTGGAGTTGCCAATCGTGTCATCCTTTAGATACCTGGAATTCCAGTCCGCGACCGTGTTCGCCTGTTCATAATGTATTCCGCTATTACCGATTTCTGGTGACTCAGGCAATAATGCCAAAAATCCTTCGCTATCTCCACTAGCAGGGACGACCTCGTACCTCCCAACTTGTTGATATTTCTCACTGCCGAGATATTATCCATCCTGAGCAGGATGCAACAAGAGACCTGTTTAGGGGAGAGCGTCCGTATCGCAAATGACCCTGCCAACAACTCCAGACAATTGATATGGAGGGATAGTTCTTGAAGGGACCATCTTCCTCCTGTGGAGATATGTCCGCAGCGCGCTCCCCAGCCCCAACGGCTGGCGTCCGATTCTATAATGACTTCCGGTTGAGAGCCGAAGATAGCTCTGCCATTCCACGCCTCTACATGGCCCACCACCATTGTATCTCTTCCCTTACTTCCTGTGTCAGCGGGACCAGATCCGTATAAGACAAACCCTTCCGCAGGTGTTGGATCTTTAGTCTCTGAAGGACCTGGTAATGCAGGGGGCCCGGGAAGATAGCCTGTATTGAGGATGCCAATAACCCCACTACTCTGGCAATTATCCTGAGGGAGACCGTCTGCCTGGCTAGCACTGACTTGTAGATCTCGTAGTTTCGACTTGGGGAGGCTCAGTTGGGCTGCCTGTGAGTCTGACAAAACCCAGGAAGTCCATCGTCTGAGAGGGACATAAGGCCGACTTGGGTTTGTTGATTACAAACCCCAAGCTCTGCAGAAGGGACATTGTCATTTGTAAATGAAGGTTGGCTAGGGATTGAGTCTGGGCCATGATCAGTATGTCGTCTAGATACACAGTCATGTGAATGCCCTGCTCTCGAAGATGAGCTATCACTGGCTTCATTACTTTGGTGAAGCACCATGGAGCCGAGGAAAGCCCGAAAGGAAGGGCCAAATATTCCAACCACCGGTTCCTCCATTGAAACTGTAGGAAACGTCGATGGGGAGGAAAAATAGGAATCGTCAGATACGCGTCCTTTAGGTCCAGGCGGACCATCCAATCTCCCTTTTTTAGAAGGTCCGCTAAGAGATGGATGCCCTCCATTTTGAAGTGCTTGTAAACCATGAAGTGGTTGAATTCTCTCAGGTTCAACACTAACCTGTGACCACCACCTTTCTTCTGCACCAAGAAAACATTGCTGCAAAAACCGCGAGGCCCGCTGTTGCAGTAGGCAGTTGCGTGCTTCTGCAGCAATTCCTCTATCTCTGCGTCTATAAAAGCACATTCTTTTTGGGAAAAAGTGAGCTGTCTCGGGTGTACGTTTTGGTATGGAGTTTGGTAAAATTCTAGCTGAAAACCCTGAATGGTCTGTATAATCCATGCATCCTGTGACAACACTTTCCAATTGTGTATGAAGAACTGAGTACGACCCCCCAAAGGCAACTGAGATGTCTCGGTAACTCTTACCTGTAGTATTCTGGGCTTGGAATCCCGCCCTGTGTCCGCCTCTATTGAATCAGCGCTTGTTGAACCTCTGTCTCGTGGGGTAAAAGGTGCTTCCTCTGGTAGAGTCCCAGTCACCTCTACCTCTTCCATAGTCTCCTCTGGGAGGACCTTAGTAGTAGTGACGGCCTGGCGAGCGTTCTCTGCCTCGCCCGGCCCTGTTAAAAAGGCCTGCCTGAAACACTCTCTTTATTCCTGATTGGGCCTTGTCCAAAGACTTGAACGTACCCACGTACTTTGAGACATCCTTGACAAATCTCTCCCCAAAGAGATTGCCCTCAGCGAGGGGACCTGGTTCGGCCGAGGCCAATTCCGTAAGATTAGAGTCCATTCTCATAAGTATTGATTTGCGTCTCTCCGTAGAGATGGCGCAATTTGCGTTTCCCAGGGAGTATATCGCTCGCTGTGTCCAGCCCGCCAAAATATCTGAATCCACTGGGCCAGCTGATTCCTTCGCCGCTAGGGCCATTTCCAGAATCTTGGCAAGGGGACCTGCCACATCAAGTAATTTGTCCTGACAGCCCCGCCAGGCGCGATCAATACCTTTTTTAGGGTCCTTAGCGAATTTCTTGAAAAAGGTCAAAAGGCTGGCGTCAATATCTGGTGTTTCCGCCACCTTGTCCGGTATATCTGGCCTGGGACACTATGATCGCAATCTGTTGCGCACCTCTTTGTCGAAGCCTTTCCTAAGCTTTTCGTGCAAGTACTCCGCTACCTCCGGGGCAGGAGCCCAATCTGAGGAGCGAGGATGAACTATGTCTGCCAGGTTAAAGGTGAACTGGGTATTAGAAGTCTGGGGCGTCATATTGGGCACAAGAATCACCGCCTTCCTAGTTTTCTTCTTGGGGGGACCTTCGCTATCTGATTCCGTAGAGTCAGTGTCAGTGGTGTAAGTGTCTACATACGCCTTCTGTTTGCGCTTCGCTTGTCCACCTTCTGTGGTCGGTCTGGTGGAATAACCGTGTTCGTCTATGGTTGCCGGTGGCAAGCTAGCTAATGCACCTGCATGAGGCCACTGCCTCGACTTAGATTTACTTTTGCCCGAAAGGGCGTCGTCTTGGGGTTCGAGAGGATTCTGAAAACCATGGCTCTTTGAGAAGCTTTCAAGCTGTTTAGTGATTGGTTTCAATGCTGCTGCCAATGCTTGTTGTACTGTATTTGGCACAGTGCTCTCAATGGCCCTGTTGATCGACTGCTGGACCGAAGCGTCCAGGGCGTCAACAATATTATCCTCTAAAACAGTCTCCTGTTGTCCATCATAATAGGGTTCATCCTCCTCATCTTCATATCTAACCCACTCTTCCATTTTAATAGTAAGTACCTTATTTCTGTCTATACACAGATAAGGTCAAGCCAAATATAGGAGGAGTCAGGGGGGAGCCAACCCACATGCACTCACAAATTAAAAGTTCACTTAGCCCCTCAGCAGTGCTGTAATCCACAATTATTGCAGCCCACAGTCCCAGGGTGTAAAAGAGCCGAATTTCAACTTTTTAGGGAGTGTGCACTCGCTCCCAGGGCCGACTACTATTCCAGCCCGTCAATGCGTCCAATCACTTTTTAATCTCTGGGCTTTTTGAGCACCGGAATGCTTAGGGGCCACGGCTGACGTGCGCAGCCCAAAACCGCCCAAAATGTAGCCCAATTGGGCCACGCACGTCCGGTAACGTCAGGCTCTGCACTGTAGGTCGGGCCCGATCAGGGAAAGGCTTCCGACATGAACCCGGAAGACCGCGTTGACTCAGCACTCAGAAAAACAGTCAGAAACTGTAACACGCTCCCGCTACGGGAGCACAGGAATGCGCGCTTGTCAAGCGTTGGCTTCAAACCCGATCGCGCTAGTGAGCGCAAACATTTTTTAGCAACAATGAACAATCAAACATATGTATATATTGAAATTAACTAGCGATCGCAATGCGAATACTTGGTAGCTCGTTCTCTCACGCGCGAGCGCGTGTGGGAAGCAGCTATCCTCAAGTAACACAATTATACAGATTATAATAAAGATATAATGAGAGCACTTATCTCCGCTGTGAGCAGCAAAGAAAGAGGTTCATGGGAAGGAGATGATGGCTCTTATAGGGTCTGATGGGACATGATTGGTGCAAGAGCATCATGGGAAATGTAGTTTGTTATGTGAAAAAGTTTTTTCATTGGCTGCTGTGTTTTGACAGTAAAGAAAGAGAAGCAATAATCCGAAGCCTCCGGTCCTGTAATAGAATTCATTTTGCAAGCTGCAGGCGCATGAAAGCAGGAGCGCAGCCCACCCTTGATGATGTGTACCCCATTTGTTAAACGCAGATAGCGCCCTATGGTCAACACAGCTGAACATGGCTCTTTCACAGTGGCGCCTCTCTGGTTATGTCTGAGACCATTAGCAATATAGTAATGTACAGTACCTATTGCTAAGTATCCTAGTTCATGCAGGCTCTCTGTCAGCGCTAGTATTTGAATACTGAACACAGGGCAGTAAGGCCAGTGGAAAGTGATGAGGTATCGTTATTTTGAAGCCCAGTCATGACTGTTGGGTAGATGCATTAGACCTGCAACCCCAGATCTTGAATCCTCATCTGGAGCAATACCAAACCATATTTAATTCCTGGCAGAGCCTTTGCAGCCTTTCTCCCTTCAGAGTTTGCTAAAATAAAATACAGTTGAGGTTGAGAATATCTCCTGTTGTTTAACTACCTAGAGGTAATTCTGTTTGGTGTGTGCGCAACAAAGATAGTTTTATTCTTATCACTATACCAACAATTAGTTTTATTTGAAGCGTTTTGTGCCCATTCATATATCATTTCCAAGCACACCAGCTAACACAAACTACTTGGATGTAACTGGCCCTGCTTGATTTTTAACTATAACCTGCAGATCACAGGAGATGGCAAAGAATAGCATTAACTCTGTTAGCCATCTTGCTTTTTTAAATAAACTTATAACCCAATAGTCCAGTGGCCAAGTTACTGATCTTAATACCTTAAGCCTGAATTCTTACCACCTTTTTAGGTCTGGCTACATATATTTTTTTATTTATATTTATACTGATAAAGTGTGAACTAATGCCCGGAATTGTCTCGGTGCTACAAGCTGATAGAAAAATAGTTTGACAGAGGAATAAACAGCTGAATCTTTAACCCATTGCGGTCGGTGACTAAAGAATAAAAAGCCAAATCTTAAGGTCCTTCTTGAATGGGAGGAGTTCTGATGAGTGTTTTAAATGTGTGGGAAGGATGTTCCACAGTTTGGAATTTGTGGTAACAAAACCTCTGCCTTCCCAGTTAGATAGCCGGAATCTAGGAACCTCAACAAGATTGGAAGTGGAGGAACGGAGAGTTCTTGATGAAACATACCAATGAACTGGTGTTTTAAATGTTCCGGTCCAGAATTCTGTAAGGCCCTGAAGGTAATACACAAGACCTTAAAATCTTTCCTTTTGTTCATGGGGAGCCAGTGAAGGGAAATTAGAGCTTGTTTGGCAGACTGATGCCTGGTAATCCCTGTTAGGAGTCAGGCACCGCGTTCTGGAGAACCTGTAACTTGCCAAGCAGACCTTTCTGTAGACTAACAAAGAGAGCATTACAATAGTGTAATTTAGAAAGGATAATGGCAGAGACAACTGTTTTCTTAAGCTTGTGAAGTATAAATGGGAAGATTTTTCTAAGCATTTTTAAGGTATAGAAGTTGGAGTCTGTGGTAGCATTAACCTGATGTTTAAAAGATAAAGCTGTATCAAAAATGACTCCCACATTTTTAGGTCTCGCCTACGCAGCGCGCATGCGCTGCATAGGAAAAAAGACCTTTTGTAATCGATTCGGCTTTTCAGCCAAAAACGTGCACGCGTTCCATTGCCTTCAATGGCAAAGCGTGCACGTTTGGCGTTTCACTTGCGGGAGCGAGCTGCTGGCGCCATATGGTAGCAATTATCGCTCCTGGCGCCGCTCGCTCCCGCAAGTGAATCGCGCAGGCTCCCTCCTCTCCCCCCTCCCCCTGCTGCCGTGCGAGGCGCGCGCGCTTGTCTTTATTAGTATGCATAACATGAGGGCGGCATGAGTTGCCAAAAATCCAGTTAACATTTCCAGTTGGCGTTTGCGCTACTAAAATGTTTGTGTAATCAATGTCTGTATAGGCAGCCATCATGGCGATGTGTATCTGCGTGAGGAGTAAACATTGCCCATTTCTTGTGCTGAAAATAATTTGCAATTTCTCGTCAGGGCTAGCAAATTAGCATGATTGATTAGAGCAAATGAACATTTGCCGGGCAGGAACCATTTGACATTTCTAGATTCTGCTGAGCGGCTTCCTGAGGGGGCAATTAGTATAAATGTGATAACGTCGCTGCCGAGGCGCTTGGCTAGGTATGCGCTTGCTTGGTTTTTATGATGGTGGTTGGTGTCTCGAGGTCGGTAGTCTGGAGGGGTGCTTCCATCTCTCCACTCTGACGCAGTTTTAGGGCTGTGTTCTCATTAGGGGTTCAGCTACTCAGGGTTATAAAGTGTCGTAGGCGCCTGGAGAACTTGCCACATCACTCTGGCGCTTAAGTGCAGACATTCCAGCCGTGCTGTTTCTACTTTTTAAGGCTGCTTCTCTTTAAGGGATTTCGGTTCGAGGAAACTATGACCTATATTTATTAACTTTTCAGGAAGCGCATGCGCTGCGTTGCGCAAGGCCTAAAACACAGCACAGAGTCATATCTATTGAGGTTGTCTGCTGCTGCTGTCATCCTTGCGCTGGCACTTTAAAAGGCTGCCTTACAGCCACGCAGAGGACTGTGTGCACTGCCTTGCACACGATTTGTACTGGAAGCATACCTTTAAAGTACAAATTCCTGTTAGGACAAGCATAGAGGGATCTCATGTACTGAATGTGTGCTGTGCACTCATAACGGAGTCCGTTCTTATGTTGTGATGCTTTTCTTCAAAGTGTTTTACTGTATTTTCATGGAGCATTTTACCGTTGTTGAGTCCCAGCGTCCCTCAGCCTTCGCTCGTGTTTTTTTTCAAAGACCTTCACACTTGAGCGAACAAGGACGCATTGGAAGTTTTGATGGGCAAGCCAACCTGCTGCCTTATTAACCCAGATCCTCCGCTGATGTGACGTTCTGCCATTTCCCTGGCCTCCCAGTTTGTATTTCAGTGCAGGCAGAATCCAAAGATTCTCACTAAGTATTAGTATTCCGTGTTTGTCTGTTGTACACAAAATCGGCCTTGATGCAAGTATTTTTGACTCCGAAGCTGCATTGCTTTTTTGAAAATGCTAGTTTCCTTGCGTAAACAGCAGTTACATTAGCCTATTCTAGTATGCAGAGCATAACTTCATTTTGAATGCCAGTTTTTCCGTTAACAATTCAGTTTTAGTGGATAGCTTGAGGTGGCCTTTTGCATACAGGACTGATTTTGATTCCCGAATTTAATGCATTGTTTTTCTCTGTTTGTGGCCAGATTAAGCGCAGCTGCAAATAACTTGTTTTGAGACTTAGTAACATACTATAAAATTATATAACGTAAGAATGATAGGAGCAGTTTGACGAAAAATAATACAGTAGATAGAAATGTGTGTTTTTCTATGCATTTACAGTTTAATGTCTCGTCATCTTTTTCTCTTGTGAAAATGTTAGTTGGTAACACAACATAGGAGGTAGTACGGATCTTTTTACATGTTCACTCTCTCTCTCCTCTCGCTTCCTCTCTCCTCTCGCTTTCTCTCTCTTTCTCTGTCTCTCCCGCTCTCTCTCTCTTTCTCTCCCGCTCTCTCTTTCTCTCCCCCTCTCTCGCTCTCTCTCTCCCCCTCTCTCGCTCTCTCTCTCCCCCTCTCTCTCTTTCTCACTCTTTCCCTTTCTCTCTCGCCCTCCCGCCCCCAGCGCAATCCTTGACAACAGCTGAGAGCTCAGTACCGGGGCTTTAGGTGTCTCGGCAGATATAAGCTCAAGACATCAGAGTATCGGGCCCACTGATGTAAATATAGTCGTCATGGTCTGATTCAGGATAGCCATAGAGAACTAGCACACCTGGCTCACTTTCTACATGTTACTAGTGTAACAGTCTCCTTTCAGTGATCATGGCTTTTGTGCAGACGCTCTTGCCGTAGCACCATAGAGTTTCATGACACATAAGAGGCACCAAGAAAATGTTGAGGTTGGCATCATTTAGTTATCAGGAAAAGATACAACCTCAGTAAGGTGAGTTACAGTAGTAAGAAGTTTTAGGTTTGTAATTGCATCGTCAACAGTGGGAAAAGTAAACATCAAAATGGAGATTTCATCAAAGTGCAGTAGCTCGATTTTGCTTGTTGTAATAGAAACCTGGTTTTCAAATGACCCCAAACCGATTTTATTGAATAATATTTGACACACAGAACGTTTTACAGAACGTCAGCAAAAGTGTAGCGGAAAGCCTGGTAATATTGTATGTGAAGCGATAATCCATAGCTGTATAATCCTCAAGCCCACGCCGTCTCGCACGCAAAACGTGTTGTTGATCCAGCAAAAACCTGGCCTTAAAGTCTGATTTGCTGATCGCTTAAAAGCCCAGTTGACATACATGATGATGATAAATACAAACCCAATAATTCTCATAGATAGGAGTATCTGTTCTGATCAGCCTGACCATCCTGCTATTTAGAAGTTTCTTTCCAATTGAAGAGAGGTACATCCATCTTTGTTCAAAAATATCCAATTAAACCACTCTTGGCAAACTGTTTCTTTCATTCTAGATTTAAACAAGCATTGGCATAGCCAATAGGTCTAGCCTTTGGGACCTTATAAGTGTTTAACTATGCAACAGTTAATGTTGTTGCACCTAGGATATTGTGCTGCATAACTAAATACTTATAAGGTCCCAATAGCGAGACCTATTGGCTATGCCAATGCTTGTTTGCTTTTGTTACTGGTGTTGGGAGCATGCTGAAGGGGGGTGATGCATAATTGCCCATTTCAACGGATTGCTCTCGCTCAAATAAAAAAGATTTCAGGAGAGAAAGAGCTGAGCCACTAATACCTAGCCTTTAGAGACGATTTGTCAGTAGGCTGTGGTTGACAGTGGTGAAAGCTGCAGAGGTGTGTAGCAGCATTAATGCAGCATTATCTCCTTTGTCAACCGCGCATCAGACCTCCTCAGTAGCGGTAATCAGAGCTAGCTCCGTAGTGTACTTGCTCCTTAAGTCGTACTGAGTCGAGTCCAAGAGATTGTTATTAATAAAGGTGGTAAGTTCTTGATTTATCAATTTTTTTATGATTTTTGCTGGGAGGGGGAGATGGACAATAGAGCGATAGTTGCTGGGATCTGATGTATCCAGATTGAATTTTTTCAGGAGGGGAAGAATGAATGCCTTTTTACATTACTTAGGAAATACTCCAGTCTTCAAGGTAGGGTTAAACATTTTGGTAAAATGTTGGGCTATGACCTCCGGGGCCAGATGGATTATTCTCAGTGGACATGGGTCAGATGGTGAGCCGTATTTTGCAATAATAAGAAGTTTAAGTACCTGATCATGTGTGATGGGCGAAAAGGCAGACAGTGTGGTTGAGTTAGCTTCGGGCAAGCCAATAGAGGGTGGCAGGTTGTTTCCAGTGCTATTGTCACTGGTGGGAGACCTGTGAGTATTAGCAGCTAGACCCCTCGTATTTTGATTCATTGAGAAAGCATTGTAAATGTCTCAAACTTTTTCTCGGAAGAAGGAAGCTAAAGAGTTGCAGAAAGTTTGATCAACCGAAGAGTTCTTTTTCTCTGGAAGTTTAGTTTCTGGATAGTGGCAAATAGTTCTTTGGGACCATTTTGTCCCAACATTATCTTGTCTGTAAAATAGCTGGTTTTCCCACTAAAGATCAGCTCTTTATATTTTATGATCATTTTCTGTAAATGTCTTTCTTGGCAGTAGCATAATTCTTCCTCCAATGCCGTTCCTGGCGTCTGCAATGCTGTTTTTTGAGCCTGGGTTCTTCAGAGAACCAGGGCTCAGATGCGGTGGCTCTGCAAGTGCTAACAGTTTTTAAAGGCACTAAAGTGTTTACTGTGGAGCTAATCCAGGCATAATACTCCGAAGTAACAGTCTCTAGATCGCTGGAGATCATGGGCATACTATTCGCTTAGAAAGCGTTAAATTCGACAGCATCAGTGGTATGCCAGAGGCGTCGCGTGGAATTCTCTGCTGGTGTATTCAACTTACAAGATGTTTTCGGTAGTGTAAGGTTAAACATGACGGCTGAGTGGTCAGACTAAGAAAGCTAGAGTGACCAGATTGGTCGTAGAAAAGGGTTGTCAGTAAAGATGCCATTGAGCAAATGATAGGGCCCTTGATAACCAGTTCCAGACCTAAGCTGGTCATTAAGTCAATGAGGCCACTTGAATTTTTATCAAGCGAGTTGGCCAAATAAAAGTTAAATTCACTGAATTCGGAGTAATCTTGGAATTTTACCTTAGATTCCAAGAGTTGGCTAAAAGCTCGGGTAAAGCTTGCTCTGGGGCCAGGAGGGCAATACGCAAGGAGACCATTAAAGGAGTAGTTGTGGTTTAGTTCAATTTGGAAAGATAGCGCTTCGCCTTCGAACTTAGGTGGAGTATCAGAAGTCTCCATAAGATGGTTGCGGTACACTATAGCTAAGCCCCGCCCTTCTTCCCCTCACAGTCCTTCCTGGCAATTGAGAAACCGTCTGGAACTGCGGAGACCAAGTCTGGGCCATGTGATGTGCTCACGTTCCTGTCCGTACCCGGAGGGGTGGTGGTGACCCGCCTTTTGTTTTATACTCGGGTGTCATGTCTACACGTCATGGGGGTGGGGTTTTTTACGTGAATAAAAGATGCCTGGTGTGACCAGGAAGTTGAACAAACTACTTCCGGTGTCCTAGCGTTTCTATGCAGAACACAACATTTTGGCGACGAAGGCTGGTGTTCCTGCGTGTTTTTGTTCCTGGCTTGGTGTTCTTTGTGGTGTTTCTCGCTGGTCCCTTTTGCTCCCTTAGTGCTGCTGGTGGCGTGTTTTGCCCCGGGGGCTTTGCCTTGCTCCCCGGGTTTTTGCTGCTGCCCCGGCTGTTCCTGGGGGCGTGGCTTGCTGGTTGCTACGCACGGCGTGCTGGAGGAGCTCCGGGTGGTTTGCGGCAGCGGTGTGTGTGCTGCCGCTGCCCTGCGGTCCTGCTGGGGTGAGGAGATCGTTTTCCCCTGCTCCCCTGCTCCTGTGCTCCTGGTGTTCCACGGCGCGGTGCGCCTTGCAGGCTGTTTGTGGTCCCTGTGCCTGGTGGTTTGTGGCGTCCTGCTGGTGTGCGGAGGCCGTTTTCGCCGGCTGCATCCTTCTGCCTGAGCCTGTGCCGCCCCGTTAGGGGGTGTCGTCCAGTCCTGGTGTGGTACCTGTGCTGCTTCGTGTTGGAGGGGTGTTGCCATGTCCGCTATTCCTCCTGTGGAGCATTTTCTGTTGGCTGGTCCACCGTCAGCCCAGGCAGCCCGTTGGAAGGAATGGGTGGATCGATTGGAGACGTATTATGATGCTGTTGGTCTGGAGGTGGAGCGATGGCGCCCAATGTTGTTGCATCTGGGGGGGGCGGCCGTTCACCGGTTAGGGCGGTCGGTGGTTGAAGGCGGCCCTCCACATACGTATGAGACTTTGAAGCAAGCCCTTACTGCCCATTTTGAACCGCTGGCCAATCCAGATTATGAGCGTTTTTTTTTGCGTCAAGCCCGGCAGCTGCCAGATGAGTCCGTGGATACCTTCTATGCCCGTCTGCGTGAGTTGGCCAGCACCTGTACATTGCCCGATGCTGCGGATGAGATTAGAGCCCAGTTTATACAGGGCTGTTTCTCTAGCAAGTTACGTGAGGCCATCCTACAGGTGCCGGGGATGTTGATGGCTGACATGTTGACTCGGGGTAGGTCCAAGGAACTCTCGAAGGTACGAGCCGCCCACATGGAGGCAGCACTCCAGCAGGTGGTGAAGGTGGAGCCGGTTAATGTTGTTTCAGCCCGGGTCCCTGACCGCAAGAATCTCCGGAATCCGGGGAGAGTGGATCGGCCCCGGCATTGTTATGGTTGTGGGGGTTCTTTTCCACATAAAGGGACGTGTCCTGCCATTGGGAAGAAGTGTTCCAATTGTAGCAGGCTCAATCATTTTGCGAAGATGTGTCGTTCTGCCCCTGCGAGAGGGTCTGTCCCTGTATCGTCTGCTCAAGTATATGTTGCTGCGCAGTTGCCGGTGGATGGAGACATGGATGATGATGATGTGGAGGGGACGATACATGTCATCCGTGCTTTGCAGCCTGGGGGCCATGTACGTAAGGGTCTCCCTAAATGTCATGTGATGGTGGACGGTTATCCGGTGCCTGCCTTGATTGACACCGGTGCTTCGATCAATGTGATGGCCGAATCGATGTTACTGACATTGCCGATTTCTCCCACTTTGAGTTCGACCACTACCAGGGTCTTTGCCTACGGGTCCTCTGATCCCCTTCCTCTGGCAGGTGTGTTTACTGCTGAGGTGGCACATGGTTCTCATGCGATAAGGACACGCATATATGTCACAAGAGGGGGTCAAGGGATGTTGCTGAGCTGTCGAACAGCGGAGAGCCTGCAGTTGGTCACTTTTGCTTTGAGTGTGCATCAATGGAATATGGAGGAGTTGTTGGCCCAGTTTTCACCTTTGTTCGATGGGATTGGCTGTTTGAAGGGGCGCATGATTAAGCTTCATATCGATGATTCCGTCCAGCCAGTGGCTTTACGTCCTAGGAGGGTGGCGTTCCACCTTCGGCCGAAGGTGGAAGCAGAATTGGTGAAACTGGAAATGGCAGACATTATTGAACGGGTGGATGGTCCAACTCCCTGGGTGTCCCCTATTGTGGTGGCCCGTAAACCCAAACAGCCTTGTGAAGTCCGCATTTGTGTGGATATGCGGTTGCCTAATCTTGCGATCAAGCGTGAAAGGCATCTCACCCCTACCGTGGACGATATCGTGGTAGAGGTGAGTGGGTCACGTTGGTTTTTTAAAATGGACCTTCGTGCTGGTTACCATCAGCTGATGCTTGACCCCGCTTCCCGTGCAATCACCACGTTTTCTACACATATGGGTTTGCGGAGGTATAAGCGTTTGAGTTTTGGAGTCTCCAGTGCTGCGGAAGTTTTTCAGGACACGATCCGGGGGGCACTTTCTGGACTGGATGGTGTGATCAATGTCAGTGACGACATTTTGGTGCATGCCCCTACTTTGGATGAGCATTTCTGTCGTCTTAAGGGTGTGTTTCAGCGGTTGTTGGATAATGGACTTACACTTCATAAGGAGAAATGCAAATTCTTGAAGACTGACATTTCACTTTTTGGGTATCATTTCTCACAGAATGGTGTGTCACCGGACCCTATGAAGGTGCGTGATATTCAGACTGCTCCTGCTCCCACTAATGTATCCGGTGTGCGGAGTTTCATGGGGATGGTGAACTATTGTGGCCGTTTTATCCGCAATCTAACTGATCTTACGGCTCCTTTGCGAGAACTCACTAAGTCTACCGTTGCATGGGACTGGGGTCCGGAGCAGGAGTGTACTTTTCGGGCTACTAAGCAGGCCCTCTCCGCTGATACTACTCTGGTGTATTTCAATCCTGCGCTGGACTCGGAGTTGTCGGTGGATGCCAGTCCTGTTGGTTTGGGGGCTGTACTTTCTCAGCGGCAGAGCAGTGGGGAGTGGGCCCCAGTGGCGTATGCCAGTCGTGCGTTGACTGCGACTGAACAACGGTATTCTCATATCGAGAAGGAGGCGATTGCCATTCATTGGGGGTGTCGTCATTTTCATTTGTATTTATACGGCCAACCGTTTGTTGTCCATACGGATCATAAACCACTTATTCAGTTGTTCATGGGCACATCCTCAAAGCCTCCCCCACGGATTGAGAAGTGGATCCTGCAGTTGCAGGATTATTGTTTTACAGTGGTGTTTCGTCCTGGGACATTGAATCCTGCTGACTATCTTTCCCGGCATTTTCGTCCTGCTACTCCTGGTGAGGAGTCCGATGCTGAGGATACTGAGGAATACGTGCGTCTGGTGGTGGAACGGTCCAGGCCTCTTCCCATTTCCTTGGAAGAGATTCTGGAGTCTACACATCGGGATGGATGTCTCCAGTTGTGTATTTCTGCAGTGGGTACTAGGAAATGGAATGTGCTGATGGATTCTGCGGAGGCGAGGTCGACCTTGGCATCCCTTTATAATGTCCGGGATGAATTGGTTCTGTCCCCGGAGGGGTGTTTGATGAGGGGTTCGCGACTGGTGATTCCTGTTTGTCTCCAACAAAGAGTGGTGGATTTGGCTCACCAAGGGGTTGTGAGAACTAAATCCAGGTTGAGGTGCAAGGTATGGTTTCCTGGCCTGGATGCCTTGGTGGAGAATACTGTGTTGCGTTGTGCGCTCTGTCAGGCTGCCGGGGCTAGTGATTCTCCAGCTCCTATACTCACGGAAGACATTCCTTCTTTTCCCTGGCAGAGGGCGAGTGCTGATTTTGGGAGTCTGCCGGATGGACGCCATATGTTGGTGGTTATTGACGATTTTTCTAAGTATTCCGAGGTTGAGTTGCTGGACACTACCACAGCTTGTCGCACTATCCCTCTGTTCGAGAAGATTATGGCGACTCATGGTCTGTTCACTGAGCTCCGTACTGACAATGGCCCTCCATTTTCGGGTCAGGATTTCTCAACCTATTTGCTATCCCGGGGTGTTCGTCACAGGAGGATTACCCCCTTATGGCCTCAGGCCAACGGGGAGGCTGAGCGTTTTATGCGTACCCTTAATAAAGCCATTCGAATTGCTGTGGCTGACCGTCAGGATTTGGACTGTGCTTTGTATGCTTTCTTGAGGGAATACCGGATGACTCCTCATTCCACTACCAAAGTCAGTCCGATGTCTTTGTGTATGAATAGGCCTATGGGTGACTTTATCCCCCAGATGGAGGCGGTGTCTGTCAAACATGCCTTGGTAGCGGATGAGCTACGGAAACGGAAGTTACAGAATGAGAAGGTTTCTGTCAGGCATGGAGCACGGACCAGTTATTTTAGAGTGGGGGACGTTGTGATGGTGCGGAATCGGCATCCGAAAGGGAAGTTTAGTCTACCGTTTGAACCCGAACCCTGGACTGTTCAGTCTGTTCATGGGACAAAGATCACTGCAGTGAGACATGGAGTCAGCATTTCTCGGAATGTGTCTTTCTTTAAAACTTACTGGGCTCCCGGTGGTGCTCGGATAGAGGGCAGGATGGCACCGTGCACTGGTGATCTGGTTTCTGATGATGAGTCCACAGATGGTGTGGATCTGGATGGTACAGTTGCATCTCCTGCTCAGGTGCCGATAGGAGGTGGCCTTCCTGGTGGGGGTCCTATGGTGCCAGGACAGTGTGGTGTCTCTTCCTCTGCAATTCCTCCTTTTGTGGCACCGGCGTGTGATTCACTGCCTCGGCCTGATGAGTCTCAGGACCCTGCGTCTGGTGGTTCCCAGCGAGGAGGTGGGGAACGATATCAGCTACGGCCATGCCCTGCGAGGTCTACTAGACTTAAGAACTATGTAACCTATTAAGGTGGACTCCGGACTCAGTTGTTTTGTTTTCTGTTTTTTTTAGGTTTTTGTTTTTGTGGGTTTTAGAGGAGTGTGATGTGCTCACGTTCCTGTCCGTACCCGGAGGGGTGGTGGTGACCCGCCTTTTGTTTTATACTCGGGTGTCATGTCTACACGTCATGGGGGTGGGGTTTCTTACGTGAATAAAAGATGCCTGGTGTGACCAGCAAGTTGAACAAACTACTTCCGGTGTCCTAGCGTTTCTATGCAGAACACAACAGGCCAGATGCAGCATTGGCCCAAGTCTCTAACAAAGGCTCTATCCAGTGTGTGTGCTTCTTAAAATTCGCAAACTCATATTTGTGTTTTGAGCGAGCGTTAATTAACATGCAGTGTCTGTGATTCATCTATTATCGCGGCAGTGAGGAACCTGAAAGGCTCCATTATTCTGACCTTCCCGTTTGTCAAAGACAGGTTGCATTTGGGGCAGCTTTGGGGGCCGAGCACGGTCCGAATGCAGACAGGCCTGCCTTTGGTGCGCCAGGTGTGCACATCTGGAGAGTGCTTTTTGTAGCCGTGCTTGGGGGCGTGCCTGGGGCGTGGCAGTCAGCACGATTCGGCGCTTGTGCAAAGGGAAGAGTGCAGGGAAAATAAACGAGGTTCCAGCAACCCCTATTACACTTCCGGAGCTCCCTCGGGAAGCGCAGTTACTGGTAAATCAACAAAACCCAAATAAAAAGTGAGCAAGACTAAAAACACATAAAAGAAGCAAAAGCTTTCAAACGGGCCTTTGCCCTCAGCGATGACCGCCTAATGCGGTTCAGGAGCCAGGCATATCCTGATAAGAGCACGCTCGTACTTACAAGAAAATAAATATAAGCAAGCTACGGATAGCTGGTTCCAAATCTGCCTCCAATCAGACTTTATATAGCAATATAGCTTTAGCTGTTACCTCGTGATAAATTCTGCTACAAAGAACGATAAGAAGTACAGAGAGACAATGGGCTCTGGGTCAGCCTTCTGCAGCTGTTGGCTGGTGGTGTTATTTATGGTTTGCCATAGCTTGGATGAAGTGTTCATCAAGGTCCTGGCATTTTGTAGATGGTTTCTTTGTCCCTTAGTGTTCGTATTAGGTTTTGGAGATTGTGCTAAGTAGTTTTTTCTTATAATAGAGCTTGTGTGCCCTGTAAAAAAAAATACTGTGCTGATACAGTGACATTTAAGTGCTGGTCTAAATTTCGTTCCATTATCTACCTGTTTAATGGAAAACCTAATAAAGATGTACTGGGAAAAAAATGCTTTCTTAAATCTTCTTTGTTTAGGAAGTCCTTGTTGTTTGGATGCCTTAGCCAGTTATCAAGACACAGTGCTATTGCCTAATCATGCTTATCTGTTCGGTTGGTTTACTTTTCTGTCATAACATTTTGTTGAATTTATAGCTTTTTTTTGTTCACAAAGTGAAGATGGGCATGCACATGGGCTTTCTTAAAAATGCAACTCAATTATTGTTCCTTTGTGAAAAGCATCTATTATGCAAGCATATTGCGGCCTCTGACCGCCACGCCACCTCCTGGGTATGGCGGGTTCCCTGGTTGCGGCGGTGGTCCCATGGCGGTCCGACATCCCAACTCCTAATGGGGCAGTCGGACCGCTGGTGCGGCAGTGGCTGGACTGCCACTGCCGTGCCACCACTAGTCTGGCGGTCCTCAGACCGCCAGACTTCTAATCAGGCCCTTAGTGTCTCCCTGATGAGTGCGGTTTAACTTACATGCACTATCAAGAATGGACCGTTTTTTTTAGGTTTTTTTTAGCCATGATAACGGCCTCCACAATTGTTACGAGATCATTGAATTTTCTATCATTCCTAAATTCGGTACAGCATTTTGTAGCTGTTAAAAAAATGTATGCTGTCATATCTGGCTGCTAGCGAATGGAACACCTCGCGTTCGTCAGGTGATGAAAACATTCTCTGTAAAGTTTTCTGCTATTGGTTCATGGGTCTGGATTCATCCATACTCTTGTCATTTACCTAAAAATGTGCAGGGAATTGTTTTTGGCTGAACACTAGTTCAGTGAATATGGCTGGTTTTATTACTTTTTACAACCCTATCTTTAATTTGCGTATTGTGTATAATATGGTTGCCAAGTTTACAGCAAGTGAAATGCAGATGCTGCTAAACAGAGATTGAAATGCAGACTACAGATTATACCAGTGTGTGCATGTGACTCGTTGTTTAAGCCTCCCACAGCCCACTGGTAGCGTTGGTTCCTTAAGCATGCGCTCCATCACAGCCATCAACGGGAACGGAAGCAGCGTGCTGCAAGGCAACATTTTATCTGGGGAAGTGGAGCAGAACAGGCACTAACTGAAGGGGCTTTGAATCGTAGAAGTCTAGGACATTACCTCTGTTTCTACTCAGCTGTGGGTGACTGAATCCTTGTATCTGCCTGTTTTTCTCATTCATGAATCTTTCAGAGATTGCCAAGTTCCTCCATTATGCGTTTTTGGGCATTAAACACTTCAAAAAATACATCATTGAAGCCAGAGAATACGTGATGAAAAATATTGACGTGCAGCCTGTGCGGAAGCAGATCTTTAAATAGATTCCAAGACCTTGCAGATTCTGCACTCTTTGAAACATCTTCAAGCCTTCGACTGAGACTTCGGAAAATGTAATTCAGCCTGGGATATATGGTGTGCCAGAGATAGCAAGACATACACTTGTCATGGTGTGCGCTTCCTTTCTGCCTATCAGAACATTTTGGGCCCAATTCACAAAGGTAAATATACTTGCACAGATTTCCGTGCACATACATTTATGCTCATACCTAAGCGTAAATCTCCGACTAAATGCAGTTCATTAACTCAGGTAGAGATTTATGCCTAGTAGTTGGCATATGTGTCCCCACCACACACGTTTCCCCACTTACACAACGATATATTTTCTACTAGTACATTTGCAGTCATATTTCACGTGTCAATTGTCTTAATAAAGTTCTCCGTCTACAGTATGAAGTACTGCAAATTAAAAAGAATGTAGAAACAGGCATCACCACAGGAAAATAACAGATAGCCGACAATCAGAAGTGGAAGCTAATAAACTAAACCTATGCATTAGGCTCTACCCTCTTCAATTTGCGCTAAGATATATTTTTAGAAATTGACGTCAGCAGCAGTTGTGTTGTGTGTCACGGGGTCTGTATGTGTGTTTTTGTGACATGCAGTGCGTTATGTTTTTTTTTAATTCAATTTACATACTTTTAATTTTCTAAGTATGTGCATCTGTTATGTGAACATTTTTACAATATGGTTGTGTAAAGAAACCAAAAATGTGTAAAGTTATATGACCATTTTTTAAATTAAAATTTTTTTTTTCGATATGTTTTAAATATTTTGAACAATACATTTTTATAATTGTTTGCAATGCCTAAAGTTATATGATTATTTTATCTATTATTTCTTTTTGTTATTACTTAGCTGTGGCTCTTTTTGTGTGTAGTATTATTCCTTGTCTCCTCTAACTTTAGTTGCAGGACACTGGGTTTTTGGTTGTGAGGGGTCTGAACCCTTCTCAATTAACAACCACATTCCCTGTCAGGGTGAACCACAAAAGTTACTAAATTAACCTGTGCTTTACCCTCTGGAAGCTTGGCACACAAGCAGTAAGGCTCAACTTAGAGGCAATGTGTAAAGTATTTATGCCGCACACAAATGGTAATAACGTGAAAACACAACACAAGAAAAAACCCTCATTAATTTAGAAAGATAGTCAAATGTAATAAGTAAAATGAGACCACCATAACAAAAATCCAATCAATAGAACCATGGAAATGCAGTTTCAAAGTATTAGGTAAGTATAGCTCTTAAGAGAACAATGCACCACTTGTGGTCCTCTGGTTGTGCTAGACCAGGTGAAAGTCCCAAATTCAGGCCAACTGCGATGGAGCGAGGAGCGGATACAGGGACCTGGTAAGTCCCTGCTGAAAAAGTTACCTTCTCAAAGCTGCGTGCGAAGTGTCCATTTCGCAGTGGAGAAGGCCGCGAGGAGAACATCGTGGATTGTCATCGTTGTATCGCGAACAACAGGCCTGGTTTTATGGACAGTCATTGCTGTAGCACAAAGATCCTGTCTGGCTTAGTAGATGGTCGTTTGCTTGAGCTTCGCGTTTGCGGTCACCGCAGGCTGCCATCGCTTTAGCTTGAAATGCAGGTCTTGCTTTGCCAGTTGTTGCTGGCAGTTGCTGTAGTAAGAAGCTTCGGGTTTAAAGAAGTTTTGCATTGGTGGCCATTGTGGATGGCAAGATCTCGGCGCAAACAGGCCCGTTCATGGTCGGAAAGAGCCCAAAAATTCAGAATTTCTCATTTTCTGCACAGGAGAAGTTAGGCTGATGCTGCCCAAGGGTCCAGAACTTGGGGAAGCACCTCTTGGGGGCCAGGGACTGATTTCACCAGAGACCAGCAGGGTTCAGGCAGGTTCAGTTGCAAGTCCAGTGCAGCAGGTCAGCTAACCAGTTGCAGGGAGGCCTCTGGAGCTTGTTGTGTCTCTATAGGTCGGAGCCGGATGTCAGCCACCTGACCCTTGGAGTCACTCTGACTGGGATGAAGGGAGCAGGTCCAGTCTTCTTTTTTATAGAGGAGAGCAGGCCTAAAACAGCAGGGCATTCCTTCTTCCATAGTATCAACAGGTCCAAGGGTGTTCTGATGAGTTGGTCTGAGGGTCCAATATTTATACCTGATTCCAGCTTTGACGTGTGAAAAACCTCTAGACTTCCCCCACACATCTGGTTCTGGAATTTCCTTCCCTCCACTGCCCAGCCTCCAAGGGGTCTGGGGTGACAACTGACTGGTGTCAAGTTCTTCGTGAGTATGCTGGAGGCAGTCCTTTGAAATGTAATTGGGTTAGAGAACAAATCCACTCCTCCCATCCAGGCAGGATGGCCCATCCTCCCAACACCTTTTCTCCCTTTGTCACACTTTCTCGGAGGAATACACAAAGGCCAACGGAAAACTACAAATGGTTAGAACGAGCTTATGCCAACTTTGTAAATGTGGCAATTTTGGAATTGTGGCTGAAATTCGATTTATCCATTAAGGAGGTTTTTAAATTACAATTCATTAGAGACCAAACATGACTTTTCTACCTGTTCCCAAAGAAACGTTCTCCCTTAATAAATGTAATAAGGTAATCCAATGTTATCCTATGGGAGTTGTAGGTCTTGCAGTAGTAAAAACAATGTATGCATTTTAGTTTACAAGGACATGCAAAACGTTTATTTTCAAATATATTGCACCCTGCCCTAAAAGCTGTTTAGGCCCTACCCAAGGGTGACCTATATGTATTAAAAAGGAAGGTTTAGGCCTGGTGAAAGGTTTATTTGGCCAGGTCAAAATGGCAGTTTAAAACAGCACATTGTCTACACTGGCAGGCCTGAGACATGTTTTAAAGGGCTTCTTAAATGGATGGCGCAATAAATGCTGCTGGCCCACTTATAGCATTTAGTGTACAGGTACAGGGTACATGTAGTACCATTTTACTAGGGACTTATAAGTAAATTAAATGTGCCAATCGGGTGTAAGACAATTTTGCCATGTTTAAAGAAGTGAGCACAAGCACTTTAGCAGTGGTAAAGTGCACAGAGCCCTAAGGCCAACAAAAACAAATTTCAGCAAATAGGAGGAGAGAAGGCAAAAAAGTTTGGGGGAAGCCCGCTCAAAAGGCTGACTGGTCTACAATTAGTGTAATTCTTTTGCAGTACCTGTGAGTGGCAATGTGTGGTGTGACTTACACTAAGGCTTGGCTGGAGTAGATTTGAGTTTTGAGTACTGTAGTACTGCAGACGAATAGGGGGTGTTATTTTATAAATTGCAACTGATTTAAGCCTTTGTGCGTGAGTTTTGTATTTGTATGCGCCTCCGTTTGCCAGTCTGTATTTTCCACTTCCACCTCCCACTTTGTTGTAATTCTTCCCGAGTTATCAGCCACACACCCTTTCTACTCACGTTTACATCTAAAATTTAAAACCACAGAAGTTTTACCACACATATTCAGAAATACCTTTGTGAATTGCCATGTTTGTCAGACAAGCCAAGAAGGCGCGCCTTTATAACCAGCCATTACATTAGGGCTTTCTCGAGTAAGATGCAAGTTATGTAAATTCAAAGGTAGCAGAACAAAGTCAACTAGTGGTTCAAAAACTCAGAGATTCTTATCTAAAATAAGCTCCAAATCGAAAGAAGTTTTTCCTTTGATTTACCACACTTTAAGTGCTTGGTGTACAGTGCTCTGTTGCTTTCCAGTGTATAAATACACACGTTCAAACATACTTACAGCATGATCACAGGGATAATGAGGTTGAAATCTGGAAGGTCCCACAGACATAAATACATACAAGATGGACACTAGAGCTTTTGTTAAATTGTGGGGCTGTTTTAAGATGGAAATGAAGTAAAATAGGTAGTTGATCAGAAAATTGTGTTTATGCTTGTTTGTGTTCACACGTGTTGTCTTTTAAGTTGTTTTGATTTGCAGTATGAAAGACTACACAAGTGCACGTTAAAAGTAAAAATAATAATGGAAAGAATGGAAAGCTAATCTGTTGGTGTAGCTCTAGCCAGGTTCTTGAGCTTTTGATTTCATAGACGCCGTGCAGGACGGCAATAGTCTATATCCTTAATAAAAGATAATTTTTTCCCCTTCAGTTCTGTCCTCTAGTGAACCTTATTGTTTTTTCCCTTCCTCAGGCTACGGGGAATGAGTGAAAAAAATAAGCTGTTCGAGCCATGGTTACTTCTGTTCCAGGTCACTAGTGAAATGAGTTGTACGCTATACAGTGGCATTGTTCTCTGCTAATCCTTACCCTCTCTTGTTAGAATTCATGACTACGTAAAACAGGAATAACAAGTCAATTATACTTTATTAAAAATTAAATTGGTGGATGTCTCTAAACTTTTGGGAAATGGAGGAATTTATAAATACCGAGTGTGTATTTCTAACAATTAGTCTGTTAAAATGTAACGTGGAAGTGCTCCGAAAGCACTCGTGTCCACAGGCATGGCAGTGTGTTTATTCTGCAAGCTTTTCCTAGTGCAATGCTGTGCCTGATTTTTGCTTGTGAACATCTTTTCCTTTTGATAAACGCTGAACACTGTGCCATAAACGTAGACTTCAAATGCAACAGCACTCTTTTATTCCATTCTTTGCATATGAAATATTGACTGGTGGGTATTTTATTATAACATGCTGTCTTGTGCCCTGCTGTCGTATGCTTTTCAAAATCAGCATTGGCAAAGTTAATACATCTGGCTCTATGTTGGGCGAGGTGTTCAATAGTAAGTAGTTGGGTGACTTTGTGGGTTTTGCCTCCTACTGTTCTCCAGCGAAAATTGCTTACTGAAGCAACATCGTGGGCTACAATAATATAGAAGCCGGGAGTAGGGACCCTTTGCTGACTCCATTCGCAGACTTGAGCTGCTTCCCCGAAAAAGAATATTATGAAAGGGAGTCAGAGATGAAGTTTACATTGTAAGTGGTGAAGTTGAAAGTCAGAGTACAGCAAAACAATCCATAAATAACGGATCATAAGAACCTAGCCAAAGAGAAATTGTGGTTCACAAAAATGGTGTGAACCGCAACTGTCAGTGGAAAAGAAAAATTTCTTTTCTTGAGTCCCCTCACTCACCCAGGGTTGCCCCTAGGTGACATGCTTCATCATTGGGGCCATCCCAAGCATCTACTGCTTGGGGCGTGCTGCGACTTGCGAAGTTACGTTGGAGCACTTGTTATGTGAATATATGTGTAGTGCAGTGTAGGGGGAGTGGTGTTTGTGCTAGTTAAAAATACACCTAACTAGTGAGCTAATGCTTTATTCCTGCTCCTAGTTGGTAAGGATAAAAAGGGGGTTAATAAAAGGGAAAAATAACTGTTATGTGATTATAATCCCTAGTATTGTGTCGACAAGTTTCGAGGTGTCCCCTAAACCTCTTCTTCAGGACAGCATGGGGGGCCAGCCCCATGTGTACCACTCCGTGCAGAACCTAAATTAAGGTGAAAAACAGATATTAAATGCACACCTATTGTGTGCGCATTGATATCATACATACGGTTAACGCTGAACCCGTAGTATCTGTTTTGAAGAAGAAAAATAGATTGCAGATTAGTACATACTGCCTGCCCCGATGGGCAGGTTATGGTCTTACGCAGTGCCTAATCAATGTTGTAGGTGCCTCTAAAAATAAACAATAATTAGTGCTCAAAACTTGTGTGGAAATCAATATGCCACACTCGTTGTCTCTATATTGAGAAAGCGGAATTTAAAGAAAAAAAAATTAGTACACATGTTTCTGGACATAGACTTGACAAACACTACATATAACATTACACAAAACCTGATGGAACGTACTTATTTAGTAGCAGTAATATGCCCCATGGTCTGTCTGGGTGGAGGGGCCTGTAGAACCCTGTGGGGTAATAGGAAAAATAAATAAAATGAAGTAGAACTGCAAGGGTTTATTTGCATCACTCGAAAACAGATCGGAAATGCGGGAAAACCTATATCAGGTTCCTGTTGAAAAAAGGGGGGGGGAGAAAGGGGGAATCTTACTGTGCTCGGCTGCCCTCCGTCTGTGTGACCTGTTAGTCCCAGGCTCGACCACATCTTAGCGTGTCTGTGCCTCGGTGCTAATACTTGTAGTCGGGTGAAACAGGCGAGTCATGTCCTCGTGTTGTATAAGACTAGCGCGTATCGTTGGTGAACGGTTTTTCTTGGCATAATACGGGCGCCATCTTGCTAATGTCCGTGACATGGAATTCGGACTTTATCGGCTAAGGACTAATCCGTAATTTGTTGTTCGGATGTGGCAATGTTACTAATAAATTATCATATGTACGAATGCGGTTTTTTGTTTATTGAAACTGGGGGAATCGAACCCTTTCATAAGAGGGTTTTTGGCGGCCATTTTGGATAGGTCAAAATGTTTGAAATTAATGTTTATGCTAATGTTAAGCTCGTATTTTACTCAAGCGGGAAAAGAGGGGGGGCTTCCTTTGAAAAAATAAATACGGCCTTCACATGATGTAGGCTATCTGTGGCAGATGGCTTTTCTGGAGTGACCTAGCTAGTGCAAACATAACAGATATACACACATAAATAACATATAAAGGCAAAACAACAATAGTCTGGTGTTGTATCTAAATCTCTATGTGGTCAGTTACTGAACCCCATGGTTTCTTTTGGTTAGGTGGGAGGGTCAGGGAAAAATTATGTTCACTGCCTTGGGATACCGGAAAACAGAGGTCCTACAACACTACATTCTCTGTGCATAATCGCATAGTTTCAGATAACGGGGTTTGGTTCACCTCAGGAACTGTCCCCATGGTATGTTATTGTTCAACCCTGCGGTGTCTGTACGTAATTTGAACACCCATCTCTGTTCCTTCTCCAGTAGGATCTGTTCTAAATTTTCACATGGCTTGATGTGTTCCAGTACTACCCATCTCATGTCATTCGGGGTGTGCTGTTTTTCATTGAAATGTGCTGTCATCCTGGTGCTTGCTCTGTGGCACCGCATGTTGCTACGATGTTCGCAGATTCTTGTGCTTATTTTCCTGGTGGTCATCCCTACATAGTGTAGGTCACAACAGCACGTAATGAGGTATACAACTCCCATAGTGTTACAGGTGGTGAATTTTCGCAGTTCCCACGATTTTTCTGTATTGAAAACAACCTTTTTGGTAGTAGTAGTGAGATGGCATACGCTACAGTTGCCACACGGATGGTGGCCTGTAGGTAATGTACTAATTACCTGAATACTTTCTAGTATAGAGATTCAGAAAGGAGACACTGACCTTCACCTGAAATCTACTTTTACACCCCCTTCAGCCACCCTACCAGTAGAGTTACTGGCTTTTGAAAAGGCGGTTCTGAGAGAAGTGGGAGAAATGGATCAGACGACCATGAAAACTTTCCACAATACATCGAAACAAGAACACGAAGCCATCAAGACCCTGGCCAACGACAAAAACATCACCATAAAACCAGCTGACAAAGGTGGGGGTATCGTTGTACAAGACACAGAGGCATACCGCCAAGAATACCTAAGACTACTGTCTGACGAGAGGAACTACAGACGCGTCAGAGAAGACCCTACTGAGAGGCTTAGGATCGGGATTACCAGCATGGTAGAACAAGCCCTCGCTCATGATTGGATAACCAAGAAAGAAGGGGATTTCATGGTCAACAAACAACCGACAGTACCCTACTTCTACACAATCCCTAAGATACACATCAATAGAGAAACCACCAGGACGACCAATTGTCTCAGGAATAGGATCCATTCTGGAGCCACTCTCCAAATTTGCGGATGCCTTCCTACGTCCACTGATACAAACCACTAACACCTACTTGAAAGACACCAAAGCAGTACTCTGCTTACTGTGGGACCTCCACTTTGACCCTACATGTCACATCCTGATAGGCTTGGATGTGGAGAGCCTTTACACTAGTTTACCCCACAAAGAAACAATGGGTATCCTGGAGGAAATTCTTTACGGTTCAGCATGGCCCTACCATACACCACAACATGTGGTTCTCGAATGCTGCAAATGGGCTCTGACGGAAAACTACTTCCGTTTTGAGGAGCTACTTTTTCAACAACAACATGGTACCAGTATGGGCAGTACTTTCGCGCCGAGTGTGGCGGGTCTGTACGTCCATTTAGAGGAACAGAAAATTCTTTCAGACCAGAACCCACATCGCCAAAAAATTTTGGAATGGAAGAGATACATTGATGACATTCTGGTGATATGGAAAGGCGACGAAACAGAAGCCAATACCTTCATTGAATGGCTCAACCTACAGGATCCCTTCCTAAAGTTCACCCACACAATGAGCAGGTCTGAGTTAGTCTTCCTAGATCTTAATATTTTCGCTGTAGAAGGTATGTTAAAAACCACAACACATTTCAAACCAACTGCAAAAAATTGCCTCTTACTGTACGACAGCTTCCATCCGCGTCATATGAAAGAAAACCTTCCTTTTGGACAGTTCCTCAGATTGAGAAGGAACTGCACAGAAACATCTGATTACGACAAACAAGCAAATGACCTAGCTGAAAAACTAAGAATACGTAAATACCCTCCCAAGACCATTGCGAAGGCAAAGAAAAGAGCACGAAACAATCACAGGGATGCTCTTTTAGAAACCTATGAAAAACATGAAACAGAAAAAGACAAGAGACCAATATGCATAACAACCTTCAGCATAGCATCAGACAAAGTCTCAAAACTGGTGAAAAAACATTGGCGGATTCTTAATAGTGGTACTTTGAACATACCAACACCGATGTTCTCGCACAAGAGGGAAAAAATCTAAAAGACATACTAGTACACACCCGTCCAAAGCCCCAAAACAAAAATAACCAACAGGTAATTAGTACATTACCTACAGGCCACCATCCGTGTGGCAACTGTAGCGTATGCCATCTCACTACTACTACCAAAAAGGTTGTTTTCAATACAGGAAAATCGTGGGAACTGCGAAAATTCACCACCTGTAACACTATGGGAGTTGTATACCTCATTAAGTGCTATTGTGACCTACACTATGTAGGGATGACCACCAGGAAAATAAGCACAAGAATCTACGCACATCATAGCAACATCCGGTGCCACAGAGCAAGCACCAGGATGACAGCACATTTCAATGAAAAACAGCACACCCCGAATGACATGAGATGGGTAGTACTGGAACACATCAAGCCATGTGAAAATTTAGAACAGATCCTACTGGAGAAGGAACAGAGATGGGTGTTCAAATTACGTACAGACACCGCAGGGTTGAACGATAACATACCATGGGGACAGTTCCTGAGGTGAACCAAACCCCGTTATCTGAAACTATGTGATTATGCACAGAGAATGTAGTGTTGTAGGACCTCTGTTTTCCGGTATCCCAAGGTAGTAAACATAATTTTTCACTGACCATCCCACCTAACCAAAAGAAACCATGGGGTTCAGTAACTGACCACATAGAGATTTAGATACAACACCAGACTATTGTTGTTTTGCCTTTATATGGTATTTATGTGTGTATATCTGTTATGTTTGCACTAGCTAGGTCACTCCAGAAAAGCCATCTGCCACAGATAGGCTACATCATGTGAAGGCCGTATTTATTTTTATTTTTTCAAAGGAAGCCCCCCCTTTTCCCGCTTCAGTAAAACACGGGCTTAACATTAGCATAAACATTAATTTCAAACATTTTGACCTATCCAAAATGGCCGCCAAAAACCCTCTTATGAAAGGGTTCGATTCCCCCAGTTTCAATAAACAAAAAACCGCATTCGTACATATGATAATTTATTAGTAACATTGCCACATCCGAACAACAAATTACGGATTAGTCCTTAGCCGATAAAGTCCGAATTCCATGTCACGGACATTAGCAAGATGGCGCCCGTATTATGCCAAGCAAAACCGTTCACTAACGATACGCGCTAGTCTTATACAACACGAGGACATGACTCGTCTGTTTCACCCGACTACAAGTATTAGCACCGAGGCACAGACACGCTAAGATGTGGTCGAGCCTGGGACTAACAGGTCACACAGACGGAGGGCAGCCGAGCACAGTAAGATTCCCCCTTTCTCTCCCCCCCTTTTTTCAACAGGAACCTGATATAGGTTTTCCCGCATTTACGATCTATTTTCGAGTGATGCAAATAAACCCTTGCAGTTCTACTTCATTTTATTTATTTTTCCTATTACCCCACAGGGTTCTACAGGCCCCTCCACCCAGACAGACCATGGGGCATATTACTGCTACTAAATAAGTACGTTCCATCTGGTTTTGTGTAATGTTATATGTAGTGTTTGTCAAGTCTATGTCCAGAAACATGAGTGTACTAATTATTATTTTTTTTAAATTCCGCTTTCTCAATATAGAGACGAGTGTGGCAGATTGATCTCCACACAAGTTTTGAGCACTAATTATTGTTTATTTTTAGAGGCACCTACAACATTGATTAGGCGCTGCGTAAGACCATAACCTGCCCATCGGGGCAGGCAGTATGTACTAATCTGCAATCTATTTTTCTTCTTCAAAACAGATACTACGGGTTCAGCGTTAACCGTATGTATGATATCAATGCGCACACAATAGGTGTGCATTTAATATCTGGTTTTCACCTTAATTTAGGTTCTGCACGGAGTGGTACACATGGGGCTGGCCCCCCATGCTGTCCTGAAGAAGAGGTTTAGGGGACACCTCGAAACATGTCGACACAATACTAGGGATTATAATCACATAAGTTATTTTTCCCTTTTATTAACCCCCTTTTTATCCTTACCAACTAGGAGCAGGAATAAAGCATTAGCTCACTAGTTAGGTGTATTTTTAACTAGCACAAACACCACTCCCCCTACACTGCACTACACATATATTCACATAACAAGTGCTCCTACGTAACTTCGCAAGTCGCAGCACGCCCCAAGCAGTAGATGCTTGGGATGGCCCCAATGATGAAGCATGTCACCTAGGGGCAACCCTGGGTGAGTGAGGGGACTCAAGAAAAGAAATTTTTCTTTTCCACTGACAGTTGCGGTTCACACCATTTTTGTGAACCCACAATTTCTCTTTGGCTAGGTTCTTATGATCCGTTATTTATGGTTGTATGTTGGAACAACGAGTTCCCCAACCACGACTTCCCTAACAACGAGGTCGCAACCACGACCTTGTCTAAACCACGATTTTTTTTACCACGCATTCCTTTACCACGTTTTTTCGTGGTAAAGGAATGCGTTTAAAAAATGCTTTCCAACTAGTACCCCGATCCCCCCACCCCTTAAAAACGAATTCCCCCAGCCTAAAAGTAAACACGATCCCCACACACACTAAACTAATTCCCTCCCACCCTAAAAATATACTCGATCACCAACACATCCTTAAACCAAACACGATCACGCACACCCCTAAAAACTAACCCCAAACCCCTAAAAACTAACCCCAAACCCCCAACCCCTGCATACTAACACCAATCTCCCCCGCCCTCCTAAAACTAATTCCCCCACTCTAAAAATAAACACGATCACCCACAAACCCTAATAACTAATTCCCCCTTCCCTAATAATATACACGATCACCCACACACCCTAAAACCAAACACAACACCATTTTAACTAATTCCCCCACCTTAAAACTAAACCCCAAACCCCTAAAAACTAAACCTAAACCCCCACCACCCCCTGAAAATTTACCCCTCTTACCTGTTCCTCGACGATCTCCTCTGCGACGCTCCTCGGAACTCCGCCCTGCCCGAACACTAGACCGAATCAGCCTTAACCACGCACATGCGTGGTTAAGGCTGAGTCGTTGTTCGGGCAGGGCGGAGTTCCGCTTTCGTGACTCCGGAACTCGTTGTTCCGGCGTCGTTGTTCAGGATGTTTCCCGTTATTTATGGATTGTTTTGCTGTACTCTGAACATACAGGAGGGTGAACCTAGCCCAATCCTCCTTCTCCCTCTGATTTTTTGTAAAGAAGTTGAAAGTCATACATCGCAAAATTACATAGTATTTTTTTTTATGAGAACATAGTTTTTGTTGCAGTTTTACTAAAGCCTGTGTGCACACACGTCTTAACTTTATGAAAGAAAAAAGCATTAATTCCAACGTATTATGATAGCTATAGAATTAAATAAATGAATGTGCAAGTTTGATTAGTGAATGGTATTTTTCCTTTATGATATGCTAAGACATCCAAACTAAACATCAAAAGAGAAAAGCCAGGAATCAAAAGTTCAAATTTCATAGTCTCTGCAATGTAAATTCATGAAAGCAAACACACAGCCTCTCAATTAGAAGCTACACTTCATGCCATATCTGCAAGCAATCTAACAAAAGGACTTTCTTCACCAAAACCAATTGGGAACACCAATGAAACAATGTAGCCATCCGTGAAGTGCCATGGATTTGACTGACAACCTATACAAGCAATGAAAAACCATGGAAAAACTTGAAAGTGGCTCAAGGGGGCTGAAGCAAAGCCCACCCAGTCTGTAATTCTTATTGAACTTTTTTGATTCATTTGACAGCCTGAGATCTTCTAGAAAAACACAGCTGTCTGGAGTGAGTACTATAAAATCTTTCCATAGTATTTGGCATCTTGGAATTCGTGACCAAATGCAGGTATTACATGGCAAATATATCTACAGATGTCTGAATAGCGCATGGCTCATTGTGCATCAGTACCAAGGGTATGTCCGAATGTCAGTTGCCATACTGATATTCCATGCCAGAGGTTACTGAGTGACCCATAAGAAACCCTTGCTGTTAAGCTAATTAAACGTAATATTATTTCCCAGCATTGGTTCTCCTCTCTCCTGTGCCAGAATCCGCCTATTAGATAAACGGAAGAAATAGGGAGTAAGTAAAAGTACATATAAACACTGCATGGTGTGCGCACCGTCAGTGTATTGTGAGGATTGCTTATATTACTTTTCTTGACATGAGGTCCCATGTTGGCTGTTAGGCACTTGAATAGCTAGCTTGTAACAGAGTGTACATATATGGCATTATAAATAAAAATTTAAAACAAAGGGTTTGAAAAAGTATGTTGTGTGATTTTACAATTCCCTGTTACAAATCCACTCAAAGCAAAGGCGCTAAGACCAATACTGATAAGTACCAAATCTACCACCTTTATTGCACCACACTCTACCCACACTCAGACAACCAGGTAGTCAGGGAGAACATAGACTGGTAGGGACAAGGCCCTAAGAATTGCCCTTGATGCTGCTGGGGAGAACAGAGGCAAGAATCAAATCAACAGCACAGGCATGAAGGGTCATAATCAACGTGTTGTTTTTAATCTTGCTGAAGAGAGATGCCAATAAAAGAGGTATTTGTCTACCTAAAGGCAATTTTAGTATTGATTCCCATCTATAACATTGAAGCAAAAAAACAGATCCCGCATTTGGTGCTTGACTTCACCATAAGAACTTCCTATCAGTGGGAGCCTTTCCCAAACACAAGTCAGGGGTGGAAATAAGGTTCAGAAACCAGATGATGACGCATGCCATTGCTGAGGGTCCTTTTAAATAAAAATTGTTCCACATAACTGTTGGTCGAGCTAAATCAGCTTCCCTAGTTTATTAATAGACACATCTAATCCATGTTGTTGGTAGTGTAGACTAAAGAAATCAGATATCTGTATTTCTTCTTAGTCACTTTGACAAAAGTGGCTCTTTTTGCGTGGCAGCCTCATTTTATGTTGACTGATGCTGCTGGTTTTTGAATTTTGCACACTGGGGCACTCCTGTCCAGTCCCCAGTGTATGTGCGCGATCCCTAACCTTGGTAAAAATTGCTAACTGATTGGCATATTTAACTTCCCAGTAAGGCCATAATATATGGTGCAGGAAAATACATCAGTGGCCTGTAAAGTTAACTGTCACATGTTCACTGCAGCATATGATGTGCCATCCACTAGGCTGGCAAAGAAAGGTTGCTTCAGACCTACGTGTATAGCTTGACTCCTCCAGCTTTTAAACCTGCATATGATCCTGTCAAAATAACCCATTTTGACATGAGGAAACCCTACTTTTGAATATTAAATAAGTCACCCCTAAGTAGGTCTTTAAGGCCAAAAAATAGGGTGCCTCGAATTGAAAAGTGGTACATGGAAGAATTCAGTGTTGGCACATACCTATGTTGATTAGCCCCCAAAGCTATTTTCACTGTAATAGGCCTTTAGCTGTCCTCTGAGAAAAACTAAACCTTACCATAAAATGACAACTCTATCTTTGGTTTGGTACAAACTACTAGAATAATTCAATTAGTGTTTGTTCATCATGTTAATTAAAAATCCAATTCAGTGATGAAGTCAGATTTTTAAAAATATGTAGGAAACGTCACTTTTAAAAAGTTATACTTTGCCTAAATCTCCAGTAGGCTAATTAGCATTAGCCTACCAGCAGCCCCCCATCAGTGCTTCTGCTTAGTGAGGTGTAAAAACTGCTCCCAGAGCAGTAACAATGCCCTGTGCCTTTGGCAGGAAGACCTGGGTGTGAGGTATCAGCCCAGGAAGAACAGCTGGGGGAGGGTTCAGGAACATAATTGACTTGAAAGGATCGGAGGGAGACCTACCCACTTATTTAAGTGTAAAGGGAGACGTGGGTAAGAGAATCATATATTCCCTGGGCCCTCTGTAGCTCAGTGGAAGAAGGGAGCTGGTCCCAAAACTATTTTAGTGTAATTTAGGAGTAGGTAACTGCTCATTTCTCTAAGCACACCCTTCCTGGCACAGCAGCAGCCTTCAAGCGAAGAAGGGTGTTGCCACATTGAATTGGCCTTAGGATTGTGCACTCAGGGATAGTTTGCAGTACGGCAAACAGGATGTGTTGGAAAAGTGGGAAGGGTTGCTCCTGGGAGCTTTTTTTCTCATTGGTCGTGGAGTGTCCAGGAGTCACCTCCACTCACTTTGCAGTGAAGCCTATAAAAGTGGCACCACACCCACTGCGCATATGAGCACACTCTCTTTACCTGCTGATGAACAGAAGAAGGACTTGCTGTTAAAGGCCTGTCTGGAAACCTGAAGGGCTGTACCTCCTCCCCAGGACTAGGAAGTGGATTCCAAGGGTCAGTTGGCTGACTCCTTGTGTGTCTACATGGACACAACAGGCTGCAAGAGGCATTTTTCTAGAAGCGCCTAGCTGGGCAGTAGGAACTTAACCCTGCTGGTGGCCTATGCTCCAGTGAGTTCTTGCCCCTAACCGCTGTCCCTTAGGTCCTGGGAGTCTTAGAAGTGACAAAGAGGAGCTGCTTGAGAAAGTCTGAAAAGTTATTGCTTAGAACGTTTTTATGGACTTCCAAGACCTCCGAAGCATCTGCAGTATCTCAAGGTAAAGTTTTTCACCTTCTTGCGAGGACTTAATCAGATACAGCTTCCCGGCTTGCCCCTCTGGAGAATTTTGGGCTCAAATAAATAGACGAAGTCCAAAGTTAAATGTCTTGACTTGACGAAGGCGCACAAAGTATGCGCTTAACAAGAGAACTTTGTCAGCCACAAAATTTGGGGAGGATATTTTCCACTTCTTGGATTGTTGCAGTCATGGTACTGCAGCGGAAAATATGCAGGTCCTACCTGCGTTGAGTCAGAAAGTGGTTCCTCTCTATGATTTTTCTGAGGAGAGGGAAATGGGTGTTCGGGCAGTAATTGCTGAGCTTGATTCAACCAAGCCAAGCCTGTTTTAAGAGTTGGTGGATCTGGATGGTTTTCAGAAAGGTAGGATAGGTGCCTTGGACCGAGGAGTTCTTTATTTTGAATTACTAAAGTGGTACAGTTATTTTTATAAAGTCCATGAAAACCAGGCACAGGAGGTTTGTCTTTGATGGTGGTGGCCGCAGTGAAGGGTAAATGTTTTAGAGATCTTTGTAAGTTTAGGAGCTGAAAGGTGCTGTGTTTTGGTTAGTAAAGAAACAAAAGCGATATGACGCAGCCAGCGTTGACCGCGTCATACCATTTTTATTTTCCTTACTTTCAGTCATATTGCACAGTGGCCGCGCTGCTGTACAACGTAACAAAAAAACCATTGACAAGGCCAATACATCTCTTAAAGACGAAAGACCTATTGGCTTTGCCAATGTGTATTCACACTATTATTTCAGTCTAAATGACACTGTTTGATCTGTAGAAGCTTTGAAACAGAATAATACACCAAGTAAAGTATGCATTTCATACAGATTCTCTTTTGCTTGCATGGAGTTCTTGAATCATTAATGGCGTGAAAGACCTTCATTTGAACTAATCTGTTTGGCTGCCAAGTTATGTGTTTGAATTTCGGCGGGTCCACTCATTATTTAATCTGTTTGAGGTTGATAAAAGGAGTACCATTAAGTTGGGTAACAAACATCTGTTATTTCAGCACCAAAAGGCCCATTAGGGTAATCTAGGGCTTTTCAGATACTAGCTATGTGGCATGTTACAGTGAAATCAAAGCTGCAAATGTTGAACACAATGTACCTTTTTCCTTGTCTGTAGCATTTCACGTTCGGCTGTTTGTGGCACAGGCATATTTAACGACCTGCTTTTAAGAAATGCGTATAGTGCAGACATCAGCTCAGTTTTTCACTTCTCAGCAGGAGATCAAATCACTACTTAAAGTGAGACAGCCAGGCATGGTATGGATCACTGAGCAGATCCATGTTAAATAGTTCAGAGTGATTAAGGGGATACAGTCGGAGGACATTGTAAGAGTATATTTTTACACAGCGTGAAATTAAAGAAACATATAAAGTAAGGGAGACTGGAATGAGAGAGAAAGGAAGGTAGAGATGGAGGAGATAAGAGGGAGAAGAAAAAAAAGAAAAAGGCGAGAGATGCATTTTACAGTGGTCATCACTCAGATTCATCTGCCTGTTAACTTCTGCTGTGGAACACTAACATACCTTGTGTACGACACTCATCGCTGAGGACTGTGTTTTGATGACTCTGGTGCTCAGGCCTTCTGCATGCTGCTCCACTGGTGGCTCACAGCCATACAGATACCAGACCAACAGTGACAGAGGAGACAGTATCTGGCAGCAAAATCACATCATTGCTGTGGCTTCATGCAGGGATGCAGCCTGCAATTCCCTCAGGCTAAATTCTCCCAAGGGCCACTAAAGGTCTATACATTAACTCGTTCTCCTACGGCATTGAAGGGCTGAACGAAATTAAGCCCTGTGTCAGTAACGTGAAATGCACAAAAGTTCACTGCTGAAAGCTGTGTTCCATCATTTTTAGGTATGGCATTCGAGACCTCTTGTATACTTTAGTATATACTTCTTTGTGGGTTAGCTGCTTTTCCTTTGTTTGTTTCATTCTACTTTAAAAATCCTTTGCTTGCTAGTGGTCATCCTTGTCTTTGTCCCTCCTTTTTAGGTCGAGCATCAGCGCGGATGCGCTGTCTTCAAGACCTGCTGTAATGACTCTTCGGAGTGTAATTACAGCTGCTGCTTGCCATGGGCTCACACCTCCATCGCTCTTATTTCCTGGCTCCTTATGGGCCGGTGCTCCCTATACACCACTTCAGTTTTTAAGCCAGGAGCACAGGCCAGCTACAGTTTCTTACAATGTAGGTCTTTATCTGTTTTTTTATGGACTACTTTAAAAAAAAATTTTTTTTACAAGTTCCTCATGCCACGCTTTACCTTTAAAGGCATCCGTGCCACTTTCTTTAGACACGGCTTGTCTAAAGTAAGGTGCGCGGCCGCTATTAACGTAAAAGCACATTATGGGGTGCTTTTACAAAAAAAAAAAAAAGCGTTCGTTTGTCAGAAGTCTGTACATGACTTCATAGTAAAAGGTTCAACTCAAATAGTTCTCTCAGCCTTTCATCATTCGGAGGTCGATTACATGAGTACCAGTTGGGTAGCAATAAGGATCTGTCATTCAGCACCCAAATGAATGACATGTGGGTAACAACAAGCATGTGTATGTGTGTCACTTGCACTGTTTCAGCTTGTGTTAAACCAGGTCATTGTGTGAGAAAAGCTTGTATTTCTGCTTCGATGCATCTGCTGTGTAATAGGGAAGAAGACAGTGTGGTGCACATGCTTTATCTGTGTGTATGTTGGAAGTGTACACGTCTGCAGGGTTGTGCTGTATGTGCTTCATGTGCACGTTGGAAGTGTGCATGTTGGAAGTGTGCACGTTGGAAGTGTGCACGTCTGCTGGGTGCTGCTGTATCTGTTTCATGTGCATGTAGGAAATGTGCACATCTGCTGGTGGCGCTTAATCTGTTCCGTGTGCACGCAGGAAGTGTGCACGTCTGCTAGGTGCAACTGTATCTGTTCCATGTGCATGCTGGAAGTGTGCATGTCTGCTGGGTTGCGCTGTGTATGTTCCTTGTGCATGCTGGAAGTGTTCCATGTGCATGTTGGAAGTGTGCACGTCTGCCGGGTGAGTCTGTGTCTTTTGTGTGTGTGAGGAAAGTTTGCAGAAACAAGCCATGACGTGTGCAACGATGTGATTCAGCTGCTTCTACCCGTGCTGTAACTGTGTGAAAAGTGAAAAGCAAGCACTGCTGCTACTTGTGCCTCCATCAGTATTTGTGCATAAGACTCCTGCATCATGCGTGAGAAGGCCGGGTGTGCACTAGGGATCCCTGTGCTACTCGATGTGTGTGATGGAAGCTTGCAGCTCTACAATCTGTACTGTATCTGTGAGATGTGTGGGTATGTGTGTGAAGGCCACTTGCACCACTGCCCCCTGTACTGCACACAGAATATATGAGTGAGGCTTGCAGTTCTGCTGTTCAACTTGCCCCGCACGGCACCAGTTCTTTGTCTAGGTGAAAGAATGAACGCCCGTTTGTTACTGTTTTACCTGTTCTGTGTGTGTATGGGAAGCTTCCACTGCTGGTATACAACCTATATATTTTAGTGTGTGGGAGAAGCCTGCACTAATGCTTCTCGTGCTGTGTATGTTCTCTAGGGGCGCATGAATGTGTTGCAGTGTGTCTTGTATGTGTGCGTCGGCACTTGCACTGCTACCACCTGTTCTGCTCCTATTCAGTGTTAAGCAAATGTGTATGTTTGTTTGTGATGGAAGCATGCAATGTAGTATAGCTCTTTAGTTTAAAGCGTGTGTGTTGCTTGCACTCCTGTCAAGCGTGCAGTGCCTGTTCTGTGTGAGTGAAGCTTACACCTCGGATGCTTGGCCTGCGCCTACCCTTTCTGCGAGGAAAATGTTCCGTTATGCTGCCCAGGCTGAGAATATTTTCCGTGTATGTGGAAAGTCTGCCCCTCTGTAACCCATCTTGAGTGCTTTGTAAGAAATTAGCAATCTGTTCTATATGCTGCACTTGTTCTATGCATCGGAGAAACTTGCACTGTTAAACTACCATTTTGTGTGTGGGGAAAAGAATGCACTGCTGCTACCCATGCTTTTATTATTCTGTGTGAGAGTGAAGTCGTCACTTCTGCTGTTCATGCTTTACTTGTTCCCTGTGTGGGAGTAGCTTGCACTATGTTGTGTCCACTGGAGTACATGGTGGGTTTGTGCGTCTACATGTTTCTGCTGTTCTGCACTTGCTATGTGTGTGTGGGTAACTTGAATTACTGCTGCTGCTGCCTTTTGGTTTAGCATGGGCCCTTACGCAAGTACTAAAATTCAGCTTCAGTGCCTAAGTTTTGTAATAAGAAAAACAAGCATTTGCAATGCAATAGGTCTCACATTTGCGAGAGTTTGAGCTATTGATATTGTAAATAACAATGCCTTTTATTTATGTGTTTTGCAAACCTGCAAGCCTTGGGTAAACACACACTTTGTACTTATAGTCCTTGTGTACAAGAAGCAAGGCTGGCAGTAGCTGCACTTTTTTTAACTGCCAGCCTTGCTTCTCATACACAAAGACTATAAGTACAAAGTGCGTGTTTACGCACCGCTTGCAGGTTTTTAAAACACACAAATAAAAGGTATTGTCATTTACAATGCTAATAGCTCAAACTCTCTCAAATGCAAGACCTATTGAATTGCAAATGCTTGTTGTCTTTCTGTTCCTTCCAGGGAGCAGGGATGAACTACTTTCTTGTTACGCTTTGGTTCTTTATCTGTTGTTTGGGGGACTATTTTTTTCTTTCCTGCTCTTGTGAATGTTTGCCCATGTTCAGCTACGGTGCTGTAGCTGATTGTTTGGATTTCCAAACGCGCTCAGCTATGGCTGTAAATCATGTCCTTATCTTGTTCTGAACGTTACTCTCCTTAACATCTTGAAGCACCGAAACTGTTCATGAATGCTGGAAAATTTACTATTTCATATTGAAATCAAGAGTAAGAAGATTTGCGCTCAACGAGATGTGCTATATTTACAATAGACATCGGTCGCTGCATCTGAACATGACTGTATCTTACTGGTATGATTTAGTTTGTCGCTGCCTCGGAGCTCCGACCAGAGATCACTCAACCAGTAGGAGGGCTTATCTCAGAAGCCTGCACAACCCGTAGCATCTGAGAAGCCTTTGGTCCGTGCACTCGCGCACTCCCACTCCTTCACAGCCAGCTGGGTTGTGACACTGGAGTGCTTACAGCAGTGTAAGTCATAAAGATTTATTGAGCGCACATATCACCCGGGGGTCTCAGAGCGATAGCGAACTCCGGTAAAAGGCAAGCGAGCCGACTGACCGAAGGAAAAAAGCGGTCAAAAAAGCCATGTTTTTAGCCTCGTACGGAACGGTTTATGGTCTGTAAGCATGCAGAGCTGCAATGGGAGTTCATTCCAAAAAGCAGGAGCCAAATGAGAAAATGATCTTCCGCCATTCCTTACTGTACGAATCATGAGGGGAGTAGGGAGAAGTTTAGTTCCTGACCTGAGCGTCCTATTAGGTAAGTACCAGTTGAGTTTTTTGGCAAGGTAACTTGGCCCGCTTCCATACATGGTCTTGTGTACCAGACTGATAACCTTGAAACAGATTTGTTTCCTGATGGGAAGCCAATGAAGAGCTTTCACACTAGGTGCAGCATGGGCCGTGATGAAAGATTTAGCACCAGCCTAGTAGCAGTATTCTGCAGGATTTGGAGTCTGGTATAAAGCTCTTCATTAATGGAAGCCATCAGGGCATTTCCATAGTGGAGTCGACTTATGATTAGACCCTGGACAATCGGTTTCCTTGATTCTATTAGAATCCATTGAAGATCTTACTTAGGCTACGCATTAGTCTGTAGCAAGTACTCATTATATGGTTTACGTGGTCTTTCATGGACAGCTGATTGTCGATCTGTACTCCAAGATTACGCACCATGAATTTGGGAGATGGAAGGGGCCAAGGCTCTGAAGCCACCAGTCGTTCGACCAGAATTCATGTGCCTTCCAGAAGAGGATGACCTCTGTCTTACTGGCATTGAGTTGGAGGTGGTTGGTTTGCATCCAGTTGTTAATGTGAATCATGCAATTTTTAAATCTGAGTCTAGTGTCAGTTGGATTAGGACCGAAGGTGATCAATAGCTGGTATCGTCGGCGTATGACACTACATCGAACCCATAGGACCTTATCACTTTGGCTAGGGGTGCCACATAGAGATTGAAGAGCATGGGACTTAAAATGGATCCTGAGGGACTCCCTTATCTACCAACCGACTAAAGGAAACCCGGGTGCCCAATTGTACGGTGGAGGTTCGATCTGTTAGATAGTTTGTAAGCCAGTCTAGGGCTGTTCCCCTGACTCCCATCTCCCACAGCCGTTGTTCTAAAATACTGTGATAGATGGTATCGAAGGCAGCCGACAGGTCCAACAGGAAAAGCATGGCTGGCTGCCTGTTATCCTGGGCAGGTCTTATATTGTCGACAACCTCCACCAGCGAGGTTTCAGTGTTGTGGGCAGCCCTAAATCCAGATTGAGAGGTGTCCAACAGTTCGTGGCTTTCTAAATAGGTTGTGAGTTGTTTGTTAACCAGGGACTTGAGTAGCTTTCTAAAATAGGGAAAAAGAAAAATAGGGCAATAGTTACTGGGCTCCTTAGGATCTGTAGAAGGTTTTTTCAGAATAGGTTTGACCCTGGCTGCTTTCCATTTAATAGGAACTATTGCTTGGTTTAAGGACATGTTAAAACGGTCAGTAAGGTTCTTGAGGAGCGAGGGGGAAATAATAGACAGAATGTGAGGTGAAACCGGGTCTTCTGGTGAGCCCGATTTGATCTTAAAAAGGGCGGTTCTGACTTCTTGGGTGAGTTCAGTAAACTCTTCTAGGAGAGAAGTAGCAAATTCCGGTTTGGTATCGGATTCGCTATAATAATTTTTAGTATTGTGATGAGAAAAGGTGTTATGAATGGTATTGATCTTTTCCTCAAAGAAGGTGGACAACATGTCTACCCAAGCTTGTGAAGAAGGGTTGCTGGACTGACAGGGGAAGGATTGGTAAATTCCTTTAGTTTTTTATAAAGCTCCTTAATAGAGTTAGCAGCCTTGTCAATTCTATTGATAAAATACATTTTGGGCTAACTTGATATTGTCTAAGTAAATGTAAATGTAAATCCATAATTTGTAAAGCGCGAACATTTACCCAAAGGCGTCAAGGTGCTGGGGGCCGTCGGGAAGGTTAAGCGAGCTATTGCCCAGAGTCACATGGTGCTGGGCTTATCTGCCTTCGGTGCTGGGTATCGAACTGTGAGTCCCCGTGTTCCAGAGTCAGCCACCGTGGCCGCTGCGCCACACCTCTTCCCCTCATCGGTGGATGAGTTTGTACGCCTGTCTGCCTTCAATGCTTTTGGTCTTCCTCCATTTGCGTTAGGCTTTCCTACTGGCTAGTTTTTAAGATTTTAGTGATTCAGTAACCCAGGGCGATACCTTGGGCTTAAGCTTCGCTGCTTCTAACATGCACCGGTAATGTGAGTGCTCTGCGCGGACCAGGGGATCTCCGCCACAGCCCTCATCCCTGTGCCCTCGGTGCCAAGTCACGCTCCATCTTGTGCCTAATCTGCTGAAAGTGCTCCAGGGTGTATGACCATCTCCTAGCCTGGTATGTGTTCTCTGATCAAACAATATCCGCTTCTGGCCTGCCCGGAGCAGCAGTGAGTATGACTTTGGCGCTGGATAACTTCGTGCCTCCAGAAATTTCTACAACCTTCCATTGAGAGGACGCACGATAGTTGTTTTTGTTAATGTTAATCCCTTGTATAGAACCCTTAATTGCCTTGGTCTTTGGACGACATTTCCTATGATGAATTGCTCTTGAGTGGTTATAGTGTATGAGTATGTGTGTATTTGCGGATGTGAGTGTTTTTTGAGTATATGAGTGTGGGACCCTATTTATCTGTTTTGTTTGCACTAATAAAATGATGTCTTATGTTATTGTTTTGCAAACTTTGACAAAATGTTGTAAATACCAAAAATAACAAAATAAAAAATATATCTATTTTGTCATATATATAAAAAAATCTTTTCTATTTTTTTCGGGGGAATTTGTTTTTGTTAGCCCAGCGAGGTACCTATTTTGTAGTGACCCTGACGGTCACTCCCCATATTATCGTTAGACAGGTTGGGTTCTTTGATTGTTATTGGTCCTTGATCCCCTGTCCGACCTGTCCATTATTCGCCTCCAGGGGCCCCTTTGTCTCAGTGGTGAGTATGACTTTAGCCTACAGAGGGTGTCTACCTACCCTTACGCACTCATCACACTTCAGGGTGCGTGTGCCTGCTAGTTTAATGCACTTCGACCACTGCTTTGCAGACATTGAGCCTAGCTCAGTATGTCCTAAACCTCTCTCTGCATCCCTGTGCCAGGCTATACACTGTGTAATGCCTGATGTGCAGGCCTTGTACCATGCTTTGCGCGCTGTAAGTCCTACACCACCCTCTGCATTCCTGTGACATGTAGTGCACCGCTAAGCCATGGTCTGCAGCCTCTGTCCCATGCACTGCAGTCTGCACGCTGTGCCACGCTTAGCACGTCCTTAACCATTCTGTGCCAGGCTGTGCAATGCTAAGCCATGGTCCGCTGCCCCTGTCCCATGCCTTGTAGGCCATGAGCTATGCTCAGCATGTCATAAACCAAGCACTGCATACTTCTGCCAATCTGTGCACGTCCTGAGCCACAGTCTGCCACCCTCTACTAAGCTCTGCATGTCCTACGTCAACTACGATCTACTAACACAATGTCATTCATGTTCTCTAAATGTCATTAATATGCTGTACGTGATGTTATTCATACACTCTACGTGATGTTATTCATACACTCTACGTGATGTTATTCATACACTCTACGTGATGTCATTCATACACTCTGTGATGTCAGTCATACGCTCTATGTGATGTCAGTCATACGCTCTACGTGATGTTATTCATACGCTCTACGTAATGCCATTCATACGCTCTATGTGATGTCATTCATTTGCTCTACATGATGTCACTCATTCTTTGCTCAGCTAAGTGCACTGCGCTCTGATCTCTCTTAGCAGCTCTCAGCATAACCACAGGTAGAATTTAGACTTTGTGTGTTCCACTCCACTCTCCACAGAACTTAAACAGCGCCCTGCACAGCCTCAACTATGCAATGCATGCCCTGAACCACTGTCTGTACACGGTTCGCTGTCATCGGCATGTGCTAGCCCACTCCCACCAACCCCTACACCTTTCCCTCACACTCCCATTGTCACCTCTTATTTCGCACTCGAACAACCCTGTCATCTCTCACTCGCAAACACACTGCCCCCTTTCATCTCACCCTTGCACTTCCACAACCCTGTCATCTGTCCTCCACACCCACACTGCCCTTCTCATCTCTCCCTCACACTCCCACTGTCCCCTCTCATGTCGCACTCCCACTGCCCCCTCTCATCCTTCCCTGACTGTCTCCTTTCTGTACTGCCTGCTCACACATGCTGCCTACCTGTACCTCCTCGCACTGTGCACTCTTCCGTTTTTCGCACCCTCCCTCCCTCCCGGTGCCCCTCCCACTCATCTTGGTGCTGCTCTCATTTATACTGTGAAACTGGAAGATGTGCACAGTCCGTTTCTTTCCTTGCACTCTCCGCCAGCTCACAGGCCTCTCTTGGACCGGTGTCCATCCTGGGTGCGATGCCGTCAGCTGCTGGCTTGTCATTTCCTTACTTTGAGGTTAATAAGGTTTCTTTGGAAAGAACAACCAGTCTCTCTCTCTCCCTCTCTTTCTTTCTCTCTCTCTCTCTCTCTCTCTCTCTCTCTCTCTCTCTCTCTCTCCTACCACTCTCTCTCACTCTCCTACCCCTCTCTCTCGCTCTCCTACCCCTCTCTCTCGCTCTCCTACCCTTCTCTCTCGCTCTCTCACACATTCTTTCCGCCTCTCTCATGTGGTTGACTTCAGGTCATTGAGCACAGTTTCTTTCCCGTGCCTGTTCAAGGTTTCCGTCTCTCAATCCCACGCTCTCCTTCTCTTTTTGGGGGGTCTTCTGCGTACACAGGCACTCCCTCTTTTTGCGTCTGTTGCCTGCTGCTCCCCCCTTCTTTCTTTCTCACACACTTTCTGCTCCTCTGTCTAGAGTTCATTCAGCACTTTGTGCAAAAACTACCCATTCCTCTGTCTTCCTGTCTATCTATTCTGTGCATCTCTCACCCCTAACTACCATGCCACATAATTCCACTACACAAATCCACTCCACACCACACAATTCCTCAACTAACAAGTCCAATCCAACCCACATACTTCCACTCCACACCATACATCCACTCCACTCCAAAACACAACAAATGGATAAAGGACATTGTCATTTACAACGCCAATACCTCTAACTCATTCAAATATTAGACCAATTGGCATTGCCAATGCTTGTTACTAGGCATACAAGTAGCAGTGTTTTATTACTCTGACAATGTTCCATCCAAAACAGGGCATATTAGAAAAAATAAACTTCATGGATACTTTCTAAAACTATGCATTCTTGTAATTTTTTGTATAATTTTAAATATAATTATTTGAATAACAAAATATTGTGTTATGAATAATGTTACTCTTGATGTTCTGTTTCATGAATATTGTAACAGGGAAAAAGCATGGTATTAATGTAATAATGAGCTTTCCGTGGAGATAAATTGTTGAAAAATAACACCGCCATTCTTTTTTTATTTCTTTTCAGATCTCTTATTGATAAAGCCGCAGAACAATCCATGCAATACGCAGAGCAACTTCCAGTGGCTGAAATAATACACCAGGTTTGGCATTCTTTTTTGTTTGAAATAAGTTACCAGTTCTGCTATGACTTTCTTTTGGGAAAATCCCATTGGTAATGCAGTGGAATGGGTATGTGAATCCGTTTTTTCTGTTTAAATGTGCCCACTATTTTTGTCAATACAGCAGTGACGGCCGGCACGGATCTGGGGTGGCGGGGTGGAGGGCGAGGGGATAACGGGGTGTAAAAATTAAAAATACACTTACGTCCTTGCCACTCTCTCCCACGTTGTTTCTCCTCCGTCGGCCGAACAGGAAGCAGCCAGGCTCCCCTGAGCTAATCACAACACTGCCTTGCAGCGTTGTGATTTGTTCCCCTAAGCCAATCACTATGCTGCAATGCAGCGTTGTGATAGGTCTGAACGCCGTAATTCGACCTCAGACGGGGACTGGGGGCCTGGGCATGTTCTCCACCCAGGCTGTAAAGCAGCCTGGGTGGAGAACATGCTAAATGCGCATGACTGTTTGGCCGGCCAGAGCCGGCCGGCCAAATTGTCATGCGTACTTCAGTGTGCCAACCACTCCTCCCCTGCCCTGCTCTGTGAGCCGAGCAGCCCCGCCTGCCCCATGCTACCGCAGCAGGAACAAATAAAATGATACTAACATCAAGTTGTTTTATTTTCCTTTCCTTCACTGCTGCAACTCAGTGGGGCGTTGCTCCTCCGCCTTAGCAGAGGAGCCGCCACTGTAAGACAGGTTTAGAAGCAGAATCACCTGCCTTTGTCCATCCGTGTACTTAATTCATGTTATTACTTTACTTTTCTCTGATCTGTTGCTCTACCTCAGGTCTAATTTACCTCTCCTAGACACATTTCTAGCCATTATCGGCAACCTAATTTTAAAATGATAATATCTATTTTTACGTACGCCATCATTCTGATTTACAGCTCTAACTATTGTTAATTCCGGGTGTTGCTCCTACACTACTAAATATCACTGAGTTTGATCTCATAGCGATGGAAGTTTCAGTTGGCCTTGCTGGGAATCAATCTTGTGACCTGCATATCACAGCAAATGTCAGTGGTGTTGATCATATTGGCTCCAACCTTATACACAGTATCCAATGTGAGTGATGTTTGCTTTAACCTCATCGCTTCCACCACTGATCACATATATAAAAACATGAAGGCCGGTGGTAAAAGCAGAGAGAAAAATGATTCTGGACTCAACAACTTCTGCCTTATAACTCAGCAGCCACTGAAGTTTGTGGAATTGGTGAGTTCCTATAAAACAAAGTGATATCCTGAATATCATATTGTCTTTCAGAGAACTAAATGAAATTGCAATTGTGAATAGATCTACCTGAACTCGACTGTGTAACCAACTCTCTGTAGTTCAACATGAAACTGGAAGTTCCTGAAAACTGATCGTAGAAACAATAAGCATCTCAAAAGAAATGTGTTTGTGTGTGTGTATGCAAGTATACACATAGCTGTGACTTTTTGAACTATCTCATGTGAACATGTATATAGAGTCACTAAATGTACAAGAATGATTTAAGTTGTTTTCCTCCAACATGACATGGAATAGTTACTACATATCCTTATTAGAATAATCCCAGTTTCAATAATTCAAAAATAATTCAAGACCAAAGTTGTTTTATCGCAATACAACTTCAAAGTCTTGTCTGTAATCCTTAGTAATTTAAACCCTAGTTTCAATAGTTTGAAATTAGTATTTATTTTTTTATTTTTAGTGTTTTCTATAGCGCGAACAAGACCTTGAGTAGGGTATCAGAGCGCTTCACAGTACAAAGCAACAAATTCAAGAACATTTTAGTAGAGTCTACATATAGATATGTGGCATATGTGAGATTCGGCAGAGTACAAATCGATAGTGAACATAATAAGTAGAAATAGGTTGTTCGGTTCGTTACAGTAGGAACAAGTTCAAGTACAAACAAATCATATTAGCGAGGCTGTCATCACGGGCATCATAGATACGAGTTTAGAGTAGCCGATTGGTTCATTGCAAGCAAGAGTGATATCGAAAGTAGAGCTTCCGTTGGAGTCGGATCTTGTGATCGCCAAAGTGGGGAGATTCACTCCCAGAGAGGGGCAAGTCAAAGAGTTATCTGTTGCAGTTTATGGAGCCCAGGTGGGTGAAGATTACTAAGTAGTTAAGGGAGGAATTTGCTCATCAGGAAGGTTTTAGCTTCCCCTTTAAATAATGTCGATGAAGAGATTTTTCTGATGCTCGGAGGGAGTGAGTTCCAGATTCTTGGTGAAGCTCCGGAAAATGCTCTGTCAAATGATTTTTTCTTGCTGAAGCATGAAGGTTTTAGGAGAAGATTGTCGGAGCTCCTAGATTGTCTGTTTCCTCCAGATATGGAAGGTTTCTGGGCTAGATATTGGGGGGTTTTGTGGTGTAAAGCTTTGTGTGTGATGCAGGCCATCTTTAGGTGTATTCTAGCTTCTTAGGGTAGCCAGTTGAGCGCCTTCAGGTGTGGCGAGATATGGTCAAATTTTCTAGATCCTGTTAGGAGTCTTGCGGCTGCATTGAGACAGGCTTTTAAAAGGGCTGTTGAGATTTTGGGAAGCCCTGATAAAGTAGTACATCCGTATTCCAACCTCGAGATGGCTAAAGCCTGAACTGCAGTTTTGAGGTCCGGGTTCTTGATGAATGGTTTCATTTTTCTGAGATAGCTGAGGTGAAAGCGGGCATTTTTAGCCAACATGTTGATGTGTGTTTGCATATTTAGGTTCTTATCCAGCGTGATTCCAAGCGATTTGGTGGAGTCCACAAGGATCGGCGTACAGTTTAGAGCAGTGATCATCTGGGTCCACTCCTTTATCACCGACAAGTTTTTGGGAGGGGAAATTAGAAGGAATTCAGTTTTTTCTGAGTTTAGCTTGAGGAAGTTAGTCGTTAGCCAGTGGTTGGTCTTTTCTCGAGCTTGATTTATCATCTTGATCTCTTCAATGGAAGTGATCTTGATATACAACTGTGTGTCATCCGCGTACATGTGGAAGGAGATATTCGCCTGCTGTAATAGTTCAGTTAGGGGTTCGACATAGAGGTTGAATAGCGCAGGGGATAAATTCGAGCCTTGTGGTACTCCTAGTAGATTTGGGGATGAGGGAGAAAGATTTTTATTTACCATAAACCTTTGCGTTCTGTTTTCTAGGAAGGATTTGAACCATTGAAGGACTGTGCCTGATAGTCCCATCCTGTTTTCTAGCCTCTCTAGGAGTTTGCCGTGAATAACAGTGTCGAAAGCAGACGAAAGGTCAAGCAGGACTAGTAGACAGGTTTCATTACGGTCGAGAGCGAGTAGGGCGTCGTCAACTATATGAAGAATTGCTGTTTCGGTGCTATGCCCGATTCTGAAACCTGATTGGCAGTCGTCCAGTAGCTTGAAATCCGTGATGTGTTGGTTTAATTGTTGTTGAACACATTTTTCCAAAACCTTGGCTAGCATGGGAATGTTGGTTATTGGTCGGAAGTCATTGGGGTCCGAGGGGTTTTCTGTAGGCTTTTTAGGATGGGGTGACTTGACCAATTTTTAGGTAATCAGGGATGGACCTTTGCGAGAGCGATGCATAGATGATTTTGGTCCAGAGAGGGGAGATGATATGGTAGATGGGAGATAGGCAATTTGAAGGGAGAGGGTCATTGAAGTGGTTATTTGGTTTGATAGTCGCTAAGGTTTTTGTAATATCACTGAGATCGTACAGTTTGAAGGTTGACCAATGAGAGTTATTTTTGGGCATAGGCAGAGCAGATTGGATTGGACCTTCAACTTGAGAGTTCTTTAGGGTAGCTGAGTTGTTTGCGGCCGTCCTGAGCTCGTTTTGTAGAGAGTTGGCTTTAGCTGTGAAGAAGGAAGAAAATTCTTCACTACTTAGCTGCGATTTTGAATTCATGAGTGCGGTTTTGGCCAATTTGTTTGATTATTGTTTTAACATTTCAAAGAGTTTCTTCGGTCTATTTTTGGCATTGTCTTGTTCCGATCTAAAGAAGTCTTTTTTAGATTTTAGAATACTTTTGTTATAGGAGTTTCTAGATTTTCTTAGCAGTTTGAGTTGATGGGAAGAGGGATGTTGTCTCCATTTCCGTTCAGCTAGTCTCAGTTTATGTCTTTCTTCATTCAGGGCTCCGTTGAATCATGGGTTTTTGTCTTGTCCGGTATTCTTTTGAGTTTTGGTGGGGCTACGTGGTCAACTAGTTTGGTCATCGTGGAGTTGTAGTGATCAGTGAGTTCATTGATGTCTGACAAGTTAATAGGAGGAAGGAGTAGTTTCTCACAGTAGGAAGCTAGATTGTTCCAGTTAAGGTTTTTCGTGTCTCTAATTCAATATCTGGGCATGATTTGCTGCGAGCAAATTTTCCTTTTAGTGGTGGGTATTTGGAAAGTAATAATGTGATGGTCTGACCAATCACATGGGATGATAGAGATAGATCCAACCATTTTTTCTTTAGAGATGATCCAGTCAAGTGTAGCACCTTTGGAATGAGTTGGTAGTGAACAGGCTTGGATCAGGGAATGGTCTGCTAGGAAGATTTTGACAGCATTGACCTGCTTATCTACGGGGTCTTCCCAGTGCAGATTGAAGTCTCGTAGGAATATGTCACTAGAGCGAGGGGTCGAGTTTGTTCTGATGATTTCCATAAGTTGGTCTATGAATAAGGCATTTTTACCTGGGGGATGGTAAAGCATATGTAGTTTGTAAGGATGGTTATCTGAATATTTTAAGGAGAGCCCGAGGTGTTCACAAGAATCAAGAGGTTCGGAGTGAAACTTCGAGATAGGGATGTTGGATTGATGTATGCAAGCGATGCCTCCGCCCGTTTTATGTGGTCTGTCTAGTCTTATAATGTTGTAGTTAGGGGGACAAGAAGGTCTAGGCATGGAGAGGATGAATCTGTGAGCCATGTTTACGTTAAGATAGTTACGTCCACTTTCCGGTTCAGGATGAGGTCGGCGATATCAGAGGCGTGTTTCATTGCTGCGCGGCAGTTGAGTAGGAGGCAGGAGATCTGATTCGACGCATTTCCCAAAGTAAGGTCATGATTTTCAGTGGTTAGGGTTATTCTTTGTAGGTTATTAGGGTTTATCTTTCTGTGATTCGGTTGTGAGGTTCTATTTGGTTTGATGGGGACTGGGTGAATAGAGAATTCATCCTTATTGCTGAGGGGACATGGAGTCGATTCGTAGGATAGTAGTAATGTTAGAAATGGGGGTCTCTAGTTGGCAGAGGTAGGTACCTTTGTCCAAATAGGGACCCTTGCTTCTAGTCAGGGTAAGGGGGATACAAACTTTAGATAACCCCCGCTCACCCCCTTGGTAGCTTGGTACGAGCAGACAGGCTTATCCCAAAGGCAATGTGTAAAGTATTTGTACCAACACTCACAGTAACACAGTGATAACACCACAAATGGACAACACACCGGTTTAGAAAAATAAAGTATCTTTATCTAAGCTTAACAAGACCAAAACGACAAAAATCCAACATACAACTATTAAGAAAAATGACTTTCAAAAGATTTAGCAACTGAGTCCATAGAAAACTATGGATGCGTGATTTCTTGCAAAGTACCTATTATTGCGACAAAATTCACCAAGCCAAACAGCCGCAGCGATGAGAAGCGTCGAAAAACAAAGAGATGCGTCGTTCCTGAGACCTTCGTGGATGCAATGCGACAGTTCCGCTGTACACAGGGGAGCAATGCGTCGGGTCCGGTCTGTAGGGGGAAGCGATGCGTCGATTCTGAGACGACTCTGATCCGCGGGTGATGCGTCGGGGAAAACTTGCCACACAGGGACGATGCGTGGAAATCCGGGATGCGACGGCGAACGATGCGGCCAGCGGCGCTGCGTCGAACTTTTCAGCCACGATCCCTCGATGCGTCGATTCTTGCCGCGGCGACAAGTGCTGCGTTGGTTTTGGCAATGGCGCGGCGATGTGGGGAGATTCTTCTCGCACCACAGCGTTGCGTTGGAAAAACTGTTGCAAGAAGAGCAATGCGTCGATTTCCTTGTCGTTGCATTGCTTGTCCAGCTCCCAAAGCAGAAACAACCTCCAGAGGCCCCACACAGTCTCAGGCACTTCTTGGCAGGTCAGAACTCCCAGCAAGGAAGCTCAGGGGAGCTGGGGGTGAAGTCTTTGTGTTCCTGAGACTTCAAAACAGGACTTTCCTCAAGCAGGGGACACAGCACACAGCAAAGTCCTTCTCCTTTCCTTGGCAGAAACAGCCACTGCAGGCTAACCCCAGACACACAGCAAGGGCAGTACTTCTCCTCGGTTTCTCCAGCTCTTCTCCTTGGCAAAGGTTCCTCTTGATTCCAGAAGTAGTCTAAAGTTCAGGGGTTTTAGGTCTAATACTTATACCCCAAAATGTCTTTGTTCTCTTTGTGCAAGGGTCTCTGAGCCCAGTTCAAACCAGTTCTGGGGGGGCACTCTTCAAGTGCACAACAACATCCATTGTTCGTGTGAGCCTTGGCTCCAGACACACCACAGGGGGGCGGAGCCAGCATTGTGGAAGACAGGCACAGCCCTATTCAGGTACAGGTGCTACTCCTCCCACCACTCCAAATGCAGATCAGGTCTATTCAACCTAGTGCTGACTCATCCAGACTCCTGGAGCCACTGCACCTCCCCAGCCCCTGTCACTACAAAGCCAGAAAGTCAATCCACAAAAGGCAGTGGCACACAGGATGTTTGAACAAGAAAATAGCCACTTTCTAAAAGTGGTATTTTCAAACTCCGAATGTAAAAATCACCTTTCCTAAAAGATGCATCTTTAGATTCAGGCATGCTAAACTTTATTTTCCTATGTGTCCCAATGGTAAGTTATATTAAAAGATGTTATAAATTAACTCCCATGCTTTCCTATGGGGACAGATAGCCTTACAATAGTGAAAAACGAAATTGGCAGTTTTTCACTATCAGGACATGCCACACACATCAGGGCATGTCCTACCTTTCACATACACCGCACCCTGCCCACAGGGGTACATTGGGCCTACCTTAGGGGTGACTGACATGAAAGAAAAGGGAAGGTTAGGGCCTGGCAAGTGGGTGCACTTGCCAAGTCGACATGGCAGTTAACAACTGCGCACAGACACTGAGGTGGCAAGTCTGAGTTGCCGTTTCAGGACTACTCGTGTGGGTGGCACAATCAGTGCTGCAGGCCCACTAGTAGTATTTGATTTACCTGCCCTGGCACACTCAGTGCACTCGACTAGGGACTGACCAGTAAATCAAATATGCCAATCAGGGAGAACCAATCATAATAACAATTTACACAGGGAGTACTTGCACTTTGACACTGATCAGCAGTGGCAAAGTTCCCAGAGTCTTAAAACCAACAAACACAGGCCAGGAAAAAATAGGAGGAAGAAGCAAAAAGTTTGGGGATAACCCTGCAAAATGAGCCAAGTCCAACAAGTAAGGTTTGGATTTCAGAGTCGGTTAAGTAGTTAAGGTGTTTGGGTGTACGGAATTGTCGGTTTGACAGAGGCAGTGGGATAGTATTTAGCTTGTTGTTAGCTGAGGCTAATGATTTTTGAAAGTGGTCGATTTTTGAGAGAGAATTTTCTGAGAGTTGTAAGATATTTTAATTTCTGAGATAACGTTTTGTAGGTTCCAGTATGTAATGTCCGTGTGGGTTCTGAGTGTGTCTAGTTCCAATTGGTATGAAGGCGAAGGAAGGAGCAGCGCGCAAAGAGGGCTGGGGTTAGGATTGCTGGGAGGTTCGATAACTGTGCTCGCAGTATGGGAGGTTTGAGTGGCTGGGATAGTGGTAGTCGTAGATGAGTGGGGTTGGCACGGGTGGGAGGCTTTTTTACGATTCACTACAGCGGCCTCATTGCTGTGAACTTCAGCGGAGGTCAGAGAAGGGTTGGCGGGGGAGATGGGGCTAGGAGCAAGGTATGGAGAGGACTAGGGTCGGGAGTTGAGTTCTAAGGGAGGTGAGTTGCTGTTGCTTCTTTCGAGGGTTCTAGGTAAGGGTGTCAGTTGCTATGACTCTAGAGAGCTAGAGGAATCGGTTTGATCCAAGTGGTCTGTGGGGTGAGTGTAGGTGTGAGCTTTTAGTGTGGAAAAGTATTTGTCGAATTGTTCTAAGTTCTTATTGGCTGCTTGGCTAAGAACAGTGCCGTTTTTGTAGGAGGTTTTGTTCAGAGTAGCTCTAAGGTTTTGTGAGTGTGTCGTTATAATCCTGGTTCCGTAAGGAATACAAGTTAAAATTTCAGTTTCATCATTTATAAAGGTTTTGGATACTTCTCTGTGAGCAGTCATAAACAAAATTGTCCACAAGCAACTGGTCTCAAACAAAATTGTCCACAAGCAACTGGTCTCAGCAAAGGGAATACGGAAACAAGAAGCAAGTCCTAGCTGCAGCAACGTTGTAACATGAGTTTCCAGCAGGAGCACTGTTACTCAGAAGGCCAGTTATACTCTGTAATCCCAAATGACCGCAAGTTCTCTGGAAAACACAAGTGATTGTCTGCTGGGAATCATAGTTCCCATCTAGTATGTTGTCCACATAGCTGCTGCACCCTGACCGCTGATTTCTTCTTGACTGCAAGACATCCAGGCCCAGATTTACAAAGAATTTGAATTGGTTTTTGCATTACTTTTTTAAAGCAAACCGAGGCAAAGTGTTGTGTTGGTATTTACACGATTGTCATTAGATCATAACCAAAAGTAACGCATAGTTGTGTGCACTGCTTTGTTTTACTTTGTCAAGGGGGCATTAGATGAGTGGTGCATGGGCGTTCCTGTCAGCGCCTGACTGCCTCTTTTTTCCATTGGGCATTTTGCTGGTGGACTCAAGCTGGTTTGTGAAAGCAGAGGGGCCGCTGCTGGCATCTCTACTAAGTTTTCCAGCTCATTGAGGTAAATGCAGGAGGCACAGAGCATGCTTTTCGAGAGATAGAAGAACGAGAGAAAAGACGAAAGGAGAGAGATGAGACAGGACAAAGGGAATAGAGCTGGTTTGAACATTTTTGTCAGGGCTGCTTTTAACTCACAGTCCGGCTGTGGTTCCTATGCAACCACCCATAGTTTTGATGCAAATCCCTATCTACAGAGAATTACAGACAATGATTTTCTCCAAAATCCTATGGCTCTCTGAGACAAGTTTAAAAAGAAATGTTTCATTTTCTTCTTCTTTTTCCCTTTTTGCATGTGTGCTGCACTCTACAGCGCGAAATCAAAGACGCAAATGCCTTAAAGAATAGCTTTTGCCAGGAAAGAGCAACTATGCTTACCACAACACAGACCCTTTGCTGTAGCGCAAGGGTGTCTTCGTTGGCGCTTTGCAGCTGAAAGTGCACCAGCGTGGGGAGAGAGCAGAACAGCATCACATCTTAGTAGATATGGCGCTGTTCTGCGCTCTCCCATTCATGCAACACAGTGCAGCAAATGTATTTGCTACGCTGCGTTGCATGATTTCTTTGTATATCCGGGCCAAAGTGCATGCAGATCTGACAAATCCTCTCCATAAGCATTATTCCAGCAGAGTAGAAGCTACACCTCCAAACCCAGCTTACTGGCAGCGCCCCCATCTATCGGCAGTTGGGCTCCTGGTTCTTCAGGGTGTCTTGCATAAAAAGTCTTGCAATAAGTATGGAGCGTGAAGATTAGAAGCATGTTCCCATGATCGTGCTCCCAGTCCAAACACCAAATATTGCATCCTTACTCTTATGAGCCTTCCATCTTTGATCTGATGTACCTCATATTTTTCTTTCTGAAATCCCTACCACTGGCATTGCTTATAATGCAAGAAGTGACTTCTCAGGGCAATGTTTAAATAAAGAAACTTGACAAACATGGACTTTAATAGCATGAGGCAACTTCAATCTATCAGCAACTGTATTTTCAACCTTTTCCTTTGCAAATGGACCAACAAAATTGATTTGCAATTTAGAGAATTTTTTCAAATGCAATTTTTTGCAAGTAAACACACTTCTCACCTCCGACTAGTGAGGTACAGGACTTTATTTATGATCAGCATAGCATGTATACCTCAAACCCGCTCCTGACACTATTCAGCGAAAAACAATTTGTTTTTGCACATGTGAATCCTGCTTACGTACAGAGGCAAGCATCTGGTTTCCTAAGAGTGTAGGCACAGGGCAGTATAAACAATCTGCTTAACAAAATTCCATTCCCTGTAAATGTTTTTCTTTTTACAGCGACTGTGATTTTATCTGCAGCTTCCCTTTATCCTTTGCACAGTTTAATAGTCCTGTTCGAAATACCTATTAACTCTCCAAAAATCTTCAGTACTCCATTATTAATTACTAAATAGTTGAGAGTTCCCTTTCTTCTAAAATATGTTATTATGCTTCTAGGCTGCTTATCCTAATTTGTATTTTAAAACATAATATTTGTTTACAGGGGAGCAAGCAGAATAAGCATGGCAGTTTGAAATATTTTCCATAATCCCCATTCGTTACAGCCATCTTTAAGGAACTCAATGGGATACAGACATCAGCGTTGAAGCCCTGTTCTCCTCCCGCCTTAGTAGTATGAGCCCAACAATATGAGAAGGGCAGTCAGTCAGTGGGGCAAGCTATTGATCGCAGCCAAAGCATTTAATATAGGAACACCTCAACATAAAGTGAACACGAAACCTGAATGCCATCAGCTAAAGCAGTGTCCGGTATAGTAATACCTGTAATATTGTTGAGTGTAGTGGGTGAATATTCTTGGTGGTCGGGGGCTCTAGGAGGAAATTCCAGGGTAGCTGCGAGCGATAGGGGCAAGGTTCTACCTGGGGGCCAATACCAAAGCCAGATCAAGGAATCGGGATGTATTGCTCTCGCCTTGGGTCTGGGGAAAAGTCCCTATAGGTAATAGGGAGGTGTTGGTAGGATGCAACGCTACCTAGCAAGGCTAATGTACCTGACAGGCATTTCCCAGTACTGCGAGAGCATGGGACATGCCCATACCATAAGATAGAAGTCAGCACTTAGTAGGGTACAATGTGGGCACAACACCTAGGCCGAAGGGAACTTGAAGTTGATGCGTTTTTGTGTGGATAGGTTTAAATCTGGCTTTTCTTGAGGTGTGTGGGGTGCGCTATAAAATTACAGCTCAATCTTTGTGTGTGATCTGGAGTCCCATATCTGTTGCCCAGCGTTGCTGCAGGTCTCCTAGGGTCCCTTAGCCTGCCCCAAGAGTGCATTATATAATGTAATGTGATGGCTTTGACCCTGCCGGTTGTAGGGCATATAGTCTGCAAGGCCCCATGGGAGGGTGGCTCTTCAACTCCTGTGGTCAGTATGCTTGAATTGTGGCCCTCGCAGCTCCATACAGGAGAAAGTGATGAGGGGGTATCTTGAAGTATTCAAGTAGATCCTAGAAAGGACTCAGTACATCATTTTCAAAAAGGCCACCTACGGTACCGATACCAGCTGTTTCCCAATCCTGTAAACCCTTCCAGCTCCCGCCCGGGTCCTAGATCGACAGAGTAGCCAATGGGAGGCCTTTAGCATAAGGGTGTCAAAAGTGTGTTCTCTCGAGTGCCTTGTCCAGGCATGCCTCAGAGTAGCTACTAAGATATTGGGAGATGTGCACCGCGTCCAATGCCATGGGTGAAGCTTGGTCTCGAACCATGTAGAGCGTGTGGGGATACTGCCTCCTGGCTCATGGTGCGGGCCTTGCGCCACCTGGTCGCCCGGATCAACTGGGCTGCCAGGTAATACAGCTCAACTCGTGGTCGAGAAGAGGCGGACTTAGATTGGGAAATCCAGAATTTCTGTGCACCCCAGAGTAAATTTAATAGCAAGTTGTCCATTTCTTAAAAAATGGCATGGGCACCCAGATGGAAGAGTTGTAAAAAAGTAAAGTAGCCACTGTAATATCACCAGCTTGGCCAACGCGGCCCGTCCCATGACCGACAAGGGCATGGTATGCACGAAGGCATTGGTTGGGTGCAGCAAGGCCAGTACTGCTCTTATGTTACCTTCTAGTAACTTAATTTCTGATCTATAGATCCTTGTTTCTAAGTAGCGAAAAGTTTGTGGTTCCCAGAGTAACCTCTCTTCCATGTCCGGCAGCCATGCCTCCGACTTGGGGTCGTGAACAGGGTACATACGAGATTTGTTCCAGTTCACTTCCAGGTCAGAGATAGCACTGATCTCAGTTAGCGCCTTGATGGCGCCCTCCACGTCCGTGCGCTCTCTGCGAAGATAAAGTTATAAGTCGTCCGCATACAATGAGATATAGAGAGTAGTTTTATCAACTGGGAGTCCCTAATATGCTTGGGCTCGCCAAAGCATGAGCTCAGGGGGCTCAACCGCTATTGCAAAGAGCACTGGTGACCTGGGGCACCCTTGCCTCATGCCCCTTGCAAATTTACAGGTGTTCGAGATATAACCCGTATGTGGTATTTCAGCTGTTGCCCTTGGTTACTTTGCCTGTGCCTGGAACTCCGTGATGTCATAGGGGAGCTGGGCTCAGGCGATGGAATGTTGTGATTTGAAGGGACTTGGCAGTTGCTGGCTGTCCCTTGACTGGGATGTTGGATGGGATTCTTTCCTCCCAATAAAAGCTACTTGCTTTTACCTTATCCTGGATCTTCATCTCATCATTTCACGAAGAACCTGCATTGTCACACCCCAGTCTTCACGCGGGCGACTGGGTCAGTATATAGGAGTTTGATCCATCTGAGATCATCCCTGCCCAGCCCCATACTAGCCCTTATTGTGCATAAACAATCCCATCAGAGGGAGTTGAAAGCCTTTGCCATGTCCACTGTCCTCACTAATGCTTGTAGGCAGGTCGGGTGGGGGGAGTGTAGGATGTGCATCAGTTGCCAAATGTTAGGGGGCTGTACTGCAGGATCGAACAAGGCTGTTTATCCTAAAGAATGAGGTAAACATATGATTGTTTTCTGTCTGTTACATAAATAAGAAGTCGTTTTTAACGGTTCCAGTACATACTCAATATACCTTTCAAAATGAGTCCACTATACTTTCCTCGCCATCTGGCATAAGGTGGAATATTATAATATGCGTCAAAATAAACCTAGATGGTCATTATGGCAACACTCTAAAAAATGAGACCTAACAAACAACTATCAACTGGCATAGCGTTAGATGATGTATGGTGGCATTTTACTTACTGGTATTCCCACTCTTGCACGTAAAGGTGTTGTGCTGGCTTTAAAGTAGAGAAGAGTATGAAGACTGAATTTAGGCATGGCGGGCTGTTATTGCTGTTTGAAGTATTCTCTTTAAATACTTTGGATACTGAATGCACATGAAGAGTGTTGGAAGAAGGGCAAGGTCAATTTTGAGCTGTGTGAAACAGCTATAAAAACGATTATCTGTAAGTCTGAGATGGAGAGTGTAAGCAGAGCGTGGGTGCACCATCACAGGTGCAGACCCATACCGAATCTAGCCTCTTTTATTCTTAATGAAAACTGCATTTCAGCCACTGAAGTGCCAACTATCCTGCTGTAAGCAAATCATAGGAAGTAGCATTCTTATTGCCTATTGAAGTAAAGCAACTGAAGCAAATTGAAGCTTGTTGTGGGCTGAGTTTTCAGATAGCAGAAACCGCAGTACTAGTTTGATTCTAGTAACTGAGCATTCACTGGAAACCAAACTAGACATGCAACAAGTTATTTATGTTTGAGTATTAATTTGATGCAGTTTGTTTTGTTTTTTTACTAATGTAACTTTGCTAATGCAGAACCAGTAGAAATGTTTTTATAGTTTTCCTGTCAGCATTGAGATCATCCCCCTTTTTAAAACTTTACACGAGATGATGTGCATGTTTCTTCAAGTGCCCTCAAAAAGTATGCTCATTGTGCTCATGATTACAAGTCATATTAAGATGGTCTTATGTGCTATTAGTGATTCAAACACGTACATTTAGAGCAGGCCTAAAGAAATATAGTGTTTTATATTTTAGCATGTGACACTAACGTCGCTATCGTCACATCTCCTTGCCATCGTGTGTGAATTTAGTCTGAAAACATTGCTATTATTTGTTAAAACCTCCCAGGTGCAAAGCGTTAACAAAACAATGACAAATAACTCCTTAAGTGTGGGTATCGGCCAACGGCCTACACCTGCACTGCCTCCCCAGTGCGTCTGTCAGACATTGGCCGACACTGGGGAGGTATTTTTTCTTAGTGTATTGATGATCAGCGCGCAGGGTGCTCTGACGTCTTTATTCTAACGTGAAAATAAAACGAGCTAGTGGGCTCGTTTTACTTTCTCTGCATCAGTGCTCAGGGGCATATCTCAGCCCCTGAGCACTGACTGGGGTGGGAGAGTTATCACTGGAAAGGGGAGAATCTCTCCATTCCGATTATATCTCTGCCTAGTTGATCCCTGCTTGGGGATTGCCATAGGAGAGCGATCCCCATGGAGTGATCTACTCACTAAACACCAGTGATTTTGGGGGTGCGGGCAAAGGCTTGTGCTCTCCCACCCCTATAATATATCAGTCTTGCTGCCCCCCCCTGGAGGGTGGATAGGGGTAATTACTCCCACGGGGGCAGAAAGCCCACTAGACACCGGGGCTTAATGTTTTTATTTTAAATATGTGGGTGGGGGCTGCCCAGCATGGTCATGGCTCGACCCCAACAAAGTATACTGGCAGTCTTTGTGCCCCCCCCCAGTGGTGATTACCACCAATCTGCCCTCCCGAGGGGGAGCAGAAACGGCCACTAGACACCAGGGATATACCAAACTAAATATAGGGGTGGGGGCTGCCCGTCATGGGCAAGGCCATGCCCCCACCCCACCTAAAAACAATGCTGGCAGTCTTTCTACCCCCCGAGGGCAGATGGAGTGATTGCACCTAATTTGCCCCACTGGGGGTGGGGGGGGGCAGACAGCCCACTAACACCAGGGACGTAGGCAAAAAATATAGGGGTGGGGACTGCCATATAGGACATGGGCATGGCCATGCACCCCCCAAAACAAACTATGCTGCCAGTCGTTCTACTCCCCCCTAGGGAGCAGATGGAGTGCTTACCCCCAATCTGCCCCCGGGGACAAGTAGCCCACTAAAATATAGGGGTGGGGGCTGCCCAGCATGGGCATGGCTCGACCCCAACAAAGTATACTGGCAATCTTTGTGCCCCCCTCGGTGGCAGATGGGGTTGATTACCACCAATCTGCCCTCCCGAGGGGGGGCAGAAATGCCCACTAGACACCAGGGATATACCAAAAGAAATATAGGGGCTTTGACAGTCTTTCTGCTCCCCCTAGGGGGTAGATTGCAGTTGATTACCCCTAATCTCTCCCCCCTGGTGGCAGGTGGCTCAATAGACACCAGGGACAGATAAAAAAAACAAGTAGGATGGGAGCTGCCCACTATGGGCTTGGCCCGGCCCCATCCCCAAAAAAATAGTCTGACAGGCTCTCTACCTCCCGGGGGCCGGATGGGGATGATTACCCCCAGTGTGCCCTGACAGTCTGAAAGCCCACTAGACACCTGAGATTTCAAAACCGTGCCAAAACAAACAAAAGAAAGGCGTCACCTACCCTGGCATCGAGCCATACCCCTGCCCCAGAAGGGGTAATAGTGTATTTCTGCCCCCATGAGGGCAGATAGGTTTGTCCCAATAGGGAAGGTTGCCTAAGATCTGCCCCCCTTGGTGGGGGTAAAAAGTCCACCTGACACAAAAAAGAAAGGGGTGCGGATGTTGCAGTCAGGCATTGGCCACACCCTCCCCCAAAAGAGACAAACCAGTCTTTTTGCAAACGGTCAGCTTTCTGTGTAAAAATGTGATACGTCCATATTGCATTTTGGGCCCTTTCCTCCTGCAGGCACTAGGCCTACTCAAACAAGTGAGGTACTTTTTTAATCAGAAGATGTGTGGGAGCATAAAATAGTAGAACCTTTGTTATTACTAAATGGATTTCGCTGCATTTGTGCCTTCCAAATGTAAGCCAGTGTGTAAGGAAGAAGTCATATTAAAAAATGCCCTCTAACTTGTATGCTAGTATGGACACCCACAAATTAAAAGATGTACAAATAACCACTGCTCCTAAATTCCACATTAGTGCCCATTACAGAAATACATAGGTTGCCTTGATACCCATTTTCACTCTACATATTTCATCAGATGAATTGGTCTATACTCGGTACACATGATGAAAAACCATTGTATGGTGCAGCTCAGTTGTTGACTCTGGGTACCTGGGATTCTTGAAGAACGTCCAAGCCATATATAGCCCCACAACAAGAAGGGTCTTTATTTCAACATTTAATTTCTTTAGAAAAACCTTGAGGGATCTACACGTATGACCCCTTGCTGAATTCAGAATCGTGTCTACTTTTCAGAAATCTACAGTTTTCCGAATCACCTTTGGGTTTCACCCTAGTTTCCACCACAAACTGGAAGTAGGGAAGAAAAGAAAACACTTTTATGCATAGCACATTTTTCCCAAAAAAGCAGAGAATTTAGCTATATTGTGCCTATTTTCTCGGTCACTACCAGGAAAATCCACAAACTTTGGGTACCTTTAGAATCCCCAGGAGTTTAGAAAAAAATGACACAAACTTGACGTGGATGCCTTATGTGGAAAAAAGGTTATGGAGCCCTAAGTGCAAACTACCCCAAATAACCAAAAAGGGCTCAGCACTGGGGTGGGGGAAGGCCCAGCAGTTAAGGGGTTAAGAATGCTGCTATTAGTAAGTGTCATGATAAGAGTATGCAGTAAAATAACAGAGCAAGAAACTCAGTTGATTCCTGGTTAACTATCTGAAAATGGGGTGCGGAACTTGCCTGGCTCAAAGATGGCCGCACTGTAAGTGAGCTCCTACGGCCGATTTATCAATCCTAAATGATCCTGATGCAGATTATATACACTGCCTAGCTTCATCGAATACCAGAGTCTACTTAAGCCCAGCGGGCTTCTTTTTGCGGCAAAAGCCGAAGCCTGGGGTCACTGCGCCTCGAAGATTGGACCTGCGGCCTCTGCTGCGATTGGGGCCTGCAGATGAAGGACGCATAGCCAAGGACTGTGTTGGTGTCGCCTGCCATGGGGAACTGTGCCTGTGAGAGCAGCGGTGCGGCTGGTGTGACTCGGGGGAGCCCCTGGCTGGTGTTGGTGTCCTGCGGGGGAGCGTGGATGGTGCTGCGGCCTGTCCAGGCTGCCGACCACTAAGTTGGAGGTGAGGAGGAGAGGCCTGGATTAGAGTTGTCGGCAATGAGGAGAGCTGCATGGCCCGTGGGATACCACAAACAGCGAAATTGGTGGAGCACTGCCCCCTCGTGTTGTTGTGAGCGGTGACCTACGCTTGCGGATGCTGGTGATCCTGCGGTTGCTGGCTGAGGTAACATCACTGGGAACTAGTTGTATTGGGCCTGCGTGGTTCTACAGCTGTCCCGTCCCCTGTGAGGGAGCGGAGCTGCGGGCAAGAGATTGAGTCACCTGGCACATTGATCAAAGGAAGAAAAGCGACATAATATATTTGGCGTTCTCATCACCTTGACCCTCTTTGGTTTCAGGCCCTAGCTCATTATATTCCCAGTGTGCCACCCCATTAGAAGGATGAATATTTGCAATACTGACTCTTGAACAAGCTGACCCTGTCGTGGGGCAGAACTGGTGTTTGTAGCTGTGTTCAGCGGCGCCCAGGAAAACATTACAAAGACCATTTCATTGACTTACAAGATTAGACCCGGGCGGAAGATGTGAGTTGTGGCCCAGAGACAACGTATTTAATTTCTGAGTTACTCCGTGCTCCAGGGACTGCGCACTAGTGACAATACAGCACAGCCTCACGAAGATAGATGATAAAATAGATGCACTAACATTTAGAATGGACCGAATGTCGGAACACATTGATAAACATACAGAGCACCTAGATGTAGTTGAACAGCTTGTCTCCGAGGTCGAAGATGAGCAAGCGACGATGTCAGTCTCTCAAAAGAAAGTTGACAAGTTGATATCCACCTTGCAGTTCAAGGCAGAAGATTTAGAAGCTTGCTCGAGGCAGAATAACCTGAAAATAGTAGGGATTGCGGAGAGCACAGATATCGCTAAAATGGAACAATTGGTTGAACAGCTCCTTATTGAATTACAGGGCAGGGAGACCTTCTCTGAGATTTTTATAGTGGAGCATGCCCACCGCTCTTTTACTCCACGTCTGATCCCTGCCATGCCCTATTATAGCATGGCTCTTAAACTATAGAGACAGGGATACTGTGTTGAAAAAGGCACGTGAATTGAAGGTGCTCAGACGCGAGGGCTCAGAGATACCATTATATCCTGATTTCACACAATAGGTCCAGGAGGCGATGGGCCTCTTCACTCTGGTCAAAAAAGGACTACAGGAACTCCAGCTGGATTACAATATGCTATGTCCTGCTAGGCTGCATGTAATGGTAGATGGCAAATCAACTATATTCAGTGACGTAAACAAGTGATGCAATTCCTCAAGCGCTGTGAGACTGTGAGGGCGCGTTGCCGCTTCCCCAGATCAGACTGTGGAGAAGCCGGGAATTCTCAAGACATAGACGAAAAGACTTTCATCCTCCTGCTACAGGTTATTTGGCTGCACCCCTGTGGCGGTCAGATGGGGATTGGGGGAAAATGCCTCCCGACCGGAGGGTGATTTAAACTATTTCTGTGAAAGACTACCCGCCCCCTTTTGGATCCAGGTTCGAGCTACAGAAGACTGCTCTGCGAAGAGGGAACCGGAGGGGACCGAAGCACACACTGCGACTGTAGACCCAGGTGTGACAGACCACTCCACGGACTAATGTTATATACTTATGGATGTAGCATCGACTATATGGTTGTATTGTACAATTTCTAATATGCACATACTACACTGAGTATATGGCCTTTAGTAGGCGTATGCTATTGAGTTCAGTTGGCCAGGCAACATCTTCCCTCATGTGTGTACCACACGGTTATGTTTATGAACATTGTTGGGGGAGAATGAGAGGGAGTGGGAGGGTGATTGGATGAGCCTGTTGGGGGAATGCACAGCGTGGGTGGTGAGGGCTTCATGTTGTTGTCTTTAAAGTGTTCAATTTTACTGCAGCTCCAGGGTGATGGCTGGTTTGCCATAGTAAAATGGATGAGATGAGCACTGAATGTTGGATGACCTGCAGAGAGTGGCGATGGGGTGCTCGGACTCCTCGCTAATGCGACTGCTGGCATGGAATGTCAGGGGTTTAAAAGGTTTCAGGAAAATACGCAAAGTTGTTGCTTATCTGCAGAGATACAAGGTAGACATGGCAATATTACAACAAACGCACTTAGCGCCGGTGAGTGGAGTCCTAAAGCAGCGTAGGATGCAGGGTCAAAGCATTGCGGCAGGCTTCACTACACATGCCAGAGGTGTCCTAGTCTGGGTGCACAGGGCCTCGAACATTAAAATTCAAGCTATATGTATAGACCCAGCAGGTATGTGGTGGCTCGTTGCCATAAGAGTGATTTAACAGTCCTACTGGTTGGAATCTATGGCCCAAACTTTGATGACCCTCCCTTCTATAATAGACTAAACGATTGGTTACTTTTCTTTGGTGACTTGCCTCACATATTGGTGGGAGATTTTAATTGTGTATTGAAGGTGGAGAGGTGTGGTGCAGCGGCCAGGGCAGCTGACTTCGGAGCACAGGGTTCACGGTTCGATCCCCGGCTCCGGCGGCAGCTCAGCTCAGCACCATGTGACTCTGGGCAATAGCTCACTTAATTTCCACTACGGCCCCCAGCGCCTTGAGACCCGTAAGGGTGAGTAGCTGCGCTATATAAAAACGGACTTACATTTTTTACCCAGAATTAGATAGATCTGGAGGTGCTCCTCAGAGGCCTTTGGCCCGTCCCCTCTTGGAAATAGTGCAACAGGAAGGTCTCTTGGACATTTGGCGCTATAGATCACCAAACAAGGGTGAGTTCACACACTATTCCTCCATACACTATATGCATACCCTTATTCATTATTGGCTGTTATCACGTGAATTAGCCGTTCGGGTGCGTGAGTGTAAGCCACTCACGCGCACCTACTCTGACCATTTCCCGATTCTTTTGAATCTAGAGTTGCATTCGACGCGTTCCGCTGCGTTCACTTGCTGCTTCCCCCCATACTCATTGCTAGATTCTGTATTTCGTGATGAGCTGTCACTAAGTTCTTTACACATAATATAGGCTTGGTAGAAAATTCTGATCTTGAGAGGCGACATAAAGAGACATCTGACAGACACCTCCTGAGCGAGATTAAGACCAAGATTGAGGACTATCATGAAACTGCACAAAGTGAACCATTTAGGTAAATATGCAGTGACTAGGGCGTATGGGGAGGGGGAGCAACCTGGAGCTACGCTTGCGGCGCTGCTGCGTCCCCGCCGGGATGATACTGCAATCATTGAGGTGCAGGGCAGAGACAGACAGAGGCTTTGCTCAGCTTAACAAATATTAGACCGTTTTAGTAGATATTACACTGAGCTCTATCGATCGCGAATCACCTCCGAGGATGGGGCTGCAATGGATTACCTTGCACATCTCACTATGCAAAGACTTACGAATGAGCACAGGGAACACTTTATGGCCCTTTTAAGCCCTGATGAAATACGAGCTAGATTGAAAGATGTGCCCTCGGGAAAAAGTGCCCCGTACTGATGGGCTGACAGTGGATTTTATAAAGCCTATCTGGAACTCATGATCCCACACCTGATCTCTTTGAAGAAATGTCTGCGGATGGCCGTGTGCCCCCCACTATGCGAGAGGCTCTACTTTTAGCGATTTTAAAACCAGGTAAACCTGCAGACGAACGCTCCTCCTATCGACCAGTGTCCCTTTTCAATGTGGACACTAAATTATATGCGAAAATTCTGGCTAACCTTTTTGCACTGTTGCTCCCTGGCCTAGAGAGCTCTGAACAGGCTGGTTTTATCCCAGGTCGTGGTTGGTCATTAAACCTCCGAATGCTGTTCAGCGCAGTTCAGCGATTAGACCCTGAGGTAGCCGCAGCTGCAATTTTTCTCGACACTAAGAAAACGTTTGACTCGGTAGAATGGAATTTCAAGATAAAGGTACTGAATCGCACAGGATTAGGAGATGTATTCGTTCAACTAGTAACAGTGCTTTATTCGCTACAGACAGTGAGACTTTAACTCAGTGGTACGATCTCACCCTCCATTGTCATTGAAAGGGGCACCATTGTCCCCCTGTTGTATGCCCTGGTCGCTGAACTGTTGGCATGTGCACTGCGAGAATATCACACACACAGAGGCCTGAGATTCCTGGGATACAGACTCATTCTGTCTGCATATGCTGATGATATCCTACTTTACGTGTGAGACCCGGAGCGCAATCTCACTGTGATACTGAATGAGGTGGTCCAGTTCGGGGACTACTCCTGATTACGGATCAACTAGAATAAATCCACTATCTTTCCTCTCACCCCGGCCATGAGGCCAGTGCAGTTGGAGTTCCCGCTCCAATGGACATCAGCCTCTGTCCACTATCTATGTGCACATAGACCCGGAGGTTGTTATATTGGAGAATTATGACACAGCTTGACAGAAATTAACAGAAGACCTAGAAAGATGGATCAGGTTGCTGTTGTCTCTCACGGGCTGCACAGCCGTAATAATAATGGTAATTTTACCTCGTTTTTTGTTTCTATTTGAGAACTTTCCAATACTCTTGCCCAGAACATTATTTACACACCTCCGGACTCTCCTGATTCGCCTGCATGGATGGGTAAACAGCCAAGAGTACTCTGGTAGACTCTTACTGTGCCATACTCAATGGGGGACTCCACGCCCCTGGTTTAGAAACTTACTACAGGGAGGCTCAATGCACATATGCTCATTACTGGGTTCACGGACCAAGGGAATTACCTCATCTGTGTCTGGAAAGAGATGCCACGGGACCGCACACACTGCCACAGGTGTTATTTGGGACCTCAATCCGTGAGCACAGCATTTTAGATTTACTAAACACAACGGTCTACTCCTGGCAAAGATTACTGGAGCGTCAGGTAGGATCCATATCTCCACGTGCACCACTAGCTTGGTGCACATGGTTTCCTATGGGAAGAGAGAGTGGCGCGCAGACGGTGCTGAAAGAGCTTGAAATTCAAGCAATGGGCGACTTTTTTGCGGATGCGGTCACGCATGATTGGGAAACAGTGAGATCGCGGGTGGACAATCCTACTGCCCTTATACAGTTTTATTATTATAGGGCTCGACACACATTGTGCGAATTGCTAGATGAGGAGCTCCTGGAGCCTCTGGAGATGCCAGCGTTAACGTCTCTTCTCCAAACAGCTATCCCTCACAAATTAGTGACTAGACTATACTCATATGTACAAGCAGCTTGCCGACACGATGTGTCCAAAGCCAGAAGCACATGGCAAAATGAACTAGGAGTAACTACAAGTGATCAGTAATGTCAGTACTGTTGCTCGGTAACGAAGACGGTCTCTTTAAATAGTAAACACAGTTTGTTACATTTCAAATATATTACTAGAGTGTGCTACATGCCACTCCGATTTTCCCGTTACGGGCTACATGATAGCGCTGACTGCCAGTTCTGCAGCGCGGCGGAGGCAGATTTCGCACATCTTGCCTGGCATTGCCCGGAGGTGCGAGATTTCTGGCAGGTTGTATTCAAGAAACTTGAGTCTATCACTAGGATGACATTAGAACCGACCCCGCTTATAGCGCTGTTGGGATATGACCGGGAGAAACAGCAGGTCGTGAGGTAGCTGGCGGCCATTGGTTTGCTGTTAGCGTGAAGACGAGTTGCAATGCGCTGAGCCAGAGGTCTGTTACCAGTGTTAAAGGAATGGTATGCAGATATGACTTAACGCAACACACAATATGAGAACTATCGAGAGCTTCTCTCACCCCAAAGTTGCCTCAGGGAAATATGGGGCCCTTATCAGGCTTTCAGGGCTGGAATAGGTGAAGATGAGACAATGAGAAATGCTACTGAAGAGGAGATGAATGACACCAGCTAAATATGCCCATGCCACACTCCCTGAAATGCATGATAATGAGAGATATTCCTCTTGCTTCTATATGTGGTGATGTATGCATGCAATGAATTTGCAGCATCAGATGTGCTACCAAAGGGATACAGAAGAGAATTTAATTATGGAATTTACTTATTAAACCCAGTGTCTTTTTGTCCAGGTAATTGACAAAGATTGTATTTGAGGACTCTGACTGTAAATTACATCATTGCAGGATTGCCACTATGTGCTATCTAATTGTACCTGCAGCGGTACTAATGTTATTCGTTATGTTGTGCTATCATAAATAAAGCTTAAAAAAGAAAAACTATCTGAAAACGACATGCACCCACAAAGCCTAAAGTAAATCTTGTTATGCCCAAGGTAGGGATTAAGTATAAATGCACACCACCTTTGAACCCAAGAAAGTAACTATGCGAGCACAACAGACATTTGGTACCAGAGCCACAAAAGCTTTGCGCTTCCAAATAAAACGCAGGCGCGCAAACGTGTTATTTACGAGGGCTAATCCAGTTCCTCATCATCCTTGTCATTATGTCTCTGGAAAAGGCATAGTTGTTGTTTTGTTGTCTTGTTTTGTGTATCTTGACTGAAAACCCCGGGTATTGACTGTTTCATACATATTCTTCATAATTATATAGACATTAACTTTTTTAAATACTGTTTTTAGTTTCATTTCATTTCATTTCATTTGTGACTCCCGAAAACACTACATAGTCTCATCATCAGAATGTGGGTTTATAGGGCTATAGACATACATAACTAAAAGTGCATATTTCTCAGGACAAAAAGTCACGAAACAGAAATATTCTCTCATCCTAGTATACAATAATATGCATACACAACCTCTGCTTTAATCTTAACAGTCTTCTTTTTAATCGTCAAGCCCTACAAATAAAATTATCAGTGCAAAATTGGCCAAAAGAATCCGTTTTCTTGCAAGTCAATTGAGCTTCGTTGCATGTACTTGCATTCAAACATATTAACAATCTGATTTTAACCATACACTTTATAGTCTAGAATTACAAGGGAAAAATCACCCATAATGCATATAGAATGACTGGAGTGTTTAAAAGACAATTTCAGTGTAAAATCTGCCAAAGGTAATGTGCCCAAACAAAATTTGATATCCAAATTTCTCATTGCTGATAGTCGTTAACACAAGCTACTCCTCTGTGCCAGGAAATGTCTTATAGCAGAGGTATCACTTGAGAGAGTTTACAAATATTCGTCACAAAAGCATTCCGATTTGAGCAACCTCATAGCTCTGCTTCAGATTTTTTTCTCCAAAAACATCCAGAGGCGAAGAGAGTGGCCTATCCCTCAGTTTTATACCAACAGCACTAACTACTGCAGAGATATTAGATATGTGAGAACTTTTTTGTACCTGTACTTCCTGTGTTCCTGTACGGTTGAATCTCAAGTCGAAGTAATTCAACTCATCCACCAACTGAATTATAAAGCCAAAATGCTTAAAAGTCATCTTGGGGGCGTATCTATGCTGCACAGTTACAATTTTACATTTAGGCACATTAGGCTCCAGTTTTTCAGCTTACAATTATTTTCAAACATAGACAAGAGTTTACGAAGGGTGATTTGTCACCTAGCCAATCAAACCACATCATCTGCATAAAGCAGATAAAGAATGGACGTTACTCTCAAAGCAGGACAATCTTTGTTGTTGGCCAGGTGTCCCATTTTCATACACCTGTAGCAACTACCTCCAAAGAATGCACCACTTTTGTCTTCCTTGGGCATCACCTTGGTACTCGCACTATTTTTGTCTTCCTTGGGATCTACCTTAGACCCTTCGACCACTAGCACATCACTCAAGTTTTCAATGATTTCACTCACTTTGGGATTTTTCTCCCCATCTTGTTTTATTTCTTTCGCACAATGTATCATGTGCTCAACCTGTTTGGCCACTAACAACACTTCCCCCAATGGTGGATCATCTTTTAGCCACAATTCTTCTCTTATTCTTTCAATTTTGTATGTAAGTAAAAACTGATCCCTTGTACGTTCTTCACACGTTGTCCCAAACTTGCACTTTGCAGCCAATTTCCTCAGTTCTGACAAAAACTCCCACCGTCTCCCCCTCTTTCTGACCCCCTTCCCGAAATGATAACGTTCCAGTATAGTGCTAACTTTGGGTGAAAAGTGGTTATCAAGTTTTCTTGTACTAATTACATACGCATCAGGGCCGTTTCTACCATTAGGCAAGCCTAGGCGGCCGCCTAGGGCGGCAAAAGGGGGAGGGCGGCAAAAACCATGAGTTTGGGTATCCCTTGAGTGAACAGCCGCCTAGTCTTGCCTAATGGTTGAAACGGCCCTGCCCCTTGAGTGAACGGCCTTCGACCTCGAAAGCACATTTGGGTAGCCTTCTAAAATTCGACGTGACGTGATATTACGTCACGTTTGCCGCCACGGGCAGGGGACGTGCGCGCCCGCTCTCCACCCGATCGGAGTTGGACCTCTCTTCTTGCCTCGTGGTCACCTGCAACGCTCACCCCCAAGGCAGCGATGCACCGTGCACCCAGACTACAGGTGAGGAGAAGATCCCCCGAGGGCTGGAGGAGGGAGATGGAGGGCTGAGGCAAAGTGAAAGCTGGAGAATCACTGAGGGCAGGAGGAGGAGGGGGGATGAGGCAAAGTGAAGGCTGTAGAAGCACTGAGGGCACGATGGAGGGTAGGGAGGGCTGAGGAACAGCGAAGGCTGGAGAAGCACTGAGGGCAGGAGGATGAGGGGAGGGAGGGTTGAGGCAAAGTGGACGTTGGAGAAGCACTGAGTGCAGGAGGAGGAGGTGGCGGGCTAAGGCAACGTGAAGGCTGCAGAAGCGCTGAGGGCCGGAGGAGGAGGAGGGGAGGGATGGGGAGGCAGGGTGAAGGCTGGAGAAGCGCCGAGGGAAGGAGGGTGTAGGGTGGGCTGAGGCAAAGTGAAGGTTGAAGAAGCACTGAGGGCAGGATGAGGGGAGAGTGGGCTGAGGCAAAGTGAAGGTTGGAGATGCACTAAGGGCAGGCGGAGGAGGGGGAAGGGATGGGAAGGCAGGCTGAAGGCTGGAGAAGCGCCGAGGGAAGGAGGAGGATGGAGGTTGGGGTGGGCTGGGGAAAAGTGAGGGTTGAAGAAGCACTGAGGGCAGGACGAGGGGAAGTAGGCTGAGGCAAAGTGAAGGTTGGAGAAGCGCTGAGGGCAGGCTGAGGAGGGGGTATGGGGAGGCAGAGAGAAGGCTGGAGAAGCGCTGAGGGAAAGAGGATGAGGGGGAGGGCTCATGAAAGTGAAGGCTGGAGAAGCCCTGAGGGCAGGAGGATGAGGGGGAGGAAGGGCTGAGGAAACGTGAAGGCTGGAGAAGCGCTGAGGGAAAGAGGGGGAGGGGGGGCTGAGGCAAAGTGAAGCCTGGAGAAGCGCTGAGGGCCAGAAGAGGAGGGGGAGGGAGGGCTGAGGCAAAGTGAAGCCTGGAGAAGCTCTGAGGGCGGGAGGGGGGCTGAGGTAAAGTGAATGATGGAGAAGCACTGAGGGCAGGAGGATGAGGGGGTGGGAGGGCTGAGGTACAGTGAATGAAGGCTGCTGATGTACTGAGGGAAGGAATGATGAAGGGGAGGGCTAAGGCAAAGTGAAGGATGGAGACATACTGAGGGCAGGAGGATGAGGGGGGAGGGAGGGCTGAGGAAATGTGAAGGATGGAGATGCGCTGAGGGCAGGAGGATCGGGGGAGGGCTGAGGCAAAGAGAATCCTGGAGAAGCGCTGAGGGCAGCAGGAGAAAGGGGAGGGCAGGGCTGAGGCAATGTGAAGTCTGGGGAAGCTCTGAGGGCAGGAGGGGAGGGAGATGGAGGGCTGAGGAAAAGTGAAGGATGGAGAAGCACTGAGGGTAGGAGGATAAGGGGGAAGGGAGGGCTGAGAAAAAGTGAAGGCTGGAGAAGCGCTGACGGAAGGAGGATGGGAGGGAGGGCTGAGGGACAGTGAAGCCTGGAGAAGCGCTGAGGGCAGGACGAGGAGGGGGCGGGAGGGCTGAGGCACAGTGAATGAAGGCTGGTGAAGTGCTGATTAACTGGACACTTATTTCTATTTCCTTTTGGGGTGTGTTCCAACTCAAGTTCGTCCTTCAGTCTTCACCAGTCAGTTTTACGAGTGTATTTGGTGATGAATTATTATTGAATCACGTCCAAGTGTGAGATTTTTTGCAGACTTGGCTGCTTGTTAGACAATATTAACTGGTTGAATTCAGTCCCTAGTACTTGGTAACCAAGAGAGGTGGGCTGAAGAATAAATTAACTTAAATGAAATTAACTAGCCGGGATGACAGGGGGAGAGAGTGATGGTAGTAAAAGGGAGGGGGCGGCATTTTTCAATTCTCGCCTAGGGCGGCAAAACACCTAGAAACGGCCCTGATACGCATTGAGTCCCCTCTCCTCATTCGCACCCAGCTCAGGTAAGTGGTCTTCTATCTCTTGTCCATCTGCTCCTAGATAGTACTGAAGTAAGCCACTTTTCTCTCCAGCCCTAGATTTGGACCACACAGTACAGCATCATTTTGGAATACTTTCCTCCATTTGCTCCATATTATAAGGTGGTTCACCTGGTGTAAGCATAAAAAACGGTGGGGCTGTTACATTTGCATAGTGTTTATTTTACTACCTACTCTCTCAAATTAATTCTCACTGTGTAGCTATCCCCCAAGCCTTTGTATCATATGTATTTATAGAAAATGTTCAAATAGTGTCCATAACCTTCCTGCAAAAAAAAATTGTTAGTATTAAATGTACAATCTCTTGCCTTGGAAGCTTCGTCTGTTTAACATTAACAAAGAAACAAATTAGAGGAAAAATAAAAACCACTAGGTGGTGCTGTTATATAACGTGTTGTTAACTGGCTGCAAGGACCTTCTTTTGTGTGAGTTATTGAGTGCAACTTTCTCTGTGTGAAAACACAATGTTGCCACGAAGGAAGAGGTCAAGTCCGGAACACAGAAACTCTCCACACAGTGATAGTCTCAGCATTCATTGAAATTCTCGCTGGGAATTCCACACAAAATTCAACATAGCCCCATGGTCGCATGCAGGTAGGGAAAAGAAATTTCACTTTTGTCTTCCACACGACGAACTCTCTCCAAGAAAAAAAAGAAAACGCATTTTTCCTCACAAATCCAGAGAAGACTGGAGTGTGCACTGAGACACCTGGGGGGCACACGTCTGCACGTAGACAGAATGTGTTGCTCAGCAGACCCCTTAGGCGAAAACAATCAATGTGCTTTGGAAGGAATCATAGAAAACACATTCCGGGTGAAGGCAGCAGGTTTACAAGCAAATTCAACATAGAAAGTCGCTGCCTGGGGAACTCTCGAGCGGAAACCCTCGTCACACCTGGCAGGGTTTGCCCACAAACTCACACGGGTATATAAGCTGCGGTATTCCTGTGCACCCAAAGTTCACAACACTAGTAAAGTGCGGCAAAGGTCACAGTAGAAAGCTGAGAGGAACCGAACAGAAGCAGATGGCATAGAAAGGCAACAAGGCAATAAGTAGGCAAGGAAAACACTGTCCACAGACGTGTGTACTCATGACCGGTTTACAGCAGTGCAAGTCCAGAGGTTCATCTATCATTTCTGCGCGCGTTTTGAGGTGTTGCACTTCGGCCGGCTCACTTGCAGAATATACCACATCCCATCCTCGTCGCCAGTGTTACATTGAAGAAAACATACATGAGAGCTGCTGAAAGCTGCGGAATGAGTTTATTGAAGTACCACAAGAAACACCTCAGCCACAACTGTCAGTTCATCTTGGTGCTGTTCTCCTAATGCTTCAGGAGAGCTCAAGGTAGAACATCCTGACACCAACATCTGAAAGAGACACGTTAGTGACAGATTCCTTACCTTAGAATATCCCCAGGCGTCAGGCTGGATCCGGAAAGTTTTGCGTAGCAGTACCCTTGCGCGTCGGTAGGCGGTGTCGTGCGGCTCCGCATCCGTCGTCGGCATCGCCGGGATGACGTCGCGGCCAGTACTTAGACGCCGCCCCTGCGCGCTGACGTCAGTTCTCTTTCTTTTTCCGCACCAGTAAGCGCAGATCCGGAGAGAGCAGTGCCCCAGTCAATTTTTGACTGATTTTTTGTGACTTTTTGTCACTGTTTTCTCGAGTCTTACGACTACTACGGTGTCGGTAGGGATGCCCGGCTTCAAGCCATGCGACGCCTGTGGTCGAATGATGTCGATCACGGTCCCGCATCAGCATTGTCTCTACTGCCTCGGGCGCGACTACGACTCCAAGTCGTGCCCTGACTGTCGGGCCTTGCATCCGAAGGCTTTGCGAGAGCGGTCTCGAAAGCTCCTCGAGGTCCGGCAGTCGGCTCCGCGCCAAGCCAAGCCCCGGTCGAGAGAGAGGTCGAGGGGCCGGTCGCGGAGTCCCCATCGTTCTTCGAGGTCAAAGTCTTCGCACTCCTCCGGTAAGTCGAAGCATAAGAAGTCAAAGAAGCGTCATCGCTCGACGACTTCCCCTCGCCGGTCGCGCAACTCAGCTGAGGGTCCCGTCGGCACCGTCCCCGCGGCGCCGGGAGTGCCTGTGGAGCCGCCGCCGCATTACCTGCCCTATCCGGGTTCGGGGGCGACTCCGGCCGAACTACAGGAGTTCCTGTCGGCCATGGCCAGCCTCTTCGGGCCTAAAGGTCCCCCCGGTGCGCCTTCGGGCCCCGCGGGCCCTAGTGGGGTTCCTACAGCGCCGCCGGCAACTCCGGTCCCGGCGCCGCCAGCGACACCAGCCCCGGCCCCGGCTCCGACCCCGGCCCCGGTGCTGCCGCAACCCCGATCGACGCCGGTTGACCTGACGACACCTCCACCGGCGTCGATCTCACCGGTGCCGTTCACGACGCCGTCCGGGGCTCCGGGCGACGTCGTCCCCAGGTTCTCTCCGGACCCAGACACGGCGCCGGACCGACGTCGATCGACGCCGGCTCCGGCGCCGCTGAGACCTTGGGTCCCACTTGTCCCTCCTCCTTATATTGATCCTGATTTGGAGGACGAAGAGAACTGGGAGGGGTCTGAGGACCCTCTCACAGCCCAATGTGAGTACGATCAGGACTGGGCTGAGGAACTTGGGGAGGCCAGTGGTCTGGACACCTCTCCAGACATTGGCATGCTGTCTCCTCCTTCCGTGGCAACGGAGGAGGGAGCAAACTTTGCTACGGTCCTGCGTAGGGCAGCTGAGGTCCTGCACCTCCAGTTACCTACAGTGGCTGTCAGGACTAACCTCCTGACGGAAGTGCTTCAGCCGGCGGCTACCTCTGCGGAGCCACTGCTGCCGTTCAATGAGGCACTTTCGGACGTTCTTTTGGGCACCTGGTCCAAGCCCACCACAGGGGCTCCTGTGGATAGGAACGTAGCCCGGCGCCATCGCCCTGCTCCGGGCATCCCCCTGTTCCTTTCCCAACACCCCACCCCTGAGAGCTTGGTTGTCCAAGCCTCCGCCTCCCAAAGCGCCTTCCCTACCGCTCCCCGGATAGGGAATCCAAAAACTGGACCAATTTGGGAAGAAGGTTTTTCTTCCACCAGTGCTGGCTTGTGGTCCGTCAACACTGCTTGCCTTTTGGGCCGATATACCCACTCCTTGTGGGATTCGGTGGCGCAAGTCCTGCCCCAGTGTCCTGAGGAGGCCCAGGCACTGCTTTCCTGCGCCATTGCGGAAGGAAGAGATGCGGCGAAGTACACTATCCGGTGTGGCCTAGATACCGCCGACTCGCTAGGCAGATCGCTTGCGACGACAGTGGCGCTGCGCCGTCACGCCTGGCTGAGGACCACTGGTTTCTCGGGCGATGTCCAAAACACTCTTATGGACATGCCCTTTGATGGTGTCGGCCTTTTCGGCAACAAGGCAGACCATGCGCTGGAGCGCTTTAAGGACTCACGGGCTACAGCCAAGTCCCTGGGCCTTTCTGCTGTGCTCCCTCCTCAACAGTCTGCTTTTCGCCCCTTTCGTGGCCACGGAAGGGGCGCCAGTCACGTCCGCTGCCCAGCCACCGGCCCGCGCAGCAAGCATCTTTGCGTGGACGTGGCTCCCGCCGAGGCGGGTCGGGTAACCAGCGTGCGGGTAAGGCCACCACCTCCGCCCCGTCCGCGGCCTCCAAGCCCTCCTAGTCCATCCTTTCAGGTCCACAGCACGCCAGTAGGGGGCAGGGTCCGCCATCACCTTCACCACTGGCGTGCCATTACATCGGACAGGTGGGTCTCGGACATTGTCCGAAGGGGCTACTCCCTCCCCTTCGAGACTACCCCCCCAGCCATGCCACCTCAATGCCACCGCATGTCGGGGGATCATTTGGTGCTTCTTCAAAAGGAAGTTGCGGCCCTCTTGGCCAAGGGGTCCATCGAGCGCGTTCCGACCCCAGAAGTAGGACGTGGTTGTTACTCCCACTACTTTCTGGTGCCCAAAAAGGACAAGGAGGACATGCGTCCTATCTTGGACCTCCGGAACGTCAATCGCTTCCTCCGGAAGGAGAAGTTCAAGATGCTCACCCTAGCTCAGGTCTTGACTGCCCTCGACCCTGGAGACTGGATGGTAGCGTTGGACTTGCAGGACGCATATTTTCACATCCCCGTCCTGCCGGCCCACCGGTGTTACCTGCGGTTCACGGTAGGCCCCGAGCATTTTCAGTTCACCGTGCTCCCCTTCGGCCTTACCAGCGCCCTTCGGGTGTTCACGAAAGTGATGGCGGTGGTCGCAGCTCATCTGCGCCGGGCAGGGGTTCCAGTCTTCCCCTACCTCGACGACTGGTTGCTGAAGGCGGGCTCGTCCCATGCAGTCGTCTCCCACCTCCAGACTACGGCCAAACTCCTGCACTCGCTGGGGTTCTCCATCAACGTGCCGAAGTCGCACCTGATTCCTTCTCCACAGCTCCTTTTCATCGGAGCAGTTCTGGACACAACGCAGTTTCGGGTTTATCCTCCCGAACGGCGAGTCCGGGATATTCAGGCTATGATTCCGATCTTTCAGCCTTTATCCTGGGTTTCGGTACGGATGACCCTGAGGCTGCTGGGCCTCATGGCCTCCTGCATCCTGCTGGTCGATCATGCCAGATGGCATATGCGGGCTCTGCAGTGGGACCTGAAGTTCCAGTGGACGCAGCATCAGGGGAACCTGTCCGATTACATCCAGATCTCGGAGGGGACTGCACGGCAGTTGCAGTGGTGGCTCTCGAACCAGCAATGGGTCATGGGCAGATCCCTCTCCCTTCCCCAGCCAGAGCACACAGTTGTGACGGACGCGTCCCTTCTGTGATAGGGCGGTCACATGGGAGAGGTGGAGATCAGAGGCCTCTGATCTCCGGCAGAGTCCTGGCTCCATATCAACCTTCTGGAGCTCCGGGCGATCCGGCTTGCACTCAAGGCATTCCTTCCCTCTGTCAAAGGGAAGGTAGTGCAGGTGTTCACAGACAACACCACCGCCATGTGGTACTGCAACAAACAAGGCGGGGTGGGGTTGTGGACCCTATGTCAGGAGGCTCTGCGTCTCTGGACATGGCTGGAACATCAGGGCATATTCCTGATGGTTCAACACCTGGCAGGTTCCCTGAACGCCAGGGCGGACGAACTCAGCCGCAGGTGCATGATGGATCACGAATGGCGTCTTCACTCGGAGGTGGTGCAAGGACTCTTTCTACAGTGGGGAGAGCCGTGGTTAGATCTATTCGCTACCGAAGAGAACGCGCAATGTCATCAGTTCGGCGCGTTGGAATTTCCAAGGCGGCACTCGCTCGGCGACGCTTTTCGTCGCAAGTGGAGTTGCGGTCTGTTGTACGCCTTTCCGCCTATACCACTTCTACCCAGAGTGTTGAAGAAGATTCGGCGCGACCGGGCCCAAGTCATTCTTGTGGCTCCGGACTGGGCTCGAAGAGTTTGGTATCCCGAGCTACTCAGTATGAGCGTCGATCCCCCGATCCGTCTGCCTCTTCGGGAGGATCTTCTGTCTCAGCAGCAGGGGACGGTCCTCCACCCGAACCTGTCCAGTCTCCACCTCCTTGCGTGGAGATTGAGCGGCGGCAGTTGATTCCTTTCGACTTGCCTCCCGAAGTTTGTGATGTGATTCTGGCAGCCAGGCGTCCCTCCACTAAGGTGGTATACGCCTGCCGGTGGAACAAGTTTGTGGCATGGTGCACAGCAAAGGCTGTGAATTCCCTTTCTGCCCCTCTTTCTGAGGTCCTTCTGTTCCTTCTTTCTCTGGCCCAACAGGGTTCTGCCCTGGGTACCATCAAGGGCTATCTTTGTGCAATCTCGGCCTTCCTCAGACTTCCTGATCAGCCCTCCCTTTTCAAGTCCCCTGTTGTTAACAGGTTTCTTAAAGGCATTACACACCTCTTCCCTCCTGTTCCGTTTGTGATGCCTCAGTGGGACTTGAACTTGGTTCTTACCTTTTTAATGTGCGCTCCCTTTGAGCCTCTACATAACTGTCCTCTTCGTCTTCTGACTCTGAAGACAGCCTTTCTGGTGGCCATCACCTCCGCTCGGCGGGTGAGTGAGCTCCAGGCTCTTTCGTGCAAACCCCCCTTTCTGTCTGTCCATCCAGACAAGGTTGTTCTTAGGATGCGTCCGAACTTCTTGCCAAAGGTGGTTACTGCCTTCCACATTGGGCAGACCATCACTTTGCCCACCTTCTTTCCGCCTCCGCATCCTTCCAGAGAGGAAGAGAGGCTCCACCGTCTGGACCCAAAACGTGCGCTTTCCTTTTACCTCAACCGCACACAACAGTTCCGGGTGGATGACCAGCTCTTTGTTGGCTACGTGGGCGCCAAAAAAGGTTGGGCGGTACACAAGAGGACCATCTCCCGCTGGGTAATCTTGTGTATCAAAGCCTGCTATTCTTTGGCTAAGAAGGAGCTACGTGCCCATTCTACCAGGGCAACAGCTGCTACCACGGCTTTAGGCCGCGGTGTTCCGCTACAGGATATATGTCAGGCAGCTACGTGGGCCTCGCTGCACACGTTTACCAAGCATTACTGCCTTGACAGCCAAGTCCGGAGGGACGGCTTCTTTGGCCGCTCCGTCCTCCGGGACTTCCTTGTCTGAATCTGTTCGCAGACCCCCACCGGGGTTGGTATTGCTGTGGTATCTATTCTAAGGTAAGGAATCTGTCACTAACGTGTCTCTTTCAGATGCACAAGTTACTAACTTGTGTAACGATATATTTGTAAGAGACAGTAGTTAGTGACAGATTCCTTACCGCCCCACCCATCCTCCCCGTTCTGCGAACTGATTTCTAGGGTTAAGGACATCCCTTTCAGGGCCCTAGTATTTTTTCAGACACCAATGTCCGCTTCTTGCATGGCTCTGCGTTCCTGGCGCGGAAAGTCGTGTACAGAACTGACGTCAGCGCGCAGGGGCGGCGTCTAAGTACTGGCTGCGACGTCATCCCGGCGATGCCGACGACGGACGCGGAGCCGCACGACGCCGCCTACCGACGCGCAAGGGTACTGCTACGCAAAACTTTCCGGATCCAGCCTGACGCCTGGGGATATTCTAAGGTAAGGAATCTGTCACTAACTACTGTCTCTTACAGATATATCGTTACACAAGTTAGTAACTTGTGCATTCTGATTACATCACCAGGCCCCAGAGACAATGGGTGCTCTGGCCAAACCATTGGGAAGGGGACGGAGAGGGGAAAAGGAACAGGGAAAGCACTATTAAGGAAGATACCACGCATTGTCCACAGCGCAATCCCCATTTATGCTATTCAGCATCATATTCAGATCATTAATAAAAAGAAATAAGGTGGGACCCAGCAGGCAGTTGTAATATGAGAGCACCCTTCGTGCCACTGTAGCGCGTGGGTGCTCTGCGTTATCTATTTTTTGCTATGTAGTAAATTTGGTTCCACGATGGGTGCGAAGACTCAGTGAATTTTTGTTCAGTTGCCAGAGTCCTCTACACGCATTGGGAGCTCTCGGTCGTGGGTGTCTTCCTTCGAATAAACTTACCTTGAAAATCCTCCCTTCTCCACGGAGTCTTCACTTAACATCTTGGCGACGATCTGGACTACACCACGCACAACACCCACCGGCCCGCTTGCGCTCCATGCTGTACCAGACTCACCAGGGCCGCACAGACTGATTTTGCCCGCCTCTGCACTTCATCTCGCTTCCTTGTTGGTTTCCTGGATCCCGGCGGTATTTTCTTTCTTCCAGCTTGCTACCTCAACGAAGTGCCTGCCTGACCCGCACCATTACGTCACCGGGTCGGGGCATTCTCGGTGCATCATTTGACCACGACATCATCACGTGCAAACGCGCACATCTTCACACACGCGGCCATCTTGGATTGGGCATCTGTTCAAGACCCTGACTCAACTGGCTCTGCCAACACCTGCAGCTTCATTCACGATCCTCCCGTCTTGGAGCCACAGGTAGGATCTATGCTTGCCTGCTTCCACCGTGACAGGCACACCTTTTTTGTTGTGTCTTAAATTATTTTCAACATTCAAGCCTGCACTTTCGGTGATAGGCTCACCTTTAAATTCTAATGACCTGTCATCTCGGTGACAGGCACACCACTTTTTTGCAAATCTTCTGATTGGTTTTCCACTTGTAAGCCTGCACTTTTGGTGACAGGCTAACCCTAAATACCTTCTGACTCTGCATACAGTTAATGAGATAGAAAATTTGCTTGTTTGTTGTTTTTATTATTACTTGCATACCAAGTTTATTCATTTTTACCCAGATTGTAACCGTGGCTTTATTATTCTTGCTTGCCTTATGGTGGCTTCCCAGCAATTTGCGCAGCATCCCTCCTTCTTACAACATCCAGGAAAGCCCAACATTAGGTGGCGGCAATGGGTAAAAGTTTTTGAGAGTCATCTAGTGGCCATCAATGCCGTCAAGTTTCCACTGTATGCAAAGTAGCAATTTTATATGGTTGCCTAGGGCTTGCAGCTCAGCAGGTTTTTGAAAATTTACCTTCCATTGCCCCCCTCAAGGAAGCACTGGTGATAGTGAGCACTGAGATGCTTACAAGGAGGCATTGGCCGGCATGGGAAAACAATATGATCAAGAGCCAAGCATAATGTTGGAAATGCATAACTTTTTCATGAGGAGGCAGTGCGCAGATGAAAGCGTGGATGAATATATTTCGGCGTTACGAGTTCTGGCATCCACGTGTGATTTGAGGCACACACTGACATTTATATTAGGGATCAATTTGTCTTTGCATTCTTTTCTAAGAACATTCAGGAACGTCTCCTTAGTTGCAGGAAACAAACACTTATGGAAACAATCGATATCGCTAAAAGCATTGAGCGCTATATGATCACATCGAGGGCACTTCTCAATGAACAATCAGTTAATGGAGTGAGTTTTTCTGGATACAACACAGCAGATTCTGTGAATGTAGTGAACGTTTCTAGATCTGTTAGGCAATCTTTTAGGAAAGGCTCCACCAGTTGTTTTAGGTGTGGGTCCAAGTCACATCTTAGTAATAATCCCACTTGCCCTGCTTTGGGCAAGAGATGGATGCTTTGCAAGAAAATGGGCCACTTCCAAGGGGTGTGTAGATCTGGGAGAAGAGCCACAAGAGTTAACAGCGCTGAAGTCGCTGATGCTGTTGAAAGTTGTTCTGAGCAATTGCATTATGTGTTGTTGATTGTGGAGTGCAATGCTGTGTTTGATACCAAGAAAGTCAAAGGACCTTGGTGTGATACGTTGTTTGGGAAAATTGAGGTACCAGTCATGGCTGATTCGGGCTCACCGATTACAATATTATCAGAAATCTTGTTCCTCAACAAGTGGAAAGGAACTGTCACTCTAACTCATACTGATGTAAATCCCAAAGCATTCAGCATATCCGATATAGACATGTTGGGGAACTTCATGTCCAGGTCGCATAAACATTTACGTTGCTGTCAAACGACGCAACATAATTGGATGGCAAGATCTAGCGAGAATGGGTTTGTACTTGGTTCCAGGTTCGGATCACCCCATCGTTGTGGGGAAGGTACCTGAAGGTTATGTTGAGGTTGGTAATCATGAAGAAGATGCTCAGGTGGGTTGTGTAGGGGTGGAGGAAGACACGTTGGACCTCAAAAAGGTTTTAGACCATTTCCCAAGCTTGTTTGCTGATAAACTTGGAACAATCAAGGGTTTCCAACATCAAATCTGACTTAAAGCTAACGCTCAAGCCATTGTTCATACAGTGCGTCCCCTTCCCCTGAGGGCAAGAGATGAACTTAAGTCAGTTCTGAAATCCATGTGTGATGAAGGTGTCATTGCACCGTGTGACTCGTCGGAATGCATTTCCCACATTGTCTGTTCATTGTTATGTATTAAATGTGGTTCCACGATCGAGGCTGGAACGATGGGTGCGAAGACTCGGTGAACGTTTGTTCAGTTGCCAGAGTCCTTTGCACGCATCAGGAGCTCTCGGTCGTGGGTGTCTTCCTTCGAATAAACTTACCTTGAAAATCCTCCCTTCTTCAAGGAGTCTTCTTCACTTAACAACAGCCTTGTCTGGCATCCTTTTCAGCTGGAAATGATTTCTTCTCCCACAAGGTCCATAATGAAGAGAAACTTGTGGGCTCAATTAGACCTCTATCAATATTGCTACCATCATACCCTTCCACAGCAAAGAATAGTCGACACCGTCAAAAGCTGCTTTAAGGTGAAGGAATGTTAAATTAGCCTCCATCGCTTAAACGAAACATATTTTGCAATTAGCACAGACAACAAAAAAGCCTGTTGGACAGTAGCTAGACCAAAAATATGTTTGACAAGACAAGGAAACCTTTTTCTGATAACTTGTCCATTAATAGTTCCAGCACTACTTTCCCAAAGCATTTATCCAGGCCATCTAAAGGGAAATAGGAAATTAACTTGCTGGGCACATTCTGTCTAACATTTTATACATTCTGACAATAATTGCTCTTTTCCATGACATAGGAAGCGTTCCTGATAACATAATTTCACTGAAATAAAAAAATTAAAAAACCTGGGTGTGCATTCCTACGGTCAGGATTAAACACTTGAAAAAACAATAACAAAATATGGATAAAAAAATCTGGGCCCACTGGTTTTTTTCTTTTTCCAGACTAGTTCTTCTCTCAGTTTAATTTTAGATATACATTGGAGTGAATTACCACTCGTACCCACTTTGAAATTCTCTTCTACCACTTTCTTCACTGTTATACATTACTGCCTCATAAAAATTGGAGAGGTGCTGGAACCATTGCCCCTTACATACTTGGGATTTAGATTCTACATTTTCCCTTCCTATAGGATTTTCGCAAAAAAGACTAAAAGCCAGCCCAGCGATTACCCTCTATTAGATTCTGGAATGTATCCAATTGTGTAGAAGCAATTCACCATTTCTTATTCCTGATCAACTGATTATAATCCATTTGGATACTGCCAAACATTCCACCCTACTATTGATGCTGTCACCTTTCAATTTGACTAGAAAGATCAAATTATTCTTTGCCTGCATCCAATCAATAAACGGGAAGCCCTTGCTGTATCATCTTTGGATATCTGGACACCATAATGCCTTCATCTCATTTAATTTTTCATTACTACACTGAACATTTAACGCACTACGGGAGGGAAAAGTTAATTGTCTACTCGGATGATCTACAGGAGAAGCCGTGAAACAAATAAATAGTGCAAGATGGCTTTGGTCTCTCAACTCTAAAGTCCATATCTGCACACATAAAAGAATCATCCCAACATTACATATTTCTTGTGCTCTGTAGATATTAACAAAAGCCCTTAGCATTATTATTTCTTTCAAGTATAAGATTTGCATGTACCCAACAAGCCTATGTGAGAATACTAAACATCTGCAGTGATCTCCCACCATCATTAACTTAGCCTTGCAAAAATGACCTAATGTACCTCGACCAATTGGCCCAGAAAAGTTGCACGCCAGTTAGATATCAATCAAACCCGGATGAGTTTCAGACGTTTATCCTGCATTTGCTCCAACAATCATCGTTTTCTATTTCTTTAAAATTTATTGACCCCTCCTATTATGCGCCTGTGGTTTACAACCCCTTACAGTAAACCTCTGTTGCACGGTTACCTCTGTTTTTTTAAAGTGTTTTATTGTTTCATGTTTTTTTCTATCAATGACATTATTTAGAGTTTGGTGGCCTGGCTGCAAAAATGCTGCTGCAATGGCCCACCTGCTGCAGACAGAATGATTTGTTTTTAAAATGTACACACAAGTGCAGCATGGCTTTTTCCCAGTGGTTCCTTCTAGCATAGTGGATCTGCTTCAAAGAAGAAAACTGTGGTGGCTTTGGTCAGTCTTGGCTTTGCCTTTCCAATACCTCCTCTCTCCCAGTGAAATACACTACCATGGCTCTGCCCTCTGCGACTCAGTCTCTTCTGCCAATAGCTCAGATTTCTCCCACTTGGTTCCCTCATCCCTGCACTATTGTGTCTCTGCAAATGTACCCGCAACCTGAGTGCTGTATTGAAAATTTCTGTGGTGGGAAATTTTCTGGCTTTTCTGTGCAAAACATTCATGGATCATGTATCAGTCTTACACAGAAATCACCCCCACCCCCATTAGAAATAGTGATGGCTTGCCGCTCTAAATTCCATTTCTGTAGCCGTCATGGCCGAACATGGGTTTTTCCTATGATGAGCCTAGTATGTGTATCAGTACCTGGAATATCACCTCTAAAATGGTCACGTCCATAAATAGCTTTGTTGATGCAGTGCTGCAGTGTAGGTTAAGTGAACCATCTCTATCCTTTTACTCATCTCTACCAGACCTGTCGGGAGCTTTTGTGGGGCAAAAGTCAGCTGTGAATTAAAAGTTCAATTGAACCCTATTCTGAAAGAAATGTTTAACACCAAATTCTTCACCTTAGAATATTCCCCAGGTGTGAGACTGGATCCAGAAATCTTAAGCAGTAACTCTGCATGCTGGTAGGTGGCGTCGATTGGTCTGCGTCAACATTGCCAGCACCAGAAGTGATGTGCGCAGGGCATATATAGGTCCCACTTTGGGAATGTGGTTGGTATTGCAGGCAAAGCTGTGCTCCCCTACTATAGACACAAGGTGAACACCACATGCCTCTTGTGCCAGTGCACCCACACCTTGTGAGACAAGGTTACGCAAGGGCTGCCTATAGTCACAGAGGACGCCGGAGCCATACTGAACCAGGTCATCCTTCACCGTGCGGTGTGGGTTTGACACTACGGACTCGCTGGGCAGGGCTATCACCTTCTCTGATGATTGGTGGAACACGCCAGATGGCACATCCGGGCTCTGCAGTGGGACATGAAGTCCCAGTGGGCACAGCACCAGAGGAATCTGTCCGATCTGCTCCATGTTTTGGAGGAAGCTGCAAAGGATCTGCAGTAGTGCTTGATGAACTGCAATAGGATCAGCGGCAGACCCCACTCCTTTCCCACCTTGAGCTGACAGTGATAATCGAGGCATCACTTCTGTGTTGGGGTGGCCAAACTGGAGAGATGATGATCAGAGGACTCTAGTCTCCAGCACAATCTCAGCCCCATATAAATCTTCAGGAGCTAAGGGCTATCTGCTTTGCATTGAAAGCCTTTCTTCCGCCCTTCAAAGGAAGTCTTGTTCAGGTGTTCACGGACAACACCATCACCATGTGGTATTGCAATAAACAGGGCGGAGGAGGGTCATGAACCCTGTGTCGGGAGGGTTTATGCCTTTGGGCATGGCTGGAACTCAGGGACATCTTCCTGAGGATGAACCACTTGGCGGGATCTCTGAACACAAGGGGGGGGGGGCAAACTCAGCCATCGAAGCCTAGTGGATCACAACTGGCATCTGGATCCTGAGGTGGCACAAGGTCTGGTCCAAGAATGGGGAGAACCTTGGCACGATCTGCTCACCACTACAGAGAACACCCAATGTCACCAGTTGTGCATGCTGGAGTTTCAAAGCAGATCTTGCTCAGAGATGCTTTCCATTTAGAGTAAAACTCGGTACTCCTTTCCGCTGATACCACTTCTGCCCCGAGTTCTCAAGAAGATCGGGACTGACCAGGCAAAAGCCATTGTTGTGGGTCTGTTCTGGCCATGGAGAGTGTGGTATCCAGAACTCCTAGACATGAGCGTTTGTCCTCCAATCAGGCTGCCCCTTTGGGTGGATCGCCTGTCGCAGCAACAGGGCAGGGTCTCACACCCAAACCTGTGCACTCTCCACCTTCATGCTTGGAGTGTGAACGCTGACACTTGAGTGTCTTTAATCTTCCTTCTAAAATCTGTGATGTTATTCTGCCAGCTTATTCTGGCAGTCAGGCGTCCTTTGACAAAGGCCTTATACACCTCTGGTTGGGACAAGTTTGTGACTTGTGTTCCTCATGAAAGATTGACCCACTTGCTGCTTCCTTGTTGGAGGTGCTATTGTTTGTATTGTCCTTAGCGCAGCAAGACCATGGCCCGGGCACTGTTAAAGGCTACCTGTCTGCTATTTCGGCTTTGTTGGGATTGCTGGATCAGCCCTCTCTCTGTTTATGTCAACCGTTGTGGTACATTTTCTTATGGGCTTATAGCATCTGTTCCCACCTACCCCTTTTATTATGCCCTCATAGGACCTGTATTTAGTCTTAACATTTCTTATGTGCTCCCCGTTTGAACCCATGCACAGCTGCTCCCTGACGGTTCTGACACCTTTCTAGTGGCAATTACAACAGACAGGAGGGTGAGCAAGATTTAGGTTCTACCCCCTTTTGACAGCATCTGCCCAGACAAACTCGTTCTTCAGATCCGGGCCACCATCCTGCTGAAGGTAGTGACCCCCTTCCATGTCGAACAAAGCATTATGCTGCCAACATTTTTGGCGCCACCTTATCCTTCCAAGGACTAGGAGAGTCTCTATTGTTTGGACCCCACATGGAGCTCTCACTTTTTACATCAATAGCACTAAAGAATACCGGGTGAATGATCAGCTCTTCTTTGGGTTCGCTGGAGTGAAAAAGGGCAAGGCAATGCGGAAATGGGCCATCTCTGGTTGGATTGTACTCTGCATAAAAATCTGCTAAGTGTTGGCTAAGAAGCAGCTCCAGAATGCTTGCGTGCTCATCCAGAACAAAAGCAGCCACTATTGTGTTAGCTTGTGGAGTGCCTGTCCTGGACACCTCTCATGCTGCTATGTGGGTGTAAGTCCACAAAACTCTAATGCCTGGACAGTTCGGTCCATCAGGACAGGCATTTTTCCCATTCAGTCCTCCAAGGCTTATTGGTTTAAGCCAGTTTGCAGGCCCACCTCTGGGGAGGTACTGCTTGGTATCTATTCTAAGGGAAGAATCTGCGGTTAGAAGTCTCTATCAGAAGAGCAAGTTACTTACTTTCAGTAATGCTTTTTCAGGTAGTGACTCTGTTTAGCTGCAGATTCCTCATCAACCCTCCAATCCTTCGGCTCTGTGAAATGGGTTCTTCACCAAAAAGATTCTGCACACTGGTCACACATCATTCAGTCATGGCTCTGCTTTTTTGGTGCGGAAATAGTCAAGAAAGAAACTGATGCCACTTCTGACGCGGAGTCACCGATGACACCTACCAAAACTCAGCGGTACCGCTCAAGATTTTCTGATGAAGCCTGATGCCTGGGGAATATTCTAAGGTGAGGAATCTGGGGTTAGATAGAGTCTATCAGAAAAATTGGTACTGAAGTTAAGTAACATGTTCTTTACTGCCTTAAAAAGCTAACCATAGCTGGGCGGATCTTGCTTACTTAATCACTTTGTTCTCTTAGCTCTTTACTGGAACTGTGACGAATAATGGATAAATGTACAAGAGGCTTAGGAGAGGTTCTAGCTTTTTAGTAGTCATTTTTTGAAATATGTATTCCTTCTTCTGGTGTCTTGGAGTACCATAGTACATAAAACTGTGTAATAGCAGTGTTCAGTACCCTGGAGGGAGATGGAAAATGGAGAACCTGTTCTGACTGACAGAAACTCTTGTGCTACTTGAAACCAACATATCATCAGCTTTGAAGATGGCAGTTCCCATGAAATTATGGACTTGAATTATTAAAATCTTCTTGACATTTATTATTCAGACGTACAGACACGAATTTTATTTGGAAAAATACATCTACCTTGGCAGTCTTTGCAATTGTGTCTGGAAAACTGTGATAAGCAAAGGAGAACAAGAAACCTCGTCCAGTTGTATGCAAGGCACTGCATGCTGTTAGCAAAGCTTAATATGGCCCAAGGCCTGTAAGTCACATTTAGGATTATGCAGTTTTTCGACATAGTAAATGTACAATCGTCTGCTGCTGTCATGATTATAGGGCTGTTATGCCTGCTTCACATATTTCATTTTCTCCAATGGAATAAAATGTATGGAATAAGGATAGCCTGTTGTACTTTGTATACGTGACCACATACATTCTGGCAAACTGTGTGAAGACGCTTTTTCTAAACAGGTACGCCATGTGATGGACACAAATGTCTTTCTACAATCGTTTCTTTTATAGCACATAGACTGTAATGTCACAAAGGCCTCATCAGAAAACAGGTCCAAGCCATGTGCTTTAACTTGTGTCGTTACTGACAATAGGTCTATCTTGTGTCCTTCAACTTGTGTACTTACAGAAAACCGGTCCAACTCATGTTTTTTAACTTGTGTACAAAAGATTTCTAAGAAGCATCTAAATAAAATCCAGGTTTGATCAGGATCCATGCGTTCACTCATAGTCCAGTGTGCTCCTCCGTCTGTTTCAGAGACTTCGTAGTGAGAAAGTAAGGCCAAATTGAACTTGTACACATTGCCATTAGTGCATCACGATTGGTAAAATCTTTAAAATGTTCCCAGACCTTCATGTCTGGTAATTAAAGACTATCTACCGAACCCAACATTAACGCACCTGACAAATGCAAATCATATTTTAAATATCTGCGGTTGATACTTAAACTCTTATCCAAATTAGCCTGCTTTGGTATCAACTGGATAGCCCCTTGGTTTTTGAGGAAAAAACAAATAACCTCATAGTTTCAAACCCAAGATATTTCAAAGTAAAGTTAATTTTAGGCCACGATATTCAGGAGACCCCATCATTATAACTTTAGTCGTCAAACTGAGTTTATTAACATACCTGTCGATGCGCAGTCCATACTAAAGATGGCAAATTAATCCATATCTTTAAGTGCTCCGTTTCGAGTCTTCAACCTTTCTTTTACAAAACGTTGTTTTCAATAGTTCAATTGTGCCACCTTAAGTGAACTAGGACCTCAACTCCCTTAAGTGAACTAGGACCTCAACTCCCTGATTTTATTAGTTTGTCAATTGAAAATTCTGGACTGGGGCACTGCTTTCAGGGTGACTTGAGTAAGTGACAGTCTTTAAATAGGCCTTACCACCCTGGAATGGTCTCTTGGTGCTTGTCTGAAAAACTACCTATGCAAACAAATAAGACATTCGCTTTTTCCAGTAGTGTACAACTGTGGGATAGAGTTTGGTCCCAGAAGCTAGTGTGTTCGAAAGCAGAGGTGCTTGGATTGAGAGAGTCAACTCTGCATGAGACAAGTTAGTGTTTCGGAATCGTTAACCTGATCAGATGTATTCTGATTGACGCACTGGTTGTAACTTGAATTTTGCAGCTCAAATAATCGGCAATCTGCTGCTGAAAACATTTTTGCACCACGCTCATAATTTTAAATGTAATATAGTACAATATTGAAAGTCATTGCAGGAATCCGTAAGCACCAGACACATGATCTCTTCTCTTCAGCCCAAAGATGGCATGTACAGCCACATTTTAATCTCTTTGAAGTTTGTCTAAAAGCTTCTTAAGGGGACCTGCAATGAAGGCATTACAATAATCACAACGGGGGTTTACCACAGCCTTATAAACTCACAAAAAGGTAACCGGATGGTGGATTCTAGCTACTCATCAAAGAAACAAAGGTGAGTGGGGAAGGGACAGACGCACACTTGTGTTAAGACGAGAACCCTCACTCACCCTAAGGTGACATGCGTCATCATTGGGCTCCCTCTTGCACACTGGGACCGCAAGGTACCCAGTGTGGGCTACAACTCCCCCATAGGAGAGGAGCGTTAGGTGTTTGATGTCATCCAATATAGGGCAGAATGAGGGGTAGAGTGCAAAAAAATATATTTAAATTGTGAATTAAAACTATCTCCTGGTTGACAGGGTCAGTCCTTTATTGATGTCCCCAGTGGATAGATTAAAAAAGCTTAGTGAAAATAAGGATATAGATGTTCCCTATTAGGATGAGGTCAACATGTTTCTGCCTTAATAGACCGAAAAGGTTCTTAGAATTCTTCAGGACCGTTCGCTATGTCACTCCGCTTAACTTATGTGAAAAAAATATATAAGAAAGTTACCATACTTTTACTGTTATGGAAATAGTCTGTGGTACCAGCCAGTACTCAGGTCCACATTCTGTAGGGATATAAAACCACACATCAAAACATAGTATGCATATTTACAGTCCCACTTTTGCAAAACACCAGTGTCTTTCACTATCACTGCAAAAAGTGTATAATCATAATAATGAACAATTATTAGTATTGAGTCTCACCAATTGGAGACTACTAGTCAAACGTCCACCTTCATAAGTCCTTTAGTAGCAGGTCTCAGGACTCTGAAGGTATAAAAATCACAGTAATACATTGTCAGACATGTGTATTCAGGTCATCCTCTCATTAAAACAGGATCTCTTTGTGTTGCTAATACTAGCCCAATGCCAATTTACATATCAGAGTATGAAATAGTGACTAAAAAAATTGGAATTTAAGGGGCTTCGTTCAAGTTTTTTGTATTGAGAGTGTTTATTCAGTCATACAATAGTGGGTGATAACTTTTAATCCATTATCGGGACCTGATGTTTCATCATCAACATGTATCATGAGTATATTCATAGGTAGAGAGCTCGTGGTTGTCGTGGTACGTGTTCCGTCCATACATGACCGGGTCTCTTAGGGCTATATGGTAAGCCACCCATATGGAGCATGGGCAGACAACGTTGTGTTCTACACAAAAGTCACGGCGAGAGCAGACGAGCGGTCAGAGGGAGGAGCACCCACCTTGATGAAAGTGTGACTACAGAGGGTCTCTCGCCAGTTCTAGCAATGTTCTACGGTAAACTCGTATTACGGGAGAGTGTTACTTAGGGGATACCTCGGTGCAGGAACAATTGGTTCTGGTGCTTCCGCATTCCAGATACCGAGGTGTCCTAGGTCCTGGGATCGGAAAGGTCCTGACGAAGGCCGGCGTGACCCTATACTCCGGGCACACCACTACGGCTGAAACATGTTGACAAATTGGCAGTAAGGAGGCGTGTAAGGAGTTCATAATCTCTTCCAGTCACCACCATCCTTCACGTTTTTAATCCTGGCTGGAGGGTCCAGGAATAAAATTTACGCATAGCGACACCTCCGAGCTAGTTTTAACTCACACTGCACTTTCGGTGATCCCAGCCAAACTGTTCTATAATTATTTATATGTTGTGTCTTGTCTTCCCCTACCCTATTGCTCCACCCCAGGCGTTGGTATGCGCAGGGGTGTACTGAAGCAGCCCTATGATGATGAAGCATGTCACACAACTGTTGGAGTGAGGGCAGTATTTCGCCACATAGCACGTGCCACCATGAAAACAGATTTTTTTTTATCACTCTCTACTCCTTTTGGTGTGTTCAAGTTCAGACAACGTTGTGCTCATTGTCCCTAGCTATTCCATACGCGGGCTCATAGAACCCACAACACTACCCATGGGGTACCCATGTACCATTATCACCGTCATGTATCAGCTGTGCTCCTGAAAGCAGCAAGCAAAGACCTAGCTGCTGTAATTCATGGATGAAAGAACTCTGCTCTTGTTACAGCCGCACCAGTAGCCCTGGTGCAGTGCTCTGTCCCGCTTTGTTAAAGTCAACGGAGCGGCATTTACGATAATTAGCGCTGTTAATAGTAATACATCGTATTTTTACTTTCACATGGTGTGTGTGTCTACAATGTTCAGAGCGCTGTATCGTACAACAGCACTTGTTCTTTAGCTTAGAAAACTACTCTAAGCCCCAGGAATAGCCTTCAATGAGTAGTGTTCTCACACCCGCCTTGAGGAAACGATGCGCGTGAGGCTATACAGCAATGTGGCGTTCTCTTTAGTGTATATCTGGAGCGGCGTTCTTCGTAGAAGAATGCGTGGCTTAAAAAATCTAGTATGCTGTCTTATTAAAATAGCAGTAAAGCGGCACTCGTTATCTGTAGTTGATGGAGTGCAGCGCTCTGTGTGCCGCCTGACTTACAAAGTGGCATTCCTAGCCGGACCATGCTAAACAAAATTACAAAACTCTGTCTGTACTAGTACGAGATCTATTCCTATTCGAGGTGTGCACCAATGGTGCCTTACCTAGCTCTCCTGGCCGCATTGATATTCACCAAAGGCTGAAGGGGAAGAGTAAGTGTTCAGCCCCCTCGCTTTGTGCCGAGAGGCGGAAGTGATCCAGGCATTTACTTCCGGTTCACGGAGATGATGGGACAAGTAGTTCCCAGTACCAGTGATCAGAAACAATGCTCGCGATCACTCCTACAAAATCCCTTGCCGATATGGACCAAACAGTAGTCGGTGTAAAAACTCCTGTTGTGGTTATGTTATGTTATATTGTTTGTAGAGCGCACAGCTGCCCCAGCAAAGGGGCGTCCCGGCGCTAATAGGAGCTAAAAGGAGAACCACTGAAAAAAATAAAAGAACCTACAGCGAAGGGAAGAGATGTGTCTTAATTGCCTTACGGAATGCCAAGTAATTGGTCAGGCCGCGGATGGACAGAGGGAGAGAGTTCCAGAGTTTGGCTGGCAGTGTGCGAAAGGAGCGCCCACCAGCCCCTACTCTCCTTACCCTAGGAACAACCGCCAGACGTTGGCCCATGGAACGAAGTTGGCGGGAGGGAGTGTAAGGTGAGAGCAAGGTGGCCAAAATGGCAGGAGAAGAAGAGTTCAAGATTTTGAAAGCGATGCAAAGGGACTTAAAGTGCACGTGTCTGGCCACCGGCAACCAATGTAGTCGGCGGATGGCACTAGAGGTAGAGCAAGTTCTCGGGAGGCCAAGAAGAGTTCTGGCCGCCGCATTCTGAACCCTCTGTAATCTCAGAATCTCAGACTTATTGATCCCCAGCTAGAGCGAGCTGGTGTAATCCAATCAAGACAGAATGGCAGCCTGAATGATAACCTGTCGGGTGGATGGATCAAAGTAACCTAACAATGGTTTGAGCCCCCGCAGAATGCCGAAGCAGGTCCCTGTCACTTTTTTGGTTTGGACCTGAAAGCTGAGGGCCGAGTCCACCCAGACGCCCACATTTTTTACCACCTGTTTAGAGGTGGGAGCACAGCCCAAGGTCGTAGGCCACCAACGCTCACTCCACAGCTCTACATCCCGCCCAACCAGCAGGACATCAGACTTACTCGCGTTGAGCTGCAAACAGTTGGCGACATCCACTCGGCAATAGCTGCAAGATCGCTCCGAAACTTGGAAGCATCCTGCATGGAATTGCCAGAGAGTGCCGCTACCAGCTGTGTATCGTCGGCATTCGATACTATTGTCAGACCTCTGCTCCCAGCCACAGCAGCTAGTGGTTGAACGTAAAGAGTGAACAGCGTGGGGCTCAGTGCTGAGCCCTGTGGCACCCCTTGTTTGATAGTATAGATCCGGGAGGAAAAAGGGGGAGCCGTCACCTGGAAGGTCCTCTCAGAAAGAAAAGAGGCGAACCATTCCAGGGCAGAGCCCACAATACCCGCCTCCTCCAGCCGTTGCAGCAGAATCTGGTGGGAGACCGTATCAAACGCGGCACTGAGGTCTAATAGAATCAGTGCCGAAGTACGTCCCTCATCCAGTGTGACCCTCAGTTGTTCGATCACTGCTAGGAGGGCAGATTCCGTGCTGTGGCCGGGACGAAAGCCATTCTGAGAGGGGTCTAAGATATTGTTGTCTTCCAAGAAGCCTGTCAGAATGGCATTAACATGTGTCTCAACAATCTTGGATACCCAAGGCAGGGGAGATATGTGGTGGAAATTCTCCAGTTTGGCTGTATCCAGGGAAGGTTTTTTTAACAAGGGTATCACCCTTGCTTGCTTCCAGGTCCTGGGGACAACTGCCATGGACAAGGACATATTAATCACCTGGCCCAATGTAGAGAGGAGCACGAGTAAGGAATTCATAAATTGCTCCGGCTTGAGGGGAGCAGCAGGAGAGCCTGATTTCACCTTGCTGCATAACAAACGCAGCTCATCCTGGGAGATTGATGGGAGGGCCGCGACAGTGTGGGTAGTGCAGGGACTAAGAACAGAGCCCGAAGATGGAACAGCTAGAGAGAAGGAGTGATAAATGTTCTCCGCCTTCTTCACAAAGAAGGTGGCAAGAGCCTCACATTGCTCATCTGATGTCATACGAGGCGCTGGGGGTGACCCCGCCCGTTAAAGATCTTTAAGTATGCCAAAAATACTTTTAGCGGGGTTCTTACTGCCCCTGATCTCAGCTGGACATGTAATAATTAGACACACGCATGGCACATGTAGTGATGTCAACCCATATTAATGTGTGCGTGGTCGTGTAAGGTATTTGTTTCACACTCAAACAGTATGGCAAGTACAGGTAGTGGAGATGTTCATGTGTGGGTCATGTAATATCCCTTTCTTTGGGGGCTTATGACGGATATGTAAGACATGAGAAAACCAAAGGTCAAACATAGTATAGAAACCTTCCTTAAATTGTATGTCTTACAATAAGATAACCTTATCTCTAGAGGCTCATGATGGATGTAGGGGGTACATAGAAACCATTGATCAAGCAACCTCTCTCCTTATATCGTTTACCACAGCCCCCATCACCCCTGCACTGTTCTTAAGCGATAAGAGTGGTAATATAGGTTTAAGTCAGTTGTTGTTTTAGAAGCAATTTTTCACAACCAACTCTATATGAGGTTTTAGGGAGGCTTCTAGATCAAAGGAAAACAAAGTATGTTTATTTTATGATTTGGATTAAGTTTTAGTCCAAAGATGTTGATGTCCAAAAGGTCCACAAAAATACCTTCCCTCTGAGCGGATTTTTTACTATTGATTTCATTGAAGCTAGATATACTGTCTGTAGTTTTGCATGACCTGAAGCAAGAGGGATGTCTATGCAAGGTTGTGGGTCTTTTGAGAACCTTACATATATTTTGGTATTATTTGTGTACTATTGTAAAGCAACTTTGCAAACTGAGCCTGGATGAAATAAAGGGTGACTATATGTTAAATGACATCGCGGAAAGAGCAGGACCCTGGAGAACTCCATACAAAATGTGTAAAAGAAAATGTCACCTAGTATCAGCCTAGCAAGAAGGAATTGATAAATTTGATTAAATCCAGAATACCCGCTAGCACAGTGGTTGTGCATGATCCACCATGGCGAATGCTGCTGAAACCTCTAGCATAACTAGCAGAGAAGATGTTAATGAACCTCTAACAATTGTCGCAGTAAGTAGCAGGACCAATTCACTCCCATGTGCTGGCCTAAAACTTGGCTTAACGAGTAACAAGACCCCCTTGAAACAATGTAGTTGGAAAACTATAGCCTTCTCTAATATTTTGACCTATACTGGTAGCGTGGTCATTGACCAAAAAAACTATAGGATGGATAATCTGTGAAGAGGTTTGAGTATTAGGTGTTGCCTAGACAGCGCATGTGCTGTCTCTTCGAGATGTTTTTTTATCAGTGGGCTTGCAGACAGTCCATTACATACCATTGGTTGGGCTCTTTTCACTCTGCTTTACTTGCTACTTGTTGGTTGGCTGGCATGTATATGTTCCCTCCCTCCTTGCTGGTTTGTCATCCCCTGGAGCATGGCTGCATTATTTGTCTCCTTCCGGTACCAGTTTTTTAAACTCTAGATTTTTCTTTGGGCTTAAGCACTCTACCAGAGTGCAGCTTTTTAACGTGGCTCCCCTGTGTACTTCTCCCCCCTCCATGTCTTGTCCACCCACCTTGATGTCTGGTTTGTTGCTTGCCGAATCCGATTCTCCAACACAGTTGTCTGGTTTGCTAAAGACATCTTCGGGACATTCAGAAAGCTGACCTAGGAATGCATCCCACCCGTTGCTTACCATTGGCTTTCGGTATGTAACTCACATTTTCTGGCTTTCTGTTTGCTGGTGCTATTTTTTCTAGGGTGTCTAGCTTGGGCTCATCCCTCGCGTTGCCCAAACCTTTTTTACTATTGTGAGAAGCTGGCCTGGTATATGATGTGAATATGCCAGTTTACTCTGCATGCTTTTTCCCCGCATGCAATTACAATGCGGTCGCTACAACGACCGCGTTATAACAACGCATACCCTTACCCCGCAAGTCGTAACAACGACTTGCTCTAGGGGGGGGGGGGGCGCCGAATGTTGGAATAGTATAATTTACTATTTCAACTCCAGTATGTGCAACAGTAGGAAAGGTGTTGTATTTTAAATCCAACACCTTCTACCCCCTCCGCAAGTCGTTGTTCCGACTTGCGGAGTAATGGTATGCGTTGTAACGACTGCGTTGTAATTGCCTGCGGGGAAAAGGATTCGTGGTAAACGATGTTTACCATATGATGTCCACTGATGTAAGTGGGCACCTTGCACCAGTCCAGACAACCCTTATGGTGATTTAAGAGGTCTCAGACAACCTTAGAAAGCTTTCCAAGTGGTAGCTGTGGAAAGCAGCCTTCAGGCTTAGGGGCCGATTCCGATCTCGGCCGGTAGGGCTCCGAATCGGATTCGGCTTAACCGGATCCGATTCGGAGCCCTCTTTCCCGACCGATTCGTACGTGCGTCCGGCCGAGCGAGTACGATGCGAAATCGCTGACCGACTCGTTTGGGCGTCCCAACCGCTCCGACCGACTCGTTCCCGGGTCGCACCGCACCAACCGACTCGCTCGGTCACGACTCGCACCGCGCAATGGAGACGTTCCCGGCCGGGTAAGTACGATGCGCGCCGCGGGCAGTCAGACCGACACGCGCCGTCCGGCTCGAAAGCAGTCGGAGCCGTACTTCGGGGTCTGTGTCGGACCCCCTGTACGCCTAGCCGCGCGAGTCTCACACAGGGGGGGACCCATGGGTCCCCCCTACCTGTGCGTGTACGGCGCGAGTCGCTTCGCCGCGTACCCGCTGTAGGGGGCGCCCTTGTTCGCCTCGCACCCATTGAGGCAATGGGAGCCCGCGTACGCGTTGTACGACCGGCTCCCATTGACTTCAATGGGAGTCCGACCGACTCGAGTACGATAGCATACAGACGCATCGTACTCGTTCGGTCGGGCTGCACGGGTCCGATTCGGTCGGAAATCTCTCCGGGTCCGGCTCGGTCGGAGAGATTTCCGGCCCAAATCGGAATCGGCCCCTTAGTCTTGAAGGAGTGTAAAGCAGCTTGTTTTACCAGCATGCAATCTTTTAGTATAGATTAAATGAAAGAGAACCACACAAAGTATTTATAAAAATATGTATTTATTATATAACACTATCTAGTACGTTACAGTATCTCCTACACGGAGATGGACACAAAGCACACAATACTATAGCAAAGAAATCACAGTAAATAGCACTAATACACAGTGGGCCCCAGAGGGGGGACAAACCATATACTAAGAAAGTGGTATAAGAACCACGACTCGAGTCAGGACAATGTCGAGAGGACGTAGAATTGCTGGGGACCCACAGAACCAACCAAGGTAAGTAGATAGGGACCCCACGGAGAGTGTGTGCAGTGTGTGAACATGACCTCGTGCTCTGTACAAGTCTATGAGCAAGTTGTGGTTGGATTTTTAAAGCTTAGGGAGCCTTCCCAGTGGACCCTGAAGAAACCCCATGGAAGACAGAAGGTTGGAGAGCCACCCCACCCGCGGATACCGTGGTACCCAAGTTACCTATCCCAGGGAAGCCGGATGCTTAGTTGTGAAGTGGCGTCGGAAACCGCCATCGAACCCAGTGGAGAACTTCAGGAAAGTGCCGCTGCTGGAAGAGGAGAAAGTGTCTGGAGGAATCCAAACGTGGATTCTGGAAGAGGAGTACCTGAAAGCAAAGGGGACAGTGTCTATGTCACTCAGGAGTGACCAGGAGACTTGCAAGACGGATGCCCTCCGATGTCAGGTGCTTCAGGTAAGATGGCGGTGACCTTGACTCTGCAGCTGTGAGGACCAGGCGACTCTGAGGACCACTAGGACTTGGATACGAGCTGTCCCACGAAGGATGTCGAGTGCTGAGGGGTCGGTGGCTGGCGGGAGCACCAACAAGCCTTGGCAAATGCAACCCACGCAAGAAGTCCAGAAGGTGCACGGTTGGGACCAGCAAGGTCCAGGAGACTCACCAAAAGCAGGGGAGTCAGGGCAGGCCCCGAGCACTCAGGGGAGCCCAAGGAAAACAAAGATGACCCTCAGTTGGACCCACAGGCCGGAGGCACAGGGATCGCGAGAGGACCTCGAGCAGCTCACCAAAAGGAGCAGGCCACGGTGCCCACGAGGCGGTGTGGCTGAAGATCTTGGTGGAAGAAGTTGCCGGAGGTTGAGGCTACTTGGAGCTCAATGCACGTTTTGCAGAGTTGCCAACAAGCATATGCACTTGCAAAAGTACGCAGTGCACATGGGTTCGGTCAATGCAGCCCCCACGAGGTATTCTGACCTCAGACTTGGTGAGAGGGCAGCTTGGGCCTCCGGAGACGTAGATAACCACCACCTGTGTTGTTGAACCTCTTGAAGTCCGCAGGAGCTAGAGATCAGCAAACTGATCATCAGTGTTGAGGTGCCTGGGAATGCAGAGAAGTGACTCCTTCACTTCAAGGGAGATTATCTTCACGTATCTTGGATGCGCCCGAGGTCCTGCACGGATCCTGTATGCTGCGCAGGCACAGACAAGGCAGCAGACTGAAAGGGAGACAAGGTCAGGCCCAAACGAAGTCCAGCGATGTCCAGAGTTCCCAGACGGTAGAAGTGCAGTGGTTTCAGTTCTGAATCTTGTCCATGACGAATCTAGGGACCTACACCAAGGTAAGCCCTTAAGTACCCTAAGGAGAGGGTTGGGAAGATTCAGGGGACCTCCCAGGGGAGGGTCCGGACGGGGGGGAGGTTACTTCTATGTCCTTTGTCCAGTTTCGCGCCAGAGCGGGAGTCAGTGGCTCCCAGGACTAGTTTGAACTGGACTATGCACAGGGACACCAAATGTGACTTTCAGGCTCTGGCAAGGGCACCCACCCAGGGCTAATACACTAAATCCTGTCTGGGAGGTGGTCACACCTCCCGGTGACAGGATGCCTATTGTTCTGCCTTCCCTTGCTCAAGCTTGGCTTAGCAGCAGGAAGGCAGAATTGTGTCTCTGGTCGGCAGCAACCATTTTGTTCTGTCCGGGACTAGAAGGCTGGTACCGGGAACACTGAGAGCCTAACTGAGGGCTCTCCCGGTGCTTGGAATCATACCTCCCACACCATTTACAGTGTGGGGGTATGATTCCAACATGTTTGATACCAAACATAATAGGATTTGTTGCAGCTGTTTTCGAGATAGTCATCATGCGGTCACGCGATGCCCCTCTATATAGTATATGGCTGCTTCACTGACAACCCAGAAGAATGGACTCCATAGGCTGCAGAGGTGTCCTGCTCATGCAGGAGCACCCTCTCACTTAGAACCAAGCACCCTGCCCTCAGGATTGCAAAGGCCTGCTAGAGGGGTGACTTATAGGTTTTACGTGCAGTGACCCTTAGATATAGTAAACCTATATCTTTAGTAAGTGGTGCATGCACCAACTTACACAGGCTGCAATGGCAGGCCTGTTGTTCCATTTTGAATGGCCTCTCATGGGTGGCATAATGCATGCCGCAGCCCATGGGAGAACTCTGGGGTACCTATACCCTGGGTACATGGGTACCAAATACTAGGGACTGACAAGGGTACCCCAGTATCCAATCTGGGATGTACCTAGGTACTGAACACAGCAGTTTAGGGAGAAAGCAGATAGACTGGGGTCCTGATTAGCAGGATCCCAGTCAGACTAGTCAAAAACAGTATCACGTCAAGCAAAAAGTGGGGGTAACCATAAGAAGCAGATCCTACTTTCCTACAAATGTATTTTTCTCCTAACTCACTTTCTGTCAACAGGCATTTAAATCTTGTTCATATCTTGTCACATTTGCTGTGCATTCAAAGACCGAGGAAGTCAAATGTCAAGCTCTCTCTTCCTAGGGAGCTTGTTGTTTACCTTTCTTTCTCTGACTTTAATGTGAGAGAATTTATGTGACAATCCTGCTGAGTATCCATGTAAAAGAAGCCGGTGTAGGATGTTTTTTTTTTGTTCTAGCTCACAAAAGAATTAAACTGTGTTGATGTTTTAAAATATATCAGAATAAGTACAGAGGAAGCACATTTTTTGTAATTCTGAAGTGTGATGGAAACAAATATTTGAATGCGATCAGAACACCAATACACTAGGTGATGAAATTTGCACACATAGTTTGTGTGCAGCAAAACCATATTTCGATGCAAATGTGACAGTTATTTCAATTGAAAATGTGTTGCGCAACCATTCCATGCATACTCCACACTACGCCACTCCACTTTATGCCCATCCACTCTGCCACACCACTCCATTGTACGACACTCCACTCCACAACATGCCACTCCATTCTACATCCCTCCACTCCACACCACTTACCCTACTCCACTCTACCACACTCAAATCTACCCCACTCCACTCCAATCTATCCCACCCCACTCCAGTCTAACTGCTCCACTCTAGTCTACCCCACTTCACTCAATCTAAACCAATCAGCCTCACCCCACTCCAGTCTACCCCACTCTACCTAAATCACCGCACTCCACTCAAATCTATCTCACTCTGCTCCGGCCTAACCCACTCTGCTCCAATCTACCCCACTCCAACCTACCCAAATACAGCCCACTTCTTGTACCCCAATCCACTCTACCCCACTCCAATCTACTTCAGTTCAATTTACCTCGCGCTATTCCATTTTACCCCAGTCCACTCCAAACTCCACTTCAATGTATCCAACTCCTCTTCACTCTAATCTACACCACCCCATCCAATTTATCCTACTCCAGTCTACCACAATCTACCCCACTCCAATCTACCACAATTTACTCCACTCCACCACAATTTTTCTCACTCCACTCCAATCTACCACACTCCAATCTATCCGACTCCAATTTACCCCACTCCACCCTAATTAACCCCATTCCACATCAATCTACTCCTCTCCCTACCCTACTCCAATCTACCTCACTCCACTCTACCCGAGTCCACTGCACTCCACTCTACCCGAGCTATCCCACTCCAGTCTATCCCACTCCAGTCTATCCCACTCCAGTCTATCCCACTCCAGTCTATCCTACTCCAATCTATCCCACTCCAATCTACCTCACTCCACTCCAATCTACCGCTCTCCATTCCAATCTGCCCCACTTCAACCCAATCTACCCAAATTCAATCGAAACCATTCCCCACTCCAATCTACTCCTTTCCAATCTACTCCACCCCAATCTGCCCCCTGTCCAATCTACCTCACTCTACCTCACTCCAATCTACCCCACTCCATCAATCTAACCTACTCCACCTCAATCAACAGCACTCCATTCCATTCTACTCTACTATAATCCACCCAATCTTCCCCACTCCACTATAACCTACCAGACTCCAATCTAGTCTCCCCCAATCCACTCCAAACTACCCCAATATATTCCACTCCACTCTAACCTGATCTGCCCTACTCCTATCTACCCCACTCTAATCTACCCCAATCTAATCCATCCCAGTCTACCTCACTCCACCCCCAATCTACCCCACTCCACCCCAATCTACCCTAGTCAATCTACCCCAATCTAATCTACCACACTAATCAACCCAACTCCAATCTACCCCACTCTACCCCCACTCCACTCTGCCAATCTACCCCAACCCAATCTACACCATTCCACTCTACCCCACTCCACTCTACCACACCCCACTCCTCGCCACTAACATTTAGCTATACTGAATATCAGCCACACTGGTATACATACTGGCTAAAACACACTGCCAAATCCAAAAGCTCTCAAATAAGCGAGACCTATCAGCTTTGCCAATGATTGTTTGATGAAGTGGTTCACCACGTCGTCTTTGAGGGACTCGGTATGTGGTATTTCCTGATCAATAGACTTACCAGATGTTGAATCGCAGAACAAGCAAGTTTAGTACCTGGCAGGAGGCAGGTGTCTTATATAGAGGCTGGACAAAAGTGATAAGATGTAATCTCAGGCAACTGGGTCAAGGTTAAAAGAGTCAGACTGAAACGATTGAACATGTTTTTATTCAAGCAAGAAGGCAACCAGTGAGCTTTTATGAGTTGCAGCTAGTGGTTGCCTTATTTCTTTGTATACTTTCGAGAAAAAGTGATTTCGTATATCTCCTCGATCTTGAGAGGGTCACTGTCCTAGTTGTACCAGCGGAATTCACTAGTCTAAAGAGAGAGAATGAATGATTGAAGGCTTTCTCAATTTCTTCCTCCTCCCAGTATTCTTATTAGCTTGTATAACTTTTTATTATTTTTAAATGAATAATGTATTCTTCCATAAAGAAGGAGTTTCTGTTCCTTTTTCCATTTATATTCATGAGTTATTTGGTAACCTATACACCCTGCCCAGTTTGAAAGCAAAGCCTTTGTATATGATGCAGTGTCCCACGTATTTACCAAGTCTATCTGCATGAAATGTTCATTGCAGGGCAATTATTTTTCTAACCAGAAGGCAGAGTGTGTACCACATGCCGCAGTATCAGAAGCCCTGGCTAACCAGAAAACCTGGAAAATGGTCAAATGTGCGCATCTAGCCCTAGGATCATGCCTTTGATAACGTGATCAGTGTGCCTGCTGTCTATAGGAAATATAGCATAACAAGAGACCAAATAGACTGGTCAACTAGTGCAGCAGGACACTGTCGATGTAGGAGTCTCTCACGATTATCCTCTTTTATCATGGTGCGCCTTTTATTGCATACTTAAAAATACAGTTGGGGTATAAAATGGGACCTGGGCCCAAGTCAGTAACTTCAAAGGCTGTATACAGCAGCAGAGGTGCACGCAGCACACTGCTGAACCACACACTGTATAAAGTCAGTAAGCCGCATGCCTACACAGCAACCATACTGCACATATCACAGCCATTATCCCACTAGAATCTTAACGGTACTGACATTTTAGACTGCAGCGCATTGCTTTCTGGGAATTGTAGTTTTGCTTTTAAAACCAAGCTCAAACATGGGAATCTCACTACGCAGGGTGCTATTCGTGTTTACAGTGGGACGCCGGCACTCACAGTTCTTTCAAATGTAGTCTGATCATGCGGCCGGTGGCACAGACCTAAACCCAACTATAACTTCACAACCTGAACAGATCTAGTAGCTCTTTTTGCCACACTGAAAGAATAAGTTGGCAAAATGTGCAGATGTTTGTTTTTTTCCAATCCCTTCGTATTACATAATGACACAAAGCTTGAGATAGTTGCTAAAGTTTTAACTCAGAATCTACATGTGTAAGTTTTTCTTAATTTTTTTTTAACATACGCATCCGGTGACTACATATTCCACTATAAGTGGTAAGTAAAATTCCCATACAGAAATCGAAATGCCAGAATATCTCCTGTTTTCTTTGTGTCCCCGGAGTAGAACTAGATAGGATCCACTGCTCCTTGAGAGAAAAACAAAAACACAGTTGCTGTTTGAAGCAAGATGAGGGGTTAGGCGATATGTTTAACTTAATGATAACTACATCAAAGTAAATACGTTACTGTAAGAAATTGGGTTGCTTGTTGAGGGGGGTGAAACCCTACTCAAGCAGAAATCACAATCCTTGTCATGGTGAAATCACACGCAAACCCTAAATTAACCTGTGCTCAACCCCCTGGTAGCTAAACACAGAGCAGTCAGGCTTAACTTAGAGGTAATGTGCAAAGTATTTGTGCAACACTTCAAACAATAACAGAGAAAACACACCACAAAAGGATCACACAACAAATCTAGAAAAATAGAATATTCTTTAATAAATAAAACAAGATCAAAATGACAAAAAAACAATCAGTAAAACCGCAGATATGTAGATTTTAAGATATCTGATAGAGACTTCTAGCCGCAGATTCCTTACCTTTGAATTATCCCCAGGATTAGACTGGATCTGGAAATTTTGCATGAGCAGTACCCCTGCGCGCCAGTAGGTGGTGGCGTTCGGCTCCACTTGTCATTGGAAATGATGTTTGCGGTGCCTATATAGACATCACCCAGGCATGCTGACTACAGTTCTTGTCTTTCCGCACCAGCCAGCGCGGATCTTGGAAGAGCCATGCCTTAGTAATTTTTTGACTAGGTTATTTTCAATGTTTTGTCAAAGTCTTTTTTGAGGTTTACCTACTGGTGTGGCAGAGATATCTTCGAAGAAGGTTAGCTTCAAGCCCTGCTGCGCCTGTCACCGACAGATGTCAGTGATGAACCCGCAGCTTGTATGCCTCTGGTACCTCGAGCGGGACCAGGACCCGAAGGTCTGCTCCATCTACCGTGCCATGCCCCGGAAGGCCATGAGGGAGCAATCCCCAAGCTTATGGCGGCTCGACATGCGATGCCTCAGCGATCGATTTCCTGGTCTAGAGGATGGTCCGGGGAGTGGTCCTGGAGCCTGATATCATCATCACACTCCAAGTCGCCAAGCCATTTGGGTAAGCCAAAGTCCCACAAGAAGAAGCCGATGCATGCTTCGACTTCACCTCGTCCATCGGCCGACGAGACAAGGAAGTGTCGCCCCTCGAGGAAGAGCGCCACAGTTGAACCAGCGCCTGGGTCAGATGCGCGCCACCCTGACTTTCCGGGAGCTGGAGCAACCCTTGCCCAATTGAAAGAATTTTATGAGGTCATGCACCTCATATTTAGGTGACCCATTCGCTCTGGCACGCCTTCGGGCCCCGGGGGTTCCGGAGGGGCCTCTACTGGATTTACACCGACAGCTGGCATCAGTCAGGCCCCAGGAATCCACAGATGAATCTGGATTGGTGCCAGTCATGCCATCTCAAACTTCCCCCATGTCGAACCCAAGGCCCATCCTCATACTCATCCTCATCCCTACCCCCCGCTCTGACACGGAGCCAGAGGGGTGTCGCCCGACGCCAGTTCTGACTGGAGTCATACTGTCAGGGTTCCAAAAAGGATTCCTGCTAAATGCCCCATATTGGCCAGTATATGTATGAAGAAGATCTCAAGAAGGGGGCGAAACTCCACCAAAGCAAATAATTGGAGATCGAGCTGGCGTCTTTGGAAATCCAAGATGTCCGCCAGCTCGGGCTCTCAGTTGACCTTCTAGTGCTGAACTCCCTTTAGAATCACAAATGGAATGTCAAGCGCGCGTAACTTGAGTAATGCGCACTTCACCTGAGGAGATTAGAGAAGAAGCTGCGTTTTCCCTGAACTCGTGGAGTTAGATAGATTAAGGTAGGCCGCGTCGGGAGCGTCGTTTTAGCTCCTTAGGTTTACTTACTGTTTGATACATCCCATCTGCGCATGACAAGATATACCGGGAGATTAGTGTCTCTCTAGTGCGGTTGAACAGAGGAAGTACATTCTTAGACAAGCCTTCAGAATTTTATACTGCGCATGGTTAGTGTTCTTGAGAGTAGTGTTTCAGTTGCGAGAGGAGCAGAGTACTCGTAGCTGAGTTTTAGACTCTTGGGTTCGAGCGCATGACTGTAGGAGAAGCGTCTCGTTAACTACTCCGCTAGAAAAACTCTTGTTTTCCCTGAAACAAATGAACGCTTGTCTCTTGTAGGTATGAGAGATATCGGTCTGAAGTGCATAATATCTCTACAAGTTATTTAAAGTCAATTCTGCAGAAGAATTAAGAAGAATATAGAATATCCTACTAATCAAATTCTATCTGTTGTTTTCAAGTGAATATTCCGTCGACTTTGAGATACAAATACAAAAGAAGAATTACACTTACCTGCTGAGTCTCCAGGTCTTCGTAGAGTCTCTTCAAGCACGCAAGTACAAACCTATCAAAAAAGAAAAACGTTAACTGGTACATACTATCTGAAGACCAGCATAAATATTTACTTGCTGGATAATTACAACAAGATAAGACGAGGAGCTAAAGCCATAGACAGTGAGGGTATGTAGTAAAGTATACAGAATTGAAGGACACGTTGGCCCAAATCCCTAACCGACCAACAGAGATTTCAGAGCTAATAGATTTGGTGTTGGAGATCGATTTTAGGCAAAGTGAAAGACGTGGAGAAAAGAAAAGAGTTTCGAGCTACCCTGCCAAGTTTTGACAGAATGAAATCGGAGAGCCCTAGGTCTACAGAATGTTCTGTGGGTGTAGAACCAATGCAAATAGGCATGATAAGAGGCCCGTTATCCAAGGAAGAGAAAGAAAAGAAAAGAACAAACAAGCTATGTCTTTTTTGTGGAGCGAGTGGACACTTCATAAAAATCTGCCCTAAGAAGCCAAAGTTACAAACGAAGGAAAACTTGCAGCACCACCAGTAGGAGGAGTTGGACTGGTAGGTGCAAGTCAGGAGACAACTCCAATAAGTAATTTGGTGGCAAATACCTTGCAAGTATCGTCACCCCCATCCTATACTTTCGGCCACATTAAAATTCCGACACATCGTTTTGAAAGAGGTTTCTGTGATGAGAGATTCAGGAGCCACAGGTAATTTCTGTGATCTGAAATTTGCACCTCAAATGGAAATAAGAGCCTTGCAAAAGGATAAAAGTGAAGCAGTGAGAGCTGTGGACGGCACAAATCTTTCATCAGGGCCAATAGTGAGCCAAACAGAACCTGTACAATTGCAGTGTCTATAAGAACATCAAGAAATAAATCAATTCAATCTTATAAATCCGTGGTACTCATAGTACGGCCCGCGGGCCGCCAGCGGCCCAGCAGGCCTTCATTGGCGGCCAGAGGACCTTGCAGGTAATGTACCCATGGCCCCCCAGAGAGAGAGAGAGAGAGTGGAGAGAGAGAGAGTGGAGAGAGAGAGAGTGGAGAGAGAGAGACAGTGGAGAGAGAGTGGAAAGAGTAGAGAGAGAGAGACTGACTGACTGACTGAGAGACTGACTGACTGACTGACAGAGAGAGACTGACGTAGAGAGAGAGAGAGACTGTCTGACTGAGATACTGACTGACAGAGAGAGACCGAGAGAGAGAGAGAGACTGACTGACTGACAGAGAGAGAGAGGGAGACTGACTGAGAGAAAGAGACTGACTGAGAGACTGACTGACTGAGAGAGAGACTGACTGACTGAGAGAGAGACTGACTGACTGAGAGAGAGACTGACTGACTGAGAGAGAGACTGACTGACTGAGAGAGTGACTGACGGAGAGAGAGAGAGACTGACTGACAGAGACTGAGAGAGAGACTGACTGAGAGAGAGACTGACTGAGAGAGAGACTGACTGAGAGAGAGACTGACTGACTGACACAGAGAGGGAGACTGACTAACCGAGAGAGAGACTGACCAACCGAGAGAGAGACTGACAGAGAGAGAGAGACTGACAGAGAGAGAGACTGACAGAGAGAGAGAGAGAGAGACTGACAGAGAGAGAGAGACTGACTGACAGAGAGACTGACAGAGAGAGAGAGAGACTGACTAGGAGAGACTGACTGACTAGGAGAGACTGACTGAGAGAGAGAGGCCGACTGACAGAGAGACTGACAGAGAGAGAGAGAGAGAGAGAGACTGACTGACTGAATGACAGAGAGAGACTGACTGAGAGACCGACTGACTGAGAGACCGACTGACTGAGAGACCGACTGACTGAGAGACCGACTGACTGAGAGACCGACTGACTGAGAGACCGACTGACTGAGAGACCGACTGACTGAGAGAGACTGACTGAGAGAGACTGACTGAGAGAGACTGACTGACCGAGAGAGACTGACTGACCGAGAGAGACTGACTGACCGAGAGAGACTGACTGACCGAGAGAGACTGACACAGAGAGAGACTGACTGAGAGAGAGATTGAGAGAGAGAGACTGACTGACTGAATGACAGAGAGAGAGAGAGACTGACCGAGAGAGAGAGACTGACTGACCGAGAGAGAGAGACTGACTGACCGAGAGAGAGAGACTGACTGACTGAGAGAGAGACTGACTGACTGAGAGAGAGACTGACTGACAGAGAGAGACTGTGATGGAATTGGGGTTAAAGAGTGCATGAAGCTATGCAGTGCCTCTTAAGATTGCTATTGTCTGCTAATAAAAATGTATTATCAAAATGTGCTCTGTGTAGTTACATCTGCTTTTGAAATACAGCATTGTCGCATTGTCTAATGTTTTGAAACAGGTTTGATTTTTTTTTTACTCTAGCCCCCCCCTGACCCTGCCCCCCACTGACCCCTCTCCTACCGGTGCGGCCCTCGGCCACAAACCACACTGTAATTTTGGCCCCCGACAGAAAGTTTATGAGTACCCATGTTATAGATGCTCCGCAGTTTCAACTAATTTTAGTTCTTCTTTGGTTGACATAGCACAATCCCGTAGTAAATTGGAGTACAAGAACAATAGAGATGACTTCAAATTATTGTAAAGAACATTGTTTTGATCAAGGAAGAATCAACCGAGAACCGACAGCAGCAACTCAACTTTGCAACAGCGAGGTCTCAGTTTGTGTTATACAAACAAATGAAATTCCGGAAGAGTACCAAGATTACGCCGATGTGTTTGACGAAGTAGAGGCCGAAAAACTTCCTCCTCATAGGCCTTATGACTGCAAAATTGAGTTTGAACCGGGTTCCAATTTACCATGTAGCCGAATATACTCCTTGACGGAGAAGGAGAACCAGCATTGGAAGGAATACCTCCAGAAATATTTGGATAATGGTTTCATCAGACCCTCTCAGTCTCCGGTATCATCCCCCTCTTCTTCATTCCAAAGAAAGGAGGGGATCTGAGAACCTGTATAAATTACAGAGCGATAAACCAAATTACCATCAAGAACAGATATCCGTTACCACTTATTTCCGTGCTAATCGATCAAGTGAAGGAGGCAAAAATTTACACTAAATTGGATCTCCGTGGTGCTTACCATCTAATCAGGCTTAGAGAGGGAGATGAATGGAAAACGGCATTTCGGACCAAATATGGCCTATTCGAGTACCAAGTAATGCCAGATGGGCTGTGTAACGCCCCAGCCGCCTTCCAACATTTGATAAATGACATTCTAAGTGATTTTATTGACAGATGTGCTATAGTCTACATAGACAAAATTTTGATTTATTCAGCCAATGGAGAGGAACATTAGGATCAAGTAAGAGCTGTGTTACGACGATTGAGGGAGAATGCTTTATATGTGAAATTAGAGAAATGCTCTTTTAACACGAACACAGTAGAATTCTTAGGATTTGTCCTCTCCCCTTCTGGAATAATGATGGATGAGCAGAAGGTAAAGGCAGTCACAGAATGGAAGTCTTACAGTGAAAGTTTTATTGGTTTTGCGAACTTCTATAGAAGGTTAATTCATGACTTTTGTCAGAAAATAATTCCTCTTACCCAGTTGCTGAAGAAAGGAGTAGCATTCAAATGGTCAGAAGAGGCGGAAGAAGCTTTCAACTCTTTAAAGAAAAGCTTCACTTCAGCTCCAGTGCTTCTTCAAGCGGATCCCTTGGAACCATTCTATCTTGAGACGGATGTGTCAGATCTGGCGATAGGAGGAGTGTTGTCACAATGACATAAAGTAACGGGACTATTACATCCAGAAGCTTATTATTCCAGGAAACTAACTTCAGCTGAGATTAATTATACTATTACTGAAAAAGAATTATTGGCCATCAAAGATGCTTTCAAAGAATGGAGGCATTATTTAATGAGTGCCCGGCATACAGTGACAGTATTTACAGATCACAGAAACCTGAAATTCTTGAGGTCAGCAACAACTCTGACTCCACGGCAACTTAGGTGGTTGTTGTATTTTGCAGATTACGATTTTGTGATCACCTATCGGCCGGGCACCAAGAATGGAAAAGCAGATGCCTTGTCGCGATTGGATACAAAGATTCCAGAAGGTCAAACAGTTATTCCTTTAGAAAAGATCGTAGGGGCAACATCGGAAGAAACCTTTGAAGAGCAAATCATCCGTGCTATGAGCTCAGAAAAGATGAAGAAGTGGGCAGCGTCAGATCAGAAAAAAGAGGTACGAGATCATCTACCTTATTATAATGGAGCGCTGTATTTACCAACTACGGAATTACATTGTTTGAGAGTTGACAGTCCTTTAGCTGGGCATATAGGGATCCACAAAACTGGATAATTAATTAAACGGAGGTTTTGGTGGCCGCAAATGAATCGAGATATCAAACAATATGTAGTTAGCTGCGAGATCTGTGCTCGGTAAAAATCTGAACGACAAGCACTGTTGGACTTGGCCCTTTTTGGCACGTTCACCCCTAAACTTTTTGCCTTAAGTTCTCTGGGCACTTTAGCACTGTGGTCCAGTGTAAAGTGCGTGCGCTCTCTGAGTTACATTTGTAAGGTTGGCCTGGCCTCCCATAGGAATGCATGGGGGATAAGTGTGTCCATGGTAATTCCTGGTATGAGAGGGGCAGCCGGGTCGAGTTTAGTATGTATGAATTTGTGGGGGGGGCGCTAGAGGGCGCCAAGCAAGATGGCTGCACTGATGTGAGGCTCCTGCAGTTCGGGGACGAAATCCGACATAAATCCGCATTATCCCGGCACATAATGCACCGGTGACCACTTCCCAGGCTCTGTCGGACCCTGCTCCATACTAGGAGCCCGCTAGAACAACTGGCTGCGCCCCGCAGATAAAAAAAACATCGCCGACTTTCCCCAACTACGCTCCCTGCAATGGCGGAGGGCCGCGCGGCCCAGACTGGCCCGTGCGGGAAGGGAGCTGCCTGCTGAGACCGGGAGCCTGTGGCGGTACAGCGACGAGGATCGTGCGCATCGCCTGCCCTGCTGACCCCTGGAGGACGTCTGGACGCTGCCGCCTGCTGACCTGGGGCTCGCCGGAACGTGGGCCTCAGGCGAGGAGCGTGCCGATCGGAGCGGGTCGCTGGAGGCGGAGAGGAGGATCCCCTCTTGACGGAGGTGAGTGCTGCTTCGACCCCCGCACGCGCCCCCGGCCCAGCTATCCCGGTGCGGGGAGGCGGCGCGCGCACCGCTCGGGGCCCTGCCTGGAGGCTCCGTGACTCGCTGCTGCGGCCCTCCGGGGACCAGGCGGCCCCGGGGCTGAACAAACTGCGAGGGCGCGCGAGCCGATGCGGAGCTGCCCTGGCCCCGCTGATGCAGCTTGGAGAGGGCCGCGACACGAAGACACCACAAAACCCCACCTTCCTCCGACGCGCTCCTGGATCCTTCTGAGGGCCCCTGCTGACGCCGAGGGGAGGGAATAAGACACCATTTCCCGCACCGGTGGGAAGACTCCTGCTGCCGGATCAGTCTTCCATGCGGCCTGACCGGCGGGCGGAGGGGGCCGACACCATACCTGCCCGGCTCCCGCGGGGCGCCCTAGCTCGGAGGCGCTACACGAGGCAATACAACGCGCCTGTGTGACAACGCCCATTGACCACGTGTGTCTCTCTGCGACTCCGCTGTTGAGGCCGCTGGGTGCTTGGGCGCGGGGGCGGCGGCTGATGGAGCACTAAGTGGGCCCAGCGGACTGGGACAGAACCGGAGATGGGCTGAGACACATTGCCACTGCTGGACGGCAGATACCATCCGCTGCGAGGGGGATATACTGCATTAGCCACACAAGGCCTACATCACTGGGGCTGCGGACGTGGGGCGCCACCAGGAGAGCGCGGGGCCTACATCCCCTGGCTGACCCACCGAGCGGCAATCCTGCTTCGCGCTATAATCTGTGCGGCGTCTTCACCTGAAACGCGGTACGAAATAGCCTCGGCCTCGACACTACCTGGGACTATACAATCCACCGACCATGGGTAAACCCGACGGAAGGCAACCCAAACTCACCTTTGACACCCGGAAGACCTCCCGCACTCAATCAGAACCAGATGATGACCGAGCGGAGGCTCCAGCGCCCTCGGCGGCGGATCTGAAGGACCTGCTGCTGGTAATGCAGTCGAGCCTCACATCTATAGAGTCCAAAATGGACTCAATGTCAGCCAGAATGGATGGCCTCACACACAAAGTTGAAAAACATGACGATCGTCTCGCCGAGGCTGAAAGACGAATATCTGACTTGGAGGACACGGCTAGCGCCAACACCAATCACACCCTTGACATGGACAAAGTACTGAAAGTTATAGCTGCCAAAAATGAAGAATTGGAATCCCGCTCAAGGAGGAACAACCTCAGAATCCTAGGAGTGGCAGAGTCAACGGCCACCGGTAAGATGGAGACGTATATTGAAAACCTGCTCATCACCCTATTCGGCAGGGAAGCATTCTCCCCAATCCTCGTTGTGGAAAGAGCGCATCGCTCACTGGCGGGCCGCCCTCCTCCAGGGGCCCCCCCGCGACCCATCATAGCTAGGGTATTGAACTACCGCGATAGAGACACGGCTCTCCGGCTCTCTAGAGAAAAAGGACGTCTCACACATCAGGGGATGGAGATCTCTATCTTTCCTGACTTCACTATGGCCGTACAGGAGCAGAGACGGAAGTTCCTCCAAGTCAAGAAGAAACTCCAGCAGCTCAACATCCCATATGCTATGCTCTTCCCAGCCCGCTTAAAAATAACCTCTCAGGAACGTCCACACTTCTTCACTAACCCCCAACACGCGCTGGATTTCATAAAAACTTTACCTAAGCCGCAGGAGGACCGCTCACTCCAGAGGAACCCGGCGGACGAACAGGGAGGCGTATCTGACATTGAATAGCCTTACACCCTATGGTAACGAGACCCCTGTCTCTGCTGTTGGACCTCCTGCTGATCCCGAGGCCCTGCTGCGCTGCCTGAGGGGAGTGTCGGGCCCGGCTGCTCCGGGCGCGCGCGCCTGCAGCTCACCTCGCATTAAATCTTTACCAGCTAAACACTATGCTGCCTCCCCTTGCTTACCAATCCGCATAGCTCCCACAGTGTGCTGACAAAGCCTGACTGGAACTCTCTCTCCTGGAGCAGTGAAGGAACAACTGGCAGACGATGACGATATTCACGTAAACACGAGAGGCCTGCTCTCTAGTCATGGACTAACACTGTTCATAATGAAGGCCTACACCGTACTTTAACTAGGCCGGACTACCATTGGTATCCCCGAACACCCTCGCTCTTGCGAGGAGCACCTGGCTGCCCTCTAGCCGCTACCCACCAGGTGAACCCTGCATTCTATTGAAATGGGATTTAGTCTATTACGTAGTCCCCGGTTGGGACTAATTTGTTTAAAGTGGGATGGGAGGGGGAGGAAGGGATCACGGCAGGTTGGGATTGCTGTTGTGGGTGGCGGGAGGGATTGGGGAATGTTATTATATCTTTTTTTTTTAGTTCTGTTTTGCGTTATTGCGATAAGAGATGGATGCGACACACAATGACATACGCTGATGTACACGATCATTTTAATCTACTGACCACATGATGGCATCCCGACCTAACACACTCAAATATAACTTTCTGACGTGGAATGTGCGAGGCCTGGGGATCCCCGCAAACGCCGCCGCATTCTGGCGTATCTAGACCAACACGACATTCACTGTGCCATGCTTCAAGAGACCCATTTACGTCCTCACGCCTCCCCCTTTGCCACTCGATGGGCTAGCCACCGGGGATTCTCATGCTACTCCTCCTACTCGCGAGGGACCGCGATCCTTATAAAACACACACTCCCATATACCCCTCTTGGCTCCTACGCAGATCCACAAGGTCGCTACATTCTCTTATGGGGTAGGCTATTGGCACAAACGATCACGCTAGCGTCCTGTTATGGCCCGAATACGGATGATCCGGATTTCTACCGGGTATTATGGGGCAAGATCCAAGATATTGGCACCACCCACCTGATATGGGGAGGGGACTTTAACGTTACTATTTACCCGCACTTAGACAGGTCACACCCACAACCACACCATTACACTGCCGCACACCTAGCTCTGAAAAACATTGTTGAAGATCAAGACCTGGTAGACCCCTGGAGAGCACAACACCCGCTAGTTTGTCAGGGGTCTTGTTATTCTACTGCACATTCCTCCTGGTCACGTATTGACTACTGGCTGGTGGACAGGGGCCTGGCGACCTGGGCGTCACATACCTCATATCTCCCCCGTACCTACTCTGATCACTCCCCGGTCCTACTGTCCCTCAGCCCACCACAGACGGAACCCCCATACCTATCCTGGCGCCTCAATCCGCAATCGCTTCTTGACCCAGTTTTTAAGGCGGAGTTGGAGCAAGAGATAACTGACTTTTTCCTCCGGAATGAAGGCTCGGTCTCGCAATACTCTACCATATGGGAGGCTTTCAAAGTCACCATGCGAGGTGTATGTATTGCTAAAAGTGGAGGAGTACTTAAAGATATCCGCAACCGACTTCACAAACTGGAGACAGATATCAAACAAACCGAATTACATATACAAGATACCCCTCCCCTGCACTGCAGGCGCACTTGCGCGCACTACTCACTGACCATCAGGAAACAGCAGATCGAGAGTGTAAATTCAGGGGAAATACCACACGGCTCGCCGATATGGCGAAGGGGATAGACCAGGGCGGGCTCTGGCCTCCACTATTCGACCCCCCGATTTGCTAACACAGTGTTGACTATTGATGACGAGGATGGTCAGACACACACAAACTCATCCGACATACTTGCAGCCTTCAGAAGATTTTATAAAACATTGTACACCTCTCACCGGCAGACCCCGGCAGACTTTGATCCCTTTTTTGAGGACACTGACATAGCCTGGCTGGGAGATGGCCAAAGAGAGCTTCTCCTGGCACATCACGAAGACGAAGAGATCATTTCGGCAATTATGCAGCTACAATCCGGAAAGGCTCCAGGCCCAGACGGCCTCCCAGCCGAATTTTATAAAACATACCGGCACTTACTGCTCCCGAAACTGAGACATGTATTTAAGGAGGCCCGAGAGACTGGCGCTCTTCCCCCTCCATGAGAGAGGCACTAATAATTTCTCTGCCCAAGCCCGGTAAACCAACCTCGCATTTAGACTCATACCGGCCCCTATCCCTAATAAATACGGATGCCAAAGTCCTAGCTAAGCTCATTGCCAACCGCATCCATCCCCTGATGCCGGTACTGGTCCTCCCGGACCAGTCGGGCTTTGTTCCCACAAGAAGTACAGCCCACAACCTGCGTACCCTATTTGCATTGATGCATGACATTGACCCGGACGCTAATGCAGCGGCTATATTCCTAGATGCCACCAAGGCATTTGACTCCCTAGAATGGGATTATCTCTCCTATGTCCTGGTGCGCATGGGATTTCCGGCCCCCTTTCTGGCTTGGATTACCCTACTATATACTGGATTACGTGCCACTGTGGGGATCAATGGGCTCCGCTCTTCCTCATTTCCGCTGGGCAGGGGCACTAGGCAGGGGTGTCCATTATCCCCCTCCTTTTTGCCCTAGCAGTGGAACCCCTGGCTGCTAAAATCCGACAACACTACCGCGAACATGCCATAATTTATCCGGAACGACAAATACTAATATCCTTATATGCAGACGACATCACGCTATACCTGCGTGACCCTGAGATAAGCCTGAATCCCATTCTTCGCCTGTTTCTGTTGTTTGGAAAACTGGCTGGAGTTAACATCAACTGGAAAAAGTCTCAGATCTATCCCCTCACTGCAGCTACACAAAAGTTCCATCCAGACTTCCCTCTTGATTGGAGCGCTGACACTCTCACATACTTGGGGATAATCATCTCCCGTAGCCGCGAAGAACTCATGCGGGCTAACTATGGACGGGCTCTGGACTCTATCACTGATAAAATAACGCGCTGGATCGCGATGCCCCTGTCCATGGCGGGTAGAACGGCTATAATAAAAATGGTGATTTTACCTAAATTACTATATCTCTTTGTGAATATCCCGTACGCCCCCAGCCGTCACTTCTTCTCCGCGATAAAGACTCAACTTCTCAGACTCACATGGGGGGGCAAACAAGCCAGGCTTCGGTGGGACATACTTACACGGCCGTTTGAAGCAGGCAGCTTCGCTATCCCAGACATAGAACTATACTTTAGCTGCGCACAGGCACACTATGCCACATATTGGATGAAACCCCCTCCCTTCATGCCCCATCTGGCAATAGAAGATGGATATATGAATCCCACCCCAAGCACTGCATATCTCAGTAACCCAACAGTCCCGCGCCACCTAGCCTCCACCACTGTCCAATGCACCGTTAGCGCATGGCACGACCTTGCGAAAGCTACAGACAACACACTAATGTACTCTCCGCTTCTGCCCCTTTTTGGGCGGAAAGACATCCCGGTGACGGAGGAGGGCGGCTGCCGTCGACTCCTTCGGAAACTCTCCATCCACACCTGGGGCCATTTATATACTAAAGGAACATTTAATACCTCTGAGGAATTCTTTAAGGATGCCAATCCCACCCCTTGGAACGCTTCTACTATATAAGGCTCCGACAAAACATACGATCTCTTACGCCCGCCTTTCCCCTAGAGCCCCCACCCATGCTTCCGCTTCATGCGCTACTGCAACAGGACACCCCCGCACATGTAGTGTCACTTCTATATCGCACGGTTCAGAACGCTAGGGAATACGATCCCCCCCCGGCTCGTCAGCGATGGGAGGAGGAATTGGGACGCCCTCTGACTGAGGAACAATGGACATTCTGCTATAGGCAAACGGGCAAAATATCCGCTAGCAGCAGATTCCGCATGATCCACTATAAATACATACATCGACTGTATTACACTCCCGCACGCATGCACCGACTAAAGATACGAGACAACGCCCGATGTGAACGCTGCGGGCGTGAGGGAGCGGACTTTATGCACCTGGCCTGGGACTGCCCCCTGTACAGGAATTCTGGGCGGCGGTCCTGACTGCACTAGACCTCATGACGGGAGTCCATATCCCTGCGGATCCCCTCACGGCCCTACTGGGATATACTAAGCCCCTCACAATTAAAATACGTAGATATGCCTCCCTTGCGCTCCTTCTAGCCAAACGGAGAGTAGCTTGTAGATGGGGCAGGGGACGGGCGCCGAAATTTAAAGACTGGATGCACGATCTGATCTATTGTCAAGAACAACTACATACATATGCCGACCTTCAACCCCCTTCGTCACGACCAAGAGATATCTGGGGCCCACTACACACTTACCTAATAGAACATACAGCAGACGAAGACGACACGACGTCACATTAGCCGCATGGCACCCCCCTTGATGGTGTGAATACTCTTGCCCTGGCACATATCCCCCCAATAACTGAGACGGAACACCACAGCAGATGCTCCATCTATACTAACTGTTTAACCTTGGTCATAATGTACATCTCACACATCTGATGGTTTCTGAGTATTGGTGTATGCATCTTTTCTAAATTGCTCTTGTTGTTTTTATGAAATTATTTCGCTAGAACTTAACGCAGCCTGAATATAACACATTTGCCGCTTACGTACCCACATTATCCTCACAACGCGGCCGGCCCGAAAGGGTTGTAGGCGACTTGCTGTGTATCTTCACACCTGACTCAGATATAGCCTACACGCAGATGTCACTATGATGCCGATCACAATGTGGATATAGACAGATTGCTGCGCAATGAGCCTTATTTTGGCTTTTTTTGTAATCTTTATTTTAGTGTCTAAATAAAGGTTTTTGAAACTTAAAAAAAAAAAAAAAAAAATATATATATATCTCTATCATTGCCTTTTCATAGCTTTACTTTCAATTACAGTTTAGGACTTATAATTCCAAATTATAATACATAAAAAAATAAAAAATAAAAATTAACATTACTTGAAAAAAAAAAAAAAATGAATTTGTGAGAATAAATGCTGTGCGATGGTGTGCGCAGATTTATGACTTTTAGAAGTTGGCATTTCTGTGTGCTATGTGTCTGCCTGCCTGATGTGAATTGCATGTCTGGCTTGTGAGTGACAGGGGATGTGAGGTGTGTGTGGCTCCAGAAGGGCAGGGTGAGTCAGCGCTGGGCTGAATAGGACACCTGGGTGGGGAGTAGTGGGAGGAGTAATCCCCTGACTCTGAATAGAATGGTGCCTGCCCTAGTGAATGCTGGCTCCGCCCCCTGTGGTGTGTCTGATCACCTAGCCCCCACCTGACAAAGGGGAAGAGGAGCTTGCAAAACAAAGTGCTCCAATTCCCCCCTGAACCAGTTGCATCTGGTTCCCCCATGCCCTGCACTTTAGACAAAGGAAATGTTAATATAAATATAGGGGCTGTGACCCCATGAAAATGTTCAGTTCTTGTGCTGGTGCTGTTCCTGCCTTACTGGGGGCTTGCTGTTGCTGGGGCCCAGGAGGAACCGCCATGGGGGCTGCCTCCCTGCTGGAGGGCCCTGTGTGCTGGCCTCTCTGGGCCCAGCTATGCCCCTTGGACTCTTGCAGGACTTAAGCACCTCGTGAGCGCTTTCATGCTAATTTGCCCCAAGGAAAAGGAGCACGAGGGCTCCGCAGCGCTGGGCTGCTCGACTTGATGGGGGGAATCCCGGCGTGAAGGATTCCCCCGTGGTGCCTAGAGCGGCGGGTGCCCACCCCGCTTATTTTTATATTTAAATAGTGGGTGCCCACCCAACATGGCCGCTTTGTTTAAATAATAATGCGAGTGCCCACCCCACGTTTGCGTCGAAGAAGAGATCACCACAGCGACCCGAGTGAAAATGGCTGCCGACCCGGAAGCCAGGCAAAGTTCGCCTGCCTCTGGGCGGGGCCGGCGGCAGGGCCAGAAGAGGTGCCCGTGTGGCGGAGCGGGGCTCTCATGAGCAGATGGGAGCCCCGGCGAGAGAAGGAGGAGCAGAAGGCGCCCGGAGCCTTGCGGGCTCCACATCCAAGTCCCGGGTCCCAGGAGGGGGCCCGGGTGAAGTGAGGAGAGGCGGCAGAGGCCGCCGATGGCAGCGCAGGGCTCCCGTGAGCGAAGGGAAGCCCCGCGTGCAGGAGAAGCTGCGGCCCAGGAAGAGAGCCGAGTCTCAACCGAGAAAGAGGAGCCTGCCGACAGCAGCCCGGTGAGTGGGGCTGGGGCTGGTCTTTTTTGTGTTGGTGCGCACAAAGCACCTGGGCAGTCCTGCTGGGCCGGGCGGCCCCAAGATCGGGGCTCAGTGTCGGTGCCCATCCCATGAGCGGCCCCGCCTGATAGAGGGCCGCTCCAACGGGTGGCATGTTTGGTTTCAGAGCCCGTGTGGCTCCAACGAAGGGGGCATCTTTGTTTTTAGAGCCCGTGGGGGTCCTGAGGGCACAGAGGTGCCAGGCCCCCCTTCATGAGTGATGTCACAGCTGCGCCGCCGTAGCGGGCAGCTGCCACGTGGGCACATTTGTTCGAAGGGCCCAGGGAGGGGTCCAGAGGGCCCTGAAGGGCGCATGCCCATTTGGCCACATTTTTGCGACAGGGTCCCTGAGGGGGACAGAAGAGGCACAGTGGTGCCAGGCCTACAATTCTTCACAGCTGCGCAGCACTTAGTGCCAGCTGCTACGTTGTAGTGTAGTTCCTATTTCCCTAATAGGCTCTGCGCATTGGAATAATATACCCTATAGGCTTGACATAGGACTGAGGTCGGTATGTCCCTATCGAGTATATTAAACTTAATTACTTGTGCCAGCTAGCTCAGAGGCCACTAGAAACTCCTTGAGAACAAGAAGGGAGTAGTTTCTGGCAACCGCATAAACATGACCACTTTGTTTCCCTTTAGAATCGGAACACGTCTCAGAATCGTGGAAACAATAGATAACAGTTTCACTCAGTCAATCGTGCATGCTTAGTTTCTACAGAGTTACACAGAAAGGAAAGACGGGCGTTTCAATAAAAGGGTTTTATTGAACAGTCTTGTTTCTCGTGTAAGAGATATGTGCTGTTATGATCACAAGACAGTATGCAAGATAAATAATGTACAGTGTAAGCAGTAGAAATAAATAATACTGCGCTAGCATTATCTTTTAGCATATATTCACGTACATAAATAACATGAGCTAAAAATGCAAGTACTCATACGATGCGTCTCTAAGCTAGTTCTACCCCAATGTACCTAACCTAGTCTAGGTGTAGGGAAAGGTAAGAAGTAGGTGGAGTATTCTCTAGTATGGTATACTAAGAGTATGTTAAGTCTAGTATGCCAAGAGTCCCTCTAGGTTCTAGTCAGCTCCATACCTTGAGAATGAGAGAGGTGGGAATCTCTTTCCCGACTCGAACTCTAACACCCCGCGAAGGGAGTCAGAACACTGGAAGCTGGATTCTTCTGCGTGCAGGAATGACAGCGTCTTCTCAGTGCGTCAGGCCGGGATACGGGCTCCTCTGAAGTCGAGGTCTCCTCTAACTTGCTTGGGCAAGGGAAGGTATATTTATACCTGATAGGTGCCTTGGAATGTTAGCATTGACGTGAAGTCGGACAGAGGAAGACGTCAGGAATAAACCCTTAAGGTATAACGGTTCATACATAATAGATGAGTTTGCGGAGAAATCAATAATCCTGTGCTAGGGGAACTCCCGAGAGCTTAAGGGTCTGGTTTCTAAGCACTCATTGTGACGTTAGGGTGGACGGATGTCGGTGACCATGCCTGTATTTGGAGTGCACGGCTAATGCCGAAATAAGGACTGGGATTCTATGCCTATATAAGGGCAATGCGAATTGTGCCTATATAAGGACATGTTTCAGGAAAACCTATATACGGACACCTAAAGCGGAATACAACACCCACTCCACTTTCGAATGAACGATAATACTAAATGCTAACATTAAATTGAGTACCACATGTTGCTAAAAAACATTTCTAAAAGCATATTAAAAGAAGTTTAAAATAAACTGTTGAATGCAATAGGTACTGTACATTTAAAGCATCGTTTTCATTCTAAGCATATTACCGAAATAAATGCAACATGAATGAATAAACAGAAATATATACATATGATGAAACGGTTGATAAGTTTTCAAAAATCAAAGCCATTGCATATCATGGTATTAAATGAAATGTTAGAGAAGTAAGGTGACAATGTGTCCCTGGAAGTATTCAAAGAAGTCCGTTTTATAAGACTAGTTCTACTGTAAGCAGATTGTTTTTGCCATGTATTTTCAATGATTAAAAAGAAAAAAGTGCAATTCTGGGAAAAGTTCCAAGTTTTGAAAATATGAAGGCCAAATTTCATGGCTTCCCTGGTACACTGTGAGCCGAATCAAAGTCAGTGTATGGGTCTGGTGTAAACATGAGATCATCTATTTCCGATGCCAAAATATCGTCTACCGAAGTTGGTGACATTTGGAACACCTCGTTCAGAAGATTAATTGCACAGAGATGAGAAACATCGCCTTCAGCAGAAGATGCAATGTTCGCGTCCGTTGTTACCTGTGTGCCTGTTGATCCATCTCGTACCTCAGCAGCTGCCGGAAGCGTCTGTGAGGTCTCAATGAATGCCGTCATCAGGATTGGTAGCCTCTGGGGACAACACACAGCATGGGCCGTTATCGGGTCCAGCAGAGTATCGACATCCGTTGGCATGACTGATGGGAGTGTTAGACAGGTGTCTAGCATGCATTCTTCACCGCAAAACAGGCAGCGTAGAACAGGTAAGATGCAATCTTGCCAGATTGGTCTGAATGACAGGAAACACGTTGTATTAAGTTCCCGTAGACGAGGCATGCCCAAAAGCTGTACTATTCGCTCACGGCACTTTCGTTCAGGAGTGATGTCGGCGAATAGGCTTGCCATAGCGTAATAGTAGGAATAGAAATAGTATTCCTGCAACAAGTGCTAGAATTAATGGCACACCACCAAACACCGAATGTGCGAAGTTTGGGATGATTCCGAGGACTGCCTGAAAAGGTGCTAATAGTCCGGAACAGATGGTCTTAAATACATGTACAATTCCGCTCGTATCAGACATTTTAAAGATACGTCCCATCATTTCTACGAAATGTATAGGGCAGTTTGTACGAATTAAAGCCTGTATCTCAGCCGAAGTCCTTGCAACTTGTAAATCATAGATTTCTTTGGCCGAGGTCAGAGGCACTGTTTGTTGTATTAGCATGGCTTTCATTATGCTTAAAGTATCAAATCGTATAAAAGAGACATTCAACGAAGGCCAAAAAGGCGACTCCCTGACTGTGTCTATTGGGGCAAACAATACTTGCATACAGCAAGTGACCCTGGAGTCGACCGTTACCAGATATGGGATGCCTGGCAACATGCCACAGCAACTCTGATCATTCAACATGAGGTAACTCCCATTAGAAAGTTGGCCAAACGTTGGATTAATCACAGTAGCTGGTGTACCCTGCTGGTGGCAGGACAAATTTGCCACAGAACCATTACAAGCCCCGTGTAAAGAAATGTCCTGACAAATGAGTAAACCGCTTAGTGCACTTTCACAGTGTGTACCGCTTAGAAACACTTCACGATCCCCACTCCAACATCTATATGTATAAGGTAAATTCCAGGATGTCTTAATGTATTCTTTACCCAACCTTTCATATTTGCCTGCTTGCATTTGTTTGAGGCAATACTGAAACTGAAAAGTAGTGACAGGCAGAGTGATTTTGCCATGAATAAGCCATTCTGTAGCTGGTTTTTCTGCCACTATGAATGGTAATTTTTCCAGTTTTTCAATGCTCAGCACTGTATACTTTGCTCCTCTTTGTGCCAGTTCGATCTGTTTATTAGTTAGATTGTATTCTGCAAACCGAGCCGACGTGTTGATAAAACGCCAAGGCACATAGCCCGCACGCAAAGATTGCAGCGTCCAGCTTAATAACATAATAGAACGTAACTGAGATTGGCCTTGTTGTAACATGGCTAAATCTTGTTCCAGTATGTCAATAGCAGAGGATACAATGTTGCCCAATGAATAAATTCTGGATGACAAAGTTGTTAACCCGTTGTCGACCACAGTGAGAGTTTTCTCTAAGTTAATACGATCAAGGTCACGTATTCGTTCTGCGGCCTCTGCCTGTGAAACCTTCCATGCTTCATTATAAGCAGCATAGATGCCGGCATATATGAAACGTTTTTGACGCGGTTTTCTTGGTCCTAGCAAGAATTCCCTAAGGTCTGCGTCTTCTTTAAGTAAAGATAAGTGTTGTTTCACATCCTTAAGTGTAGATTTTTGTAGCCAATCGAGGCATAATTTTCCTACACTGTATGTTGTTACTACCCCTGGATGCTGTCTTTGGACGTATCGTGGGTCTGGCCTATGAATAGTAAACCCCTGTGTTTTATTCACGAATCTTTCTTGACAGATGTTTGTGTCTGTGGGCCAGATCAACCATTTTCTCCAATCAGGATTTGTTCTGTTGATTTGTAGTATTGTGTCAACTGTAACCGCTGCCTGTGTATTGTTATTACTGGCAGGTGTTGGTACAGAAGGTGTTTTCATGTCTTTGATCTTGGCTAAACCAAGGCAAGACGTTTGTTGCACAGTGTCATTCAAAAGCATAATTTGCTGAGGGATGATACATGCTCTAAACAAAGCTTCTATCTCCTGCACTTGCCAATCTTTAGTACCCCAGACAGATTTTGTGTCTATTGTGTCTTTCCACAAGTCGAAACCATGTCTAGACAGTTGGGCAATAAATGCTGCAGAGTAAATCTGTTTTGTGTTTGTTAACATGATTTTCTGTCCTGTTTTGTTTACAGTTTTATAGTAAAATGTTTCTGGGTCAGATGTATTGTACCCTGAAAAATAGGGAAACTTTTTAGCAAACGTTTTTGAACTACCTTTTGGCGGTGTAGGACAATGCTCCCATTGGTTAAACATAAACACATTTCTAGGTGTTGCAGATTTATGCAAAAAATGATGACCATAGTGGTTATAGCAATACAACTGTTCATAGTCTGATGAACCCTCTAAATATTCATTATTAGAAAATGCAGCAGACCTTTCTAGGTCAAACATCATATCATTTACAGTTTCAAAGTCCCAATCATCAGAATAGGTACTGGATGAAACAAAATCACTTAGTGAAATCTTAAATAAATGTGGAATGTTCAAAAGTTCCGTAGGGCCGAAGATATCGAAATCTGTTTTGTCCCACACTATACCATCCTGTATAGGAACGGCTGTGATGTTCACTGCTGACAAGTCTCTTGCTTCACGCTGGGATGATTTGTGTGGTTTTAAAAGTAAGTTCACATCTTTACTTTCAGTGTCCAAATAGATGTATCTGCCATTTATAAGCACGCTCATAGTCATAACCAAAGCTAGCCAAAGCAGAAAGAAAAATATTCCAGAAATAATCCACAGTTCAATCCATGGTGAAACCAGATAAGTTTTTCTCAGAAAATGAAGAAAGTCTTGGACCTGTTGTTTAAAAGTCTTTGATGCTGGCGTCGTTTCAGGCTCACAAAGATCCTCAGAAAACGTATCAAAGTTAATGAAATAGCCAGAAGCAGTTCTGTCAATTGTTGGAATTGCATCAGGATTTGTTGAAATCGCTGGAACCAGTTGATCACTTGTTACATTGGTGTAGACAGGTGTATTTGGACGAACTGTTACTTGAGTTTCAAGAGGGATGAGTTCCATAGCATTGTTGCTTAGTCCTACATCTGTTACAGCTGAATTCTCGATGGTTATCAGTCTTTCAGCTGAACCTCTTGGATATTAGCGAGAGGAGTGCGTCTGCTACTAGGTCGGAGTCCACGAGGCCTACTATTTAGTATTGGCCACATACTGTGGTTTGATGAGGTCGTTGGACACAAATCTTTTCTCCTTTTTTCCAGCAAGGGGCGGCAGAAGTACTGTTCTTGTTCCGTATACGGCTAGGACAGGTACTGGTTGTCTGTAAGAAGGTCCAAATTCTTTCTTGTCCGCAATCTTCTCTCTGACTAGATCCCCAACTTTTGGAATCCAGACAGGCCTAACTGGGACTGCCGGTTTTTCAAAACACACAAGATGATGGACGGAATGCTGCACATTGGCAAGCATTCACCCCCAGTCACAGATCTGGGTTTAATCCATCGTTATTTTGCTTCACCACGCCACCCCAGTTCAGACATAGCCATATGCAAATCAGTCTTGACCCTGTGCCTCATGGGAACAGTCCAGACCGAACTGCCAAGCCATGTCTTCCCTGGACCGGAATCAAGCATCCTAGGACCGGTTTCAGGCTATCAGCCTTCATCAGCCAGGATAGCTTGACTCCAGTGGCGCGGTGAGCACGGGACCCACGCCTGGGCATACCCTTCCCACATAGGGCGAAATGCAAAACACACAAGATGATGGACGGAATGCTGCACATTGGCAAGCATTCACCCCCAGTCACAGATCTGGGTTTAATCCATCGTTATTTTGCTTCACCATGCCACCCCAGTTTAGACATAGCCATATGCAAATCAGTCTTGACCCTGTGCCTCATGGGAACAGTCCAGACCGAACTGCCAAGCCATGTCTTCCCTGGACCGGAATCAAGCATCCTAGGACCGGTTTCAGGCTATCAGCCTTCATCAGCCAGGATAGCTTGACTCCAGTGGCGCGGTGAGCACGGGACCCACGTCTGGGCATACCCTTCCCACATAGGGCGAAATGCAAAACACACAAGATGATGGACGGAATGCTGCACATTGGCAAGCATTCACCCCCAGTCACAGATCTGGGTTTAATCCATCGTTATTTTGCTTCACCACGCCACCCCAGTTCAGACATAGCCATATGCAAATCAGTCTTGACCCTGTGCCTCATGGGAACAGTCCAGACCGAACTGCCAAGCCATGTCTTCCCTGGACCGGAATCAAGCATCCTAGGACCGGTTTCAGGCTATCAGCCTTCATCAGCCAGGATAGCTTGACTCCAGTGGCGCGGTGAGCACGGGACCCACGTCTGGGCATACCCTTCCCACATAGGGCGAAATGCCATTGGTTAAACATAAACACATTTCTAGGTGTTGCAGATTTATGCAAAAAATTATGACCATAGTGGTTATAGCAATACAACTGTTCATAGTCTGATGAACCCTCTAAATATTCATTATTAGAAAATGCAGCAGACCTTTCTAGGTCAAACATATCATTTACAGTTTCAAAGTCCCAATCATCAGAATAGGTACTGGATGAAACAAAATCACGTAGTGAAATCTTAAATAAATGTGGAATGTTCAAAAGTTCCTTAGGGCCGAAGATATCGAAATCTGTTTTGTCCCACACTATACCATCCTGTATAGGAACGGCTGTGATGTTCACTGCTGACAAGTCTCTTGCTTCACGATGGGATGATTTGTGTGGTTTTAAAAGTAAGTTCACATCTTTACTTTCAGTGTCCAAATAGATGTATCTGCCATTTATAAGCACGCTCATAGTCATAACCAAAGCTAGCCAAAGCAGAAAGAAAAATATTCCAGAAATAATCCACAGTTCAATCCATGGTGAAACCAGATAAGTTTTTCTCAGAAAATGAAGAAAGTCTTGGACCTGTTGTTTAAAAGTCTTTGATGCTGGCGTCGTTTCAAGCTCACTCAGATCCTCAGAAAACGTATCAAAGTTAATGAAATAGCCAGAAGCAGTTCTGTCAATTGTTGGAATTGCATCAGGATTTGTTGAAATCGCTGGAACCAGTTGATCACTTGTTACATTGGTGTAGACAGGTGTATTTGGACGAACTGTTACTTGAGTTTCAAGAGGGATGAGTTCCATAGCATTGTTGCTTAGTCCTACATCTGTTACAGCTGAATTCTCGATGGTTATCAGTCTTTCAGTCTGAACCTCTTGGATATTAGCGAGAGGAGTGCGTCTGCTACTAGGTCGGAGTCCACGAGGCCTACTATTTAGTATTGGCCACATACTGTGGTTTGATGAGGTCGTTGGACACAAATCTTTTCTCCTTTTTTCCAGCAAGGGGCGGCAGAAGTACTGTTCTTGTTCCGTATATGGCTAGGACAGGTACGGGTTGTCTGTAAGAAGGTCCAAATTCCTTCTTGTCCGCAATCTTCTCTCTGACTAGATCCCCAACTTTTGGAATCCAGACAGGCCTAACTGGGACTGCCGGTTTTTCCCCAATGGTGGTTGGCTGCAGGAACACGTTGCTTTGTTTCGATCTTGGTTCATTTAGATCCTGTAAAACAGCCAAACGATCTTTGATATCAAAGGGTTTATTTTCCACCACTGTGCCTTTACATTCGAGATCAGGAACCCACATTCTTGTCCCAAATAGGACCTCATATGGAGTGACCCCCCCATGAGAACTTCCTGGCAAATTATTTAATGAGCGTTGGACCCCATAAAGATGTTTCACCCACCCATCACCCAAACCTAATACCCTAGCTGTTATAGACTGCTTTATGTCCCGGTTTTTCCTTTCCACAACAGAATTTCCCTCAGGATGAAACGGAGAGGAGTACCGCAACGCCCAGACTGGCCATGGCTTCTTTGTAAGCCCGAGTGCTAAACGCAGGGCCCAGGTCAGAATGTAGCGTGCCTATTGCGTATGTGCCGATAAAGACTCGCAAATCTTTTATAACAATTCGAGCGTCAGCCGAGCGCTGAGGCCATATCCATAGGAACCTAGAGCATGAATCCACTGCGACCATTATATATTTATAGTTACCGTCCCTTTGCAAGGGACCGCAGTGGTCCAGGTAAACACAAGCTAATGGTTTGTCTGAAATTAACAGGGGTGTCTGCGCAGGATGTTTCACTGTGAAGACTCATCTGTTGGCATATTTCACATTCCAAAACATAGTTTTTGGTCTGTTTCCTAATGCCAGGCCACCAATATATTTGTTTCAGTAAAGATACTGTTGCAGAAATACCTGCATGGGCAGAGGCTATCCCTTCATGTGTTGCTAGGATTAGTCCTAATCTACGTTCCTTGTTTGGAATTACCATATCCCCCACTCCAGGGATTCGAGCAAAAGGAACGTTGTTCGCATCAATTACATAAGAGTACTTGAGTGGAAACTTTTTTGGTAACGCTGCACCACTGCCTTTGCTCGTAGCATTGACAGCCAACATTATCTCACTGTCTATTCTCATTTTTGAACGAGTGATCACAGCTACGGAAGCCGTCTGAACAGCCCCCTTTGCGGCTTCGTCAGCCAATGAATTCCCTGCAACGTGAACGCCATCACGTTGATGACTCAGCGTGTGTATCACGTGAGCCTTTGGTAGTTAGTTTTTTAACTGAACTACTTGTTCCCAAAGCGTTTTATGCTTTATTGTGCCACCTTTTGCATCTTTGAACCCATTTTCAAGCCAATTTTGTATATTTTCATTAAACGACTGAACACAGTAGAAAGAATCGCACACTATTAGTGTGGGGAATTCGCGATCTGTACTTTCAAGTGCCAGTTTGAATGCTTGTAGTTCAGCTCGCTGAGCTGTACAATCTCCTAGAGATTGAGTTTTAGTGACCATTGGTCTGAAGTTACCATCGCGCATGCGACCTTTAACGATTGCGCACGCTGCAGTGTAAGCTTGCTTACTCCCTGTAGCGGGTTGTGCGGATCCGTCAGTGTAATTATGAATTTGTACTGATCGAGAGGCAGAATTTCAGTGGGCAGAGGACATTCATGTTCATATTGCAGGAACGCTTGTGTTTTAAAATCAGGATCAAAAACATATTCAACATCTGTTGCAGCAAGAGAATTAACCCATTGTATCCATCTAGGATGTAATGCTTTTGCATTTGGAATGCTCGCTTTTGTGACTGCCTCTAAGGCCGGTACTGGGGTTACGACAATAATGCGTTTCCCTTGGGCTAGAGCTCTTTCTTTTGCTACAGCGGTTTGAACTGCTGGCAGTATTTTTTCTGTTGAAGTGAAGCGCATTTCTGCTTGTGTATACAAATGTGATTTGTATGCTATTGGTACTTTTTCACCCTCATTAAATGTTAAGTAGGTGAATCCGCATTGACCCGAAATTATTCGGATCACTAAATTGCGTTGACTTACGCGTGTTTGTAAGTGATTTGTTGCTAACATGTTAGCTTGGAGTGAACGCAATATTTCTGTGTGTTCCTGTGTCCAATTTTTGATTGAAAAATCAGGTTTGATTAATGCGTAGAGAGGTTTAACCCTTTCTGCGTAATTTAGAATGTAAGTTCTTCCAAAATTTAGGAAACCCAGGATGATTTGTAAATTTTTCAGCGTTTTTGGAGGTTGGAGCAGCGCACACCTTTCTAAAAAGTTAGCTGCCAAGCTCTTGCCTTCACTTGAAAGCTCATATCCTAGAAAAAGGACATTGAGATGGGCAATTCTGGATTTTTTAGAGTTGAATTTATAGCCCTCAGAGGCTAAGCCCAATATAATGGTGCTCACCCTGTTCAAGTGCCTATCCAGGTCATCGTCTGTCAGATAGATGTCATCGACATATGACAATGCCTCATTATCATAAATTTGTAGTAACTCTGTTACTCTCGCTGAGAATAACCCCTGGCTGTTCTTGAACCCTTGTGGGAGTCGACAAAATTGACGCTGGGTCCCCATTATTGAGAAAGTTGTTAAGTACCTCCTTTCAGGTGCTATATTTTGACAAAAGAAACCATTTGAGATATCCAATGTGGTTTTATATTTTTTACGCACAATGTTATTCATTAATGCTGTACTATGTGCATTTTGTACTGCAAATGTTTTTGAACAAGTGTTTTAGTGTCTGTAATCCAAAACTAGACGATACGTATTGTCTGGTTTGGAGACAGGAAACAAAGCATTGTTCATTGAAGAGGTGCATGTTTCAATCACCCCTTGGTATTCAAGTTGATCTAAGATCTCCCTGACCTGTTTTTAGCTTCTTGCTTTATTGGGTACTGCCTTTGTGCAGTAGGTTCATTTTTAGATGTATTTTATGGTGAGGTGAGTCCTCATCCCATCCTACATGATTTTTGTATAATGCTGGGGCCTGGGCAACTGCCCATTTCCTGGCATAAGTATATTTTAGATGAATTGGAATATGGTTGGAGAAGGCAGGCATAATAATGTCCTCACCATGTGGGCACTCCCTGACAAATTGTGGTGGCCAGTCTTTTTCTGCTAGAAGTATATCATAACCCCTTGAAAGTTTCTCCCAAAAGAGTGTTTTCACCTTTCTTGGTATGTCTCCCTCCATTCGGAGTGTTATTTCATATAACTTTTGTGGAGTACTAACCCTGGTGTCTACAGTCTCAACTGTAATGTACTCATTCAAGTCCACTATCTCCAGAAGTTCCTTCAGGTTCTGGCGAGCTATTGTGACTTCTGCTGCACTGTCCAGCATTGTCTGAGCCCATTCTCCGTTCTTGAGTTGTGTTCTCAGTATCCTCGGCATGTCTGATCTTCAGACCTGCTACCTTCTTTTTTGAGAATTGAGGTTTTGATTTATTTTTCGGAACGTGTTTGTCGTCTTTCAATTTCACGCGTTCTTCTCTATGTTCTGACCGTCCTCTTCTTTCCGATGTCTGTGACGATATCTGAAAGGTACGAGAAGAACGTGTATCAGTATCATGATACCTGTCAGGTTTTCTTAAATTATCCCTATTCCTGAGGTTATACCTCCTTTCAGAGGGCTCCTTTTGAGGAGACCTACCTCGAGATTGACAACGTTTCTCGTTTGAATTTTGTTTATTAGTTTCCCACTTCTTTTTAGAAGATGTAGGAGTTTGTTTAATAGAGTCCTTCTCAGGACTTTCAGATAGTTTTGGCTTCAATGGTCTTCCACCCAAACTAGCTCTGCCTAATTCTGCATAAGATTGCTCTATTATTCTGGGTAGTTCTGTTTGATGTTCTGTAACATCGAATTCCCTTAATCGTTGGCTGCCTCCCCTTTAATATTAGATAATATTATTGTTGAGACCTGGTCGAAGTTTTTCAGTAATTTCATACCTAAATTCAGAGCAGGCTCTGCCCCGTATTCGTTTTGAATTTGTTTCAGGACATCTGGTATTACTGCGATTGACGGAACACCATGTGTTGTAGTATAGATGGCAGCAAAGACTGAGCCCCAAGTGGTGCAGTCTTCCAGTTGTGGTGTGATCCCCATTGGTAAACAGATTGTTAGGATTCTGTGTTTCTCATAAGGGCTAGTGTTTGGAAATACTGCTTCGATTTGAGTAATTTTTTGAGCTATCCAGAATGGAATTTGCTCACGTTTTGTGGTATTCCCCTGTTGAGGGGTTTGATTTGGAATGGTCAATGGTGGTTGGACTGTGAAAGTCCGCATGACATATTGGACCAATTGTCTGTAAATTTTTATTATCTCTGTAAGTTGAGTAAGTAATTCCTCGTCTGACATCTCTTCAATGTCAGGATGAGGTATGTAGCCGGCTAGAATCGGCCATGTTGCTCCTGGTCTACCTAGTGGACCGAGCCTGGTAATGTTTTTGTGATGTTTTAGGGCGCCTTTAAACCAGAGCTGATGCTCCTGGTATGTTAGTGGAATTTCAATATCCTCGAAAGGAATATATTCCTCGGTGGTTCATCTTCTTTGTAGAAGTGAAACAGTTTTTTTACTGAATTTGATTCAGGGAATACTATCCATGAATAGAATACCTCTGTCTGAAAGGATTCGTGTGCCTCAATCACGAAAACTTCTCTACCGCCTCTTGGTGGTAGGCCGTGTTTTATAAGTTTTAGAGTGATGGCTCTTCTTAAGTTTGGATGGATGTCTATAACACCCTCCTCGGTTTCATTTAAACCTGTAAAGTTAAAAGCTGCTACGACTGGGTCAGCCGCAGCTACACCGTTCCCGGTGTCAGACATTGTTTTTTGAAAAATGTAGAACAAGTTTCAAGGAAACAAAAGATAAGGTGCACACTATTTTGGAACACTGTATCCTTCAACGTTGAACAAACCAAACAACTAATATATAGGGTTTTTTGTCCTATTTAGTTTTGGCGGATATTTAACCCTACCCACTCCAGACGTCTTATGGAGTATGTGAGTAGGGGTCTCTGAGAGAAAAGCACGACTGAGTTACTCAGTATCTAGCGTTAAATTACTGCCTTACCAAACGTTTGGGCGCCATGTAGTGTAGTTCCTATTTCCCTAATAGGCTCTGCGCATTGGAATAATATACCCTATAGGCTTGACATAGGACTGAGGTCGGTATGTCCCTATCTAGTATATTAAACTTAATTACTTGTGCCAGCTAGCTCAGAGGCCACTAGAAACTCCTTGAGAACAAGAAGGGAGAAGTTTCTGGCAACCGCATAAACATGACCACTTTGTTTCCCTTTAGAATCGGAACACGTCTCAGAATCGTGGAAACAATAGATAACAGTTTCACTCAGTCAATCGTGCATGCTTAGTTTCTACAGAGTTGCACAGAAAGGAAAGACGGGCGTTTCAATAAAAGGGTTTTATTGAACAGTCTTGTTTCTCGTGTAAGAGATATGTGCTGTTATGATCACAAGACAGTATGCAAGATAAATAATGTACAGCGTAAGCAGTAGAAATAAATAATACTGCGCTAGCATTATCTTTTAGCATATATTCACGTACATAAATAACATGAGCTAAAAATGCGAGTACTCATACGATGCGTCTCTAAGCTCGTTCTACCCCAATGTACCTAACCTAGTCTAGGTGTAGAGAAAGGTAAGAAGTAGGTGGAGTATTCTCTAGTATGGTATACTAAGAGTATGTTAAGTCTAGTATGCCAAGAGTCCCTCTAGGTTCTAGTCAGCTCCATACCTTGAGAATGAGAGAGGTGGGAATCTCTTTCCCGACTCGAACTCTAACACCCCGCGAAGGGAGTCAGAACACTGGAAGCTGGATTCTTCTGCGTGCAGGAATGACAGCGTCTTCTCAGTGCGTCAGGCCGGGATACGAGCTCCTCTGAAGTCGAGGTCTCCTCTAACTTGCTTGGGCAAGGAAAGGTATATTTATACCTCATAGGTGCCCTGGAATGTTAGCATTGACGTGAAGTCGGACAGAGGAAGACGTCGGGAATGAACCCTTAAGGTATAACGGTTCATACATAATAGATGAGTTCTTGGAGAAATCAATAATCCTGTGCTAGGGGAACTCCAGAGAGCTTAAGGGTCTGGTTTCTAACAACTCGTTGTGACGTTAGGGTGGATGGATGTCGGTGACCATGCCTGTATTTGGAGTGCACGGCTAATGCCTAAATAAGGACTGGGATTCTATGCCTATATAAGGGCAATGCGAATTGTGCCTATATAAGGACATGTTTCAGGAAAACCTATATACTGACACCTAAAGCGGAATACAACAACGTTTAGGCCACAGTTCTTTGGGGGCATGTTTTGAGAGATAGGAGGGAGATGCAGTCCTTTGCCCCAGCGCGATGGCGCACTTTGGATTCTGCTGCATTGGCAGCGCTCCCTGACACTTTGGACATAGGGCATTTGAGCCCTAGAGAAGGCCAGTTGGCCAGGGGGGTCAGTGATTTATGTGATGTTAGGAAATGTGGTTCTCTACTGTGATTCATGCCTCTAAATGCGTTTGGGGATGAGATTATGTGCGTAATATGATTATGCTTGTGAGGTTATTTCCTACTGTGAGTTTTACCCCTAATGTGAGTTATGCTTAGGAGGTTAGGGTCTAAGGCGTTTAGACTTATGAAATTATTGCATAATGTGTTTATGCTGGTGAGGTTGGCGCAGAATGTAATTCACGCCTAAATGTGATACTGTGCATAATGTGGTTTATGTTACAGGATGATGCTGAGTACAGTGGTTACCAGTGAAATACTGGTTGTACGTTTATGTGATGTCCTACTTTTACTAAGTTCACTTTGTGATGGTTCTGACAGGGGTCCAGTTGGCCCTGTCAGGTGTACATAATCCCTTGTAGATATTACCTAGTGCCAGGTGGCACAATGTATATTATGTGATTACTATTCTAATGTGTTATGAGAATACAAAGGCTATTTTTGATATAACCTTGTGTGGAGTTCCTTTTTGTGGTGTGCCTGGTATGTTGTTGCTGTGTGCGTGCGCAAACGCTTTACACATTGCCTCTGGGATAAGCCTGACTGCTCGTGCCAAGCTACCAAGGGGGTGAGCAGGGGTTATCTTTGGCGTGTAACTCCCTCGCCCTGACTAGAGTGGTGGTCTCTGCCTGGCTTTGGCGCAAGCCTTAGCCAACCAGAGATCCCATTTCTAACAAGCACCAAAAGGGCTATTGCAACCTTTACCCACTCCACCCTACCCTTGGCGCACCGTGTCGCTGGATCTCATTGTAGATTTGCCTTCTAGGCAGGGTTGCAACGTAATTTTAGTGTGTGTGGACACATTCTCGAAAATGGAACATTTTGTACCTCTAAAAAACATTCCCACAGCTAAACAAATAACACAACATTTCAATCAACATATAATTCGAATTCATGGCATACCCAAGATAATAATCTCAGACAAAGGTAGTCAGTTTGTGTCCAAGTTTTGGAGGGCATACACTAGTGGGTTACACATAGAAAGTCGATATTTTACCAGTTTCCATCCAGAAACAGATGGACAGACCGAGCGAACTAATCAAGAACTCGAACAATATCTTTGGCTGTTCTTATTAAATGAAGAGGGAGATTGGCCAGAATACCTATGGACAGCAGAATTCGGCCATAATAATGCTAAAAATGTCTCCACAGGTCATTCCCCCATTTACTTGAATTACGGTCGACACCCAAACTCTTCTATTGAGTGTGGTAGTATTGAGGTTCCCGCAGTGAGTGATTTAGTTCAACATTTAGCCCAGGTTCACAGATCTGCTGTTCAAAATCTAACCCATGCAAAAGATAACTATAAGCGTTTTGCTGATAAAAAACGAAAGAAAGAACCCAACCTTCCAGTGGGAACCAGGGTTTGGCTTAGCACAAAGAATCTAAAACTAAAAGGGGTTCAAAAATTCCAACCACGTTTTATTGGTCCGTATCCAATTAAAGAAATCATCAATCCAGTAACTTACTGTCTGACACTTCCTGAGAACTTAAAAATACACCCTGTTTTTCACGTCTCTCTGCTAAAAGAAGTCAAACCAGGCTTACGATTTTCAACCCCTTCAGAACCTTGATTCCAAAATTAAAAGATAACTTTTTTATTTAATTGATTGGAAAGGTTTTGGGCCAGATGAAAGATCATGGGAGAAGCATACTGATGTCCATGCTCCTCGCTTAATCAAGGCCTTTCATGACAAATTCCACACTAAACCTTACCTGCAGGAACCCTCCTTGAAGGGGGGGGTACTGTCAGGGTCCCAAAGAGGATTCCTGCTAAATGCCCATATTGGCCAGTATATGTATGAACAAGATCTCAAGAAACTCCACTAAAGCAAATAATTGGAGATCGAGCTGGTGTCTTTGGAAATCCAAGATGTCCGCCAGCTCGGGCTCTCAGTTGACGTTCTAGTGCTGAACTCCATTTAGAATCACAAATGGAATGTCAAACTATCTGAAGACAAGCATACATATTTACTTGCTGGATAATTACAACAAGATAAGACATAGAAGAGGAGCTAAAGCCATAGACAGTGAGGGTATGTGGTAAAGTATACAAAATAAGTATAGATGTTGTATATTTAGAGAGTAGAGTGAATAAGTTAACAATTGCTATTATTTTGCAGCAATACCAAACTGAAGGAGGATTCTGAGCACGAAGATAGACGAAATTCCTTCAAGGCGAATCGCTGTTTTGGCAGTCTCTTCTTTATCCCCATCCCCTTTCCCCCCCCTTGGAACGCATCTGCACCTTGACTAAAAACCTATCAGGGCTGAGAGTTCTAGGAAGGGAATTGGGAATAGGCGTCATTCTGCTTCTGTGCAATTGTATAACTATCTGACACATGCTTTCCAGGCCAGAGCCTGAACCCTATTCTTATGGGCTAGGACTCGGGGTGGAATAGTAGGGGTTGCTGGACCCTGAGGAATGCCAGCCTTATGAAGAACAAATGGACTGGTGTAAGGATGTGGGTGAAGCCAGTGGACTGGATACTTCTCCAAATACTGGCATGGTTTCTCCCACTACCATAGCTACGGAGGAGGCAGCTGAGGTCCTCATTTTAGCTTGCCCTCAGTGGCAATCAAAACTAATGTCTTGACAGAAGTGCTTCAGCTGGGAGTGTCCCCATGAGAACCACTTCTCCCTATCAATGAGGCACTTACTGACGTCTTGCTTAGGACTTGGTCCAAGCCCAACACAGGGGCTCCTACGAACAGGACAATTGCCTGCCACCACCACCCCGCTTCAGGGGACCCACATTTCCTCACCCTACCCCAGAGAGCTTGGTGGTTCAAGCCTCAACGTCCCTTGTAAATCCTGCCGCATTTCCTACCACATCTCTGGACATGGAATCCAAAAGCATGGAAAATCTTGGGAAGAAAAAGTTTTCTTCTGCCAGCCTGGCACTACATTCTGTGAACACCGCATGCCTTTTTAGGGCCACCATTCCCACGCCCTGTTGGATATAGTTGCGCAGGTGCTGTCAACGGTCCCGGAGAGGCTCGGGCCGTGCTCCACCAGGCTGTTGCCAATGGGAGAGATGCAGCTACGTTCATCACCTGCTGTGGACTAGACACCACCAACTCACTAGGCAGAGCGGCTTCATCGACAGTGGCCCTATGACGCCACGCCTGGTTGAGAACGACTGGCTTTTCTGGGGATCTCCAGTCTTCACTTATGGACATGCCCTTTGATGGCTCCTGTCTCTTCAAAGATAAGGCAAATTCAGCGCTGGAGTGCTTTGAGCACAGCACGCTTACGGCCTGGGGCCTTTCCATGGCACCGCTTCACCGTCAATCTGCCTTTCACTCCTTTCGTGGCCAAGTAAGGGGCGTACAACTGCGTGTTTACCCACCCAGCCACAGCGGCGCACAAGCTTTCCAGGCTCTGCGTCGCCTACCAGCCCCCTTGGATCGGGTAGCCAGTGGCTGGGTCAGTCCAGTAACCCACTCAGCAGCTGCAGCCTCCAAACCCTCCTAGTCTGCCCGTTTGCCATTATAGGCACCCAGTGGGAGGTAGGATTCACCATCACCTGCCCCTTTGGTAGTCCATAACATCAGACAGGTGGGTTTTGCAGGTTTTCCAGGGGGACTACTGCCTCCTCTTCTAAACTACCCCTCCCTCCATGCCACCTACTAATGACAGGCTAACAAAGGACCACTTATCTCTTCTCCACCAGGAAGTGATGGCTCTTTTTCACCAAAGGAGGCATAGAGAAAGTGCTGACGCCAGAAGTAGGTTGTTGTTGCTATTCCTGCTACTTTCTGGTGCCCAAGAAGGACGGAGGCCTTTGTCCTATCCTAGACCTGCGTTCTCTGAATTTCTTCCCCAAGAAGGAGAAATTCATCTTGCTCACTCTTGCTCACGTCCTGTCTGCCCTGGACCCTGGAGACTGGATGGTGGCATTGGACTTGTAGGACGCATACTTCCACATTCCCGTACTGCCTGCCCACATGCGTTACCTGCGGTTCACATTGGGACACAAGCATTTTCAGTTCTCTGTGCTCCTTTTTGGCCTCACCAGCGCACCTCGGGTGTTCACCAAGATGATGGTGGTGGTTGCAGCTCATTTGCGGAGATCAGGGGTGCCATTCTTCCCCTATCTCGACGACTAGCTGTTGAAGGCAGGCTGGGCCCAGGCTTTCGTCTCCTACCTCCAGACTACGGCGGACCTCCTGCATTCGTTGGGGTTCACTATCAAATTACCTAAGTAACACTTGACAGCCTCTCAAACGGTCACTTTCATCGGAGATGTTCTGGACGCGGTGCAGTTTCCAGCCTATCCTCCCGAATGGCGAATCCAGGATATTCAGGCTATGATACCGATGTTTCAGCCTCTATCCTGGATTTCTTTGAGACTGACTCTGAGGCTACTGGGCCTCATGGCCTCCTGCATCCTGCTTGTAACACATGCCTGTTGGCTTATGTGGGCTCTGCAGTGGAATCTGAAGTGGGCACAGCATTGGGGGAATCTCTCTGACATGGTCCAGGTCTCTGAGTGAACTGCGAATGAGCTTCAGTGGTGGCTTACGATCCATGATTGGGTCAGCGATAGCCCCCTCACCCGTCCCCAACCAGATCCGACAGTAGTGACAGATGCGTCACTCCTGTGATGGGGCGGCCATCTGTGATAGGTGGAGATCAGCGGACTCTGGTCTCTGGCAGAATCCGGACTCCACATCAACTTGTTGGAGCTCCGATCGATCCGATTGGCATTGAAAACCTTTCTACCCCCCCCATCCAGGGAAGGCTAGTGCAAGTGTTCACAGACAACATTGTTGCTTGAGTTTGAAATCCTTAGAAAAACTGTAGACAGGAGGAAATGGCAAAGCAGGAACAGGTTGTTTAATTAAACATTAAGGCTGGGAGAACAGTTACAGGTACGAGGTCTGAGGACTGTCTCAATTTACAATTAGTATATGTCCTTTTATACAAAACACGGCAGATTATAAAACTTTCCGGCGTACCATATAAGGTAAGAAATGATGGTTGCTGCCTTTGGAGTCATAAATTAATGGTCTAATGGTTTCTACAGGTGAATGTCGACCTCGTGTAGACACAAAGTGGCCGGTGAATAATGTGTCCGGATGTCTGGCATGGGGAGCGCGTGATTACTATGTGTGCTAGGTCCTGATTGGCTGTGTGTTCCTATCTCATGTGACATCTGACTTTTATGTGGTTTTTAGGTGCGCGCGTACCACCTCTGCCCATGTGTTCTTTATTGGGGCAATCTCCCTTGACCATTGTAATGTCGCTGCCCCTAACCCGTGGGACTGATCAAGAGTTTCCTGCCTAAGTGTTTGCCTGCCCCTCCCACCTGTGACCTATCAATCAGTAATCCCGGGCCTAGGTTTCCGGTCCGACTTCACTACATATTTGCGAGTCGAAGGGTTCTGTTAATAAGGATGAGATTTCATTTTTATCGATTTAGCTCATTCATTTTTATATCTGAAAGAGACAGTTAGTTATGGATTCCTCACCTTAGTATTACCCCCAGGAGTCAGACTGGATCTGGAGAAATTTTTCATCAGCAGTACCTCTGTGCGTCGATCGACTCCGCGTTCATCGTTGGCGTCGTGGTCGCCGGAATGACGTCACGGTGTCTACTTAGACACTGCCCTCGCGCGCTGACGTTAGTTCTTTCTTTTTCCGCACCAACCAGCGCCGATCCGGAGAGAGCGGTACCTCGAGTCACTTTTTGACTCCGTTTTTGCGACTTTTGTCGACACCATTTTTGAGTCGATCGACTCCTGGTGCACGGAGGGATGTCACATCAGACCGGTTTCAAGGCTTGCGACTCCTGTCGCAAATTGATGTCGGTCATGGACCCGCACCTTGTGTGCCTTTGGTGCCTGGAGCGCGAACACGACCCGAAGTCGTGCTCCAACTGCCGGGCCATGAACCCGAAGTCTTTGCGGGAGCAGTCCCGAGAGCTTCTCGAGGCCCGGCAGTCCGTTCCGTGCCGTTGGAGGTCCCAGTTGAGAGGGAGGTCACGGGACCGGTCGCGGAGCCACCACCACCACTCGTCATCGAAGTCTTCGTCTTCGGGTAAGTCAAAGCACAAGAAGAAGGCGAAGAAGCATTGTCGCTCTTCGCGTTCTCCCCGTCCGTCGGCCCACGCGACGCGGGAAGCCGAAGGTAGTCGTCCGGCTCCGCCCGCAGAGCCTGTTGGGTCGACTCCGGCCTTCCCTCCCTTTTCGGGAGCCGGAGCGACCCCTGCGCAGCTTCAAAGCTTTTACGAAGCCTTGCACTCCATCTTTGGGCAGCCCAACTCTGCCGGCGCGCCCTCGGGCTCAGCGGACTCGGTTGGGTGCTCTAGGCCTTTGATGTCAGCGGCTTCGGCTCCGGCGCCGCAGGGCCCCCAAGGATCCAGGTCTGGATCCGGATCGGCGCTGGTCGACCTCGTGACACCTCCTCTGGCGCCGCATCCAGTGACGACACCCCCACCGCCTCCGACGCCAGTTGTGTCCCCAGCCGGTGTGGACCCCGGACTCCCCCTCAATGAGGACACGGAGCCGGACCGGCGTCTGGACCGGCGCCAACCAGTACTTTTGTACCCCTGTTCTCTCCTGTTGTTTCCTACCACCCTGAGTGGCTCACAGGAGAGGATGAGGAGGACTGGGAGGGGTCTGTGGACCCTCTTGCAGACCAGTTGGAGAAACCGGACTGGAGAGAGGAGTTGGGTGAGGCCAGTGGTCTGGACACCTCCCCAGACCTTGGCATGCTATCTCCCCCTACCGTGGCTATGGAGGAGGGTGCATCTTACACACTGGTGTTGCGTAGGGCAGCTGAGGCCCTAAACCTCCAGCTTCCTACGGTGGCGGTCAGAACTAACCTCCTGACAGAGGTGCTTCAACCAGCAGTGGCCTCTTCAGAGCCCTTGCTGCCGTTCAATGAGGCCCTTATGGACATCCTTTTGGGCACTTGGTCGAAGCCCAACACAGGGGCTCCTGTGGACAGGATGATTGCCCGATGCCACCGCCCGGCCCTGGGTGACCCCATTTTCCACTCTTCCCATCCTACCCCTGAGAGCTTGGTAGTCCAAGCTTCAACGTCCAAACATGCATTCCCTAACGCACCACCTGATGGGGAATCCAAGAAGCTGGACCACCTTGGGAAGAAGATGTTTTCTTCCTCCAGCTTGGGACTGCGGTCGGTGAACACGGCATGTCTATTGGGCCGTTACTCTCACTCGGTTTGGGAAGCGGTTGTGCAGGTGCTGCCACAATGCCCGGAGGAGGCCCGAGCCGAGCTCTCCCGTGCTGTTACAGAAGGGAGAGACACAGCGAAGTTCACCATCCGATGTGGGCTGGACACCGCCGACTCAATGGGCAGGACAATTTCCACGTCAGTAGCACTGAGACGCTACGCCTGGTTGAGGTCCACTGGCTTTTCGGGGGATGTCCAAGCTACTCTTTTGGACATGCCCGTTGATGGCCGTCGCCTGTTTGGCGACAAGGCAGACAACGCGCTCGAGCGCTTTCAGGATTCTAGGGCTACGGCCAGATCCTTAGGCCTCGCTTCCACCTCCCGCCCAACGCAGTCTGCTTTTCGCCCCTTTCGGCTTTGCTCTGGGCACTCTCAAAGGCTATCTTTCACCCATTTCGGCCTTCCTTCGGCTGCCTGACCAGCCTTCTCTTTCCAAGTCCCCTATTGTAAATCGCTTCCTTAAGGGCATTACTCATTTGTTTCCTCCAACTCCTTTCGTGATGCCCCAGTGGGACTTGAACCTGGTTCTTACTTATCTGATGTGTGCTCCTTTCGAGCCGCTACATAACTGTCCTCTCAGACTCTTAACCCTTAAAACGGCCTTTCTGGTTGCCCTCACCTCTGCTCGCAGGGTGAGTGAGGTACAGGCCCTTTCTTCTAAGCCTCCTTTCCTGGCTGCTCATCCGGACAAGGTTGCCCTCCGCACTAGGCCTTCTTTCCTTCCCAAAGTGGTTACCTCTTTCCATATAGGACAGACCATCACTTTGCCCACCTTCTTTCCGCCTCTGCATCCTTCTGAAGAGGAAGAGAGGCTCCACCGTCTGGATCCAAAACGCGCTCTTTCGTTCTATCTGGATCGCACAAAACAATTCCGGGTGAATGACCAGCTCTTTGTCGGTTATGTGGGCGCCAAGAAATGTCGGGCTGTGCAAAAACGAACCATCTCCCGATGGGTCGTTCTTTGCATCAAAATCTGCTATTCCTTAGCGACAAAGGAACCTCCAGTTGGGTTGCGTGCCCATTCCACCAGGGCGACGGCAGCCACTACTGCTTTGGGATGTGGAGTCCCCCTTCTTGACATCTGGCAGGCAGCTACGTGGGCTTCACTGCGCACGTTTACCAAACACTACTGCCTGGACAGCCAAGTCCGGAGGGACGGCTCCTTCGGCCATTCGGTTCTCCAGGACTTTCTGGTTCACTGACCCACCACCGGGGTTGATATTGCTGGGGTATCTATTCTAAGGTGAGGAATCCATAACTAATTGTCTCTTTCAGATGAACAAGTTACTTACCTTCGGTAACAATATATCTGTAAGAGACATAGATTAGTTATGGATTCCTCACCGCCCCACCTGTCTTCCCCGTTCTGCGAACTGACTTCTAGGGTAAGGGACTCCCTTTCAGGGCCCTAGTTTTCAAGCACCAGTGGTCAGTGTCTTGCATGGCTCTGCGCTTCTGGCGTGGAATGTTGTGTAAAGAACTGACGTCAGCGCGCGAAGGCGGCTTCTGAGTAGATACCGCGACGTCATTTCAGCGACCATGACGCCAACGACGAACGCGGAGTCGACCGACGCCACCTATCGACGCGCAGAGGTACTGCTGAGGAAAAAATTCTACGGATCCAGTCTGACGCCTGGGGGTAATTTAAGGTGAGGAATCCATAACTAATCTATGTCTCTTACAGATATATTGTTACCGAAGGTAAGTAACTTGTTCATTAACAACACCACCCTTTGTCAAGAGGCCTAGCGTCTCTGGACATGGCTGGAACACCAGGGCATATCCGTGATGGTTCAACATCTGGCTGGACCTCTGAACGCCAGAGAGGACAAACTCAGCCAAAGAAGCCTAGTGGATCACAAATGGCATCTCCATCTAGATGTGGTCTAGGGTCTCTTTTAGCAGTGGTGAGAGCCGTGATTAAATCTGTTCGCCACCGCCAAGTATGCGCAATGTCAGGAGTTTCCAAGGCGGCTCTCGCTTGGAGATGCTTTTCGTCTTGAGTGGAGCTGAGGCCTCCTGTACGCCTTTCCAGCCATACCACTCTTGACTAGTTTTTTCAAGAAGATCAGGAACGTCCTTGCCCAAGTCATCCTTGTGGCACTGGATGGGGCACAGAGAGTCTGGTATCCCAAGCTGTTAAGCATGGCCATCGGTTCTCCAATCAGGCTGCCCCTTCAGTAGAATCTTTTGTCGCAGCAGGGTAGGGTTCGCCACCAGACCTGTCAATGCTCCTCCTTCTGGCGTGGAGATTGACCAGCGACAGTTGACAGCTTTTGACCTTTCGCCCGAAGTCTTTAACGTTATCTTGTCAGCCAGGCATCCCTCAACCAAGACGGTTTACTCCTGCCGTTGGGCAAAATATGTGACCTTGTGTTCAGAAAGACACATTGATCCCCTTTCTGCCCCCTTTCTCAGGTTCTCCTATTCGTTCTTTCCCTTGCCTAGCAGGGCTCTGCTCTGGGCACTGTTAAGGGATATCCCTCTGCAATCTCTGCTTTTCTTCGGTTGCCTGACTATCCTTCTCTTTTCTAGTCCCTATTGTACATAACTTCTTAAATGGTTTGCAATATATGTTTCCTCCCACTCCTTTCGTTATGCCCCAATGGGACCTCAATCTCGCCTTCACTTTCCTTATGTGCACTCCCTTTGAGCTTCTGTACAGTTGTCCTTGTGGCTATAACATCTACCCGAAGAGTCAGTGAGCTTCAGGCCTTGTCATCCATCTACCCAGACAAGCTGGTGCTATGTACGAGAGCTTCCTTTCTTCGAAACGTGGTCACTCCATTTCACATAGCTCAAACCATCACGCTGCCTACTTTTTATGCCTCATCCCTCCAAGGAAGAGAAGCGACCACCGTCTGCACCCAAAAAGAGCATTTTCGTTCTACCTCGACCGCACAAGAGAGTTCCTGGTGGGCGACCCACTCTTCATGGGTATGTCGGAGCAAAGAAGTGAAAGGCCGCACAGATGTGGACCATCTCCCGATGGATCGTTCTCTTCATTGAAATCTGCTACACATTGGCCAAATAGCAACCCCTTGCTATGCTTATTCCACCAGAGCCAAGGCTGCAACCACTGTGTTAGCATGTGGAGTCCCAGTCCTTGACATCTGCCAGGCAGCAACATGGGCTTCCTTGCATACATTCATAAAATACTACTGCTTGGACAGTCAGTTACATCGGGACGGGCATTTTTGCCGTTCGGTCCTGCAGGACTTTTTGGCATGAAATTGTTTCACAGACCCACCTCTGTGGAGTTATTGCTTTGATATCTGTTCTAAGGTAAGGAATCTGCAGCTAGAAGCCTCTATCAGATGAACAAGTTACTTACCTTCGGTAATGCCTTATCAGGTAGAGATTCTATCTAGCCGCAGATTCCTTACCGACTCCCTCATCCTCCCCGCCCTGTGAACATATTTCTAGGGACAGGGCTTTCCCCTTTCAGGGCCTTAGTTTCCACAACAGTGGTCAGTGTACTTCTTGGCTCTGCGCTTCCGGCGTGTAAAGTTGCGAAAAGTAACTGATGTCAGCGCGGCTGGGTGGTGCCTATCTAGGCACCGCAAATGTAATTTCCAGAGCAGACGACTCCAATGATGCCATGCAAAGCTGAACAATGCCGCCTACCGGCACGCAAGGGTACTACTCATTAAAAGTTTCCGAATCCAGTCAGACACCTGGGGATAATTCTAAGGTAAGAAATCTGCGTTTAGATAGTCTCTGCCAGATAAGGCGTTACTGAAGGTAAGTAACTTGTTCTTCAGTGCAAATAGCGCCAAAAAGCACAAAGCTCTATCTGTGGATATCTGTTTGTGTCGGACTGGGCCAAAATCACAAGTTCAGGCTGACAACGATGGAGCGCGCACCGGCTACAGGGACACAGTTAGGCCCACTGAATGAGAGTACTTTAAGTCCTGGTTGCAGAGTGTTGCAAACTCCCGCTCCAAGGATGCGTCTCGCAGCCGAGACAATGCTTAGGTTTCGAGGAGCTGCAGAGCTGTGTTGCGAGGTCCTGCGCAGTTGTCCAGGGTCCCATCCACAAGGGTTTGCAATGCAAAGTCCAGCATTGAGGATGTGTCGGTGAGTCGAGGCGATGCTTCGGTTCCAAAGAGGTGCAAGGCTGCGATGCGAGACCCAACATCATCATCGAGGCAGCCGGCAACAAGAAATTTGCGATGCGAGGGCCTGCGTTGGGAAAGCTTTGCACAGGCGGCGGATCTGATGTGGGCTGCAAGGTTGATTCAGAGTCCTAGCCTCGAAAGAACCCTCACAGCAGGGGAGATGGGTCGGTTCTGCTCGAGGTTGCTTTGCGGAGCAGAGGAGATGCATCGGTTCTGCTCAGGGTTGCAGCATGGAGCATAGGAAATGCACTGGTTCTGCTCGATCCACAAATGGGCTGGCAGCGCACCGTCAGGCCCACTTCCAAGGGTCCAGGACTGGGGTGGCACCACTTGTCAGGTTAAGTCTTACAGTTGGCAGAGTTCAGGTGCTGGGTTTATAGTTGTATAAGCCTTCTGTCTTTGAGGCTCTAGTTAGGAGGCCAGCCAACTAGCCCTTGGAGTCACTTTGGAGTCCCGGGTTCAACAGATGCAGGTCCAGTCCATCTCACCCAGGCAAGAAGGCAGCAGCACAGCAAGACAACAGTCCAGCAACGCAGTAGTCCAGCAGAGTAGTAATCCAACATATTGGCAGTCCTTTCAGCAGCACAGCAGTCCTTCTTTCTGGCAGAGTATCCACAGGTCCAGAAGTGTATTGAAGTGGTGGTGTCTGATGTCCAATATTTATACCAGGTGCCCTTCCTCTTGAAGGTAGGAGAAGCTTCTAGAAATTTCTTTGAAGTGCACAGGTTTCCCTGCCTTCCTGTGCTTATGTCAGACTAACTACTGTGGTAGACAGCCATTTGTGTGGAGGCTGGGCACAGCCAATTCAAATATATGTAGGGCTGTGCCCAGCCACGTGCCCCCCCCCCATCCTGCCAGTGATGCCCTATCTAGGCACACCTAAGCTCTCTATTGTATCTATCTGTCTAGGAGGAGTACACGAAGCCCGACTGTCGGCTACACCAAGTCATGTGACTCAGCTACTGGCATATATGACTAAGCCAGATAAATGCCAACTTTCTAAAAGGGGCGTTTTCAAAATAATATTGTAAAATCTGACTTCACCATGAGAGAGGATTTTTCATTACAATTCCAAAGACACAAGACATGAATTGGTTTCCTGCTCCCATTTGGAAATTATCACTTATTTAATGTAATAAGGTAACTCTGTTGTTAGCCTGTGGGAAAGGTAGGTCTTGCAGTCGTGAAAAACGACTTTAGGAGTCTTTCATTACCAGGACATGTAAAAATTAAAGGTACGTGTCCTACTTTTTAAATACATGGCACCCTGCCCTCTAGGCTGCCAGGGCCTACCCTAGGAGTGACTTATATGTATTAAAATAGGAAGATTTGGGCCTGGCAAAAGGTTTAATTTTTGCCAGGTCATAATGGCAGCTTAGGTGTCTCTAAAGTTTCAGCGCTCCGTCCATCATCTCCTTGTGTTTGCTTTGTTCACCCTAAGTTGGCAGGGTATGCCCAGACGTGGGTCTCTTGCTCACTTTGCCACTGGATTCAAGCTAGCCTGGCTGATGAGGGCTGTTAGCCCGAAACCGGTCCCAGGATGCTTGTTTCCGGTCCAGGGAAGACATGGCTTGGCAGTTCGGGCTGGACTGTTCCCATGAGGCGCAGGGTCAAGACTGATTTGCATATAGCGGGGTCTGAATTGGGGTGGCGAAGTGAGCTAAAGAACGATGATGGATTCAACCCAGATCTGACTGGGGGCGAGTGTCTGAAAAGTTTCAGCACTCCATCCATCATCTCCTTGTGTTAGCTTAAAACTGCACACACAGGCTGCAATGGCAGGTCTGAGGCATGTTTAAAGGGCTACCTCAGTGGGTGGCACAATCAGTGCTGCATGCCCACTAGTAGCATTTAATTTACAGGCCCTAGGCACAACTAGTGCCACTTTACTAGGGACTTACAAGTAAATTAAAAATGCCAATTGGAAATAAGCCAATGTTACCATGTTTTAGGGTGTGAGCACATGCACTTCAGCATTGGTTAGCAGTAGTAACCAACAAAAGCAAATTTAGCAAAAAAGTGGAGGATAACGGCAAAATGATTGTGGGTTACCCTGCAGAGAGAGCAAGGCCTAACAGTTACCAAGGCCCTTACAGTGCACTTCAAAACAACTTTTCCAGCAGGGAAGTCTGTTTGCAATGCTTGCCTACATGATCCTCTTGGCAGCCGGTGCCATGCTCAAGCTCCGCTGCTGGGGATGATCCTTTGAAGTCGGTCCGGGGCCAACCACTGTAATTAACTTAATGTACTTACTGTGAATTTAATTACAGTGGCTGGCACTTAACGGTGCTGGGTGGTCCTAGATTTCCTCGTTCCTTGCATTCCTCAATGCCTGGAATGAGTAATTCTTGTTTTGCAGGGCATCCTTCTGTTTTTTCCAAGTCACAGGATGCTTAAATTGCGAAATTGACCACAGTTTCACATCTGCTTTTCTGAGATGCGAAAATGGCACTTCGCTCATCCCTTTTCACTATTTCTTCTCTCTGTCAAATCCTATTAGTATAACATGTTGTACATTTCTGATTCACTTTAAATTGCTGGTGCAAGAGGAAAACCTAGCATCTCAGAAGTGCCCCATCAAGATCATACAGGGTTATAGGGAGATACCTATTCCACTTATGTTGCTCATTCTGGAGAAGAAGAAGCTCAACTTGTTCCAATATAGGGCAAGACCAAAAGCTATTTGTCCAGCTGCTGATGGCAGTATGTCAGTGAGCACATATATCCAAGTACTTATTAAAGAATTTACTCATGTGCTTGGGTTTGCAGTACAGTTGAAAATTGAAAACTTGAATCCTTCTGAAATGTAGATTTGCTCTGAAGTGACGTAAGAACTAACTCAATACCCTCAGCCTATCAATTATATCATGCCAACTTTCATGCAAATACTGAGCTGCTCATAGACCCAAGCAAAGAGACCATTTCATACGTGGATGAAGTAGTCCCTTTTAACAGTCTTTTTCTTCATTGGATATATTTTTTTTTAAAAACTGAAGTAGCCAATACTCCTCTTCCAACTCTGCAAACTATTTAATCCCTTAAGAACCCCAAAGCTGCAGAACCTCCCCTAATTCCTTTAATTTCCATATGAGGTATGAGCATTGGAGTACACTTATTCCCATATATCTGATCGGGAATGAGTGAATGATCTGACCTCACAAATCAATGGACAGCATTTAAAAGGCGTGGGAAAAGTATACTTCTGTTATACGTTTATTGATCTGAGATCCCGGAAAACCTAAATCAAATTACATACAAATTCAGTGTCCTGAGCTTGGGAATCTTAAAGCAGCGAAGTATCATTGACATTAAAACACATATTTGAAGAGCCTGGAATGCTAGGACTTACATTATACCACCCTGTTTCCAAATGTGGGCAGTGAGAGGCTCCACAAACGTGGCATATAATAACTGCAAAAGGGGATAGCCTTTTCTGGTTCCCTTCTGTATGCTTATTGACCCAACTAATTCTCCGTTAATGAATATCTAGGTAGTGACCCTATTATAGATTGATATAATCAGCTTAGTGAACTGGGCTGGACTATTTTCTGTCTTTGTTTTCCAAGGTAGGAGCTGATCTACTTTGTTACATTTCTCAAATAATCTTTGATAAACTATGTCTTATTTCACTTGCTCTTTCTCTGTCAGGTTAGTCTAGATCTTTCCCTCAGTAATCTTAATGAATTGATTTCTTTCATGGAGGGAATGCTTATGACTTTCTCCTATGCTATAGCCAGTTTCATTTCAAACATTTGAACTATAGCCAGTTTCCTTTCAAACCTTTGAATTGTCTCTTGCTCTCACATCCTTTAACATATAGTTTGAGATACAAAAACTCCCCTTGTGAAAGCTTTCAATATGTCCCAGACTATTGTTGAAGCAGAAGACTCTTAATTTATTCTGAACATTCCCTAGCTGAGAACATCAACAATTCTGGGCAGTCTGGATCATTTTGTCATAAAATCAGTTTTCCACACGGATGTTCAAAATAGATTTGTCTTTGTGTTGAGGGATGTTAGAACTGGGGGTCTTTAGTTGGCAGAGGTAGGTACCTTTGTCCAAATAGGAACTCTTGCTTCTAGTCAGGGTAAGGGGGATACACTACTAAAATAACCCCTGCTCACCCCCTTGGTAGCTTGGCACGAGCAGGCAGGCTTATCTCAGAGGCAGTGTGTAAAGCATTTGTGAACACATACAGTAACACAGTGACAACACTACAGATGGACACCACACAGGTTGTATTATAAAAATAAGTATTTTTATATAGACTTAACACAAGATCCAAAACGGCAAAAATCCACAATACACTATGAAAAATATGACTGTCAATGGTAGAAAATAGTTCAGTTCAAATGCAGGTGATAAATGCGACACTCTACGTTCAATGTACCTTTGGATGCGTAACGCGATACAAACAAAAGAGTTGCAGGGAAGGTGATGCGTCGGTTCCTTACATGCAAGAACGGTGATGCGTCAGTTCCTTGCTCTGGGGGAGGTGATGCGTCGGTTCCCTACTGCTGCGTAGGGGACGGTGATGCGTCGGTTCCTTACCGGAGAGGAGGTGATGCGTCGGTTCTTCACTGCGTGGGGAGGTGATGCGTCGGTTTCTTACTGCGCTTCTGTGGCGATGCGACCAGCAACGCCTCGATGCAATGACGACCCGGTGCAATGAAACAAAATGGCGTCTTCTTCTTGATGCGACAACGAAGGGGGCGATGCGTGCACGCCAGACGGCCGTGCGGCGACTCAGTGCATCTTCTGAGCCGCGACAGGCCCTGCAACACGCTTCTCCGATGATGCGACGGCGTCTGCTGCGACGGCGACACTCTTCTCCGGTGATGCGAGGCGCTTCGGTGATGCGATGGCGACAGCGGCGGCACGCTTTCTCGGTGATGCGACGACAACTGATGCAGCGGCGGCGACACGCTTCTTCTTCGTGAGTCGCGCTTCCAGCTCCCAGCGACACGCAGTCTCTCAGAAGGCCCAACACAACAGTAGGCACTTCAAATTCCCAGCAAGGGAATTCAGGGGAGCTGGTTGGTGAAGTCTTGTATCCCTGAGACTTCAGCAGGAGGCAAGCTCAATCTTCAAGCCCTTGGAGATTTTCTGCAAGATGATGAAAGTAAGCACAAAGTTCCTTTCTCCTTTCTTTGGCAATCAGGCAACCACTGCAGACCAATCCCTCAAACAGCACACAGCATAGGGATAGTCTCCTCCTTCAGTTTCTCTGGTTCCTCTCCTCAGCAAAGGTTCTTCTTGTTTCCCAGAAGTGATCTAAAATCTTGGGGTCTGGGCCCCAGTATTTATACCCATAAATCCTTTGTCCTCTGAAAGCAGAGGGTCCTGTACCTAGTCCAAACCAATTCTGGGTGCATTCTGCCAGTGCACACCTTCTTCCTTTGTCAATGTGGGCCAGGGACATCAGACGCACCACAGGAGGTGGAGCCAGCATTGTGGAAGGCAGGCACAGCCCTATTCAGGCCCAGGCGCTACTCCTCCCACCACTCTACATGCAGGTAGGTCTATTCAGCCCTGTGCTGACTCACCCTGTCTCCTGGAGTCCCCCAGCCCCTGTCACTCACAAACCCAGGCATACAATACACAAGCTAGCAGAGGCAGACTGGATGGTTAGGCAAGAAAATACCTACTTTCTAAAAGTGGTATTTTCGAACACAATGTTAAAACCAACTTCACTAAAAGATATATTTTTATCATTCTGAGTTCAGGCATACTAAATTTGTTTTTCTACCATGTTTCCTGGGTCAGTTAGGATTATAAGATGTTATAATCAAACTGCCCATTCTGGCCTATGGGGACAGGTAGCCTTGCAATAGTGAAAAACGAAATTGGCTGTAATTCACTATCAGGACATGCCACACACACCAGGGCATGTCCTACCTCTTACATACAATGCACCCTGCCCGCAGGCCTACCTTAGGGGTAACTAACATGCAGAAAAGGGAAGGTTTGGGGACTGGTAAGTGGGTGCACGTACCAAGTCGACATGGCAGTACCAGACTGCACACAGGCTCTGCAATGGCAGGCCTGAGACACACTTTACAAGCTGCTCCTGTGGGTGGCACAACCAGTGCTGCAAGCCCCCCAGCAGCATTTGACTCACAGGCCCTGGGCACAAACAGTGCACTGTACTAGGGTCTGACAGAGAATCAAATAGGCCAATCATGGAGTCACTAATCCATACATCAATTTACCATAGGGAGCACTTGCACTTTGGCACTGATTAGCAGTGGCTAAGTGCCCAAAGCATCTAAACCAGCAAAAACAGGTCAACAACAGAGGAGGCATAGCAAAAAAATGGAAGGGAGACCCACGCCAATGGTACCAGGTCTAACACGTGTCCCCTCCAGCTGAAATGTGGGGAGAACTACCCTACCTCCTGGGAGTTCTCATCACTAAGGCGGAAAAATCTGGACAGACCATCAGCATTGGCGTGTTCTGTACCAGGGCAGTGTTCCACCGTAAAGTCCATCCCCTGTAGGCAAATGGACCACCTCAACAGCTTTGGATTCTCACCCCTCATCTGCATCAACCATCTGAGGGGCCTGTGGTCTGTCTGAACCTAGAAGTGAGTCCCAAACAGGTATGGTCTCAACTTCTTCAGTGCCCAGACCACAGCAAATGCCTCACGCTCAATAGCACTCCACCACTGTTCCCGTGGAAGTAACCTCCTACTAATGAAGGCTAAAGGTTGGTCTAGGCCCTCCTCATTTAACTGTGCCAGAACAGCCCCTACACCATGTTCTGAAGAGTCTATTTGAACAACAAATTCTTTTGAGAAGTTGGGCGCCTGAAGCACGGGGGCCGTGCACATGGCAGTCTTCAAGGCGTCAAACGCTCTCTGACAGGTGTCAGTCCAAATCACTCTCTTGGGCTGCTTCCTGGAAGTCAGCTCTGTCAAGGGTGCAACAATGCTGCCATACCCCTTGATAAATCTCCTGTAATACCCAGTGAGTCCTAAAAAGGCTCTCACCTCTGTCTGGGTCTTGGGGGGCTCCCAAGCCAGAATGGTATCAATCTTGGGCTGTAGGGCGCCACCTGGCCGCTCCCAACCTGGTGTCCCAAGTACACCACGGAACCCTGCCCGATCTGGCACTTACTCGCCTTGATCGTGAGGCCTGCCCTCCGCAGCGCCATCAACACTTCCCAGAGGTGGCGCAGATGTTCTTCCCAACTGGTGCTGAACACTGCGATGTCATCCAGGTAGGCGGCACTGAAATCTTCCAGTCCAACCAACACCTGGTTGACCAACCTCTGAAAGGTGGCAGGGGCATTCTTCATCCCAAAGGGCATAACCCGGAATTGGTAGTGCCCATCTGGTGTGGAGAATGCTGACCTCTCTTTGGCCCCATCAGTCAAGGCGATCTGCCAGTACCCAGACGTTAAGTCAAACGTGCTGAGGTACCGGGCAGCCCCTAACCGATCAATTAGCTCATCAGCTCTGGGGATGGGGTGCGCGTCAGTCCTGGTGACTGAATTGAGTCCTCGGTAGTCCACACAGAACCGAAGTTCGGGCGTGGCACCAGGCACGGCAGCCTTTGGGACCAAGACCACTGGGCTGGCCCAAGGGCTGTGAGAGGACTCAATCACCCCCAATGCAAACATCTTGGAGACCTCCTCCTTGATGCAAGCTCTCACCCTGTCAGTCACTCTGTAAGCCTTGTGCTTGACAGGAGGACTGTCCCCAGTGTCCACATCATGGACGCACCAATCAGTGACACTAGGAGTCAGGGAAAACAGGTCAGGAAACTGTCCCAACAGTTGGCGACAGTCTTCCTGCTGCTCAGGTGTCAGGGAGTTAGAGAGGTTCACACCCTCCACTGACCCATCTTGCTCTGTTGCAGACAGGAGGTCAGGAAGAGGTTCTGTCTCCCCTTCCATTCCATCATCTGTTGCTAGGAGCATGCCCACTTCGGACCTCTCAAAATGGGGCTTTAGGCGGTTGACATGTAGGACCCGCAAAGGGTTCCTGGGAGATCGCAAGTCCATCAGGTAGGTAACCTCACTCTTGCGCTCCACCACCTCAAATGGTCCGGTCCACTTATCCTAGAGCGCGCAAGGCTCCACGGGGGCCATGACCCACACTTTTTGCCCAGGCTGAAACTCGATCAGAGTGGCATTCTGATCATACCACCGTTTCATCTCTTCCTGGCTGGCTTCCAGATTCGCCTCAGCGAGTTGTCTGAATCGCCTAGTTTGGTTTCTAAAGGCCACATGTAGCTAAATACATCCTGGGGAGGTTTACTGGGAGCTTTCTCCCAGCCTTCTTTCACCAAACTCAGAGGTCCTCTTACTGGGTGACCATAGAGCAGTTCAAAGGGACTGAACCCTAACGACTTCTGTGGCACCTCACGGTAAGCAAAGAGAAGGCATGGCAAGAGGACGTCTCACTTACGCCTCATGGGTTCTTCCAGACCCATAATCATGCCCTTCAGGGTCCGGTTGAATCTCTCAACCAGTCCATTACCTTGGGGGTGGTAAGGAGTGGTGAACTTATAGGTAACACCGCACTCCTGCCACAGTGACTTCATATACTTGGATATGAAGTTTGTACCACGGTCACTCACCACCTCCTTGGGGAACCCCACACGGAAGAAAATCCCCATCAGTGCAGGTCCCACCACGGGGGCCGTCACTGTCTGAAGAGGGATGGCTTCCGGGTACCGGGTGGCATGGTCCACCAAGACCAGGATGAACCTGTTGCCCATGGCTGTCTTGGTGTCCAGTGGCCCCACAATGTCAATACCCACCCGTTCAAAGGGGGTGCTGACCACAGGGAATGGCTGGAGGGGAGCCTTGTGCTTCCTCCCACTTTTTCCACTTGCCTGGCAAGTCTGGCATGTCCTGCAATGAGTGTCTGAACTCTTGCGCATCTGGGGCCAATAAAAGTGGGTGACAAGCCTTTCAAAGGTCTTGCCCTGCCCCAGATGTACTGCTAAAGGCACATCATGAGACAAACCCAGTAGGAAGGCTCTGAAGCGCTGGGGTACCACCAGCACATGGGCTGACCCAGGCTCAGCAACCTTAGGCTCGCTATACAGGAGACCATTCTCCCAGTAGATCCAATGTGATCCAGACTGATCACCTGCTGCCTGGTTTGTGGCCTGTTGCCGCAAACCCACAAGAGAAGGGCACTTGTTCTGCTCCTCACAGAACTCCTCCCTGGAGGGTCCTCCTTCTTGCTGCCAATGGGTCAGCTCAGGCAGGTCCCCCAGTTCGGCCACTTGCTCCCCTGTAGGTTCCAGAGCATCCCCCTCCGGTTCTGCTTCCTCCTGGACCGTGGGAACTACGGGGGCCGGTTTCCCGCGCCCCCTGCCTCTTCTCTTCGAGGCAGGCACCTGGGCCACCCTCTCAGGCTCCAGGTCCTCTTGAACACCTCTACTGGCTGCCATAGACCGAGTGGTCGCGCACGCCCACTCAGGCAGACCCAACATCTCTAAATGAGACCTTCTCTCCACCTCTGCCCAAGGTGAACTTTCTAAATCGTTGCCCAACAGACAGTCTACAGGCATGGCTGGCCTCACAGCTACTTGAAAGGAGCCTGAGACCCCCCACCCCCCCACTTAAAGGGAACCTGAGCCACTCTGCAGTGGCTCTCTGAGTTGTCCGCGGCAACTACTGGGCAGAATGCATTGGGGATCACCTGCTCTTCAGACACCAGCCGACAACTGACAGCTGTCACAATGGCTCCAGTGTCTCTCAGAGCCTCCACCCTTTGGCCATTGATGGTCACCCACTGCCTGTATTTCTTAGTGTTATCAGGCAGTTGGACCCTGGGGACCATCTCACTGTCTCCTAAAGAGACCAAGGACATTGCTACGGGACCCCACCCACCTTGGGCACCCATCTCCTCCCCCAGGGCTACACTAGCTACCTGCCGGGGTGGTGCACCAGTGGGTGCTGATTTTCCATACAAGGGACATCTAGTCTCCCATGAGCAGTGGCCCACTTGACCACACTTAAAGCAAGTCTTGGGCCCCCTGTGAACAGGCTTATCTATCGGGCCCCTGGCTTCTTTTCAGGGGGAGGCTGGGAACTCTTCCCTTGGGGATTACTTTAGGGCCCTTTCTGGAACTCCCTCTGTTTACCCTTGTCCCCCCCACTCCTCTGCTGGGGACCCTGCCCACCTTTGGCGGAGTCTCCCACGTGACCCTTGTGGACCCGGGTGCTCACCCAGCGGTCCGCCTCCTCAGCAAGCTTCCTAGGGTTAGTCAGCCTACTATCAATAAGGTGCTGGCGTAGCTCTGGAAAACAATTTCCTGACAAGTGCTCCAATGCAATCAAATCAAAGAGTGCTTCAAAATCATTCACTTTGCTACCCTTCACCCAACCATCCAATGCTCTGCAAAACAAAGTCACATATTCTACCCAGGTACTGCCCTCCAACGTTTTGCAATTCCTGAACCTCTGCCTATACAGTTCAGGAGTCAACCCATATCTGGACATCAATGCTTCTTTCATATGACCATAAGAATTGTGGACTTCAGAGGGCAAGTCTAATAAGGTATCCCGCCCCTCACTAAGGAACCGCCCCCACAACCCCGCTCCCCAATCCTTCTCAGGGACCCGGTGTGAGGTCATAGCTACCTCATAGGCTTTAAACCATTGCCCAATGTCATCATTTTTATAAAACTCTTTCACCACATCTTTAGGTATATACACCCTTGCTTCAACAGGCATGGATGGTGTGCTGCCACCAGAGGGAGTAATCTCTAAGCTCCTAGCTTTCAACTCCAACTCCCTCAAACTTCTCTCATGCTCCATTTGCATCCTCTTTTCCTCTAGGGCCAATTTCTTAATTTCCAATTCTAACTGCCCACCCAACTTAAGCTTGGTCATCTCCATTTCATGCATCGTACTTCTCTCCCTGTCCTCCAGCTCTCCTGGGGACAGGCCCTTGGAAGAAACACTGCTGCCTGCTGGGGAAGGTGCTTTCCTCCCCCCTGCCCCCAATAGCCCATCTAGCTGCCCTCCTGCATCCTCAGCCCCCTCTTCATGCTCTTCCACATGCTCAGGGGTGCTCCTTGCTTCCACCCAAGCCCTCAGCGCCTTTTGGAACTCATCCTTCTTGGAGAGACCGGTCATAGCAACTTTCAATTTCCTGCAGAAGTATTTCAGCTGTTTTACAGTGTAACTTTCCAGCTTTTCTTCTTCAAAATCTAAATCCACAGATGCGATGGATGCTGTTTTGCTCATGGTGACTAAACTTGGCAGTTCTTGGCAAAAATAGAAATCCCAGGAAAAAACAATCTACCAAAATGTAAGTGGTTGCGTTTGGTCTGCACTCACTAGTAGTGTACACCAATCACTGTATATGAGTCACAAATGCAAGTCCAGAATCCTCACCCCTGACCACCAATGTTAGAACTGGGGGTCTCTAGTTGGCAGAGGTAGGTACCTTTGTCCAAATAGGGACCCTTGCTTCTAGTCAGGGTAAGGGGGATACACTACTAAAATAACCCCTGCTCACCCCCTTGGTAGGTTGGCACGAGCAGGCAGGCTTATCTCCGAGGCAGTGTGTAAAGCATTTGTGAACACATACAGTAACACAGTGAAAACACTACAGATGGACACCACACTTGTTGTATTATAAAAATAAGTATTTTTATATAGAGTTAACACAAGACCCAAAACGACAAAAATCCACAATACACTATGAAAAATATGACTGTCAATGGTAGAAAATAGTTCAGTTCAAATGCAGGTGATAAATGCGACACTCTACATTCAATGTACCTTTGGATGCGTAACGCGATACAAACAAAAGAGTTGCAGGGAAGGTGATGCGTCGGTTCCTTACACGCAAGAATTGTGATGCGTCGGTTCGTTGCTCCGGGGGAGGTGATGCGTCGGTTCCCTACTGCTGCGTAGGGGACGGTGATGCGTCGGTTCCTTACCGGAGAGGGGGTGATGCGTCGGTTCTTCACTGCGTGGGGAGGTGATGCGTCGGTTTCTTACTGCGCTTCTGTGGCGATGCGACCAGCAGTGCCTCGATGCGATGACGACCCGGTGCAATGAAACAAAATGGCGTCTTCTTCTTGATGCAACAACGAAGGGGGCGATGCGTGCACGCCCGACGGCCGTGCGGCGACTCGGTGAATCTTCTGAGCCGCGACAGGCCCTGCGACACGCTTCTCCGATGATGCAACGGCGTCTGCTGCGACGGCGACTCTCTTCTCCGGTGATGCGAGGCGCTTCGGTGATACGATGGCGACAGCGGCGGCACGCTTTCTCGGCGATGCAACGACAACTGCTGCGGCGGCGACACGCTTCTTCTTCGTGAGTCGCGCTTCCAGCGACACGCAGTCTCTCAGAAGGCCCAACACAACAGTAGGTACTTCAAATTCCCAGCAAGGGAATTCAGGGGAGGTGGTTGGTGAAGTCTTGTATCCCTGAGACTTCAGCAGGAGGCAAGCTCAATCTTCAAGCCCTTGGAGATTTTCTGCAAGATGATGAAAGTAAGCACAAAGTTCCTTTCTCCTTTCTTTGGCAATCAGGCAACCACTGCAGGCCAATCCCTCAAACAGCACACAGCATAGGGATAGTCTCCTCCTTCAGTTTCTCTGGTTCTTCTCCTCAGCAAAGGTTCTTCTTGTTTCCCAGAAGTGATCTAAAATCTTGGGGTCTGGGCCCCAGTATTTATACCCATAAATCCTTTGTCCTCTGAAGGCAGAGGGTCCTGTACCTAGTCCAAACCAGTTCTGGGTGCATTCTGCCAGTGCACACCTTCTTCCTTTGTCAATGTGGGCCAGGGACATCAGACGCACCACAGGAGGTGGAGCCAGCATTGTGGAAGGCAGGCACAGCCCTATTCAGGCCCAGGTGCTACTCCTCCCACCACTCTACATGCAGATAGGTCTATTCAGCCCTGTGCTGACTCTGTCTCCTGGAGTCCCCCAGCCCCTGTCACTCACAAACCCAGACACACAATACACAAGCTAGCAGAGGCAGGCTGGATGGTTAGGCAAGAAAATACCTCCTTTCTAAAAGTGGTATTTTCAAACACAGAATGTTAAAACCAACTTCACTAAAAGATGTATTTTATCATTCTGAGTTCAGGCATACTAAATTCGTTTTTCTACCATGTTCCCTGGGTCAGTTAGGATTATAAGATGTTATAATCAAACTGCCCATTCTGGCCTATGGGGACAGGTAGCCTTGCAAATAGTGAAAAACGAAATTGGCTGTAATTCACTATCAGGACATGCCACACACACCAGGGCATGTCCTACCTCTTACATACAATGCACCCTGCCCGCAGGCCTACCTTAGGGGTGACTAACATGCAGAAAAGGGAAGGTTTGGGGACTGGTAAGTGGGTGCACTTACCAAGTCGACATGGCAGTACCAGACTGCACACAGGCTCTGCAATGGCAGGCCTGAGACACACTTTACACGCTGCTCCTGTGGGTGGCACAACCAGTGCTGCAAGCCCACCAGCAGCATTTGACTCACAGGCCCTGGGCACAAACAGTGCACTGTACTAGGGTCTGACAGTGAATCAAATAGGCCAATCATGGAGTCACTTATCCATACATCAATTTACCATAGGGAGCACTTGCACTATGGCACTGATTAGCAGTGGCAAAGTGCCCAAAGCATCTAAACCAGCAAAAACAGGTCAACAACAGAGGAGGCATTGCGAAAAAATGGAAGGGAGACCCACGCCAATGGTACCAGGTCCAACAAGGGAATTCTGTACTATCATGTAGATAAAGGAGTTATCCAAAAGAACTGGTAGTAACATGCTTGACACCACACATGTAAGCTCCTTGTTTGTCAAAAAGGAATTCCCAGTGGTAACGCCGAATTCTGTGTCCCGAATGTACTCAGGATTACCTGGTCGATGGTCTTTTTTGCCTGCTAAGAAGTGTGGAGGGAAGATTACCATTTACCAGTTATACTTTTCCCCTTCCCATTGAACTAAATAACTTCGGACTCCGAATTCAGATTTTGGTTAATTTATTATAAAGCCAAGAATAACAGAATATAGACACACCTCAAAATCAAAGTGTAAAGATACATGAAAACTTATACAGAGCCCAGTCTACGAATATAGTTCATACGGCACAATAGACACAGAATATTAAACTCCAAAATCAGAACACAGCTGAGTATAGACACTGCGTCCAAATCTCTTTTCATTTGTATTTCCGAATTATAAAGGAATCTGTCCCTACTCTACTTCTAAAATGGCATCCCTTCCTTTCTCCCAAAGGATTTTCCCCAAAGGTGTCAGCACGTGTTGACTTCCTAAGAAGTGCACTCACGTCAAATGGGTCAAGTAGCGTAAAGCCACAGAGCACGTTCTAAGATGCTCTCCTTCCTCAATCCAAAGCAGAAGTCCTGCAAATCTGTCCCTGTGACTAATACAAAAAGGCAAAGTTACACCCCTAACGGGTCACATGATACATTATTTCTGTGACCACCTTCTTGAGTAACTTTCCACAAAGTCCAATTAATTTCACAGCCTTGTCCGTCGACCTTGGTTCCCAAGTTTCACCAGGCACGGAAGGTGTCCTCCCTTCTCTCTGTCCGAGCTCTTCAAAGGCATTCTGTTCCTTCTATATATCTCCTTAAATCTAAAATAACGAGGTCAAATTCCTGCACCTGCAGTAGGGATGAAAAGAAAACTTCTACACAGATAAATTTTAATTAGCTCCTGACCTAAGAGCAAACGAGGAGAAATGAAACCTTTAAGAAAACAAAGATCTGAAAGAAACACATTGGTGATAGATTCCTTACCTTAGAATTACCCCCAGGCGTCAGACTGGATCTGGAAAGTTTTCGTTAGCAGTACCTCTGCGCGTTGGAAGGTGGCGTCGGTCGGCTCCGCGTCCGTCGTCTGTGTCGTAGTCGCTGGGATGACGTCGTGGCAGCTACTTAGACGCCGGCCCTCGCGCACTGACGTTAGTTCTTTCTTTTTCCACTCCAGCCAGCGCAGATCCGGGAAGAGCGGTACCTTAGTCATTTTTTGACTAAGTTAGTCTCGACTTTTGTCGACGTCTTTTTCGAGTCTCACGACTCCGTAAGGTGCACGAGGGATGCCAGGATTCAAGGCCTGCGGTTCCTGTAGCTGACTGATGTCGGTGACGGATCCGCACTGTGTGTGCCTTTTCTGCTTGGAGCACGACCACGACCCCAAGTCGTGCTCCGACTGCCGGTTGTTGACGCCGAAGGCTTTGCGGGAGCGGTCCCGAAAGCTGCTTGAACGCCGACAGTCGGCTCCGCGCCGTTCGAGGTCCCGGTCCAGATGGAGGTCGAGGGACCGGTCGCGGAGCCACCATCAGTCCGGATCGAAGTCATCGAAGTCTTCGCACTCTGGGTCGGGTAAGTCGAAGCACAAAAAGAATTTGAAGAAGCATCGTCGCTCTTCGACTTCGCCTCGTCGGTCAGCTGACCCGACGAGCGCCACGGTGGTGCCCCTCCCGCGGCTCCACGTGCGGAGCCCGAAGAGTCGACTCTGGGTTTCCCTCCCCTTCCGGGACCCGGGGCGGCTCCCGCCCAGCTTCGTACGTTCTACGAGGCGATGCATGCCATCTTTGGGCGACCCGAACCCGCCGGCGTGCCTTCAGGCCCCGCAGACTCAGCTGGGGGACCGGGACCTTCATTGCCGGCGGCTCCGGCCCCAGTGCCGCAGGTCCCCCGTGGATCCAGGCCTGGATCCGGATTGGCGCCAGTTGACCTTGTCACACCTCCACCGGCGCCGCTTCTGACGGCACCACTACCGTGCCCGGCGCCGGTCGGCCTCCCGGCCGGCGTCAACCCTGACCTCCTTCTGGATGAAGACACGGCGCCGGACCGGCATCGACCGACGCCGGATCCGTCGCCGGGCGAGGTTTTTGTGCCCCTGTTCACTGCTGGAGTCCCTTTTAGGCCAGATTGGCACCCAGAGGACGAGGAGGAGGAGGATTGGGAGGGGTCAGGTGACCCTTTAATGGAACAGGACTGGAGAGAGGACCTGGGGGATGCCAGTGGTTTGGACACCTCTCCAGACCTTGGCATGCTGTCTCCTCCTACCGTGGCTACAGAGGAGGGAGCGTCTTACGCAGTGGTGTTGTGTAGGGCGGCCAAGGCTCTTAACCTCGAGCTTCCTACGGTGGCAGTCAGGACTAATCTCCTGACAGAGGTAGTTCAACCGGCAGCGAGCTCTTCGGAGCCCCTGCTGCCTTTTAATGAAGCTATCTCAGATATCCTTTTGGGCACTTGGTCCAAGCCCACCACAGGGGCTCCTGTGGATAGGATGATTGCCCGACGCCACCGCCCGGCTCCGGGCGACCCCTTGTTCCTTTCCCAACACCCTTCCCCTGAGAGCTTGGTGGTCCAAGCCTCGACGTCCCAGAGCGCCTTCCCTACCGCACCCAAGGGAATCCAAGAAGCTGGGTCACCTTGGGAAGAAGTTGTTTTCTTCCTCCAGCTTAGGGCCGCGGTCAGTGATCACCGCATGCCTCTTGGGCCGTTATTCCCACTCTGTGTGGGACTCGGTGGCGCAAGTGCTGCCTCAGTGTCCGGAGGAGGCCTGGACCGTGCTCTCCCATGCTGTTGCTGAGGGGATAGACGCAGCTAAGTTCGCCATTCGGTGTGGGCTGGATACCGCCGACTCACTGGGCAGAACGATTTCCACGTCGGTGGCAATCAGACGCCACGCCTGGTTGAGGACGACTGGCTTTTCGGGGGATGTCCAGAACACCCTGATGGACATGCCTTTTGATGGCCGTCGCCTGTTCGGCGACAAGGTGGACAGTGCATTGACGCGTTTCAAGGACTCGCGGGCTACGGCCAAGTCCTTGGGTCTTTCCACCCTGCGTCCTGCACAGTCTGCTTTTCGCCCCTTTCGTGGCCACAGAAGGGGTGCCCCACCACGTTCCCTTCAGGGCCAAAGGCCGGCGCAAAACTTTCCATCCCAGCGCGGCCGGGGACGTGGGAACCAACGCCGTGGTTCTGGGGGCCAGCGGGCGGGCCAGTCCACCTCCACTCCCTCCGCCGCAGCCTCCAAACCCTCCTAGTCCGACATTTCAGGGCCACCAAATACTAGTGGGCGGCAGGATTCGCCATCACCTCCCCCACTGGTGCAACATCACGTCGGACAGGTGGGTTTTGCAAATCGTCCAAAGGGGCTACTCCCGCCCCTTCGACACTACCCCTCCCTCCATGCCACCCAAGTACCATTGCATATCGGAGGATCACTTGTCCTTTCTCGAGCAGGAAGTTACGGCTCTCTTGGCCAAGGGAGCCATCGTGCGTGTTCCTGTCCCAGAAGTAGTTCGTGGTTGTTATTCCCACTACTTTCTGGTGCCCAAGAAGGACAAAGGCCTGCGTCCTATCTTGGATCTCAGGAACGTCAACCGCTTCCTCCGGAAGGAGAAGTTCAAGATGTTGACCCTGGCTCAGGTCTTGTCTGCCCTCGACCCTGGAGACTGGATGGTAGCGTTGGACCTGCAGGACGCTTATTTTCACATCCCGGCCCACCGGCGTTACCTGCGGTTCACGGTAGGCCACGAGCATTTTCAGTTCACCGTGCTCCCCTTTGGCCTTACCAGCGCCCCTCGGTTGTTCACGAAAGTGATGGCGGTGGTCGCAGCTCATCTGCGCAGATCAGGGGTTCCAGTCTTCCCCTATCTCGACGACTGGCTGTTGAAGGCGGGCTCGCCCCAGGCTGTGGTCTCCCACCTCCAGACTATGGCCGATCTCCTGCACTTGCTGGGGTTCTCCATCAATGCGCCGAAGTCGCACCTGATTCCCTCTCAGAAGCTCCTCTTCATCGGAGCGGTTCAGGACCCAACGCAGTTTTGGGTTTATCCTCCCGAACAGCGAGTCTGGGATATTCGGGCTATGATTCCGATCTTTCAGCCTCTATCCCGGGTGTCAGTCAGGAAGACCTTGAGGCTGTTGGGACTCATGGTCGATCATGCCAGGTGGCATATGCAGGCTCTGCAGTGGGACTTGAAGTTCCAGTGGGCGCAGCATCAGGGGAACCTGCCCGATTGCGTCCAGATCTCGGAGGGCACTGCACGACAATTGCAGTGGTGGCTCACGAACCAGGATTGGGTCAACGGCAGATCCCTCTCCCTTCCCCAACCACACACTGTGGTGACAGATGCATCCCTTCTGGGATGGGGTGGCAACATGGGAGAGGCGGAGATCAGAGGCCTCTGGTCTCCGGCGGAGTCCGGGCTCCACATCAACCTCCTGGAGCTTCGGGCGATCCGTCTTGCACTCAAGGCATTCCTTCCCTCTGTCCGGGGAAGAGTAGTGCAGGTGTTCACAGACAACACCACCGCCATGTGGTACTGCAATAAACAGGGCGGGGTGGGGTCGTGGACCCTATGTCAAGAGGCTCTGCGTCTCTGGACATGGCTGGAACATCAGGGCATATCTCTGGTGGTTCAACACCTGGCAGGTTCCCTGAACGCCAGGGCGGACGAGCTCAGCTGCAGGTGCATGATGGATCACGAATGGCGTCTTCACTCGGAGGTGGCGCAAGGACACTTTCAACAATGGGGAGAGCCTTGGTTAGATCTGTTCGCCACCGAAGAGTACGGGCAATGTCAGCAATTCTGTGCGTTGTAATTTCCAAGGCGGCACTCGCTAGGAGACGCTTTTCGTCGCGAGTGGAGCTGCGGTCTTCTGTACGCCTTTCCGCCTATACCACTTCTGCCCAGAGTGCTGAAGAAGATCAGGCGCGACCAGGCCCAAGTCATTCTTGTGGCTCCGGATTGAGCACGAAGAGTATGGTATCCCGAGCTACTCCGTATGGCCATCGATCCTCTGATTCGTCTCCCTCTTCAGGAGGATCTTTTGTCACAGCAGCAGGGGATGGTCCTCCACCCGAACCTGTCCAGCCTCCACCTCCTTGCGTGGAGATTGAGCGGCGGCAACTGACGTTATTTGACCTCCCTCCCGAAGTCTGTGATGTCATCTTGGCAGCCAGGCGTCCCTCCACGGTATACGCCTGTAGATGGAACAAATTTGTGGCATGGTGCACAGCAAAGGCTGTGGATCCCCTTTCTGCCCCTCTTTCTGAGGTTCTTTTGTTCCTTCTTTCTTTTGCCCAGTAGGGCTCTGCTCTGGGCACTCTAAAGGGCTATCTTTCGCCCATCTCTGCCTTTCTCAGGCTTCCTGATCAACCTTCTCTTTTTAAGTCCCCTGTTGTTCATCGTTTTCTGGAAGGCATAACGCATCTCTTTCCTCCGGTTCCTTTCGTTATGCCTCAGTGGGACTTGAACCTGATATTGACCTTTTTAATTTGTGCTCCCTTTGAGCCACTTCACAACTGTCCTCTTCGTCTCTTGACGCTTAAGACTGCTTTCCTGGTGGCCCTCACTTCTGCTAGGAGAGTGAGTGAGCTCCAGGCTCTTTCTTCTAAGCCTCCATTTATGGCTATGCATCCGGACAAAGTGGTCCTACGCACTCGTCCATCCTTTCTTCCAAAGGTGGTTACATCTTTTCATATTGGCCAAACCATCACTTTGCCCACCTTCTTTCCGCCTCCGCATCCTTCGAGAGAGGAAGAGAGGCTCCACCGTCTGGACCCAAAACGTGTGCTCTCCTTCTACCTGGACCGCACAAAGCAGTTCCGGGTGGATGACCAACTCTTTGTTGGCTACGTGGGCGCCAAGAAAGGTCGGGCTGTACACAAGCGGACCATCTCCAGGTGGGTCGTCTTGTGTATCAAGGCCTGTTACTCTTTGGCTAAAAAGGAGCCTCCAGTTGGGTTGCGTGCCCATTCCACCAGGGCGACGGCAGCCACCACTGCTTTGGGACGGGGAGTTCCTCTAAGCGACATCTGTCAGGCAGCTACGTGTGCATCGCTGCACACGTTCACCAAGCACTACTGTCTGGACAGCCAAGTCCGGAGAGATGGCTTCTTTGGCCGTTCTGTTCTCCAGTACTTTCTGGCGTGTTCTTGGTTCGCAGACCCACCACCGGGGTTGGTATTGCTGAGGTATCTATTCTAAGGTAAGGAATCTATCACTAACGTGTTTCTTTCAGATTCACAAGTTACTTACCTTCGGTAACGATATATCTGTAAGAAACATTAGTTAGTGATAGATTCCTTACCGGTTCACCCATCCTCCCCGTTCTGCGAACTGATTTCTAGGGTTAAGGACATCCCTTCAGGGCCCTAGTTTTGTGCACCAGTGGTCAGTATCTTGCATGGCTCTGCGTTTCTGGCGCGGAAAGTCGTGTACAGAACTGACGTCAGCGCGCGAGGGCGGCGTCTAAGTAGTTGCCGCGACGTCATCCCGGCGACCACGACGCCGACGATGGATGCGGAGCCGACCGACGCCACCTTCCAACGCGCAGAGGTACTGCTAACGAAAACTTTCCGGATCCAGTCTGACGCCTGGGGGTAATTCTAAGGTAAGGAATCTATCACTAACTAATGTTTCTTACAGATATATTGTTACCGAAGGTAAGTAACTTGTGCTTTAGGCCTACAATTCTGGCTAACCTAAGAACGTTCTTTAATGTGCACTCGTTATACAGACCTTTATATGAATCTTATAACAGTGAATACATTTGAGTTACCTACTGATCATCATATACGTGCACAATTACATATTTTCTCTAAATGCGTGTAGAATACTAATCATCCTGCAAAAGCGCCATGATTTCACTCTACAGATTCTAACATGAGAATACATAAACTTCGTTTTAATATGCACAAAGTTCAACCAAACATCGAATATATATGAGTGCAGTTCTTACATGAGTATAATGCACCCCTTACAAATTTCAGAGCATTGAGCGTTCTATCAGTTCCCGCCTCTGATGACAAGTGTCATCAAACACAACACTTTTCCCTGCTATGTTCTCCTCGCAGAAAAGACCGACCTAAACAGAAGTTGTAGCCTGTCTTCCCTGCCTAAACTTTTCCAGATTCTTAAGGTTCTGATAGTGACTGTCCTGCAGGCTTTCCATCTGCCTTTCCCGTCTTCTAAGGGAACTCTCAGCCTGTCTTGCTCGGTGCCACTCTAAAGCTCTAAAGGCACAATACGATAATACAAATTACAACTATTATGATAGGTTTTAGAATGTATCCAATAATTCCCTGTCCCAAGTTTCCAAAACAACTTCCAACTCTTCCAAATCCTTGGCCAATTTTATCCCAAATCCCGTCTGTTGCCAAATCATGTATGTCGTGATGTATCTCAGTGATGTTACTTATATTCTTCTTTAAATCTTTACTGTTGTCTGGTATAGAAGTACAGCACTGTTGAATCCTCAATTTACAGACTCCACCTTCTTTTTCCAGTAAAACATCTAACGCAAAACGGTTCTGAAGCACCATAGCCCTTAAAGAGACCATCTCCCCATCAACAAGCGATAAAGCTTGAGCTGTATTCACTGACAACTTGTCCACTAATGTTGACAACCCTCTAATCTTTACATCATTCAGAATCACTCCTAGACTGGGTATCATTGCACCAAACACATCTCCAACAATTTCTACTGCACTCGTACCACGTTTCTCCCTATGCGCTCGTTTCCCTTCCAATGGCCACAAATCGTCCACATGGAATATTTTTGGAAATACCACTGCCATATAACATGTTCCATACCAATTTGGAGGTAATCGAACATATGCATTTCTTCCACATACAAAATACACATTGGGCACTATGGTCAATTTATCCAATAGCGCCTTCTTTATCGATTCTTCAATTAGGAAAATATGCTCACATTCACTCTCTCCTACATATACTTTATCATAATATGTCTGTGGTTGTCTGATACATAGTTTCCCTCTTTGCTGCAAATCTAAAGCTATTGGACCAGAACTTCCCTTTGCCTTATGATCTAGCTCCTCTTGGGTCCATGGAATCACCTCATGCTTGGGGTCAGGCCTAAATAATACCTGCCTGTGTCTATCCTCTATTTGGTCTACGAATTTCTTTTCTATGTCGGATAACATACAGGTCAAATTGCGTCTATGGGCATATGCTGTATCTAAAGTTACTGTGGGCACAAAATACTTTGACATCCTGTCTTCCTTATAATAATCATACTTGTTTAAATATTTTAATACAGGAACTTCAGGGAGCACTACATCATAATTAGAGAAATAGTACTCAAAATAGGCTTTACCATAAAACATACTCAGCAGCACGCTACACGTGATGCCATAAGTCAGAGGTAAGTGATGATATCTAATACCCTCCTCTACTGATGCTGGCAACTGCATACACACATAGCAGTCCTTTGCTTCCATCGTTTCCACATACTCGTACAACAACCTTGCGTATGCATTCAGAGTAGTCACCTTTAGAAAGATCTACATGTAATAGACGACTAGTTTCTCTTATCATTTCCTCGTCTGAATCTGATGCACCCTCCCTTATCTCTGGTGTAGAGGGTGTAGGTGTCCCTTGTTCCCCTTCTTCCACAACATTGGACTCGACTATGGATGTGATAATCACTACTGTAATAACTACGATTACCCCCACTATGAGTGTGCCTATCATGCATTTCTGCCTACGGCTCGAATTTCCAGACTCCATTGTGATTCAGTTCTCCAATTTTAGTGCAGGAATGAAATAGCAAAGTCTCTTCACTTCTTCTCAAAGGGTTGTACACAAGTTCTTATTAGATTCCCTTTTAGATGTGTAGACTTCTTTTGTATTCAGTTTGACAATCATAATCTAAAGTTCATGAGTAGACATCCCTATCCCTCTTTCTTCTTCTACCGATAAGTCCCTAAATTTATTCTTCTTCCACTCGGGCCTAGGTTATCTTCTTTTTAGAACAATGTTCATATACTTTCTTGTCCCTTATTCAGTTCAGTTTTCATCATATATCATATCAGTGCCCAGAGCATCAACAACGAGTTTCAGGATTTCCATACGAAACGCTGTCAATTCTTGAGCTGAAGGCTGGCGGCCAAACGTTGGGAATGTAAGTTGATTCAGGATCAGGAGTCTCAATCCACTCAGTCTTGGAGGATCAGGTACCGTCAGGGTCAGAAGCCCAAGAGCCTCGACTCCTGGAACCAACAGTTCAATTTCAATAATCAAGGTGGTCTCTCCACGTCTCACTCTCCCGGACCTTAGTCTCCCGGACCTCCCCGGTCTCTGCATCTGTGACTAGATACGTCCACTCGGGAGCAGCGTACTTCCGACACGGCACTCGTTCTCTCTTTGATCTCCTTTGGCCTTCTTGATTTGTTTCTGTCTCACTTTGCTCAGATTCAGAAGTTTCAGAGATGGGAGCACGATCCTTTTCTGATGTAAGCCTCAGATTCAGTCTCTCTTTTCTCGCTGGCCACCCTTCCCTTCCAGCCTCAGTTCTCCTTCTTTCTCCGAACTGTTCTGCAACTGTCTGATCGGCTGGATCCCACTCTGCTTCAATGCCAATGTTTCCGCCGCTCACGATGTCTGCCGGGATCTGATACAGCGTGATCCCTTTCGGCTCGACCCAGTGAACAGTCTGCTCCAGTAGGAACCCTCACAGCTTGGTCTGTCCCCTCTTCAGAGTTTTGATTCTTAGGTGAGTGTCTTTGATCGAGGGGAGCTGATTCCTCCGAGAGTGCTGGAACTCTATGGGTGTGAGAGGCGTGGATCCAGTTCGGCAAGCCCCCGCACTTCACAGCTGTGCTAGTAACCAACATCACTTGGTAGGGTCCACGCCAACGTGCATCGAGGCAACTCTTCCTCACGTGCTTTCTGACCAACACCCAGTCCCCCGGGCATAAGTCATGCAGGAGTTCTCTCGAGGTGAGTGCAGTTGCAGCCTCGACCTGGTGAGACACATCATCCTCGGGTCGCCGTGAAGGGTCCCCACAATAGGCGTACAAGCGGGCGGCATGGTTTGACAAAAGTGTGACTAGAGCCAGCGTCCCCTCCCCGGCTTCCATGAGGCACGATACAATTGCGCCTCGAAATTTCCCTTTCAACAATTGACGAGAGGGTGCCATACTGTGAGTACATGGTGTGGTTTTACAGTGACCAAGAGTTGGGTACACCTTAGCGCGTGTATACCACTCGGGTCACACAGCTAGGTCCTGAAGAAAACCTGGTAATATCGCCGACAGGTTGAAACATGTAGACCACTTTCACTTTTTACCACCATTAAGATACCTGAGGTCAATCTAACCGAGCATGGTATCTTACACTGTTTTTAACATTGTCCAGTTGCTCCATATTAAAGTTTTGTAGGGAGTTAAATCTGGCCAATTTTTAATTCACTTGATTTCACTCACTTGCACCACTGCTGCTAAAGAAAACCTGCTCCACTGTAATCAGGTGTTGAAGCACACCCGGATAGCATTCGGCTATTCGGGTGGGACCCTAATGATGAAGCATGTCACCAACTAGGTTGGTGAGTGAGGGGTCTTTTTTGAAATACAAGGAGAACTTTTCCCCTTTTGTGCACCTCTTTATACCGCGTGGACATCTTTGTGCCTCAGGGTATACTCCTTCATTTGTTTGATATATATACTGAAAAGGGAACCAGGAGTATTCCCTTCAACACCCTTTCTCTCTTCTTTGTTGATTGAGAGACACAGAATTAACCACATCAGCCAATCCTTTGCAATAACCAAGAACCAAATCATCGGTGATGTTTATTAATGCAGTCGCTGGCACTGCAGGCAAACGCATCACCCTCCCCATCAATATCTCGTGGGGAGATAATCCTGTTCTCCTATCTGGAGTGCTACGCAAACTCATCAGCACCGAGGGCAGCGCATCTGGCCATTTCAAAGACGTCGACGAGCAAACCTTTGCCACTCTCATCTTGATAGTCCCATTTATCTGCTCCACTAGGCCAGACGCCTCTGGCCTGTAGCTACAATGCAGTCTCTGATCCACTTGTAAGGCGGCACACAACAGCTTCATGATCTCCCTATGAAAGTGAGTTCTTCTGTCCGATTCCAATGAGGTCGGAAATCCGAACCATGGGATAACCTCTCTAAGTAACAATTTTGCCACTGTGAGACTGTCACACCTCCTAGTCGGGTACACCTCTACCCACCTTATAAAGACGCACACCACCACCAGAACGTATCTCAGTCCATTGCACCTGGGCATTTCTATAAAATCCAACTGCATTCGACTGAAAGGACCTTCCGACCTTCCAATGTGACTCAAAGCAACAACAGTCTTCTTTCCTGCATGCATCTGCTGACACGTAAAACACCTATGACACACTGCCTCAGCATACACACGGAACCGTGGATTGAACCATGTCTGACGAAACACCCTCACCATGGCGTCTCTTCCTAGGTGAACTGCTCCATGTATATGCCTCGCCATAGGACTCAATAAACAGTTAGGAAACACTGTTCTTTCATCTGTTGACACCCAAATGCCATCACCTCTCTTCTCACAGCCTGCTCTAACCCATGCTGCTTCTTCTGCTTCAGAAACCTCCTCTTGGAGTCTCTTAATCTCATCCCAGGTATCGGCTAAAGTCAACATCATGCTGAGCTCGGTCCTTTCTGTGCTCTCTCCCACATATTCTCTGTTAAAAATACAAGCATTTATAGCACAAAAACGAGCCACTTCATCAGCATAACGGTTTCCTTTGGTGATAAAATCCTCCCCCTTCCAGTGTGCTGCACATTTTACCACTGCTATTTCCTTTGGTTTCTGTAATGCTTCTAACAGTTGTCTCACATATTCCCCATTTCTGATAGGAGATCCTGAAGACGTTAAGAACCCCCTCTGCGACCATAACCGCCCGAAGTCGTGAACTACTCCAAACCCATACTGACTGTCTGTGAAGATAGTCACTCGGACTCGGTCAGAAATGAGACATGCACGTATCAGGGCAAGCGGCTTCCACAACTCCCGAAATAGTACAGACAGCAAAAGCTGCTCTCAAACACCCTTCATTGTCTCTTAAACATGAACCATCAACGAAAAGAACCAGATCAGATTCAGGTAAAGGTTCGTCAACAATGTCGGGTCTGGGTTTGGTAGAGAGTTCCGTCATATCTAGGCAGTCATGCTCCTCACAATCTTCTCCTGCAACAGGTGGGTATGGCATCAACGTGGCAGGGTTTAACATAGAACATCTTTTCAAAGTAACATTTTCGGATGCCAGTATAACCTGCTCATACTTGGTGAGCCTATTGTTGGTCAGAGTCTTGGTTCTCGTCATCAGGAGTTCCACTGAGTGCGGGACATATACTGTAAGGGGATGACCCATCACAATACTTTCACATCTCTCAATGCTGACACCTGTTGCAGCAACGGATCTGAGACATCCGGGCAACGCAGAAGCCACTGGATCTAATGTGGCTGAAAAATAGGCCACTGGTCTACGGGCACCTCCATGTGTCTGAGTTAATACTGCCAAGGCACAACCCGCTCTCTCGTGACAGAAAAGCGAAAACGCTTTATTATAATCAGGCATTCCCAGAGCTAGAGCGCGACATAGACTTTCCCTTAGCTCCCGGAAGGCCCTCAAACAATCGTCATCCCATGGTACCGGATCACTTACATCCTTTTGTGTTAACCGTAGCAAAGGTTTTGCCTGCAGAGAAAAGTTTGGGATCCACTGTCGACAATAACCGACCATCCCCAAAAACATTCGGACTTCCTTCTGCGTCTTTGGTGTACCCATTTGCAAAATCGCCTATATGCAATCTGGCGACACCTTTCTTTTTCCTTTTTCAATTCGATGCCCCAAATACTGGACCTCAGACAAGCAGTATTGCAGTTTGCCCGGGGACACCTTGTGTCCATTCTCTGCCAGATGATTCAACAAAGCCACAGTATCTATCCTGCAAGCATCTTCCGTCTCTAAGGCAGCCAGAAGGTCATCTATATATTGGACAAGAACTGAATTCTGTGGCATTGTCAGACCCTCAAGATTCTTTTTCAGAATTTGATTGAAAATAGATGGACTTTCTGTATACCCTTGTGGGATACGACACCAGGTTAACACACGGTTTTCCAGCCGGAAAGCAAATAAAAATTGGCTTTCCTCATGAAGGGGTATCGAGAAGAATGCTTGGCACAGGTCAATGACCGTAAACCATTCAGCTTCACAAGGGATTTGAAACAAGATTACAGCTGGATTCGGTACCACAGGACAACAGGGAATCACGATCTCATTAACCCGTCGCAAATCCTGCACTATTCTATACTTGCCACTAGGTTTCTGCAGCCCCATTATAGGTGTATTACAGGGGCTTCCTCTAATCTCCTTCAATATGCCTTGAGAAATCATAGATTCAATCACTGGTGTTATTCCAGCCACTGTCTCTGGTGTTAACCTATACTGTGGCGTCCTTGGGAACTCGGCATTCAGCTTAACCTGTATTTTCACTGGCTCAACTCCTCTAATCAAACCTATCTCCTCTCCTGTAAAATCCCACACCACGGGATTCACAGAGTCCCTCAAATCCATCGGTAATTCCTCTTTGGTTAGTACGATGAACATTTCTGCACACAAATTTTGACTTGCCACCTTAAAGGCAGCATCATCATCACAGGTCTGTAATTCCACCCCCCTTGGAGTACACCAGATGGTACAATTTAATTTGCACAAGAGGTCACGTCCTAATAGACAAACCGGACTCGAATCACACACTACAAATTGGTGTCGGTCCTGGAATGTTCCTATTCTCACAGGTAACTCATTGGTAAGAGGATTGGTCATCTTCTGATTAGTGACTCCTACTACTTGGATCGATTGTCCAGAAAGTGACAAATTCGGAACTACTGCTGACCTCACAGTAGATCGGGCTGCACCAGTGTCAATTAGAAACATGATCGGGTGACCGTTGACATCACCATCCACAAATGATCCCCTCTGATCTACTTCTAAGAATGCTCCCAAGGTGCAGTCCTCCTCCCCCTCTCGCAGTTTCCTTCTGATGAGTTCTGATCATAGCTGTCAGTCAATTCAATGAAAGGCATTTGCTGGTGCACATAGTTTCCGACAGCAATCCTTGGGGGTTGGGGCACCTGCACCTGAGGTTCTGAACCTCCCCCATACATGGACCTAGGTCTAGTCACGGTGTTCAGTCCATCAGACACCTGCACAGTTTCCTCACTTTGCATCTGATTGGCAGGATTTGAACGACACTCGCGCTTCCAATGCCCGATTTTGTGACAATAATGACAGGCATTGTTTCTCCTCGGGTTAACCCATTCTGTTCCTGACCCCATATCCATTCCTCGTCCTCTTCCCTGCCCTGGGGGAACCGACATGTTTTGTCCCATTCCTCGACCACTCCCTTGCCGTCGACCCATTGTACCTCCGTTCCCCTGCATTAGGTCTGGTCTTTCGGCATTCCTCAGCTGCACCATCCTCAACTTATCCTTCATTTTCTTATGTGTAGACTCTACCTGATCACTACAGTACTTGGCATAACGCAGAATTTCATCCACCGACTTATTCTGTCAACATATCAAATGTTGCGGAGTCATCAAACTTATTTCAGCCCTCAATCCCAACACAAATTTCGAGATGAACTGTCCCATATCTTTTTGTTCAAGGGCATCTAGGCCACTATGCAGTTTGAAGGCCAATAAGAGTCTCTCGTAATAATCATGCACTGACTCTTTCGGCTCTTGGGTGGTACGATCGATCTTAAGCCAATCAATAGTTTGAGGGGCTACTTTGGACTGCAGCCACATAATTGCCTGTTCATATTTTCTCATCACCTCTGCTGATGGGCCATGCGTTACAGGATCCCTAGTTGGTTCTGAAGTGGGCCACTCGATTGCAATCTTGCAAGCCGCCCACAAATCCCCTGGCCCACTGTGTCAAATAGGGTATTCAAATCTATTCGCAGAACCTTAGAGATTTTCACAAACCGATCAATTTGTTTGTACCATTCCGCAGGCTTCTCCCTCAGCAGGGGGAAATCATTTGTGAAGGATGCCAAGTCACCCCCATTCTGTACTTCCCGTAACGGGAAGTTTCCTACTCTCTCTGCACCCCCTCAGGGAGGCGGGGTATCTCCTATTCCTCTCCTCACTGTCTTTTTCTTAGACCACTTCTCTTCCCATCTATCCAATGCTTTCCATGCCCTCATTCCTATGACTAGTTCTTGAATATGTGCTTTCAACCCTACTACTCTCTTCTCCCCTAATTCCTGGTCTGTATAATTTAACCTGTGATTTCCCTGCAACATTTTCGGTTTAGTCAAATCTACATCATACTTCTGCGCCAACTGAACCAATGCCTCATGAACTCTTTTCACCTTTCTAGTGACATCTTTAGCTACAAATAGCAATTCACCTGGTTCATATAAATCCACTCTTTCCAATGGCAGATTTCCATCAATCACCTCATCGACCTCTGCCTTCAATTTCAGTACATCCAGCAATCTTGCCTTCACTGCAACTTCAATCCTTCCTCGATTTGTCACATTGCATGATCCCTCTCTATCACAACTTTGACTTCTCCGACCTTCTTCCGTCCCTTCAACCTGGGTGGTGGGCCGGCCTTCCCTCTCACAACTCTGACTCCTTAATCGACTTTCCAATCCTACATTAGAGACACCAGGTCGTGTTCTAAACGCCTCTTGTCTCATTCCCATTTCAGCTAGACTCCTCACACTTTCCCATACTGGTGGAACCCACATTCGTATTTCTGACCTAGAATTTGCCAGTGTTCCTGTTCGTCTCACTTCTGATCCTGTACTCACCCTTGAAGGGTCTGCCGTTGCTGCCAATGGGGTACTAGTCTTCACAGGCCCCACGGGTGCTCTTGTTCCCATTGTAAGACTTCCTCCTGAGATAGTGTCCTCACTCATTCCCGTTCGATATTGACCCCCACTCGCTCCCATACTCGGATTGTATATCGAGACTACGGGTCCAGTGGTAACCGGCACCGTAAGGGCTTCTGGTAACCGTATGTCACAATTATTTCCCCTTATCTCAATGTTCTCTGCTTCTGATCCTAATGAAATTGTTCCCACCACTCTCGAACCTACACCTGTCGGAGCAGATCCCACTCCGTCTAGGCTTCCCTCTGTCATTCCTTGCCTTCCCTCCTCTGACTGAGGATTGTAAGGTGGAGGACGCTCTGCCAACAATCTGTCTAACAGGCTATCATCCGTGTCACTTTCATCTTCTGTATTTCCTGTCTGTGCACTAGCTCCTTGTAGTAACAATGGATACAACCTCTCGCCTTCTATGGTATCTATTCTCCATTTCTTCAACTGAGCCTCTCACCTGGCATCCTGATATGACTTCATTGCTTTGCGCATCCTTCCCTGCGAATTTTCTCTTCGCCTAGCTTGTGCTGCCCGCATCCATGCATCTAATGCCTCAAATTGTGTGGGTCTAGGCGGGGGTTTTAATGAAGACATCACCCCTCTCAATTGATACAACACATCCAATCGAAATGACCCATAGCGTGGAAAAGCCAATTCTCCTTCCTTTTCTGTAAACTTATGCCAATTTTGGAGCCACACTATGGTATGCAATCCTACATTCGTTGCCATATAATGTGCCGGGGTATCCTCTGGCGGGCTTCTTCCCCAACCTGAGTCACTACACCTGAATCTCCCCTACATAGATCTCGCAATACCTTAAAACATCTCGTTTATGAACTCAATTATTAGAAAACACAATTTTCTTCTTTCCAAAAATTTGCAGAGAACCCTCCAATCCCAGCGTGGCATTACACCAACTGGCCTATCACACCGCAGCACTCTCTGATGTCACAGTTTTCTCTCCGCAGTGGTTCACCCTCCTTCACAATTTCACCTCGTACATTCGCTCTCACATTCACACAACCAAGTAACTGTTTACCCAAAAGCTACTGAACCAAGTAACTACCTTTCATGCAGCCACAGTAACTCACAGTTACATAAAACCAAGTAATCGTCTGTCGTCTAAAAGATCGATAGTATACACCCACTCAAGAACATTTACATTCCATGACCTGCGTCAGTCACGCGAATCGCTGTAGTCCACCCCTGGCCTGAGGTTTTCCACACGCAACTCTATGAACTCCACACACACAACCTTCCCTACCCTAAGTGAGCCGTCGATAGCACTCCACGACACCCACATTAATGATCAGACAATTACAGTACAAAACTATCCCGGGATCTTGGACTTCTCTTGAGTCCGATTTCCAAAACTTCCTGATCCGCACGTGTTCGGACCAGTAAACCAATAACCTCCCGTTCACTCGACTATCATTCCAACTCCGCAAGACATCACACAATCAATTCACCGCAATCTAACACACTCAACACTATTCATACTCACGCTATCGCTGTCTCCGCCGCACCATCAGCTTCCGCCGAGCTCCGTCAACGCCCGCTGTTCTCTGTTCTCAATCATGGGTTTTCTTTTGGGCTCTGTAAGTCTAATTCTGTTCTAACTTTTCTAAAATCTCCCCTCACTTCTAGAGGCAACCATCCTCTGCTACCAATTGATGACGCTGAATTCTGTGTCCCGAATGTACTCAGGATTACCTGGTCGATGGTCTTTGTTGCCTGCTAAGAAGTGTGGAGGGAAGATTACCATTTACCAGTTATACTTTTCCCCTTCCCATTGATCTAACTTCGGACTCCGAATTCAGATTTTGGTTAATTTATTATAAAGCCAAGAATAACAGAATATAGACACACCTCAAAATCAAGGTGTAAAGGTACATGAAAACTAATACATAGCCCAGTCTACGAATATAGTTCATACGGCACAATAGACACAGAATAATAAACTCCAAAATCAGAACACAGCTGAGTATAGTCACTGCGTCCAAATCTCTTTTCATTTCTATTTCCGAATTATAAAGGAATCTGTCCTTACTCTACTTCTAAAATGGCATCCCTTCCTTTCTCCCAAAGGATTTTCCCCAAAGGTGTCAGCAGGTGTTGACTTCCTAAGAAGTGCACTCACATCAAATGGGTCAAGTAGCGTAAAGCCACAGAGCTCGTTCTAAGATGCTCTCCTTCCTCAATCCAAAGCAGAAGTCCTGCAAATCTGTCCCTGTGCCTAATACAAAAAGGCAAAGTTATACCCCTAACGGGTCACATGATACATTATTTCTGTGAACACCTTCTTGAGTAACTTTCCACAAAGTCCAATTAATTTTACAGCCTTGTCCGTCGACCTTGGTTCCCAAGTTTCGTCAGGCACAGAAGGTGTCCTCCCATCTCTCTGTCCGAGCTCTTCAAAGGCATTCCATTCCTTCCATGTATCTCCTTAAATCTAAAATAACGAGGTCAAATTCCTGCACCTGCAGTAGTGGTGAAAAGAAAACTTCTACACACATAAATTTTAATTAGCTCCTGACCTAAGAGCAAACGAGGAGAAATGAAACCTTTAAGAAAACAAAGTTTAGGCCTACAATTCTGGCTAACCTAAGAACGTTCTTTAATGTGCACTCGTTATACAGACCTTTATATGAATCTTATAACAGTGAATACATTTGAGTTACCTACTAATCATCATATTCGTGCACAGTTACATATTTTCTCTAAATGCGTGTAAAATACTAATCATTCCTGCAAAAGCGCCATGATTTCATTCTACAGATTCTAACATGAGAATACATAAACTTCGTTTTAATATGCACAAAGTTCAACCAAACATCGAATATATATGAGTGCAGTTCGTACATCAGTATAATGCACCCCTTACAAATTTCAGAGCGTTGAGCGCTCTATCACCAGTTTGGCTTTGGTATTGTACACTAAAAACAAGTATTTTGATACATTTGAATGTTGCGGACGTCAAACATCTGTGAGTACTGAGCTTTGCTGGAGCAACTCAATTACCATCCTTATTTTTGCTCACCTTTTGTTTAGGTACTTGTCTTGGGCTACGTTTGAGGAGAGGTTTTAAAACTGGGGGGCCTGCATTGATCACTGTGTCGGAGGCCCTCAGGCACTGGTCAAGAGGAGCACCATTCTGAAAACGGGGATGTGTTTTTACTGAAAAACAGAGCAGGTCTGATCCATTCTGCAGTAGGCCTTCAGTAAACTCTTTTGTCACTCGTCCTTGCTGGGAATAGGTGCCAAAGGGAATGTGCTCAAAATAACCCCCACTCCCCACTCTTATTTCTGATAAAGGATCATAATATGGAGACTTTTTTACTTTAGGTAGATTAGACTGCCTATAACATTTTGACAATCATGTATTTAATTACATTTTTAAAAGGAACAACTGAACATAACTGCACTGTTCGAAACATGTTTATACCCAGCAGCTTTATAGAATAATCGTGAAAATATGTTTGTCACTGGCCATTGCTTTAGAGAATCTATCCAGAGCAAATTATGCAACATTGATATCCCCACTAATGATTATGGGGGAAAGAAGTCCAGCTAATTCCAACATTAGTTTTTCTAATTGAGAAAGTTCATTTACATGTCAGTGTGCTCACTTGACCCTGGATTAGGATATATAAAACTAGCCACCTCTGATGCCATCCTTTATACTTCCCTCTTGACCATAATGCCCCTTTTCTTCTTATAATGCAGATGAATTCCCCTTCCCCAAAAAACTGAGATGGAAGCTTTAGTATAAAGCACTACTTGCATCCATCTCTGTACTTCAATTTGCTGGCTAACCAATGTCACCAAAAGCATCATCATAATTGCAGTAGTATCAATAGCAACTCATTACTCGATAACAACCAGTCATACCCTCGTAGTGGTCACAATACAGAAACCTCAATGCAAAATATAGTGGTTTAAGCTGACCAGATGTTTGACAGGTGGGAAGCCTGCATACTGACCCTATTGATCCTATTGGCAGAGTTTTTATATTGTTGACCATAACATCCTAATAAACACCCTTTCAATGAGATTCAGATTTAGCGGATTAGTCCTGCAGTAGGTTTAATATTAACTAACCGAGACACCATATGGCTAACATCAACAATTCACTATCACCGTGCACTTCCATTTCATGTGGCATCTTTTTATGATAGCTATTAACTCCCATCATTTTCAATCTATATCTTGAGCTAGGGGAACTCCTAAACAAGCTGAGAATCTGCTTTTACCATTACACTCACTATATACAATTTTATTTAAGGATAAACCATCAACAAATACGTCATACAAATACATGACCAGATAAAACAACACCAACAAAAGTTCAACTGTAATAAAATGGAGGTCACCATTATCAGCTCAGACTCCCATTGCCAACATGGCTACTTCTTTGCAAGGCCATCTTAGTTACAGAGACCTTCATAATGAAGTACTTCATAGTGCCAAATATCAAAGTTTTACCTAGACCATAAACCAAACTTGTAGCCACTTTTTTGTTTTTTTTCCCCCTCCGAGTTTTATAAACTGCAAATTCGACTCGAAGGTATCAGGTATCAGAGCTCTTTACATGAGCACTAGTTGCTTACAGATGGACACATTCATATTTTTTTTTGTTAGGCACAGGGAGATTAAGTGATTTGCCCAGAATCGCAGGATGTTGAGCGTCGTTGTCGAGACTTGAACCCGGTTCCCCAGATTCGAGGTCGACCCCCCCCCCAAGCCAGGCCACATCCTCTCCCCACTTATCAATGCCATTGCTGTAACACCACCAATAGAGACTGCTCATATCTATCAAACCTGTTCTTTCAAGGAAAACGTAAGCAAAAAGCCCAGGCATTGGTCGTTTCTTGCCTAGACTGAGATATCTAGTCTCACAGGTTTTTCTGCGAACCATACAGCTGTCATTAGGGCCAAATTGACATCATCTGCCAGAAACTACTGCACTGTATCATCAGTACTAGGACAAAAATGTCTCTCTCCCCTTTAAAGCATGCAGCATTGTCAGAAAAGCAAGTTTCTCAAGGCAGTGAGCCCATGCCAATAAAAATAAATTCAATCTCTGGTGGGAGTAGAAAGTTGCATAATTCTCGTACACTCTGTCTACAAGTCCAGTGCTACATCTGACCTTCCGTAGCACAATATTTATCAGGATTTCCACTCACGCTGTGTAAGCCATTCTTAAAGACATCTATAAGACCTGTCAATCTCTTTTTTGAAAAACAGAACGAAAAAACATCTGCTCTTGAAACTCATACATACCTTGTATTGTTTAGACGCTTTCTAGGAATTGTGTGAGTTTAAGATTTTCTAGAATTCTTCACTTCTCAGAGTGTACAGTATCCCTCTTTTATTTTTGGCCTGCTAGCCTTTTCTACCTACTGCCATTTCCCTTCTTCTGGAGCTACTCCTCCCTCTATCATGCCCTAGAATATCTGATGCTGTTTGTTGGACTTGGCCCTTTTAGCAGGGTCATCCCAGAACATTTTTCCTTCCTCCGGTATTTTTTCTGACCTGTTGTCGGTGGTTTTATGACTTTGGGCACTTTATCACTGCTGTTCAGTGCTAAAGTGCATGTGCTCTCTATGGTAAACTTGGTAAGATTGGTCTACACCTGTTTGGCATATTTAATTTACCTATCAGACCCTTTTACAGTGGTATCTCATATACCCAGGGCCAGTAAACTAAATGCTACTGGTGGACTTGCAGCGCTGCTTGCGCCACCCACCAAAGTAGCCTTTCAAACCTGTCTCAGGCCTCTGGTACTGCAGGGCCTGCGTGCGCAGTTTACTGCCGCTGTGACGTGGCACATAAAGTGGATGCCACGTCTGTGACTCCCCTTTTACCACAAATCAGTCACCCCTTAGGTAGGCCCTAGCTAGCCCTATGGGCAGGGTGCGGTGTAGGTAAAAGGTAGGACATGTGCCTTAACTGTGTTGCATGTCCTGGTAGTAACAAACAGCCTATTTGGTTTCTCACTGCTGTGAGGCTGCCCTCTCATAGGGATGCATTGGGGATTCCCTGATATGTGCTTCAGTGGTAATTCCTGATATGAGAGGAGTAGCGTGATTAAGTTTGGTATGTTTGGAATAGTGGTAATAAATGCTGTGTATTGGTGTTCGCAGATTTATTATCACTATTTTAGAAATGGCACTTTTAGAAGTAGGCATTTCTGTGTGCTATGTGTCTTTGTGCCTGCCTGTTGTGTATTGACTGTCTGGCCTTGGAGTGACCGGGGCTGGGGAGGTGCAGTGGCTCCAGAGAGTCTGGATGAGTCAGCGCTAGGCTGAATAGGTCTGATCTGCATTTGAAGTGGTGGGAGGAGTAGCACCTGCACCTGAATAGGGCTGTGCCTGCCTTCCACAATGATGGCTCTGCCCCCCTGTGGTGTGTTTAGGGACAGGACCTGCACTAACAATGAAGGTGGTTGTACACTTGAAAAGGTCTTCTTAAGTGCCCCCCAGAACTGGTTTTGACTGGCTCAGAGCCCTGGGCCAGGGGAGAACAAAGACACTTGGTAATATAAATATTGGGGCTGTGACCGCATGTCTGTGGTGCTTACTTGGAACTTGTGGCCGGCGGGCTTCTGGACTGCCAGGAGGAACCGCCTAGGGAGACTGGATTACTCTGGGGGGGCTGAGGGAAGGACAGCCCCCCTGTTTCCAAGGCCCCCTTGTGCTGGCCTGCCCGGCTGCGCCCTGCTGGCGTGTCCCCAGCACTGAGCGCTTTTATTTTTACTGGGTTCTTGACCCTGTAACTGGGCTGGGTGCACGCTGAAGTTACTGGCCTTTGGTGTGGGCTCACCCTTCAGTCAAGCGTGTGGAGCGCTTCAGCTGCACTGCACCCTTCCACGCTGTGTCTGCCCACCAGGATGGTGTGTGGCCTCCTTTTATTTCATTAACCGGAGCCTGAGAAGTGGGCTCCTACTTTAAATGCGGCGAGAGCAGCCGCGCCGCAAACCGGAAGTCAGGCAAAGAAAACCTGACTGTGGACGGAGCTCCTCCCAGGAAGGAGGAAGCTGACGGGCGCACAACAGGAGAGAGCAGCGTCTCCCGGCCCCCGAAACAGCGAGGGAGGCCCTGCAGTCCAGAGTGCGCCGCAGGGAAGAAAGCCACACGGAGCCCGTACGGGCCCGGTTGCCCCACGAGGATTCGCTTGGGTTGCCGTACTAAGAGGAGGTGCCTCAGGCAAGTGAGGGGTCATGGGGACCAGCCTTTGGGGAAAGGAGGGATCCCGCCTTGCAGGAGCAGTGCGGGTGCCTCCCTCCTTTGCTCTCATATACCGGGGGCACCAAGAAGGATAGTTGGGGGATGGAGTGGAACCTCGATGGAGGTCTCTGATTCCCCGCGTGAATCCAACGCCCTTCATGCCCCATTGCAGCTGCACCGCATGGTTGCAGGCAGCTGCATGCTACCCTGCTATTGGGGATTACCGCCTTTTATGGTATAGATGGGTATGTAGCCCAAGGAGCCCGCGAGAGGGGTGCCGCTCTCCCTGTCTGGGTGAGATACGATAGCGAGCACACTGATACTTTGCATATTTTATGCCCTGTTGTAATGTTGCCTAAGGAAGGGATATTCCCAGTGGGGATGCATTTCTAAGGTGTGCAACTTACCAGTGTTATGTGCAATAATGATTGTTGTGCCTGATGCTCTGTTCTAATTGTACCCTTACCAGTAGTTACTGGTTGTCCTCACTAACTGTAAATTGTGATGATTATGACAGTGGCCCGATTGGCCTGGTGATTCATGTACTACCTGTAAATACATGACAAGTGCCTGGTCGCATAGTGTATATATGTGATATGTTCTAATGTGTTTTATGGATAATACAAAGGCTAATTTTATATAACCTTGTGTGGAGTTTCTTTTGTGGTGCACCTAGTGTGTCGCTGCTGTGTGAGTGTGTTGCGTAAACGCTTTACACATTGCCTCTGGGATAAGCCTGACTGCTCCGCCAAGCTACCAAGGGGGTGAGCAGGGGTTATCTTCACTGTGTAACTCCCTTGCCCTGACTAGAATGGTGGTTTCTGCCTGGCTTAGGCGCATGCCCTAGCCTACCAGAAATCCCATTTCTAACACTGTTCTTCCACAGTCTCTACTTCATTCTGCAATTCTGCCCGAAACCTGCATAGGGATTCTTGTAACATTATCCCGCTCTTTATTCTGAAACCTAAAACTCATGTGATCGATGATGTCCTCTTCTCTTTCAGTTTGTTGTCTCTCTGTGTCGTCTTTTTAGGTAGATATTTCACTTTGCTTTCTTAAACTAGGGACAGAACTTCTAGTATAACTTGCAGACATACTGATTCATTTGAATAACTTGTTGTTTTGACAGTTTTGCTGTCGAAGTGTTTACGTACCTCTGTGCCAGACTTTTTTTTCTTCAAGAAATTGGTGTTGGGTAGTTCAAGCACATGTACCTCTTTGGTCTCCTTGTGCACCCATACAAATTATATGTTTTTCTTTCGGCGTTGTATTGGTGCCAAAACTGCATTCATATTAAATTTCAGCCTGAAGCTATGATGTAAAAAGTGGAGATATTTTCATCTTTTTAACAGGTTTTCTCAATATTTTGTTCCTTTTCTTAAATGGACAAACCTTAATCCTTGAATGCAGTCCAAATAAATGGTGCCCTGAATGTCTGGAATTTGGCAATACTAAATATGACTGATGTGCAATTCTGTTAAACCATCATTACCTTTTATGTTGTATTGAATACTAAATATGTATTGCTTTTGCCAAGAAATTAGCGCAGAATTACTGTCTATGGTGCACTGTTCAATTGAAGACCGATATAAAACGTAGGAATGTATAGAAAGTATTAAAACAAGTATTGGCAAAGCCAATAGGTTTCGCCTTTGCAAGACCTATTGGCTTTGTCAATGTTTTTTTAACATGTTACACAGCAGCATGAGCTACTGTGCAACATGACTTGAGCGGACAGCCTTGACTGTGTCCTAGCACTTTTCCCCCTTTAAGCCATGTTGCACAGCAGCCCACGCTGCTGAGCAAAATGTCTTAAAAATGGCACTGTAGGGTTGGGGGGTGCAAGCAACACGAAGGAGGAGGGTGGGGAACAAAGCTTAAACAGCACGAGGAAGGCCGTGGTGGGTAAACACAAGGGGCAGCAGGAGGAGGATGCATTGGGTAAACAGAAGGTACAGCGGGAGGAGGGTGGTGGTGGGTAAACAGAAGGGACAGCAGGAGGAGGGCAGAACCTTGGGGAGACATAATAAACAGCAGGAGGCGGGTGGGGGGTTGCAAATAAAGGACGGAGGGAGGGTGTGGAGGAAACAAACCAGACCGTGAAAAAGTGGGGTGGGGGGGGACCCATCAGACAGCAGGGGATGACGGAGAGAGATTGCGGACACATGCACTCTATAAGAGTGTATGTATGTTAAAAATGGGGGTCTCTAGTTGGCAGAAGTAGGCACGTTTGTCCAAATAGGGACCCTTGCTTCCAGTCAGAGAAAGGGGGAGACTTACTTTAGATAACCCCTGCTCACCCCCTGGGTAGCTTGGCACGAGCAGACAGACTTATCCCAAAGGCAATGTGTAAAGTATTTGTACTCAAAACACACAGTAATTCAGTGATAACACCACAAATGGACACCACACCAGTTTAGGAAAAATAAAGTATCTTTATCTAAAGTCAACAAGACCCAAACAACAAAAATCCAACATACATGTAATAAGAAAATAACTTTTCAAAGGTTCCAAGCAACTGCGTCCATAGAAAACTATGGATGCATGATTTCTCACAAAGTACTTGTAGATGCATCAAAATTCACAAGGCCAAACAGCCGCAGAGATGGGAAGCGTTGAGTAACAAAGAGAGGCGTCAGTTCCTGAGACCATGGGGAGGTGATGCGACAGTTCTGCCTCACGCAGGAGAAGTGATGTTTTGAATCCGGTCTGTAGGGGGAGGTGATGTGTCGACTCCAAAACGATTCTGGTCTGCGGGAGATACGTCGGAAAAACTTGCCGCACGGATACGATGCGTGGAAATCCGGGATGCTGTGGCAATCGATGTGGCGGCATCGAGCGGCGCTGTGTCGCTTTCTTCAGCCGCGATCCCTTGATGCAATGGTTATTGCAGCGGTGACAGGCGCTGCGTCAGTTCAGCAGCGGCGCGGCGATGCGTGGAGATTCTTCTCGCACATCAGTGCTGCATCGGATAAACAGCCGCAAGAAGAGCGATGCGTCAATTTCTTCAGTTCTTTGGGTTTCTTCCAGCTCCCAACAGCAGGAACAACCTCCAGAGGCCCACAACTGGAATAGGCACCTCCTGGCAGGTTAGAACTCTCAGCAGCAGAGTTAAGGGGAGCTGGGGGTGAAGTCTTTGTATCCCTGAGACCTCAGAACAGGAGGCCAGCACACACAGGCCCTTAGAGATCTCCTTCAAGCAGGTTCAAAGCAAAGTTCCAGTCTTTGTCCTCTTCTTGGCAGAAACAGCAACTGCAGGCCAAGCCCACACAGCAAAGGGGCAGTATTCCTCCTCACAGCTCTTCAGCTCTTCTCCTCGGCAAAGGTTCCTCTTGAGTCCAGAAGTAATTTAAAGTTCTGTGGTTTTAGGTGTAATACTTATACCCCAGAATGTCTTTGTTCTCTTTGTGCAAGGGTCTCTGAGCCCCGTCCAAACCAGTTCTGTCCTCACTGGTGCAGTATGACCAAAGGGGGTGGAGACAGCATTGTGCAAGGGAGACGGGCCCTATTCAGATGCAAGGAAATCTCCTCCCACTACTCTAAATGCAGCCAAGCCCCATGCAGCTCAGCCCTGAGTCATCCAGGAAGGGACAGGCGCACCTCAACCACCCTGTGGCTGTCTACAGTGAACACATCCCTAGCCCCTGTCACTCCAAAACCAGACAGTCAATACACAAACAGGCAGATGCACACAGAATGGTTCAACAAGAAAATGCCTACTTTCTAAAAGTGGCATTTGCAAGCACACAATTAAATAACCATCTTTACTAAAATATGTGTTATTAAATTCTGAGTTCAGAGAGCCTAAACTTTATTTCTCTATCTTGTCCCAATGGGAAGTTGTACTTGTAAGATGTTACAAAGTATTTCCCATTCTATCCTACGGGGCAGATAGCCTTTCAATAGTGAAAAACAAAATTGGCAGTATTTCACTATCAGAACATGTCACACACAACAGTACATGTCCTACCTTTCACATACAATGCACCCTGCCCATAGAAGTACCTTGTGCTTACCATAGGGGTGTCTTACATGTAAGACAAGGGAAGGTTAGGGCTTGGCAAGTGGGTGCACTTGCCAAGTCGACATGACAGTTAACAAACTGCACACAGACCCTGCAGTGACAGGTCTAAGATACCTTTTCAGGTCAGTTCATGTGGGTGGCACAATCCGTGCTAAAAGCCCACTAGTAGCATTTGATTTACAGGCCCTGGCACACTCAGTGCACGTTACTGGGGACTTACTAGTAAATCAAATATCCAATCATGGAAACACCAATCCATAAACACAATTTATACAGAGAGCATATGTACTTTAGCACTGATCAGCAGTGCCCAGAGTCTAAAGCCAACAACACCAGATCAGGAAAAAACAGGAGGGAGAAGCAAAAGGTTTGGGGATAACCCTGCAAAAGGGGCCAAGTCCAACAATGTACTAAAGTAAACCAAGAATACCTGCAGCAGTCTGTGGCCAGTGGAAGGACACTGGCCACAGACTGTAAGGTGTACTTGGTCCATGCTCCATGGCAGGGACACACCTGAAGCTCTAGGAGGAACCAGAAGCAAGGGGGAGACACTGCCCTTAGGCCATAAACTGTGTACAGTGCATTTGGTTGATATGGATTCTAGCATAAGCGAAATGCTGGATTAAGATACACTTCTTTTCGTCACAGATATCACCCTTTGAATGTATATAAACATGTGGCAATTATATATTCTTAATATATGTACATCCTAAAGTTTCTATTGCTGCATGCCAGACCTCTTTCACCCTACTGGCAGGTTGGTAGATCACACTGACTGTCAGATTTTTAGGATAATAATTTCCCCCTGACTCCCTTGCTCAGGAACATCCTTGAAGTGGTACTTGTTTTCAATATCCCTGCCAAGACTTGACCTTAAGCCTTGTTCCTCTGGGTTTACTGAGTGTGAAGGTAGCAACATTTATGGGTTTTCTATGGGTGCACAGTGATCACAGCAAACAAATGAGGTCTGGTGTTTTAGAACCCAGCTGCAAGTAAAATGGAGGTTTAAAATAATTTTTCATCACACATAATCATCACTGGGCTGTATAGAAATACACCACAACTACATATCTTACCATGTACTCCTCCTACAGTTTCCAATGCTGGGTGCCAGACCTCCCTCAAGCTGGTTGGCTGTATAAGAGATTGCACGGAATAGGACGTTTATCTGATTTTTAGCATTTTTTCCAAAATATAGTAATTCCCTCTAGTCTCACTTACGCAGTAACAAATCCCTGCCAAGACAAGACCCAAATCTTTGTTCCCTTAGATCTTCTGAGTGTGGGTTATTAAATATGAGTGAGATCTCTGTGGGTTTGGGCAGGGATCTGCACACTAGACGCTAGGAAATGTTTTTAGTGGGGAGATTCCATGGGAATTCCTGCATTATTTGGGCCCAGGAATTCCGGCACCCAAAGGAACCTACCAACCCCAAACAGTTTTCAAATCTGGAGACAAAAGGGAATTCACACTAATGTGCCTCACAGGAATCCTGGTACATGTAATTACCCAGGCACCCACACAAATGTAAATCCAATTGGTAAAAAAAACTCAGTTTCTTCCCTTTTCTGTTACAGAATATTCCATAGGAAGCCAATCTAGAAACAATCTTAGTTTATCTCCTTCCAATCCCAACCTCATGGTTCATTTATTCAGTTAGTGGAGTGGCAGGGATAATAAGAGGAAAGGTGGGAGAAACTGTGGTGCTCCTCATGCACTCTATGCCACCTCCCTGCTAACACCCAAAGAAACCAGTGAAATAAAAGTGTCTCGAGCTGGTGAGCATGGCAAAGTAGGATCTAGGGGCAGAAACAGCTGCACATAGCTCTTACTGTAGCCCCACCCTCCAGTTCAATCTTTGGATGGAGCTGAGAGGGACTAGGGAATCCGTCCCAGGACTATTCTGTACGTGTGTGTGTGTGTGTGACATCACATACCTATTAATGATGCAGTCCAGAAATAGGTACTGGCCTCGTCATTCTGGCAACCTCCTTGCATACACCCCTAGGCCAAGGAGGAGGATTTCCCCCCCCCCCCACGCCCCCTTGGCAGTCGCGGTTTACCACAGAACAAATTCTGCGGGTGGGGGGGTAGCTTTTCACCATTGTATATATGTGTATATAGATATATATATATAGATATAGATATATATCTCATAATCGTGTTCTGTGAACACTTTTATGGCAATGTATGCATTGCTAGGGCATAGAAGGGTGTTAACACTTGTTTATATTCTGTTAGACTTGTATTTTTTGGGATGGTATGATCTGCTCTATCTGTGTAAAGCTGTGACATCATTTTGGACTATGTGAACTTTATTAAAAAAAAACTGAAAATAAATGTTGATTCTACACTTTATACTGAAAGCCGTAGTTGAGGGTAGGTGTATCTCTTTAAGATACCAGCCCAGCTCCATTCTAGAAAACTTTGCAACCACTTTCTGTCAGTTGAATCATTGTACATCTGGCCCCATATCTCATGAAGAAAGAATTTAGAGCTGGTGAAAGCTACAAAAACAATTGATTAAACTGCAAGCCCTATAGGATGCAGGAATGAGGAATGGCACTGCAGCACACAGAAGGAAATTGAAAGAAAAGAAAAGAAGAGTAGAGGAATATAACTAAGAAATTCGACATCCTCAAGAACGTACTTCTAGAGTAGGACGTCAAGCAAATTGACTTAGGAAATGTATTAGCCATGCCTGAAAAGTTGCAGATATCCCGTGCCATAGGATGTATTGCACTGGTAATACTGCTGACTGGATATCCGAACCCTACCTCCAAACTCTAATCAGGCTCTAAATGGTTAAAGAACAAGCGTAGCGACAGTAAAACTTCCAGGTGTAATTTAAAGCAGTAAAAAAAGCAAATCAAATTAACATTTCAAAAAGAGACATAATGTGCATAACAGAAGCACCTCCATTTAGAAAATTACTGTCACTTTAGAAAGTTTTAAAGCTATTTGTTTTCGCTTCCAATTGTTGTCAAAGTACTTTAATTTAATTCTTTATAGAAAATGCCTTGTACAGACAAAAAACCTTGCAACAGCAGAAGTTGTCTTACCAACATTTGTGTACGATAAAACTCATAAACGAAGATTTTACACATTGAAGTGCAATATTGTAAACCTATAGTTTATAAGTACAGTCAATGCCATATAATGTGGATAATTACTTATTTACATAAATGTTAATGGTAAAAACGCCACCTACAGCACTTCTGAACCAAGATTTTAACCTGTAAGAATAAATTGTCAGAAGTGTGCTTTTAGTTACTTAACTGTACTTTACATGTTCAGAATGCTGTGTAAGTCTACAACTGACAAGGCATACCAGACAACACGTTGCATCGAACAGTAAAGTTTTCACGGCCATCAAAAATTGAACTGATTTTAAATAATGGAACTTAAGAAAGGTGCAGTTTAGCTACACTGGGTTTTAAGAAGAGCATGTATCCAGAGCACTGATTCATTGTTTAAAAAACGAATCTGTCGACGTCAGTGTGCATATAGCCACCTCTCTTACGGATATACATCACCTAGTCAAACATGCGGTTTTGATTTTGTTCCACTGAGTATATGGCTGAAGGCGACCAGGGTAATTTCTTTTGTCGAATCGCAAATTCAGGGTGGCTGAAGCATGTGTCCTATCAGTAGTGATCATGTCAGTAAGTGACGTAAATTTTTCTCATTTGCTCGATTTTAATTATCAATATATTCGCAATAAGTGGTTGCAAATTTTGCACCAAAATTGTACAACTGGAGTAAGATTTTGGGAACCGGACTACATTATATGAGGTCGATTAGCAAAATTGCCATTCGCAGGGGGTTGTAAAACGGCCAGCCTAATTAATATTCATAGGCGTGTTGCAATTTGCAACCGCCTGTGATTGGCTGCAATCACAGAGATGATTGTCTGTAAGAGACAGTGGACCATTACCTCTGTGACTGGATTCCAAAACAGTGCTTTTTCTTTAAAGCACCATTGCTGCATTAAAATAAGAAGAAAAAAAAGTTTCAGGTTTTGAAAGCTTCAGGGAGAGCAGGTGGTGGTACCCCTGGATCTTGTACTACTTCATTTCAGGCTGACACCCTGATTCGATCGAATCAACTTCCATCAGTTTAAGACTGGAATTTCTGGCAGTCTGCCACTGCAGAAAGGGTCATCTTGAAGGGGTAAGTTTTTGGGTTTTCTTTCTGGTCCCGTCATGGCCCATGGGACAAAAAACAAGGCCTATGCCCTGGCCCTTTCCTGCTGACCTAGCTGGCAAAACCAGACTTCCCGACGTTCCAATCCAACACTGGTTACTGATCCAGCGTGACACTTAATCAGGGATCGATACTCAATATCATTTCATACGATTGGCCCATACACATTCACCCAACTCATGAAATCCCTGTTGCACTTGGGGTCAAGTTTTAATGACGTGATTCGTTAGGTTTCTTCTTATAAATTCATATCTAACATTTCTAAATACATAACTGAACCTGAATATCAACTCTCTTTCTCCTGGTCGATGGACCAATTAGTTGAGAAGTTGATGGTAATAATAGTACTATCTATCTATCTATTTTGGCTAAATAATCACAGACTCTCGATATGATTAATAAAGGTTTATCGCAAAATAATGTGAAATCAATGCTCATCGCATACAGGTCATAAAGCAAACAAAGAAAAATCTCACAAAGAGGGTAAAGAAACATCAGCAAATGCAAACAGTGTCATACTCATCAAATGAACGATGCACATATGAAAGAGTGGATAGATGTAGAGACATAAGTTTCAGAGACAAAAACATATATATTTGCAAATGTTTATGCAAAGTATGAATCAAGAAGATATACTAACCCAAAGGATCAGAGAAATACCACCCCCCTGGCCAAGGAGGTAGTGGGGGTCCCTCGAAATAGAGTCGGGGAACAAAGATTTCAGGATACAGGAACTGGACCAGGACAGGATCAGCTAGGCCTTTCTGCAAACCCACCAACAGCGACGAATCACCCCTCTATCTCTCCTTCTCTGCTCTCTCTCCACCTCTGCGCTCCGCTAAGTCCACGCTCGTAATCCTCTACCTTCTTCAACTCCCGACTAACCACACCCCTAAAGGCACCCCAATTATACCCTAAAACCTACATGTCCAACCCACAATAGTTGAAACAATTTTTAAAACTCAGCCTCTCATTGGATGGTTTAGGGGGTGTTCAATCACACCACCATGATCACATTCATGATTCTTCAGTCTTCTTTGTTTTGCATCTTTCTCATGACATAATTTTCGATTAATTCATTTGTTCCTAAAACATGTAACAATTTCAACGTTCACATGAGCTTTTCTGCTTCGTCCGCGGAAGAAGTCTTGGGTCCCACGGCCAGTCTCATCTCTTGGCAGACAAACAAGGTTTCGTAGCTGATCAACCTTGACTTTTTGTACTCTTCTGCAGCGCTCAGCTTTTCTGTCTATTTATTGGATTATTCATGCTTTTCTTCCAGTCCCCATCCACCATGTCAACTTTAGAAAAATGCAGGCCCATTCAGCTTACTATGACAAATAAAACATAAACATTTATTAACTTCATAGATATGTATTTTTCACTGTTTACCACCCTCCTTTTGCACTACCCCATGTTAATATTTTTCTTAGCAAATCTTTTAAGCAAAAGCGACATTATTTATTATTATTTTTCGAAGCAAATGCTAAATGTAAAATGCGGCCTGGTTCTTTCATGCATTAGTTCACAGTGCATGCATGTGCAAAAGCAGTTTTCCTGTGTATTTTATGTGATTTGTATGTTAATTTCCACTGCACACTGTTAGTAAGTATCACAGGAATGTCAATTCGAACAGTCTTTTTTCCTTGTAAAATCCTGCTCCATCAATCCCCCCTCTGATGGCTTTTTTGAGCCATCAAAAATACCCATCATACCATGTGCCGTCTTAAAGTTCAATTTTCTTCTCTCTTTTCATCTTTCTTTCGTCTAAATCTTTCATTATTTTGTAATGATTTCTTTTCATATCTTCTAGTTCTATCTTCCACACCTACATTTACAACACTTATATATAGTTATTATTACTAAGGCTACTATAGCTACTGAAATGATTGGCATTATTATTTTTCCTAATAAGCTACTCCCAAAGGTAGAAAACCATTTACCTACAGAAGAGAAACTCTTACCAAGTCTCTCCCATACACCATCAACCTCCAGTTGGGTCAAATCTTCATGTAATTTCGTAATATTCTTTATATATCCCTAAATACTTTTACTTTTGTCTGGAATATAAGTACAGCAGTGTTGAATTTTCAACATGCCACAGACTCCACCCTCTTTTGCCAATAGGATGTCAAGGGAAAGTCCATTTTGTAAAACCATTGATCTGATCGCAACCATTTCAGTGTCGATCATCAAGAACCCACCAGCATTATCTGTTGATAAACGATCAACTACTGTGGACAACTTTCGAATTTTATGTGAATTTAAAACGACTCCAACTGATGGTATCAGTGCACCAAAGATGTCACCTATTATTTCTGAGAAACTCGCTCTTTTATTACGTGTTAGTCCTTGTTTTACTTCATTGATTCTGTTATTATTTTTATCTACATGATAGATTTTTGAAAAAACAATTCCAAAATAACAACTACCATACCAATGTGCAGGCAACCTGTAGTAGGCGTTCTTACCACACACATAAGTCTCCTGGGAAAACAGGATCAGTTCCACCCTTTAATCCCCATCCTCCAGTAATTTGAAAAGTATGCTCACACTCACTAGTACCAATGAAATAATTATTATAGTTAGTTTTTAGTCTAAGCAAACAGAGTTTCCCTTTTTGATACCAGTCCAGGGACATTGCAGCGTATGTCTCGCCTTTCTCATAATTTCCTTCTCTGAAAGCCCACGGTGGTACTTGTGACTTCTGTTCAGCAGCTTTTCTTTGGAAACTTTCTCTTCTATTTTCTACCATATCTATGAATATCTTTTCTTCAACCTGCAAACTACATGTTAGATTATGTTTTGTAAGCATATTCTATATCTAATGTCTTAGTAATATGGAAAAATTCTCCCATATATCGTGCATTTTTGCTACTTAAAACCTTATTCAGCTCTTTTATAACAGGTATTTCTGAGAATACTAAATCTATATTGGAATAATGATATTCCAGCTTCCCCGTTACATAAAAAAGGCTGGTTAGAACACTACATAACACACCATATGGTAAAGGTAGGTGATGATGGGTCACCCCCTCTGAGACAGACAAAGGTAATTGCATGCACACATAACAATCACTCACATTCATTGTGTTAACATATTCGTACAGCAATTTAGTAAAAACATTTAACGACAAATCACTAATTGATTTATCATGGTGATAAATACTTCCATCTATTTGCTCTACATTAGTATTAAAAGTTTCTTTAGTAACTTCATTCACTCCTTCATTCATTATGTCATTAGTATTGTTTCTGTTATTAGTTACCATTAGAATAGGTATAATGACAGTTAATAATACCCACATAAATGTTAGTAAAAAGACACTACCTAAGCAAGCTTTGATACATTTACATTTTAGGCTAGATTTTGGATGTCCAGTCACTGTTGCTTTGGCCATTTTTTTTTTTCTTTTCTAATAATAGTTAAAAATAATGTAATCCTACACTTCAAGCTTTCTTCTTTACCCCCTTTTCTTTTATTTCTTTCTTCAAATTTTCTGAGTCTATCAATTCATTTTGACTGTCAATATTGCTCTCTAATTTTTTCACAATTCTTTAAGGTGGTCTCAATTTGCTTTCATCAATTTGCTTAGTGTCAGTACTGTCTTTTTCTTCACTTGGATCTGTGTTTTCAATTTCTTCGAAGATTATATAAGTCCATTCTGGTGCTGTGTATTTCTTGCTTGGAATCCTTATTCTTTTTGCTTTTCGTACTGAATCTTCTTCTGACTCTTCCTGTTCTGTTTGACTTGAGACCTCATTAATTTGCTCTGGGCTTTTCTTTGACTTTCTCCTCACAAGAGTGTATTTTAGTCTTTTCACTCCACCTGGCCAATTGTCACCTTTTCTTGCTTTCTTAGTTTGAACCACTTCTTCACCTTCTTTCTCTGGCTCACAGGTTCTCTTACTTGGCCTTTCTTTTATTTGTTCTTCTTCTTGACTTTCAGTAACTTCTCTTTCTTCTGTTTCAACAGCAGTTTCATGAGACCCAGTAGCTGGTGCCCACTCTACTTGGCTTGTGCTTGGCTGTTCATCATCCGTTTGTTCTTCTGAACCTGTCACTTTAGATTCTTCAGCTTCACACACTTCAGCCTCTGTTTTTTGTCTTTAGTTTACCAGTTACTGCTCTTCTTGTCTTTCATGCGGACTTGGGACTCTTCTGGTATGGCTCGCATGGATCCAGTTTGGCAAGCCACCACACTTCACTGCTGTTGTCGTCACCAGAATCACTTGATAAGGTCCATTCCACCTGGGTTCTAAACACGATTTCCTCACGTGCTTCTTCACAAGAACCCACTCTCCAGGACTCCGATCATGAGTTTGATTCGGCTGTGTTGTAGTAGCATTCTCTCCAACCTGGTGAGACACAGAACGTACCAGATCAGCCAGTCCTGTGCAATAATCAAGCACTAGATCATCAGATATATTCATCAGTTTGTTCGCTGGTATAATCGCTTGTCTCATTGCTCTTCCCATTAGGACTTCGTGTGGACTCAATCCCGTCTTTTTATCAGGAATGCTTCTGAGACTCATCAATACAAGGGGTAAAGCGTCAGGCCATTTCAGTGTTGTGGATGCACACACTTTTCCTAATCTAGATTTTATTGTGCCGTTAATCTGTTCAACTACTCCAGATGCTTCAGGTCGATAGGCACAATGCAGTTTCTGCTCTATTTGCAATGCTGCACAAATCATCCGAATGATCTCATTATTAAAATGTGTTCCTCTATTTGTCTCTAAAGTGACTGGAAATCCAAATCTTGGGATCAACTCTCTCAAAATTAGTTTTGCGACAGTCAAACTGTCGTTCCTTCTCATGGGATAGGCTTCCACCCAGCGAGAGAACAAACAAACAACAACCAAGACATATTTTAATCCATTACACGGGGGAAGCTCGATAAAATCTAATTGTAGTCAGGTGAATGGTCCTGCTGCTTTTCCAATTCGTCCCCAACTAACAACTGTCTTTCTGCCTGGATTTTGTTGCTGACATGTGACGCACCTCTGGCACAGACTCTCTGCAATGACCCTGAACTTTGGGTTATACCATCACTGCTTGAAGAGCCTAATCATTGCATCTCTTCCAACATGTGCAATTCCATGGTATACCCTTGCCATTTATGAAAGTAAACAATCTGGCATGACTGGTCTTTCATCTATATAAACCCACACTTCGTCCTCTGCTCTCTTTCTGCAGCCTGAATTTATCCAAATTTCCTTCTCCTCGTCACTTGCCTCTTCCTGCAATTGCCTAATTTCATCCCAAGTTTCAAATGAAGAAGAGAACATTAGATGGCAATTGGTATTTTCTTTTTCCATCCCTCTGTTTAGGGCTATTAAATTTCGTGCACAGAAACGCGCTACCTGATCAGCGTATCTGTTGCCTTTCGTCACATAATCATCTCCTGATTTATGTGCGGAACATTTGACCACTGCAATTCTTTTGGGCAATTGCAAAGCATCCAATAAATCTTTCACAGTTTCGCTGTTCTTGATTGGGGAACCTGAAGAAGTCAGAAATCCCCTTTGCATCCACAACTGCCCAAAGTAGTGGACGACTCAGAAACCATATTGACTATCAGTAAATATGGTTACCCTCAGGCTTTTGGCAATTTTGCATGCTCTAATCAAAGCTATCAATTCAGCAATTTGGGCAGAGTTTACCCATTTTAGACAGGATGCTTCCAAAACTCCTGCTATGGTGCATACAGCATATGCAGAACACAATACACCTTTCTCATTCCTCAAACACGATCCATCAACAAACATAACACAGTCTGATTCTTCTAATGGAGCATCCTCTATGTCAGGCCTGGGTTTTGTGCACAAATCTGTCACATCTAAACAATCATGATCTGCCTCATCTCTCGCTTCCTCACAATATGAATTTGGCAACAGGGTTGCTGGATTTATGGTTGTGCACCTTACCACAGTCACATTTTCAGCACCCAAGATCACTCTTTCATACGTAGTCAGCCGACTATAGGTCATGTATTGCGTCCTTGTTCGTGTCAAAAGAATCTCAACCGAATATGGCACATATACCTTGACTGGATGTCCCATTACAATCGCTTCACTCTGTTCCAGACTCACACAAGTAGCAGCTACTGCTTTCAAAAAACCTGGCAATGCTGCAGCCACTGAATCCAGAGTAGCAGAAAAATATGCTACTGGACGTCGTGCCATTCCATGTTTCTGAATTAAAACTGAAAGTGCACACCCATCTCTTTCACAGCAATACAACGCAAAATCCTTTGCATAATCTGGCATTCCCAACGGAGGCGCTCGACAAAGACTGTTTCGCAATTTAGTAAAGGCTTCCATACTTTCATCATCCAAAACAATCGGATCTTTCACATCTTTTCGTGTCAACCTCTGTAGAGGTTTTGCAATCAGTGAGAAACCACTGATCCACTGTCTGCAGTACCCAACCATTCCCAAGAACATTTGAACTTCTCTCTGAGTTTTGGGTGGGTTCATTTGTTTAATCACACTAATTCGTTCTGGTGTCACCTTCCTGACTCCTTTTTCTATTTTGTGTCCTAGGTACTGGACTTCCTGTTTACAAAATTGCAATTTTGCTGGTGACACTTTGTGTCCACCTTCTGCCAAATGGTTCAGTAAGGCAATGGTATCGGTCACACATGCCTCTCGTGTCTTTGATGCCACCAATAGGTCATCAATGTACTGAACCAAAACTGAATTTCCTGGCATGATCAAAGTCTCCCCAAAAATTTTCAGAATTTGATTAAAAATTGAGGGACTTTCCGTGTACCCTTGAGGAACTCTGCACCATGCCAAAACACGGTCTCCGAACCGGAATGCAAACAAATATTGACTTTCCGGATGTAAAGGAATTGAGAAAAATGCTTGGCACAAATCAATTACTGTGTACCATTCAGTATCACAGGGAATTTGGTAAAGGATCACTGCTGGATTTGGCACTATTGGACAACAGGATACTACTATCTTATTAATCTTTCTCAAATCCTGTACTATTCTGTATTTTGCACTGGGCTTTTTAATTCCTATAATAGGCGAGTTACAAGGACTGCTTAATATTTCTTTCAGAATTCCCTGTTCAATCATTTGATCAATCACAGGAGTGACTCCTGCAATTACTTCTGGACTCAATTTGTATTGAGGTGGGTTTGGATACATGGCACCCTCTTTCACTGTAATCTGAATAGGATCTACATTTGTCATTAGACCAATCTCTTCCTGTAAAATCCCACACATCCGACCTTACTGTACTTTTTAATTCTTAGGGCAAATCTTTTTCTGTGAGAAGTGAAAACAACTCATCCACTTCTGTTCCCTGCTTTGCTAACATCATCTTGAATGCGACATCCTCATCAGGTGTCTGAAACGCAATACCATCTGGCGTACAATAGATGGTACAATTCATTTTGCATAGTAAATCTCTTCCTAAGAGATTCACCGAACTCGTGTCACATACCACGAAACTATGCATGTCTCTGAAATTCCCAATATGAACTTCTATTGGATTTGTGACTGTTGTTCTAAGATGCTTATTCGAGACTCCTACAACTTGGATAGTTTCTCCCGAGAGGGGTAGGTTTGGAATTTCTGCTGCTCTCACAGTAGAACGGCTAGCACCAGTGTCCACTAGGAATGTAATATCATTACCTTCCACCTTTCCATCAACAAATGGACCTGACTGATCTACCGCCAAAGATGCGCCAAGCACGCACTTTTCCTCCCCCCTCAGGCACCGTCATTGAGATGAGTCTGAATCACTCTCATTGCACTGCAACCAGTATTGCGGAACCATTTGCACATTTAGATTCTTACCAACTTGATCACCTCCGTGAAATCCAGTGTTTGCACTATACCTCTGCACTTGAGCATTCACAATATTTGGCATAGGAGCTTGTGGCACCTGTAGCTGTGGAGTAACTACCTGCTGCTGCTGTTGATTCACAACCACCTCATTCTGCGGATTTAAATTTTGAGTTACCCCTTTATTCTTTTGAGCAGATCTACACTCGTACTTCCAATGACCATACTTTCCACACGCATGACAAGGAAATTTCTTCTTAGCCTCTTCTCTACTCATTTTACCTCTACCTCTAAATCCACTGGGTATCTGACCATTTTGATTCTGGCCATTCATCTGGTAACCTGTTTGAGAACCACTGTTTCCTTCTTGCTGTTCTGCTACCTTCACTTGTGCCCACATCATTTTCTCTTTTAACTTTTTATGTCTCGATTCAATATCGTCACAACAATACTTAGCTTACTTCAAAATTTTGTAAATTGTTTTGCTCTGCCAGCAGATCAAATGCTGCGGAATCATGTTACTGATCTCTGGTTTCAATCCGAACACAAAACGATACACAAAGTGTCCCATATCTTTGTCTCCAATATTCTCAAACCCACTATACTGCTTGAATACCTGCAACAATCTTTCATAGTAGGCATGTTCTGACTCCTTTGGTTCTTGGGTTGTCCTGTCTATCTTAACCCAATCTGTTTCCTTAGGGGAAATGTTTCCTTTCAAATAAGTGATTACCTGATTATACTTTTTCATCACCTCATCTGATGGTGCACCTGTTTTAGGGTCTCTAGGGTATTCTTCTTTTGGCCAATCGACAGTGATCTTACATTCTGTCCATAAATCAGTTGGAACGACAATCTCAAATAAAGCATCTAAATCTTTTAACAAAACCTTTGAAACTTTCACAAACCTCTCTACCTGTTTGTACCACTCAACCGGTTTCTCCCTTAACCTGGGGAAATTGCTTGTAAAGGATAATATATCCTGTCTAGTCCAGGGAACGTGAACATATCCACCAACTGGAATTTCTCTCATTGGACACGTCCTTTCAGCTTGTTCTATCTCTTTAAACGGAAACAAAGACACTCCTTTGACAGCCGCCTCTTCTTTCTTTTTCGTCCTTCTACCTTTCCACTGTTCTACATCTCCCCATTTTTTAAACATATTCATCAACTCCTTTATCTGCAATCTTTTTCCAGATGTATTCAAACTTTCCAAATACTTATCAATAAAATCCAACCTGTATGTTTTCTGCAACACCTTCGACTTCCCTATGTCTATACCATATTCACTAGCAGCTTCTGTTATTTTCTCATGAAGATTTTTCGCTCTCCAAGTTATATTTTTACATCAAAACAGCTCTTCATCTCGGTAAGTCCCTAGTCTGTCTTGACTTATTGTACCAATAATCATCTCTTCCAAATCTACTCTTAATTGGCTTACATTTATACTCTGTGGTTGAGCTTTTCGTTTTTCCATTCCCTTTATCCAATCATCTAATTCATCTGGTGAAGGACCTACTGAACTCCCTGTCATTGGGGTGATATTCAGCCCTATTCTTTTCGGGTCCATTTGTGTACTTCTCTTAGGAGTTTCAGTTATCATCTCACAAACCGGAATATCTAACAACGAAGTATTCGTGTCAGTCTGTCCATCCTCATCCGCTACCGTCACCAGTTCACTCCTAACACTACTCTTTGGAATTGCCAACGTATGTACTTTTGATATATTCTGTTTTTCTCCATATACTGGAATTATGGGTCCAATTGTTACCGGTACTGTCAATGCTTCTGCATTTGAACTTAATTGATTTATTTTCTGGGTCAGCTCTTCTCTTGCTTTGTTTAACATGTCCATTTCACTCCCTTGTACTGCTCTAGTTATTTTCGGGACTTGTGGAATTAATGGGATTCCCATTAGTGGTGCATTGGGAGTCACTTCACCTGAATTTTCTTGATATGGCGGAGGTCTTTTAGTCAAAATGTCATCTAACAACTCATCATCAGAATCGTTTGGGTCATAGCTTAATTTTGAAGCTCTATATTTTTCTTTTTCTCCTTACATTTACCTCCTGTCTGGTCTTCAGCAACTAAAACAGGATACAGACACCCAGTTATCACAGCTCTCCACCATCTTTTTATTTTCTCTTCTCTTTTTTCAAAAGGATATATCTAGACATAATATTTCTGTATCTCCTGCCGCCTCGATATTTCTCTCTTTCGAATGCCTCTATTTCCCATTCCTCTAGTGCTTCATACTGTGTAGGTCTGGGATTTGGCTCTAGTGAATTCATTCGATCTCTCAAATTCTGTAAAACCCTTACATTAAATGAACCATGCTATGGGAAAGCTATAACACCATCATCCTTAGTATATTCCACCCAATTCTCTAACCAAGTAAACGTATGGTATCCTCACTCCAACACAATAAAAGAAGCAGGCGTTCCTGGAGGTGGAATAGGAATTCCCTCTCTAGTCACTATGGGTTTGTCCTTTTAAAAAAAATTCTTTATTTTCTTAAGCAACTTCATTTTTTGACTTTTTACGCTAGTGTATCTTCCACAAAACAAACAAGGAAACCTTTCCGTAATTCTACTTTTCTATTTGTCAGTAGTCGTCCTATAGCAGCGCGTCTCACACCAACTGACCAATTGGAAACTCCTACGTAAGCAATATTTCAACTAATACCAACACAACTCAGAAGAGTCAACCAATCACAGCTCTCTGAGTTCCCGCTATTTGACCAATACAAGCGCTGCTTTTTCTGACGTCAGTATTACTCCTTCTACTGACCCTCCCTTTACAAAATAATACGGCAATGTATTTTCTAGGTTTTTCTTAACATAAATCTCATTAATAAAAACATAAAACAATGCTACCTTGTCTGTTCCACTAAATAAAGAGATAGTTTTGACTTCATACAATAGATTCTGACACTTCGAGTAAAACAACGACCAGCGTTATTCTACACCCGAACAAGCTACAGGTGGACTTGGTACTCCTCTAGGGATAAGGCCAAAGTTTCACAAGAGGACTTATTTAAAGAGGTCTTGTTATTCCCCTGGGGATAAGGCTAGAGTATCGTAAGTGGACCTTTCACTATTTCAAACACTCTACTCACATACGAAATTTTCCCTAAATATAACACCTACAGTCTTCTGCTGTACAGTATTATAACAACAGACAAAGTACTTCTGCAGTGTGATTACTTTTTCCACACTCTTCTTCTGCCTATTTCAGGCTATACTTTCATCAGGTAGTTCCGTCCCTGTACTTCTAGACAACATAGAACAGAACACTAAATTTTCATGTAAGAAACATTAAATCAATAATTATTACCAAACTAATCAATAACTAAACCGTCCTCTGCTACCAGAAAACTGATCCAGCACGACACTTAATCAGGGATCGATACTCAATATCATTTCATACGATTGGCCCATACACATTCACCCAACTCATGAAATCCCTGTTGCGCTGGGGGTCAAGTTTTAATGACATGATTCGTTAGGTTTCTTCTTATAAATTCATATCTAACATTTCTAAATACATAACTGAACCTGAATATCAACTCTTTTTCTTCTGGTCGATGGACCAATTAGTTGAGAAGTTGATGGTAATAATAGTACTATCTATCTATCTATCTATCTATTTTGGCTAAATAATCACAGAGTCCCAATATGATTAATCAAGGTTTATCGCAAAATAATATGAAATCAATGCTCATCGCATACAGGTCATAAAGCAAACAATGAAAAATCTCACAAAGAGGGAAAAGAAACATCAGCAAATGCAAACAGTGTCATACTCATCAAATGAACGATGCACATATGAAAGAGTGGATAGATGAAGAGACATAAGTTTCAGAGACAAAAACATATATATTTGCAAATGTTTATGCAAAGTATGAATCATGAAGATATACTAACCCAGAGGATCAGAGAAATACCACCCCCCTGGCCAAGGAGGTAGTGGGGGTCCCCCGAAATAGAGTCAGGGAACAAAGATTTCAGGATACGGGACCAGGACAGGATCAGTTAGGCCTTTCTGCAAACCGACGGACAGCGACGAATCACCCCTCTATCTCTCCTTCTCTGCTCTCTCTCCACCTCTGCGCTTCGCTATCTCCGCTAACTCCGCGCTCTTAATCCTCTACCTTCTTCAACTCCCGACTAACCACACCCCTAAAGGCACCCCAATTATACCCTAAAACCTACATGTCCAACCCACAATAGTTGAAACCATTTTTAAAACTCAGCCTCTCATTGGATGGTTTAGGGGGTGTTCAATCACACCACCATGATCACATTCATGATTCTACAGTCTTTTTTGTTTTACATCTTTCTCATGACATCATTTTCGATTGATTCATTTGTTCATAGAACATGTAACAATTTCAACGTTCACATGAGCTTTTCTGCTTCGTCCGCGGAGGTAGTCTTAGGTCCCACGGCCAGTCTCATCTCTTGGCAGACAAACAAGGTTTCGTAGCTGATCAATCTTGACTTTTTGTACTCTTCTGCAGCGCTCAGCTTTTCTGTCTATTTATTAGATTATTCATGCTTTTCTTCCAGTCCCCATCCACCATGTCAACTTTAGGAAAATGCAGGCCCATTCAGCTTACTAAACATTTATTAATTTCATAGATATGTATTTTTCACTGTTTACCACCCTCCTTTTGCACTACCCCATGTTAATATTATTCTTAGCAAAGTTTTTAAGCAAAAGCGGCATTATTTATTATTATTTTTCGAAGCAAATGCTAGATGTAAAATGCGGCCTGGTTCTTTCATGCATTAGTTCACAGTGCATGCATGTGCAAAAGCAGTTTTCCCATGTATTTTATGTGATTTGTATGTTAATTTCCACTGCACACTGTTAGTAAGTATCACAGGGATGTCAATTCGAACAGTCTTTTTTCCTTGTAAAATCCTGCTACATCATTACCGCCTCCTTTGAGGTAACGTTTTAATGGTTTGCGACCAGAGTTACTGTCGCAAGTCATTGAAACATACCGTACCAAATCTCATTTTGGAAGGAAAGCCCCCTCTAAATTGTGATTCAGTATGGGCCACAAAACCCATTTTACACGTTGGAAAAAAAGTTCTGACTTGAAGAATGGGTTCTGTCCTTTGTAAGAAAGTAGGTTATTAGTTGTGAAGGATGGGAGTCCTTCACAAGTAATAAACATGCAACCTTCCCTTTACTGGGAACCAAGTATTCCATTGTAGCACTTGACTCTCTCGAGTAGAAAAGCATAGCAGTCCAAGGCCTGCTCAGGGGAGGCGATGTGGGCTAGTAGCTCTAGCTCGCTGGTACACAATAACAACACTCAATAAATCATTGTCCAGTTAGTGCTGCTTCTTATTAAAAAGTAAACTACCTTATTACACATACGCTACTAAATACTGTGAGTTAATTACAAATATATTCAATCATGTAGATGGAAATATCTTTGGTACCCCAGCAAGCCACCATAAATCACAGCACCCCTACACATCTGCTGAGACCCCATTTAACAATATAAGGTGGTTCATTATGAATAAGGCAGGCCTTTTGGCTTTGTCAGGGTGTCACCACATTAATACTTTTAATTTAAGGAAGATAGTACAAATATTCAGTACTATTCATTTTAATATAAAACCTTGCATTGTCATTCATCAACATTGTTAGTAAAGCATTATATTGAATAACATGTCCAGGAGTCTTGTTTCTACTTTCACACTACTGCTACTGTAGCTTTAGGACCAACTATCGGAGGTCCCTGCATTACTCCAGAGCCCATATGCAAAACCACAGGCTCTTGGAGCACTTTTAACCAGGCTAAACCTCTCCCAGGGGCATAAATATAACCCTCTGGGAGACTTAAGGTAACCTTGGGTAAAACTACTGAGGGGCAGGGAGTGATAGTGGTTGGGGTCTGCACTCATAGCAGCCCCCAGAATGCTCTACAACATTTTGGTAGTGTAGCACCAATGGGTCAATACTTACATTTTCGAGTGCCGCGAGGAGTCTGAGCTGCTCCTTTGGTCTCAGACTTAATAAGTGGCTTTACACTAAATTGTTTGCTTTTACAAGCAGCCTCATGTCATGTTCCTTTTACCTTCTATGTTTTTTTACTTTTAAAACCAGGTGCCCGTGCACAACTGGGCACCCGAATGTTGCTTTGGGCTGCAGCAATGCAGGGAAGCCACTCCTGTGCTGTCCTGCCGGCTCCTTCTGTGCTCCTGACCATGCTGTTTCCAGCAGACAGGAGCAGGATCACGTAAGCGGTCCTTCAACCCATTCTTACTGTGGGCTATGGGATTTGCGTGGAGTGCACCTGTCTCCCGGGACACTTGCTTGGTGTGGGTGGAGCACCCCGCAGCCTCTGCAGCCATTTTCTCTTGTGTCCCTGGACAGTAGTCTTTGCGTTGGGTCCCGTGAGATGGGATCCTTGGAGCCATAGGTCTGCTCATGGAGGGGACCCTATGCAGGCGCACTCCCATTAAATTTTACATAAAACTAGGATGCGTGAGCCCCAGGCCTTGCCCTATTCAAGGTTTTTTCAGTTTTACAGTTGAGTGCAAGGTGCTCAGTTTCACGCCCTGTCCCCTTGGGGGACCAAGCTTCTCTGGTTCATTTATCTGGCCCTTTATGGCCGATTTTGCTTAGCCTGGTCTTGTTTTACTCATGGGAACAAGCTCTAGCTCCCAGGAGTATTTACTTCAGGGCTCCTGGCCTCTAAACCTGCTTTTTGGAGGGGAGCTTGATTTTGCTGCTCTCTTGCCAGACCTGTCTGCCGCCTGGGCTCCTGAAGCATTCTCTTGACTTTTACACAGCCAACAAGCAGCGCTCCCTCCCTACTGCAATCCTGATGTCCCACAGCCTCCTTACTGGGCCAGTCTACTGAAGTCCGAAGGGCACCATGCAGGGCCCACAAGTAGGTTCATTCCTCCAGCTATTCCTCAGCGAACATAAGGGCGCCAGCGCCACTGGCCCTGGAGAGACCCATCCTAGTCGTTGGTGTGCCAGTTGGAGTTAAAGTTTTTCAGGCTAGTTTCTCAGTGGGGTCAGGTGGCTTCACTTTTCAGCTGGGCTTTATTTCACCGTTGTTGCTCCCAGATCTGATGTCTTCTCAAGTGTGTTTCCCTTGAGCTGAGGATTTTAAGTGGATGTGGAAAGTTCTGGAAGGTGGGCACACCTCCCCAATCCGAGTGTGCCTCATCATCACTCCACTCCTGCCCCAACCCTCCTTCACAGCATTCAGGAATATTTAAAGATGGCAGCTTCAAGTGGTTGACGTAAAGACCTTCCCTGGGAGCCTCAACCCTGCCCACTAATGACACAGCTGCCCGATCCCATCCCACCAGAATGTCACAGGGAAGCCCCTCCGGTGATTGGCTGCAGAGGTGTGGCCTTCCTCCATTATGTGGGCTTGGGCTTGCCCAGGCCAGATGCCGTATGAAGAGTTAATTAGCACATTCAGATTACCTCCCCAACCCTTTTTTTCACAGGACTCAGGCCATGCACTGTTAATAGCTCTATTGTGTACAAATGCCATTGATCATCTTGCTGGCCAGCAGAGTAATTAATTTGGCCCAGAAGTGGGAACAAAGGCATGGAATCTAATTATGGCCTAACCAGAGAAAGGTGACAATTCTTAAAGTTCCATAAAGAGTACACTTATCACAAAAGTGGCAGTGGATCTGCACTTGGTGTACATGTTTAACCTAATATTGATACCTGACTGGTATGTCTAGGCCTACTTCTAATAAAAACTGCGGTGGTACAGATTCTGCCCATAAGATTTCATACAGTGAGCACACAGCCATTTCAGTAAGCCCTGCAGACCTACAATATGAATTCCCATTCACATTTTAAGGCCTACATCAGATCAACACCAATCCCTGAAGGGCCTGTTCTGTAGAAGGCTACCTGTTCGCAGATATAGACCTAAGCTAGACAGTAGTCTCACACGCTGGAACCAAACAGTTGTGTGTGGTCTCTTGTTTGGGTGTAACAAGCCCAGAGCCATTCACCCTAGCTGTTTAGCAGTATGTATTATTATCTTAAAAGGAAGACACTGGCAATTTAGCACTCTCAGTCCATTTCCATTGATGAAACTCACAGTAAAGGTCCAAAACCGGGTAGTCAAAAAGTGGAAAATCCATGGTGATTAAATAGACGGAACCCTCTTTGTTACATACATTACAAAAATGTATTTTGCTTTCACAAACCAGGTGATTTTGCTAATCGTAGGGTTTGAACTGCAAAATACTTTTGTACATCTGGCCCATGGTATTCTGAACTGAACACAATTCTCAGGTGCAGAATGGCCCTGCTAAATGGCATTTTGCTATGCACTAAACCCATTATGTGAGCTGAAAGGGAATTTGCAGCTTGCAAGATGGGTTTATCGACCTACTCCAAATCAGAATTAGCCCGTTTTTATTTCTGCTAGCATAGAACAACTATGAGGCCCTGATTTGGTGATTGCTGAGCACAAGAAGGTCTATAACCAATAAGACTTTTTTTTATAAAATAGGTTGTGCTGTTGTAGTTGGCTATGTGTCCTGCCTAGAGCACTGTAAAGGAACCTTGAGCTGAATAGGAAATCACGGAATCCTCCGAAGGTCCTAGGTGGCGTGGCAGCAACAGAGGTCTTATGATGACCAGAGAAGGTGACTGGCTTAACCATTGGGATCTTATGGCAGTTTATGGTGGTTAAAGCTTTGTCTTTTGTATCTGAATTAATCGTAAACCCTTGAAGTAAATATTGGTCATATCCTTTTATTTTCTACATTTTGGCATCATAAAGTTTAAATACTTACTGCTTACTATTCTCTCAAACTATAACATTTTCCAGGAAAGAGTAGGTTTCTCTTGGTCTAAGGTCCCAGACGTATGAAAAACAATGGATTCCTCAGATTAATTTTCATGGTATTAAACTTCTGTATTATGACACAAAAACAGGCCACCCTGGGTCAAAAGCAAAAACAAAAAGGAGAGGAGTATGGGGGGGGTTCCCTTTTATAGGACGAATTCCCTCACCCACCCGTAGGTGGCATGCTTCATCATTGGGAACCTCCTCGCACTGCGAACCTGGTCGCAGTGCGGGCTACAACCCCCTCACTATGAGGGAGGAGCTCAGGGATGTTTTAGTTGTAGGTAACAAGAGGTATACCAAAACCTTCAGATGAGCCGGGTGTGAAGGGTGTGTGTGAAGGATAGTGGATTTGAAGTTAAAACTAACTCCCTGGTATGTTAAAACTCAATTTTAATGGAACATCCGGGGGTCAGGGCTAAAATAGGTGTGCGAACCATGCCTGGAAAATTCAACCTTGCATGGTTCGGTTCTTTTTTGATAATATTAGAGTGGATGAAATCCATCTTGATCACGAGGATTTAGAATAACCTAATCCTCATCAGGACATTTTAGTGAAAGCTTATCCCCTCAGTCAAGGCTCCCAGACTCATCAACTGTTTTCTGATGGATACTTCTTCCTGCAAATTCCTCACCATTTGAATACCCCAGATGTGAGACTGGATCCAGAAACTTTTCAATAGTTCTCCACACCAGTTGGGGATGCAGAGTCGATATTGGTGCTGGAAATATTGCCAATGTGAAATCACTGGAACCCTATTACAGCCCCACTGGCACCCTGGCGTTCTGTTTTTTCTGCACCATCGATGCAGTTCCAGAGCTTGCTGTGTCAGACTCTGTCAGTTTTTTTTGATGATTTTTCATGAGATTCTTTAAAGTATTTTGGTGCAGTGTAGGGAGTCAAAGTCCATGGAAAGAGCCTCGGTTGCAGCTCCACTTTGTCAGGGCCCTCAAGGCAGTAAATGTCAGTGGCGGAGCAGGTCACCGCTGGGGTTTTGTGTTAGCAGTCAACGTGGGTGGTTGCTGTTTGGTGCAAAGATCTCAAGTGTGGATCTTGTGTGTATAAGTCATAAATCCATCATGAAGAATGACGATGTGGTATAGTAAAACCACTCTTTGGGGGCTAAGTGAGTCCCTCTTGCCAGCAACCAAGTCTTTGCTGGCGTAAACGCAAACCCTCTGTTCAGTAGCAGGGCTGCCTCCGGCTTAGCCCCAAAAGAGTGGTTTTACTATACCACGTCGTCATTTTTCATGATGGATTTATGACTTATACACACAAGATCCACACTTAAGAAAAGAATGCTGGAATACACTAAATCTTGGACACAGTAATCACTGTTGCCCTTTACTGTGCGAATATCACTGGAGTACTAAAACCCATTCCAGGTCAGAAATACAACCGGAACTGAGGATCCATACAAAAGAGATTAGAGCCCTGAAGAAGTCGCTACGCACAACATTTAAGCGCGACGGAACACATGTTGGCTAAGGATTTCAAGATTAAACTGAAGTGACTGTTTCAACGGAGGAACAAGAGTGTTTTTTATTACTGTCAATGATACATAATATATACTGTTGGCGTGTGCAAGGGACTGTTGTTCAGGTGACAAAGGCCAGGCCAGGTCTGGTGTCAGGTTCCTTTGTATGCGCTGTGGGCAGGGACCTTTGAAGTGTAATCAGGGCAGGGGATAACTCCTCTCTAGCTATCCTAGCCATAAGATCCACTCCTGCTACACCCTGGCCCCTTTTGTCCTCTTGTCTGGAAGGATACACAACACACCACAGGAGAGCCATTTGCAGTCATGTGACCCTCAGCACTGACAGAAAGGCACATTTGGTTTAGGCAGAAAAATGTCAACATAACTTAAAAGCCGACTTTGCCATTAAATAGGATTTTAAATTGCAATTCATATGAGTGGAAGAACCATTTCTCTATCTATTCCCAAACTAAAGTTGTCACATATTAAATGTAATTAGGTAACTCAGAGTTAGTCTTTTGGGAGAGATAGCCTTACTACAGTGAAAAACGACTTTATTAGGTTTTTACTGCCAGAACACGTAAAACTTAAACCCAAATGCCCTACTTTTTAAATTCCATTCACCTTGCCGGATGACCCTTTAGGGCCTGTAAATAATTGGGCTATTAGTTGAGAGGGGCAGAAGCAGCCTTACAAGCACCCCTCAGTTGTTCACAGCAGCAATGGTGTGGTCGCTACCCATCTTTGCAGGTCGAGAATACCAGTTTTCTCCTACTTCAACAACTGGCTGTTGAAGGTGGGCTTGTCACAGTCGGTTCTAAACCACCTCTAGATGATGGTGAACCTCCTGACATCATTGATGTTCTCGATTAACGAGCCGAAGACACCTGACTCATTTACCAAGGCTTCCTTTTATAGGCGCTGTAATGGACACAGTGCAGCTCAGGCCTTTCTGCCATCACAAGTAGCCCAGGGCTTTACAGGCTCTTGTCCCCGTAATTCTCTGCGTTATTAAAGTTCTTCCCCCATCTCTTTCTCTTCAAGTTCTGTGCTGACCTGTTGGAAGAAAAGTATTGTGGAACCACTGCTTCAGAAACTCCGTCTGAACTTCAGGATTGAAAGCAACTGTAAACCTTTAGGCCAAGTTAGGAGAGAAGTTTCTTGCTCAGTAGCTCTCTAATTTTCTTGAGGCCTATAATCTTCTCAATTCTGCCTAGACATGGGCACAGAAATGTCTGTTGGCTCAATATTAAACAAAAAATGATTTGAATGCAGGACATCCCATGGGGCTTATACGGTTGATTTGTCCACTGCATTTGCGATTGGTATCCTCATTGTTCCCAATACTATTTAACATCTATGTAAGATCTTCATTTGACATCATCAGATCCTGTGAATTGGACTTCATGACCTAGGCGGATAACATGAACTTGTCTTCAGACTTGATTGCACTGTGGAGAAGATCCAACACACACACTACAATCCTGGCTGCTGCCTAATAGATGGGTACCTGTATGTTAAAACTTAATGAAGGTAGGACTGAAGTGATGATGTGTGGATCCGACAATATCTGGAAAGCTGTTTTTGGCCTAGCCAATTGGGTGTTCCTCCCTGCCCGGTGGGTATAGTCAATTGCCTCTGCTTTAAGTTTGACAAAGTAGTTCTCCTAAAAAGCCAGGGCAATTCAGTAGCAATTGCTTGTCTTTTCAAAGTACTCCTCAGAAAGATTCTTCTAGTAATCCTTCAAAAAGTGGGAACCCATTCTGATTGGTGCAGTCCTTTTGTCAAGAATTGACTATGCCAATGCCTGCCATCTTGGTCACCCCTCCAAAATCTTGTCTAAGCTACGACTTATACAAAGTATGGCCTTCAGATTGGCCATTGGCTTTTGCAGATATGTGGCACAGTGAACTGACTTTAAATCTGTGTTCTAAGTCCACCAAGCTTTAAACGGTACAGGTGGCCTTGCAATTAAGGCTTGAATTACGCGGTGTCTACCTTCCTGCACATTTGTCTTATCCCCTCTTCTTTTCAGTTTCTGCGAACTTGCCTAAGGAACAGATGTTTTCGGTATTGGTTTCTGAGTTACAAAATAATTTACGTTTGTTCCTTCAGGGTATCACAAACTATGCTTTCTTGCTCAAAGCTCCAAAGACTTGCCTGATGTGTTAATTTGTTATATCTTATTCAGTTGACATCAGTCCTGGTGCAAGGGTGCCTTTGGGCGTACATGCGCTTCTAAATACCATATTCATTTATTCATCTGGGTACCGTGGTAGTAAGCACCTAATCCATCATTTAAAAGTACTGCAAAAAACAGGGAATGGTTGTTGAAAATGTTTTTAATGTTTTTTTGTGGATCTTAGCAGACCACTCCTGGGGGGAACTTGGATATTTTACCATTAAAAAAGTTCAGCTGAAATTATTCTTCGAACTGCAGTGGTGGTTAATTTTGCTTTTTCCTCGATGTGTTTCCCTTGCTGGGAAGTAGCAAGCTATCCATTATGCAGGATAAGATGCTTAAGGGCAAACTCAGCTAAAATAAAGATTTGTTGTGCAGGAAGGAAGTTACTGTTATACAGTAAAATGAAAACAACAAAAATAATTGCAGCTCGGGAATATGTCTGAGTTTGAAGCCTTAAAACCTTCTCAGGTGTAAGGACGTACGGTTATACTAGGATTTCCAGTGGTAATTACACTATTATTCAGTAATGAGTAGTTGTAATAAGTGTCATCCCACAGTACTGGTTGTCAGGCTGAGAATGGTATGCAGTAACCAATCACAGTGCATCCCGTTAATATCGAGCCTGAGTATCATTCTGTTTTGACACAATAAAATAGATTTTTGACTAAAGCAATATAGTGAGAATGATCCTGAAACAGACACAATTTAGTTTTCCCCGCTCCTATGGCCTCTTAAACATGATCACTTATAAAGTATTTGTGCTCTTTCGCTTTTCCTCACTACGCAGTGTCTCAAAGATTCCCACAACAGACTACAGTGCAAACTTTCCTTCTTAGGTCGAGCCTCCGAGACCTGTTATATACATTTTGTGGTCTTACAACACGCCCATTGCTTTTAATTTGTTACTTGGATTGCCCTTGCACAATTTTGCTTGCTAGTGGTGAATCCTTCCTCTTTTTCCCTTCTTTTTGTCCTTGTTTCCTCCCACGGAGCAAGGACCAAGTACTGAATGTTTACCCTTTGGTTTCACCTCACATTGACCTAAAGGGCAGGTGTTTTTCTTTATTGGCTTCAGAGTTATATAATCAATTACCTCTTTCCCGTCATGGCATCACAAACCATGCCTTTTTCACAAAGCTCTAAAGGCTCGCCTATTTTGATAATGTGTTCTCTTATGCAGTCGACATCAATCCTGATGCCTCTCAGGATATGTGTAAAAACTCTCAAATTCTGAATTGACTGACATCTCTTTCAAGACCTATGTGACAAAGGAGGCACAAACATCTTGTACCAGCTTGAGAATATTACGAAAAATAAACCTTTTCCTCTAGCCTGTGGTCCTTAACCTGTGCTCCAGGGACCCATGGGTGTCCTCAAAGCCTACTCAGGAGGTCTGCAACTGATTAGAAAATTAAATATTATTAAGATATTAATAAAGAAACAAAATGTCCATTTGAGAATTTTAAAACGTTCTCTAAATGTGAAGGAGTTTGAAATTGGAGGCTAAATATTAATATCCTCGTATTGATTTGTGGGAGCAGTGCAAGTGCATCAAAAAGAATATAGCATGAATGATGGATGGCCTTATTTGAATTTAGAAAAGCTCCAACCTTCCTAAAAAAATAAAAGATTGATTTTTTTAAAATACATTTGTGAATTAAATAACATTTAATCATTTGTATATTTGTTTGATGAATGCTTGTTTCTTAATTTATTGTATATCATTTTTGTGGCTCAATTTATCGGAAATGTTCAGTCTGGGGTCCTCGGCTTCCAGTAATGACTCAGTGGGGGTAAGGGGGTCTATGGACTCCAATAATGATTCATTGGGGGTCCCCGGGTTCCAGTAATGATTAAGTAGGGTCCACACAAGTCAAAAGGTTAATAATCACTGCTCTAGTCTAACTTTGCACTATTGTTCATGCACTGATGCTCTCATGTAGATGACATGAACTCTCTGTTGAACGGTATGCTTAGTACAACTCTCTCAACACTGCAGGCCGCCTGCCTAACCACTACTTGCAGAAAGTCGATCTATATCACTGATGGGCTCTGGTTCTCCCTGCCAATGTGCACAAAAATGAGCTGTATCATCTATACAGACTTCAAAACAAGTTAACAGAGTTAGTTTGCCATCATATCTGCAATCCCCAATGTAGAAATCCAAAAAACCAATAATGGTTCAAATAGGCATTTTTCTGTTATATGTCCAAAGTCTGGAATGACTTCGTCAGTGCACCAGTTTGTCTCATCATCCTGTTATGGTAATTTTTGCTGCTCGCACAACCTGCCAAGAACTCCCATCAGTAGACCCTCCTTCTTGATTTGTAACATGCCCCCATTCTCACAGTGATCGATCTTGAACAGTAAACCCTGAATAAATTAAAAGTGTATCCTGTAACAATAGAAAAAGTATTTAACCCTTCCTCCCTTTACAAATGTGCAATGCTTACTAACTGAATTATAAATCTAATAGTTATAGCATAATCACGTGACCAATGTAACACTCTGTAAATGTAACATGCTTGCCCAATGCCCATATATCTCCTTTGCTACACTCAGTGCTCCACTGCTTCGTAGGACAAAGATTGTGCTTAATAAATATCCTAAGTAAAATAAAATAAGTTTATGCTACCCCCTATGTCTGTAGGTTGCTTTTATGTGTATGTTTGCCATAAATTCCGACTAGTTATTGTTTTACCGAGGGATCTATAATCTTGAAATTCCGATGCTCTTGTGCTTTCATTGACATACAAGTAATTGGTCAATTTTATTACAGTTACATTTTGCTGATTGCAACCAAGTGGTATGCAGAGAGCTCAAATGGATCAAATGTTTGTCTTTGAAGTCTTGACTGTGTCCAAACATCCTTTGCTGGGATGTTCGTGTGTTTTACATAATGGACCCGAGTACCCCACTGGGTTGTATTGCAGCTGATCCCATGATTCTTCACTATGGTTCTCTTGTCGCCATTCCCATCCCTCAAGAAATTTGCCTCCTGACCACTACTCCCCATCACACATCATTCCCTTTTGGTACCATGATAGGAGACCAGTCGACAGCTGGGGCACACTTCCAATCAGTTGCTTTTCTCACTTACCCGATGTCACCTTCCTGGATGATGTTAGTGCAGCTTTCCAAAAATTGTTTCACCATTTCAAGATCAGACTTCGAGTTGCAGCAGCAGACTTACATTTGAATCTTTGTACTTCTACACACATGATTTGGATATTCTGGCCACATGTTGGTCACTAATCGGTTTGGGTGTAGATTACTGTCTGTGGGCAATCTCCCAATGGTCGTATCGTAAGGCAGAGTTTGTATTGAGTGGTCCTTGGAGTCTTGTTCCAGATGTGTAAGGAGATTCAATGGAGTAAAGAGTTATGGTTCAATGAGACAAAAGTGTTCACCCAATAACCAGGGCTAAAACAGAATGTGGCAGGTATATATGATTAGATGCTTCAGCATAAGGAGATTTACCTAACTTGTAGAGAAGTTGGGAAGTTTGCTTTCCGAATGAATTGGTTAAAAAGGCTCATGTTAAAGGAGGTGGCAACAGGGAAGACGGGGCCCTACTCCGTTGTCCACAGACAGCCCAATACAAACCCAGGATTAGGATGTGCTGTGTCAGGGAATCTTACAAAAGAAATAAACTTTAGAAATAGTGTCAGTATGGAGTTTCTGCAGACAGAAGCAGTCATGTGATCCCTCATCCTGTATGGCAGGCAAATATGATAAGCAATGTTTCATTCCAATCCCAGTTCTCCAGGCCTAGATCATGATTTTGTTTTTCCAAGGCTACATTGTGCGTGGATGGACGCCAGCTGTCTTAGACTGAATGCAGACAAGACAGAGGTCTTTGTGACTGGTAAGCAGCCCTCGATATGGTCTTCTGCTTGGTGGCCTTGTGAACTGGGTCCCACTCCGGTCCCTAAACTTAAAGTGAAGAACTCGGGCGTCACCTTTGCTGCAGCACTATCTTTTGATAAGCAGATCTCAGCTACGGTTTGCACCTGATTTGGCGTGTTAAAAATGGTACAAAAGATTCTGGGACTCTTACCGAAATCAGCTAAGAAAACCGTTATTCAGGCTTTGCTGGTATCCCGCCTTGATTACTGTAATGTTCTCTACTTGGGGGTCTTCAAAGGCATACTGGGGATGCTTCAAAGGGTGCAAAACACTGCAGCTGGGCTACTTCTAAATACTCCAAAACAGTCCTCTATAAGCACAAGACTGGCCAAACTTAATTGGCTCCCCATTAGGCACAGAGTCTCCTTCAAAGCACTTTGCTTTGTGCATTGTATACTCAATCAGAAGGGCCCAAGATATTTGTTTCCCCTGATTCAAGCCTTCACTCTCACCAGACACTGTAGGTCACCTGGGGCGGCGCTTACGGTGGTCCCTAGAGTTAATAGAATGCGCCCGGAGGGCAGCTCTTTTAGACTCCTGCCAGCTAAATTATGGACCTCCATGCCCCAGGACCTTAGATCAGAGCCATCAGAAGCTTGATTTCGGAAAATTCTCAAGACCTGGCTATTTAGGAAATAGCACAGGACTAATCTTCCCCGGTTGAAGTACCTGACTGACTGATACTGGGAGCTTAGTGCTGTAGATCCTCAGCGCGGGGACACTCCTTCGGAGTATAAGGCGCTTTACAAATTTCTTAACATCACATAACATGTGTCCCCTGGGATGAATGCTTTCCCATCTGCAATCCCGTTGTCAATATTTTTTCCCATTTCTTTGAAATTTATAGGCACCTTTCTGCGATATCAAAACGGAGATTGTGAGTGTGTCCTTCAAGACAAGGACACTAGGTAGTCTGTCAGCAACAAAAAGTTGTCCTCCCTTGTCCTGGTCACACATTCAAGGCCTAGTTCAAAGGTGATAGTGTGAAGGTTGAGGCTAGATACAGTATAACACAAGTACTACATTTGGAATTGAGCTAGAAGGTCGAATTATATTAAATTTAAAACACTAGAACAACTCACATCAGTGTATAGATATATGTACAACAAAAATAGGATCTAAATGTTAGAAATCACACAACTCCATAGAGCAACAAAATACAGTAAATAAAATACAGTTGGATGAATGTGAATAAAATCCATATAATCGTCTCAAATGTTAACATTCATTACAAAATTAAATAAACATGAAAGGGGGTCCTGTTTACCAGATGTCACTGGTCTTAATTTATCCAACATTCTTTTAAGTGTCACTCTTGTTTGCTGTAACTGCACCCCAAAATAATTAAAAAAAAGTGTTACCCTTTTTGTACTCCTAAACTGCAAAACATGTAGGTTATAAAAGACTGGTCTTTCTGTTAATGGGCAATGATCAATACAAGAATTAACCACACACCATAGGTTAAACATAATTGTTCTGGACAATTAATGTAGTGTGGCACTACATATTGAATTGTATGACAAGCCAGTAAGGTTTTCAGAATCTGCCTATGGAATGATTTGAATAAGCCCATGTTTGTGGTTCCAGCTATTCTACAGCAAGTTCAGCAAAACCTGAAAACCACTTTATCAAAGAGAGATGTAGGGGCAAGGAGACCAGAAAACCACAAACTCTTTCCCTATCTTTCACCTTGCAACCTCATCCAACCATGCCCTGAGAGACTGGGCTTCAGCCCTCAACTTGTATTAAGCCAATTCTCCCCCTCCTGGTCCCTGCTCGCCACCCCAACAAAGTTCCTGCGTAGGATTTCTGTCTCTGAATTAGTAATGACAATTTGAAGCACGCATCAAAGATAGCTTTCATCCAGAGTTTTGGACGGCGATTTTAATAATAGTGACATTGGTCACCTTTTTTTAACAGCTCATAGGTTTGAAGTTTCTACAAGGTAGCAAAAATTGGTAATATACAAATGCAATATACTATGATAACATTCATTTTGCATTTCCACTAAAATTGAGGTAACAAAAAAATTCAACTTTTATAGAGGAAGGCAGAGTCATATGTGCACCTCAGAGCCCTCCCTTCAAAATGCTGAGTGCTTAAAATGAGATTTATATTAAAATCTCAGCTAATGTCTATTTATGTAGTCTTTTGTATACTAGGCTACACGTGTGAGCGAACTTTGTCCTCTCCTCAAGCAGTAAACTGTTTTGCTCAGAAAATTATTTTTGTCAGACAGAAGTTGAAGTCCATAGCAGAATTATGGAGGGTTGAGGCTATAGGTAGTGTTTTCAGTGGCTTATATTACTTGGCCTTCAAGAAATTATTGACACCATGTACCATCTGATACAACTGCATTGTTTATAACAGGGAACAGATGTCCCAATAATGCTCAATGTTGTCTCCTGAAAGAGAGTGAGATCAAATGGGGAGAGCCTGGGGAGTCTCATCCCTCACCCATCGATTGTCCTTATATAGGAGAATTCTGCTTAATGCTTTACAAAATAGCACCTCTTTTTATGCTGCTGGTATGCATGTGTTTTTGCCCATCGAAGCCGTGATTATGGACACTATAAAGAGCTGCTTGAGTAACTTTAATTTCTGAGTAATACTGAAATTGGCTGATGTTGAAGGATTCCAAGTTGAGCCAAAAATCTTGAAGTTACGCTGAATACTATTAGAAATGGGGTCTCTAGTTGGCAGGAGTGTGCACCCTGTCCAAGTAGGGACCCTCACTCTAGTCATGAAAAGGGAGTCAGACAGCTAAGGTAACCCCTGCTTACCCCCTTGGTAGCTTGGAACGAGCAGTCAGGCTTATCTCAGAGGGAATGTGTAAAGCATTTGTACCCACACACAGAGTAACACAGTGAAAACACTACAAATGGAGTCTACACCAGTTTAGAAAAATTCCCAATATTTATCTGATTAAAACAAGACCAAAGTAGCAAAAAAACATCATACACAAGTCAAAATATCACTTTTAAAAGATTAGCAAGTTTAGCCCATAGAAATCAATGGATGCGTTCGTTTTAGCCCAAAGTACCTTAGATTCATTAAAAATCAAAGACAGTGCAAGGTGCAGGGGAAGTGAGGTGCCGGAAAAGCAAAGCGATGCGTTGGTTCCTTACTACAAAGGGGAGGTGATGTGTCTGTTCCTTACTGGCAGGGGAGATGATGCGTCAATTCCATACTGGCAGGGGAGCTGATACATCAGTTCCTTACTGGCAGGGTAGGTGATGTATCGGGTTCCGGACACGCAACCTCAGTTCCTTACTGCGGTGCTGTATCAATGAAGATTCTACGTCGAGGGACAATGCATCAAAAATCCAGACACGCGTCGATGCGACAGTGGCAATGCAGGAACTGCGTCGATTTCACAGCCGCGAAGCAGGTGCTGCGTTGATTCCCCAGCCGTGAAGCAGGTGCTGCCTCGGAGTCGGAGCGGATGCCACAGATGTCAGTGACACGTTGCTCGGGACTCACGCTGCGGTGATTCTTCTAACGCGCTGGGTCGAGCTGGGGCCTGCAGCGAATGCTGTGGTAGATGCTCAAGTGGGAACCATGCTTCAGTGCAGGCAGCGGCGATGCGTCGATCTTTTGCAGCAGTGTGTCGAGAAAACAAGCGCTGGGAGTCGATGCGTGGATTTTCTCCTTGAGATTAAAAAGTTACACTTCCAAGGCCCCAGGAACTGTATTTGGCCCCACTTGGCAAGTCAGGACTCTCAGCAGAAGAGCCCAGACACAGGCATGTGAAGTCTTTGATGGCCCTGAGACTTCATAACAGGAGGCAAGCACACAGAAGCCCTTGGAGAACCTTGGAAGCAGGATACGTAAAGCAAAGTCCAGTCCTTTCACTCGCAAGACAGAAGCAGCAAGCAGCAGGCCGGCACAACAAAGCAACAGGCAGAGTGGCAGTCCCTCCTACAGCATCCAGCTCTTCTTCCTGCCAGAACGTCCTCGGTCCAGAAGTATTCTGATATTAGGGTGTCCGAGGTCCAGTACTTAAATCCTTTTCTGCCTTTGAAGTAGGCAAACTTCAAAGGGAAGTCTTTGTAGTGCACAAGGTCCTGCCTTTCCCTGACCTGGCTCTAGGGGGTGGAGGCAGGCACATCCCTATTCCGGTGTCAGACACAACATCTCCCACCACTCTAGCTCAGAAAGGCCCATCAGCCTGGCGATTGCCCATCAGGGTATGCAAGGCACACCTCAGCTCCCTTTGTGTGACTTTTCTAGAGTGAATGCACAAGAGCACAACTGTCAGCCAACCCAGACGTGTATTCTACAGACAGGCAGCGGCACTTTCTAAAAGTGGCATTTTCAAACACTCAGTTTAAAAAACAACTTCGCCAAAAGATGTATTTTTAAATTGTGAGTTCAGAGACCCGAAACTCCAAATCTCTATCTGCTCCCAATGGGAATTTACACTTAAGATATTTCAAGGCAATCTCCATGTTACCCTATGGGAAAGATAGGCCTTGCAATAGTGAAAAACGAAATTAGCAGTATTTCATTATTAGGACATGTAAAACACACCAGTACATGTCCTACCTTTTAAATACACTGCACCCTGCCCATGGTGCTGTCATAGGACTACCTTAGGGTGACTTGCATGTAGTAAAAGGGAAGGTTTGGGCCTGGCAAGTGGGCGCACTTACACACACACGCACACACACACAAAAGAAAGGAAGGGGTAATACAGTGGACTATTATCTCACTGGGAACTGCTCGTCATTCTGCAATGGGAAACCCCTTCATGTTTAAATACTGCCCTCACACACTAGATAGTGTCATGCTTCATCCTAGGGTGCACATCAACATCCTGACGCAGACCTTTCTTTTGTGTGTGTGTATGTTAAGAAGGGAGGTTGAAGGGAAGAGTGGCACCTGTGTGTGTTGAAAGTGGGTGCACTTGCCAGGTCGAAAGGGCAGTTTTAAACTGCACACACAAACACTGAAGTGGCAGGTCGGAGACATTTTTGCTTGGCTACTCAGTCGGTTGGCACAGTCAGTGCTGCAGGCTCACTAGTAGCATTTGCTTTACAGGCCCTGGGCTCCCCTAGGGCATTTTACATGGGTCTTACTAGTGAATCAAATATACCAATCCTGGATAAACCAGTCAGCAATACAATGTAGACAGAGAGCATATGCACTTTAGCACTGGTTAACAGTGGTAAAGTGTCAAGATTCCTTTTGCCAACAAAAACAGGTTAGGAAAAAAATTCAGTTGCAAAAAGGCAAAAGGTTTGGGGATAACCGTGCAAAAAAAGGCCCAGGTCCAACAGATACCATCATGGAATTGTAGGCAGAACATTTAACAAATCATTTTCAAATATAAGGTTTTTAGGCTTGAAAGTGTTACAGAAAAACCTTGCTGGGAAGACAGGATTCAAACACATTCTTACACTTTTTTTAATTTATAATAATACTAAATTAAGTACTATGCTGATTATTACTTATGTAGCCACCATGAGTTTAATTCTTATCCCTCAAGGAGCAAGCAGATTTTTGAAGGCTTCTACACTTTTTATTTTTCAAATGTTATATTCTTGTGTGCAATAAATAGACTTGTGAACCTGGGAGTTGCCTATCATGTTCTGCCTTACATTTCCGTCGTGTACCTATTCTACACATAACATTACAGGCACTTTTCATCAAAGCACATGCCAATCAATAAAAGGAGTCCAAGTAAAAGTACTGAGAGTGTAATTTAGAGTTTGGTGCAGCAGGAGTGTGCTAAACATGCGGGTCCCCTACTGTAGTTTAGAGTTATGGGTTTATCTGGCAGAGCCTCCACTAGTAAAGTGAGTATAAACCTCTAACCTGATGGCCCGTGCACCACAGAGCAGTCCGGTGAGGGTGGCAATCGCCGTCCCCAATTTACAGCTGGATGACCATCACTCGATTTCCCTACCTGTGTATGCCATGTGAGGCATTTTGGTCCTGTATGCTCAATGGCCCCTAAACCTACAGGGAGAAAAGTCCTTGCACGTCAGGGCCATTGTAAAGGCAATTTACTACTGTGCAGCAATAGTACAGAGCATTCCCAAAGCCAGTAAAAATAGGGTCCAGAAAAATGCACATAAATCTGGGTTCACCATGCCAAAAAGGCAGATATGCTTGGCTTTATTTGCTTGTGTGTTTTTTTTTTTTAACCTCCTACTCATTATTGATGTTCTGTGTTATCTTTATATTGGCCAGCATGGAATATGAATGTACTTATTTTTTACTTTACGTACTTTGTTCAGAACCTGGAAAATACTTTTTCCCAAAGAGCTTTATTATTCCAGATAATATTTTTTTTGATGTGAAAGTTTTATTTCTCTTATATCAACTTATATTTTCTTTGAGAATGATTAAGGATTCTCAAAGGGAGGTGCATTGATTTGGTCTTCCAGCAAATAAGCCACATAATTAGAGCGAGGGGATGCCAAGCAGCATACTGCTGTTTCTGTAAGTATTGCGTTTTCTCCTATTGAGAACTCTAGATTAGAAAAATTCTTAATCCTTTAGCTTTGCAAGAGAATAGAGGGATAGAAGTAATGACTTGCACGCTAATGGAATGGTGAGAAACACCATTTGTTAATTATTCTTTTTGTTCTTAACTAGTCTCGGGTTTTAAATAGTTTTACAGTTGAAAATATAAAACAAGAAGAAAATGAATCTGAATATGAAATTGGAAATCTTGTTAAAGTTGGTATTTGTTATTCAGTGAATGAAAGGACAATTTAAAGGTCAGTTCAAATGGTGTGTGATTAAATAAATTCCACCTTTGAGTGTTCGCCTGTTTCTGTACTTGGCTCATAATGAACTTTAAAAAAAATCATCTTAAGATTCTAGATTGTTTGTTGATTGTATATATTAAGTGTATTTTCATATGCTAACTGGTATGTAGTTTTACATTTTTTAGTCAGTAGCATTGTGCATTAAAGAGTAGGTCATAAATGTGAGTTTATTTAAAGCAATTTACCTCAAGGCAATTTTAAGTCCGGAATTAACCTTGTCTGCACACTAATGCAGGTACACAAAGATTAACTATATGTTGATCAGTAATCAGAGAGTTCTGATTTATCAGTAGATGTGTTTTGCTTCCATCCCACCATTATTTTTATAGTCCAGCCTATTTATGTTCAGAAAACAGTGCAACAGCTCCTACATGCCTCCTGTGAGCCTTTGCAGTGTTTATTGAATGTTCGCCAGCCTGTAACACTATCGCTGCCATGCACCCAGCCACGATGCATGCTGACCGTTTTAGTGGCTTCAATAAAGTGGCTTATTAGTTAGTTGAGAGGGGTGGGAGCCTCACTCAAATTATAAACACAATCCATATCTGATAGATTTCTACCCTCAGATTCCTTACCTTTGAATTTCCCCAAGCGTCAGACTTGATCACAAAGATTTGTTCATGAGCAGTGCCCCTGCATGCCGGTAGGTGGCGTCGATCATCTCCGCGTGGCGGCGTCGGTGTCGTCCATGCCAGAAGTGACGTCTGAGGCACCACTCGGATGCGCTGACGTCAGTACTTTTCTTTCCACACCAGCCAGTGCTGATCCGGAGATTATGTTGACTATTTTTGAGGTATTACCTCCTGGTGTGTCGACGATGTTATCTTGTAAGGCAAGTTTTATACCTTGCGGCGCATGTCACTGGCCAATGTCGGTGACTGAACCGCACCTTATTGGTCCGTGGTGCCTGGAGCGTGACCATGACACCAAGTCATGCCCGATTAGCTGGCCATGGCCTCAAAGGCTTTGAGGGAGTGGTCCCTGAAGGTGCTAGCAGCCCGGCATGCGACTTTGCGCCCGGCACACGACTTTGCGGAAATTGTGGTCAAGGGGAAGCTCCCGAGATTGTTCGCGGTGCCTAAAGTCCTCTTCGTCCCATCCAAAGTCCTCGGTAGTTTCAGGCAAGAAAAAGAGCAAGAAGTTGAAATGCTCTTTGACTACTCCTTGTCCGTTGGCCGACACGACTAAGGAGCATCTGCACTTGAGGCATGATTCTTTGGAGCCTGGGACGACTCCACACCTCCCTGAATTTCCAGGAGCCGGAGCGACCCCCGCCCAACTCAAAGTGTTTTATAAGGCCATGTATCTCATCTTTGGGCAGTCCGACCCAGTTGACGCGCCTTCAGGCCCTTCAGGGCCGGAGGGTGCCCCATCTGGTTCTGCGCCAGCAGCTCCGGCGGGTCCCCAGAGATCCATTCCTTGATCTGGACCGGCACCAGTCGTGCAATCTCGACCTACCCGGGCGCCGATGCCGACGCTCCTGGTGCCGTCTCCATTGTGATCCCCTACTCTGACATGGAGCCGGATGGGACAGGAACATCGCTTACTAGATAGGACCCTGAGCCCTAATCCCATGGGCTAGGACTCGGGGAGGTCTGGGAGGGGTCGCTGGACCCTGAAGAATACCCGCCATACATAGAAGACCCTAATATGGACTGGTGTGAGGAACTAAATGAAGCCAGTGGACTGGATACTTCTGCAGATACTGGTCTGCTTTCTCCCCCCTTCCGTGGCTATGGAGGAGGGAGCCTCTTATGCAATGGTGGTGCAGAGATTGGCTGAGGTCTTTGTCCTTCAGTTGCCCTCGGTGGCTGTCAAGACCAACATCTTGACAAAGGTGCTGTAACCAGGAGTCTCCTCATGGGAACCCCTACTCCTGTTCAATGATGCACTCACTGACGTCTTGTTGGGGACCTTGTCCAAACCCAACACAGGGGTTCCTCTGAATAGGGCGATCGCCCGCTACCTTCGCCCCACGCCAGGGGGCCCAAACTTCCTCACTTAACACCCTACCCCGGAGAGCATTAACTTCCCAGGGCGCATTCCCTATTCCCAGACAGGGAGTCCAAAAGGCTGGAATCCTTGTGGAAGAAAAGGTTTTCTTCTGCCAGCCTAGCATTGCGGTCTGTTAACACCATATGCCTGTTGGGCCGTTACTCCCACACTCTGTGGGACACGGTTGCGCAAGTGCTACTACAGGTTCTGGAGGAGGCCCAGGCCGTACTCTCTCAGGCTGTTGCTGACGGGAGGGAGAGGCGCAGCAAAGTTCAAAATTCATTGTGAATTGGACACGACCGACTCACTAGGATGGGCGATTTCATAGACAGTGGCCCTGCAGCTCCACCCCTGATTGAAAACGACTGGCTTTTCGGGGGATGTCCAAGTTTCCCTTATGGACATGCCCTTTGATGGCAACTGTCTCTTCGGATACCAGGCAGATTTAGCGCTGAAGCACTTTAAGGACTCATGGGCTATGACCAAGTCCTTGGGCCTCTTGGCTGCCCCACGTCAATGGGCAATACCCTACCAGCCACCGAGCCGTGCATGCTCCCAGCCTCTGCGTGGATGAGACCTTGTGGGTCAGGTACTCAGCAGTCTAGTCTTTCCACCCCCCTCCCTTTCCAGCAGCTGCATCCACCAATCCCTCCTAATCTGGCCTTTACGATCATGGGCGTCCAGTTGGTGGCAGGATTCACCATCACCTGCCGCACTGGCAGTCCATAACATTGGACAGGTGGGTCTTGCAGATTGTCCGGAGTGGCTACTCCCTCCCCTTCGAGACTACCCATCCCTCCATACCACCATCTCAAGACTGGCTGACAGAGAATCATTTGTCCTTGCTCCGCGAGAAAGTCGTGGCTCTCTTGGATAAGGGAGCTATAGAGAGGGTTCCGGGGCCAGAAGTAGGCTGTGGCTGTTATTCCAGCTACTTCCTGGTCCCCAAAAAGGACAAGGGCCATCGTCCTTTCCCAGACCTCCGAGACCTCAACTTCTTCCTCAAAAAGGCAAAATTCAAGATGCTCACGCTAGCTCAGATCTTGTCTGCCCTGGACCCCGGAGATTAGATGGTAGCGTTGGACTTGCAGGACGCCTTTTCCCATATCCCTGTACTGCCTGCCCACCTACGCTATATGCGGTTCATGGTGGGCCACGAGCCCTTTCAGTTCACTGTGCTCCCTTTTGGCCTTACCAGGGCCCCTCAGGTGTTCACAAAGGTGATGGTGGTGGTTGCAGATCATCTGCATAGATTAAGGGTTTCGGTTTTCCGCTATCCCAACGACTGGCTGTTGAAGACGGGCTGGCCCCAGGCTGTCCTCTACTGCCTCCAGACTACGGCGAATCTCCTGCACTCAGCTGGGGTTCACTATAAACGTGCTGAAGTCATACCTGACTCCCTCACACACTCTCACTTTCATCAGAACTGTTCTGGACACAGTGCAGTTTCGGATTTATCCTGATGAGTGGGGAGTCCAGGATATTCAGGCTATGATACCAATGTTTCCGCCTCTATCCTGGATTTCGGTGAGGCAGACCCTGAGGCTGTTAGGCTTTATGTCCTCCTGCATCCTGTTGGTATCTCATGCCCGATGGCATATGCAGGCTCTGAGGCGGGACTTAAAGTTTCATTCGGCACAGCATCAGGGGAATCTCCTTGACATGGTAGGGGTGTCTAGAAATGCTAGCATTCCTTCACAGAATTAAAGTAATTTGTGGGTGTATACCAGGGTCATTTTTGGAGACTGCTTTCAGAATATCCTTCAACCAGTGGGAGCGCCATTACAGTTAGAATACATAATATCAATGTACCTTCACATTTATCTATGCATAGTAAATATTTTCATTTTCACTGTTCTATTGCGCTGCTAGCCATTGGGAGGCGTGAATGCCTTTTTCCAAATACCACTGAAATACAATGCAAGGAGACAATTCCTTAGTAGAGTAGGAAAAGCATTAAGAATGCAAGTAGGGTTAAAAAACAGAGCCAGTTAAAGAATAGCTGGAGACGGTGAATTTTCAAGCAGCTTCCTGAGGGAGAGCAGATCTAATTGGGTACTTAGAGACGGCAAAAGAGAGTTCCAGAGATTAGAAGTGGTGCCAGTAAAGGATTGCTTTAAAGAGACTGAAGAGTTCAAGACCCTGTTTGTTGAAGTAGTGAAGACTTTATTCTACTACACTGTCTGTCCTCCATAATTGTTAGGAAGTAATGCTAGGTAGGAAGGAGAACCTAGATTAAAGGGCCTTATCAATCATACAACCAATTTTGAATTGTATTCAGGATAGGTGACCAATAGAGTACCTTTAGCACCAGTGAAATGTGATCAGATTTCGGGCCATATGTAGGAACACATTTTCCCATGGACACAGAATGGGTAAAACCGTTTTATACATCTGGCCCTTCATCTTTGAAGAAATCAGCCTAACCGCGTTGTGAAAGATTACCTTGATGAGACAGAACAGTGCAAGCGCAAGAACTGCATTCCTGTAATCTAGGTGAAGATGATCAGTGTAAGCGGTGTACTTCTGAGTTACTTAGGAGTCAGGTGCTGCTTAATTTTTCCCAGGGCATAGATAAAAATTACTTTTTTGGGATAACATTAATATGAGCAACTACATTGAGAGTGTTTCCAATAGTGAAATCAACGTTTCGTAGATGGTAAGTGATTTGGATGAAATTCTCCAAATCGGAGTTCATTCAGAACGATGATTTCAAGTTTGTTTTTGTTGCTTGGAGTGATGAGTGTAAAGTTTGTTTATTATTAATGTGGTAGGTTAAGGGGTAGTATTATATTTAGGGAAAAGGCTAGGGTTAGCGTATTTGGTTAGGTTTAGAGATAGGGTAAGGTATAGGCTTACCTTTATGTTTTGGTTTGGCGTAAGTGATAGTGTTAGTTTAAGGGTTAGAGATAGTGTTAGGGTTCAGGTTTAGGGTGCAGCTTCAGCTAGTGTAAGATTTGGGTCTAGGTTTAATGCTTGGGCTGTTGTTGGGGTAAGGAATTTGGTGTTAGGATAACCTTTTGGCTTAGGTTTAAAGTCCATAAACGTACCCATGTACTTATCTCGTTCATATTGGTGCTGTTCTCATTAGTGGCTTTCTCAGTAGTTGTAATTCTGATGTAGTCAGTTTAAATACTTTTTACAGAAAAATTATGCATTGCAAATTAACGGTTATTTTTCAGTATTATCAGTGAACCATGCCAGTACATTTAGATACAACACAATTGTGTGAAGTCCACAGAAAAAGCAATGCACACAAAATTAATTTTCCATACAAATTACAAGGCAAAAAAGTTGGCAAGTATTCCATCCAAGAAAGCATTTTCTTTCCATGCCACCATTGCTCATTCGAAGAGAGTTCAACAACAAATCTGAGGGGGTGCTCTGTAAGTCTTTAAGACTTTTTAGCTGCATCAAGTCCTCCTTCATTCTTCAGTTTGGTTTGCTATAAGCTACCGTGAGGGGTGTCGTTTTTTTCTGGGTGTGACGCTGTGGCATGACCTCCATGACATGTTCATGTAGCTACTAGATTAATCTAAGGTGTGGAATTTTTCCGCAGACAGCACCTGCAGGTATTAGTAGTTTCTCCACAAATTCAAGATCAAACCAAAGGAGGGGACTGTTGTTCCTTTGAGCTATAAAATAGTTCCACCCAGAATGCTTTTAGCAACCAGTTAAAGTAAAATGCTCCTTATTTTTCACGGAGCAACATACATATATGTACGACTCTGTTCTGCTGTGGTGTCCCTGCTGCATTGTTGTTACTGCTCTAAGTGGTAAAGAAGCTCTCATAAACATGAACACCAGCCTGTTCCTAGTAACTCTCTCCTGACTATACACAGCCTAGCTGTCACACTTATAGCTTTCTAGACAATTCATATTTCTACCTCAAGAAATGACCTCCCAAATTCAGATTTTTCACCCTAATTTATATTATAATTATCATCTGATCATAGCTATTATAATGCTGTTTTAATCTTTGACAAGCTACCGCGAAGTCTGACACTGTCCCAGTGTGAACCCTGAAGTGGTAGAAATTTTTTAACTGACAAGAAGTAATCTGTGTACTTTATGGACTCTATTCACAAAGGTAAATCTTCATGTGTAACCTCACTCTTACACTTTTGAGTAACTTTGCTACTTTTGACTATTCACCATTTATGAGTGCAAAGTTACTCAGAAGTGTAGACATGTCCCCACCCCCTGACACAGGGTTGGAGTCAGTATAAATGTCATATACAACTGCATTTGATATTCAGCACACTTGGCGGAGACCTCCGCAATTGGGGCAGAGATCTCCCTGTGATAAAGTATAAACACATTTTGAAAAGTAAAAGTTTTATTTATGTTTTTAATATTTGTCCACATAAGGTATCCACACCAAATTTGCATATTATTCTTCCAACATCCTGAGTATTCTAAAGGAAGGTACCAGGGCTTCTGGATTCCCCTGGAGGGAACTGAGGAATTGGCCAAAATAGAACTCATTTTTGGGGGGAAAAAAGTGTTGCAGAAGAAAGCGTCTGGTTTTTTTTCCTTGCAAAAGTTATCAACAAAGGGTTTATGGTGTTATAATTACCATCTTCCCAGCTTTCAGGAACAGGTAGACTTTTACTCCTTTCGCATTTTGTGCTCTTCTGTCACGCTATTCACCTTCTGCATCCCCTGTTTTTTGTCACTTTCTTCCCCTTCTGCTTTCTACTTTTTCTCCTCTCTTCCCACCTGTCGCATTGTGCCTTTCCTCGCCATGTCCCCGCAGCTGCTAGTCCCCCGCAGCCCCGCCCTCCTCCTGCGCAGCTCTCCCCTTTCCAGCCTCCCTGCCCCCTGTGGTCCAGCCCTCCCCCTTACGCCACTCCATGGTCACTACAGCACGACCGCGCAGCGGGCGCACACAGCGGGCACGCTGCAGGTGTGCCGAAGGCACTTGGAGCGCTCCCAGCACCACAGGCCCCTGTCCTAGGACCATCCCCCGCCACGACACCAGCACCCTCCACGCCCTTAACACCGGACACCACACCGCCTGCCACCGTGCATCACCAAATTACACCTAGGGTCCGATCTCCTGCAGACACTGCTGCTGCACCTTCGCCTGCCACCACACAACAGCCCCACCCACCACATGACCAACACATACCATACCAGACCCGACTCTTTCAGCGCTATCCTGCTCAACACACGCTCCCTCCACAAACACGTTGTGGAGATCTGGGACCTACTCGACTCCGGCCACCCCGACATCACCTTCCTCACGGAAACCTGGATGAACTCCACCTCTTCCCCAGACATCGCCACCGCCATCCCGGACGGCTACAAGATCATTCACAAGGACTGCATCAACAAACCAGGTGGAGGCATCGCCATTGTACACAAATGCACCCTCTGCCTCACCACCCACACAGACGACCACGCAACGAACATGGAGCATCTTCACTTCCAGGTCATGACCAACCTGAACACTACCCTTCGTGACACCCTCATCTACAGACCTCCCGGTCCCCGTCCACTCTTCAGCGACTCTATCTTCGACTTCATCGCACCCCACGCTCTCGCCCCCTCTGACTACATCCTCCTCGGTGACCTCAACTTTCATCTGGACAGCCCCAACAAGAACACATCGTCCCTGCTGCAAAACCGCACCGCCGTCGGACTCAGACAAAGGATTACCTCTCCAACCCACTAAGCAGGACACACGCTTGACCCCGTCTTCTCCAGCACACACCTCCGAGCTGCCTTGGACTGACCACCGCTGCATCCACTTCTCCTTCACCAAGCCCACTGTACACCATCACGCCCACCGCTACCCTCGCAGAAGCTAGAACATGGTCACTGAATAACAGCTTACCACCTCCCTCAGCAACACCCCACCTCCGACTTCTGCGGATGCTAAAACCTCAGCTCACAACCTCCACCAATGTATTTCCAACTGCACCAACGCACTGGCTCCTATCAAGAAAGTGCCAGGCAAACCACACTCCAAAAAAGCCAGTTGGTTCTCCCCTGCCCTGCATGAGTCCAGATGCTCATGTAGATGGCTCGAAAAGAGCTGGAGGAGCAGCAAGACCGTGAAAGACCGCTCAGCCTTCAAAACCGCTGTAACCGCACATCATCATCTCATCAGAACAACAAAGAAGAGGCCCTAAAAGAAAGGATCAATCCCAACGTGCACAACAGCAAGGAACTTTTCACTGTGGTCAAAGATTTAGCCAAACCCAGCACAGGCACAGCAGACATCCCATCCTCCAAGACCTCTGCAACAACCTCAGCGCCTTCTTCCACCGCAAGATTAATGAGATCTATGATGGCTTCAACAACCTCGATACCCAAGACCATCTCACCCCACTCGCAATCGTCACACCCAACGATACCAGACCCCAGCAGACCCTGATCAGTTGGACTCCCCTGACCACAGACGACACCCTAAAGATCATGAAGAGCATCCACTCAGGCTCACCTTCAGACCCCTACCCGCACCAAGTCTTCAACACAGCCGGCAACTCCATCACCCCCGAACTCTGCCGCACCATCAACTCCGCCACATTCCCGGAAGACTGGAAACATGCAGAGATCAACCTCTTGCTGAAGAAACCCTCTGCCGACCCGAAGGACCTCAAGAACTTCAGACCCATCTCTCTGCTCCCCTTTCCAGTCAAGGTCATCAAGAAGGCAATCAAAGCCCAACTTTCCGAGTTCATCGTGGGGAACCACATCCTGGACCATTCGCAATCCGGCTTCCGAAGCAATCACAGTACGGAGACCGCCCTAAGTGCCGCCACAGACGACGTTCGCACCCTCCTCGACCGCGGCGAAACTGCAGCCCTCATCCTCCTGGATCTCTCGGCCGCCTTCGATACCGTCTCCCACTCCACCCTATGCACAAGACTCCACGGCGCCTGCATCCGCAAAAATGCCCTGGAATGGATCCGTTCCTTCCTCACCGGCCAAACACAGAGAGTCAGGCTACCACTGTTCCTCTTGGAACCCACAGAAATCAGCTGCGGAGTGCCTCAGAGCTCCTCCCTGAGCCCCACTCTCTTCAACATCTACATGGCCCGCTCGCAGCCATCATCAGGAAGCACAGACTCAACATCGTCTCCTACACCGACGACACCCAGCTGATCCTCTCCTTCACCAGTCGCCAAGAGAAACTTCCACAACGGGATGAAGGCTGTCGCTACCTGGATGAAGGACAGCTGCCAAGACCGGAGTCCTCATCTTGGACTCCACCCCCTCTGCTTGGGACGACTCCTGGTGGCCTGCAAATCTTGGCCCTACGCCCACAACCACGCAATAAATCTCGGCATCATTTTGGACTCCTCGCTCACCATGAACCGCCAGATCAACGCCGTCTCATCTCTTCCACATGCTATGCCTTCTCCGAAAGATCTTCAAGTGGATCCCCACCGAGTCCAGAAAGACGGTCACCAACGCACTCATCAGCAGCAGACTCGACTACGGCAATGCACTCTACGCTGGCATCACCTAGAAATTCCTCAAGAAACTGCAAAGCATCCAGAACGCCTCCGCTAGACTCATCCTCAACAACCCTCGCTGCAGCCACATCACCTCCCACCTGAAAGACCTCCACTGGCTCCCAGTCAACAAAAGGATCACCTTGAAGCTCCTCCCACACGCCTACAGAGTCCTACACGACACAGGACCTGCATACCTCAACCACTGCCTCTCATTCGACGCACCCACCAGAGACCTCCGCTCAACTGGCCCTAGCCGCCATCCCACATATCCGCAAGACCACGGTCGGGGGAAGATCCTTCTCCTACCTTGCAGCAAAGACCTGGAACACCCTGCCTTTCTCCCTAAGGCAATCACCATCACTGCCCCAATTCAGGAAGGACCTCAAGACCTGGCTCTTCGACTGAACCACAGTGCCTTGCGACAGATCTGCAGCCATCCACCCCCCCAGCTCCTTGATACCCTTGCGGGTGAGTAGTCACGCTTTACAAGCACTTGACTGATTGATTTTCAATGTAATGATGTCAGCGTGCCATGTGTGCGATTTTCATTACTTTGAAAACGAAAAATATGCCTCGGGAGGTTGGGGAAGCTCTTCCCCACCTCCGAGGCAAAAAAAAAAAGGCAATCCCTCTGTTGTTTACAGCAGAGGGATTTAGTGCTAGTGTGCACATGACTGAATGGTTCCGTCATGAGCACACAAGCACTGATGCACATGACGGAACCATTCCATCATGAGCACCGAAGGGGTTAAATGTTAATGTAAATTTATTTTATATAAGTATTTTTAATATTTTTTACAATGCTACAGCACTATTACATTTTTATAAATATTTTAAAATCATACTCACCTAAAGTAAAATGTTTATATTTATTTATTTATTTATTTGAAGAAAGAGCTTCAAGTGGCTGCCATAAAGCGCCAGACAAGCTGTCATGCAAGCACTCATCACAAGCATACTCGACTACGGCAGCACACTCTTATGCCGGAATCTTAAAGCAGCTCCTACACAGACCTCTGACCATTCAGATCGCTGCTGCGCAACTCATACTCAACCTCCCACGTCACAACCGCATCACATCACACTTAACCTCGAAGAGCTCTACGGTCTCCCCATTCTTAAATGCTACCAATTCAACCTCCTCACGCACACCTACGAAGCCCTTCACAACACTGGGCCAGCATATCTGAACAGCGCATGCACTTACACCAGCCTGCCAGACCCCTAGGCTCAGCCGCACTCTCACTCGTGCACAACCCCCGCATTCACAGAAGCAGAACAGGAGGTCACTCGCTTTCCTACATCGCATCCAATACATAGATTGGCCTCCCCCATTACATTAGATCCTCCTCCTCACTTCTCAAGTTCCTCAAGAAGCTGAAGACCTGGCTCTTCAAATAAACTGTTCGGGGACCACACACTCACACACCTTCTCAAGCGCCTCACGGGTGATTAGTGTGCTCTACAAATCTACATAACATTATGTAATAAAAGTTACTAAATGTTATGTACAGAATTAAGTAAAAAAAAAAATTAAGTTCTATTTATATTTAAATTGAAAAAAAGTATTAAATATTTTCAATAAAGTATTTATAATTTACAATTTCTTTGTTAAAACTTTAAACTACATTTATATATATATTTTTAAGTTTAAATAAGTTCAATTATTTAAACGTTATTTCCTATGAGATTTTACTTTAAGTTTCTACTTTCATTATTTTCAATTGGAGGGGTTGCAGTATCTGTTGAGTAGCTAAAGGTGTTACTGAACTTACTCCAGGTCTGAGCTGAATTATACTTACTGCTGTATTGGGTACTTTTGGCTGTAGTAACTTTATAAGTGCAGTTTGAAAATACGAAGGAGCTTACTCTTTTGTGTATGGGTGCATGTCCTTCCCTAAACTCCTCTTTAGCTCTCCTGTAAACTCTCCTTACTCCTCCCAAAACCCCCCTGGAATAGTAGTATATATTCTCATTTTCCAGCCACTCTCCTGGTCCCTCTCACATTTACTATTAAAACGTATACCTGCGTGTGCAGAGATGTTGGGACATAAGAGATAACAGAGGCAGAGACCTCCGCACGTATGTTTGTTAATAACGTTTTGTAGTACGTTTAGTACTAATAGACGTACTACAAAATACAGTTTGTGAAAAGGACCCTTAATTTTCAGTAACTCACATTGTGGAATGGCAGACCCCACACCATCTCTGTAAAGTATAACTTGACAATGATTTGTATGAGGGTCAGAATTCATGCTTTCATGCCAGTCATACTGCTACCTCCTAGCCGTTTGTAGTGAGTATTCTTTTGCTTGATTATTGTTTTGTATTGCAATTTAGCATAGACACATTTATTAGAAGTATTGCCCCTTGTTCTTGTGGTGCACTTCCACAAACATTGCAGTATTAAGACAAGCATCTATCATAATACTAAAGCAAGTGGCAACCTTGTCTTATCTCCATGTACTCTTTTAACTTCGTTTTAGAGTGAAATTAAGTTGTAGTTTGAAGTCAAGTTGTACTGCTGAACACATTGGCCAAGTGAATTTGCCTGAGCACATCCCTCTCATTTGGACTTCCCTTAGCATTCCAACCTCTATCTAATGTGTCTTTGAACTGAACATTTACAAGACTTTGGTTGTTAGGTCCCTCTGTTAACTTTTTTTTTACGTAATACTTCTTCTCTAGCATGCTTGTTTTGAATGCCACCATTTCAGGTGAAGAGAGAACACTTTGATAGAGCCACATAGCAAATTTCCCCCAGACTTCAATAAGTCTGTGTGCCAGACCGTGTCACCAAAATGGCATCAACAAAGGTGTGATCTCAGAGATGCAGCTATTGTTAATGCAGCAGGTGCAGGGGCACGGGCACACGCCTGGAAAAGGCCAATTGCACCCCAATCTTTGCCTACCTAAGTGGGGGTGGGAGCTTATTTTCCTTGGTTGCAATAGGACCAGTGGCACCTTCACGGCAACACCGTGGTCTTCAAGTAGGAATTCCAGGAAATTCACAGAGACAGTTCCGCAGTGGTAAATGCAAACTCTGACAGGTAATCCGGCAGAGATGTAAAAAAAAAAAATATTTGATAACAAATGAATATTCCTTTTCAACTTTTTACACACTTTGCAAGGTACAGCCATGCGTTGCCACAAGTTAACTGCTAATTAATCAAGGGTCCACAACTCAGTACCCATTAGAAACACAGAAGTATATTTGCACAGCTTCCTATGGCGACATCCCACTACATCCATCTGGAAGCAGTGCTAAATATGGGCAAGCTTCATTGTATCTGGATCAGATAATAACTAGGCAAATATATCCTTGCAACAGAACCCAGAGTAAAACATGTCTGAATGTGCGCACAAGCACTACCCTTCAACCACCTCAGACTAAAATGATACATTTACTGGCGTGATACAGTAGAAAACAAGAAACGCACCTCGTTAAAAATGCAAACTAGAGCTCCACATACCGTTTAAAGAAGTGTTATGCCCACATTTCTTTGTAAGCACAGCAAACCATTATATTATTGTATTATATACCAAAACAGCGATGGATTCGGCATGGGAATACCTTGAAATCTACTCAAGCCCTTTTCTTAACTGAACATTTCCAATCTTTTATTCTCGAAAGATAAATCAAACCCTTCGCTTTAAGACGCCCAAAGCCCAACTTCCTCCCCTGTGAATTGAAATGTTTGCATTATAAGCCCAGTGATTGCCTGGACTCTTTCATCTCTTTGCTTTTAATTGCGGAAATTCGTGAATGCCGAAGAACAAAAAGGTCTGAATGTGTCAAGTCAGCTTTTGGCGCCTTTAATCAGCCTCGCTGAGAGACTTCAAGCACGCCAACCCTTTATACAAATCATTATTTTTTCAGAGAGGTAAAACTTGATATCAAACTACACGACATTGTTTTGAGTCTTAAGTATCTACCGCCGTGTATGCGAATGGAAATGTTGTAAGCTTATAGGGTTGGAAAGATTAGTAAATTAATGATCGCCAGGAGGTAGGATCTGCGTCCCCTGGTTGGCCATTTGATACTGATGGCACTGCCCTTGCTACCCTTGGTCTGAGGGTCATGGAGTCAGGGAAGGGACACTCCTTCCTTCCTTTGGCCCTTCAACAGTCAATTCGAAGCTGTTGAGTCCAGGGTGGGTTCAAAGTGTCCATGGGGATATTTACACTATCCTTAGAATTTTGGTGAAAGGACCACCATATTGGTAGGAGTATTTTTTCATATTAAATACGTGGGTCCATTCAGTTTCGCTTAAAACCAGGAGAATCCTCATAGGTCTGATTAAACTGTTTGAATTTCATTTTTAATTTTGTGCACAAATTGCAACAGTAGTTACACCAAAATCAGTGTGCATTCATCTATATTGCAACAGTAGTTACAACAAAAGCAGTGTGCATTCATCTTTATTGCAACAGTAGTTACGCCAAAAGCAGTGTGCATTCATCTTTATTGCAACAATATTTATACCAAAAACAGTGTGCATTCATCTATATTGCAACAGTAGTTACACCAAAAGCAGTGTGCATTCATTTTATTGCAACAGTAGTTGCACCAAAAGGAGTGTGCATTCTTCTATACCGCAACAGTAGTTAGACCAAAAGCAGTGTGCGTTCATCTTTATTGCAACAGTAGTTACACCAAAAGCATTGTGCATTCATCTTTATTGCAACAGTAGTTACGCCAAAAGCAGTGGGTATTCATCTATATCGCAGCAGTAGTTACGCCAAAAGCAGTGTGCATTCATCTTCATTGCAACAGTAGTTACACCAAAAGCAGTGTGCATTCATTTTATTGCAACAATAGTTGCACCAAAAGGAGTGTGCATTCTTCTATACCGCAACAGTAGTTAGGCCAAAAGCAGTGTGCATTCATCTTTATTACAACAGTAGCTACGCCAAAAGCAGTGTGCATCCATCTTTATTGCGACAGTAGTTACACCACAGGCAGTGTACATTAATCTTTATTGCGCCAGTAGTTACACCAAAAGCAGTTTGCATTAATCTTTATTGCAACAGTAGTTACTCCAAATCAGTGTTCATTTATCTTTTTTACAACAGTAGTTATACCAAAAGCAGTGTGCATTCATCTCTATTGCAACAGTAGGGGAGAGGATGTGGTCTGACGGCTAGATTGCCGACTTTGGAGCTGGGAAACCAAGGTTCGAGCCACGGGGTCGCGTCCACATCCTCTGATTCTGGGCAAATCACTTAATCTCCCTGTGCCTCCCCCAAAAAAATAAAAAATGAATGTGTCCTTGTGTAACGTAACCGGTGCTCATGTAAAGCGCTCCAATACCTTCAGGTCGAGTTCGCGCTATATAAATCTGCAAAAAAAAAAAAAAACAGTAGTCATACCAAAAGCAGTGTGCTTTCATCTCTATTGCAACATTAGTTATACAAAAAGCAGTGTGCATTCATTTCTATTTCAACAGTAAAGTTTAGAGTTCTTTGGTCTGTGTTGTTCTTTAAATGGCCCTTGGGGTTCATGCGGTTTTAAATTATTTTGATTTACAATTTGTCAGTCCTGCATATCTCAAAGGCTCTATCGGCCCCAAGTCATTAAGATTATCTGCAGGTTGAATATAACATTCACACCTCCATCTTGTTAGAGAATTTGGAGAAACTAATTAAAGAAAAGCTGGAATTAAATTTGTGAATATTTCTATTTCAGTACTTTTATGAATTATAGCATTTTAAAAAGGTCAGAGAATCAATCTGCTCAGTCCACTTGAGATGTACTTCCAACCACACTTGTTGGTGATGCGGTATGTACAGTCTCACTTATTTGAGGCAAAAGGCAAAATGTTTCACAAAATACAGATTCAAGGTATACAGTGATGTTACAGAAAATTATAAATCTAGGCACATTAGGTCCACCAAAATATCTGTGAAGCATCAGAGGTAATTTGACATATATTGTATTTGTTCGTTTAGTTAACCTTAAAAAACCTAAAGTGGGGTATATCTCAGCACATAAATCATATGTACTAAGCCGTTTTTCATGCCAAGGTGTCAGAATGATTTCCAATACCCTGATGTTCTACAAGTTGCGAGTGGACCTTAGCTTCGGCAGTCACAAAAGAGGAGGACATTTGAAATGCTATGTTACCAAGAATAGTTATATACTTTGAGGATGTTATGAGCTTCAACTGTTAGGTTGATTTTCTGCAGGGTGAGCTGATCATAAAGAAAAAGTTTCTAGACCCTTCTAAATTCCATGTTAACTTAACATTTCTGAATATCTACCTAGGGATTTCCCAGGACAAGGATACCATATTGGGAGCATACATTTTTACCAGCATCAAAACTACAGTGCCATTGATCCGAAAACAATTAGAAATGTTCCTTTCAGATCTGTCTCCGATTTAGATCGTTTAAACCCTAAGAAAATGTGAATAAATATAACTGCTCCTTTACAGTGCGTTAAACACAAATAGTGAAAAAATAATGCCAATGCAGGCCCGGTTTTCTGACAAATTGGAGAATTGCCGTGATCTACTTCAATTACATTTTTTTTATGTATGTTAATATCTTCATTATACACTTAAAAATGCGAAGTAGGAACTCAACTGATATTTAGATGGATCATGTAGATCTGAAGCCTTTTTGTATTGATTTAAAAGTAAAAGCTGCATTTTCACCCAGCTCTAAGATGAATTTAAAGTGTTGTGCATAAATTGGCAATACACAATTCGGTGTAATGAGCTCAAGTATACTTTATTTCGCGATGTAGTAGGATGCCACTATATTCAGTTTTCACAAGGCAGTCTTCAAATAAAGCATAATGCAACTCTTTCCAGGCTGAAGAGAACTGCTAGCAAATATTTTGCTGTTTCTGTTCGAGAAAGTGCTTCTATTTATAGTTTGGTAAAATGCATAGAGAGCCATGTTCAGTATACAGTGGTAGGCATCAGTGTGCTCAGTAAGAATGAAACGAGGCAGCTAAATGAACAAGCACTGGCAATGCCAATAGGTCTAGCTTTAAGGGAAAAGGTGTATGACAATATGAAGCATTACCAGTAAATAGCATAGCAATGGATTTGTGTGGAAGCACAGAACTGTAGAATAATATTGGTGTAGGTTAAAAGGTTTGGTGGCATTTGCACTGTCAAGCCTATTCTAAACATCCATGTAGGTTAATGACTACCTTCCTCCCCTCCGTGATGTTGCCAGAGAAAACATAAATAATCTAGTTATCTAAGTCACTTTAATAGCATTACAATGTCATATGTGTGTCTCTGAAAGTTCAAGCTAAGGCTGCTGGATAAATAAACAAAATGATTACAGCTGTGTGGAGGGCAGGCACTTTTTTGTGGAAGCACATGCCTTCTGCCCAATCAAAATATGTACTCCGTCTCTCAACATGGGGGTGAAGCCAAAGCCCCTCTCTAGTGATACTCTCATAATTGTCTGGTGAGAGGTGCATTGTCAAGCCAGACCATAAAATGACTTTAAACAATTAATAGTTGCTAATAGGAACTTTTTGGGAATTGCATCTGCTTGATGCATTCTCCCATCATTTTTTATGAACTTCTGCTTTTTACTAATACTACGCCTTGGGGTCTGCTAAACAGGTCCATGACCATATGCTATGATAGGGTATTGTGCTTTTCTGTACCCCGCCTTGCAGCGCCCACAGCTACAGTACATGCTAAACTTCAGTTAGGCCCCAGGGCTGACAATGTGGGGTAAAACAAAATTTAATAACTGACACCCCCACTAACTATATCAGTACTGGGGATACCCTTGTTCCGTTACATCTATGTTCAGCTTTGAGGTTGAATGGTTGGTTGTCCATACATCCCATGAAAATGTTTCCTTTCTCTGTGGCCATAAACAAGCTCTAAAAAGGCTCATAGCCCACATCCTACAAAGATAATTTGTCATTGCACTCTCAATTAGAGTCTAGTATTTTAGCAGATACCATAATCAAATAAATGTTGTAACCCAATTAAACCTTGTTGATTTTGAAACCAAAGACAGATAGATGATGGGGATAATGTGGCTCTCTTCATTACGGCAACATTTCAGATGTAGGGAGTGGAAGAAGGTCTTTCTGGGCTAGCAGGAGCTGACCGGAAGGTTGATTGTAGCTGTTACATTGAGGAACAGTTGATTAGACTGTCCAGGATCAGCCCAGATCCCAGACAAAGGTGGGTCAATAGCCAAGCGTTAGTAAAATCATTTGTTCCCCTGTGGCCTTGCTTGCGAGTTGAAAAGAGGTGAGGCATCTGGTCATGAAAAGAATATTTCCACCATCTCAGGAATTATCAGAATACCCTTCTGAGACTTTAAATATCTGTTATCACACTGCCCAGAATGTTGGAGCAAGAAGTGTGATAACTAACAAAGGGATTGGAGCTGCAATGCCTGCTAATGACTTTGAAACTTGTACAGTTTATAAAGTCATGCATAGCCCACCTTTCATCAGAGGCTGCTTGGAAAAGGAAATAGAAGCCTTGCTTTGTTCAAGAATATAATGATGCATACTCTTGCTGACCTACATCTTGCCTGAGATGCCTGATCACCCTTGGGAAATTTCCCTTCTGTGGCCGAATAGTGCACAACTGTGGGATTGATTTAGGCTACCACTAGGAGAAAATGGACTGAGAAAGTGGACTGATGTTAGTGGATTTTGTCCTTCTAATTTTGCTCAAAGTGATATTGCTAAAATAAACCAATTTTAAAATGTATTAATGTCCTTTCGAAAGCCTACACTAGCCTGTGGATTCAAACCAAAAAACACTGCATCCTGGCAGGGAACAATTAGCTTTTTTTCTTGCTCTGGCTCTAAAATAGAGACTGCAACAGCAGTGCCGTTTGGGAACAGGCTTGTGGACACCTGATGGTTATTTGTGTGTGGCATGCCCCACAGATATGAAAAGGCTCCGGAAGGTGACCTCTCTGACTGAACGAGTGGGGAAAAAGGTGCAAAAAGAACCCATATCTTGTATCAAGTGTCGACTTGCAGAACCCTCCCTGTTTTATGCCAGGTTTTTGCGGTAACAAGGGGCATTTAGATCAGAGTATCAGTCTTCCTGGAGCGCTCTTCTGATACATTTTTCAGGTTTGCCCTGCCAGAGAAACATTTTTTTGTAATTAATAAATGCTTCTCTGTAGACAGAAGTCAGGTAGCCAGTCACATAGATTATAAAATCTGAAAGAGACACGTTAGTGACAGATTCCTTACCTTAGAATATCCCCAGGCGTCAGGCTGGATCCGGAAAGTTTTTTGCGTAGCAGTACCCTTGCGCGTCGGTAGGCGGCGTCGTGCGGCTCCGCGTCCGTCGTCGGCGTCGTGATCGCCGGGATGACGTCGCGGGCAGTACTTAGGCGCCGCCCCTGCGCGCTGACGTCAGTTCTTCTTTTTCCGCGCCAGTAGCGCAGATCCGGGAAGAGCAGTGCCCTAGTCACTTTTTGACTATCTTTTTGTGAAATTTTTCACTGTTCTCTTCAACGAGTCTTCACGACTCCTAAGGTGTCGTAGGGATGCCCGGCTTTAAGCCCTGCGAGGTATGTGGTCGTATGATGTCCATCACGGACCCCCACCTCGAGTGTCTCTTCTGCCTCGGCCGAGGCCACGACACGAAGTCGTGCCCTGACTGCCGGAAACTTCATCCGAAGGCTTTGCGAGAGCGGTCTCGAAAGCTCCTTGAAGTCCGGCAGTCGGCTCCGCGCCGCAGCAAGCCCCGGTCCCGGGAGAGGTCGAGGGGCCGGACGCGGAGTCCCCGCCGTTCGTCGGAATCCAAGTCTTCGCGCTCCTCCGGTAAGTCGAAGCACAAGAAGTCTAAGCGGCGTCATCGCTCTAAGACTTCGCCTCGCCGGTCGCGCGACTCGGCTGAGGTCCCTGTCGGCACCGTCCCCGCCCCGCGGCCCCGGACGTGCCTGTCGAGTTGCCCCCGCATTACCCGTCCTTCCCGGGTTCGGGGCGACTCCGGCCGAGTACAGAAATTCCTGTCGGCCATGGCCCGCCTCTTCGGGCCTCAAGGTCCCTCCGGTGCGCCTTCGGGCCCCGCGGGCCAGATGGGGTTGCTCCGGCGTCGCCGTCGACTCCGGTCCCGGCGTCGCCTGTCCCACCAGCCTTCGTCCCGGCCTCGGCTCCGGCCCCGGCCTCGACCCCGGTTCCGGTGGTGCCGCAACCTCCATCGACGCCGGTTGACCTAACCACGCCTCCGCCGACGCCGATGTCCCCGGTGCCGTTTCCGACGCCGTCCGGGGCTCCGGGCGGCGTCGTTCCCGGTTCTCCCCGGGTCCGGACATGGAGCCGGACCGGCGTCGCCCGACGCCGGTTCCGGCGCCGATGAGGCCTTGGGTCCCTTATGTCCCTCCTCCTCCATCTTTTCAACCTGAGGAGGACCAGGAGAGCTGGGAGGGGTCTGGCGACCCTCTCACACAACAGTGCGAGTTTGACCCGGACTGGGTTGAGGAACTTGGGGATGCCAGTGGGCTGGATACCTCCCCCGACTCTGGCATGCTGTCTCCTCCCGTGGCAACGGAGGAGGGGCTAATTTTGCAACGGTGTTGCGTAGAGCTGCTGGAGCCTTAAATCTCCAGTTGCCTACAGTGGCCGTCAGGACTAACCTCCTGACTGAAGTGCTTCAGCCGGCGGCCTCCTCTTCGGAGCCTGTGCTGCCGTTCAACGATGCACTCACTGACGTTCTTTTGGGTGCCTGGTCCAAACCCACCACAGGGGCTCCTGTGGATAGGAACGTGGCCCGACGCCATCGCCCGGCTCCGGGCGACCCCCTGTTTCTCTCCCAACACCCCACCCCTGAGAGCTTGGTTGTCCAAGCCTCTGCCTCCCAAACAGCCTTCCCTACCGCCCCTCCGGATAGGGAATCCAAGCGCCTGGATCACTTTGGGAAGAAGGCTTTCTCTTCCTCCAGTGCTGGCTTGCGGTCTGTTAATACCGCTTGCCTCTTGGGCCGATACACCCACTCCCTGTGGGATTCGGTGGCTGATGTTTTGCCGCAGTGTTCTGAGGAGGTCCAGACACTGCTTACCCGCGCTATTGCGGAAGGGCGTGATGCGGCTAAGTATACCATCCGCTGTGGCCTTGATACCGCCGACTCGCTGGGCAGATCGCTTGCAACGACGGTGGCGCTGCGTCGCCACGCCTGGCTGAGAACCACTGGTTTTCAGGGGATGTCCAGAATACTCTCATGGACATGCCCTTTGATGGAGTCGGTCTCTTTGGTTCAAAGGCGGACCATGCGCTGGAGCGTTTCAAGGATTCACGGGCTACTGCTAAGTCCCTGGGCCTTGCTGTTGTGCGCCCTCCGCATACGTCTGCTTTTCGCCCCTTTCGTGGCCACGGAAGGGCGCCCAGTCACGTCCACAGCCCGGCCAACGGCCCGCGCAGCAAGCGCCTTCGCGTGGCCGAGGGCGTGGATACCGCCGTGGCGGTTCGGGCAACCAGCGTGCGGGTCAGGCCACCACCTCCAACCCGTCCGCGGCCTCCAAGCCCTCCTAGTCCCTCCTTTCAGGTGCACAGCACGCCAGTCGAGGGCAGGGTCCGCCATCACCTTCACCACTGGCGTCCCATCACCTCGGACAAGTGGGTCTTGGACATTGTCCGAAGGGCTACTCCCTCCCCTTCGAGACCACCCCCAGCCATGCCACCTCAATTCCACCGCATGTCAGGGGATCACTTGGTGCTTCTACAGAAGGAAGTCACGGCCCTCTTGGCCAAGAGGGCCATCGAGCATGTTCCGACCCCAGAAGTAGGGCGTGGTTGCTACTCCCACTACTTTCTGGTGCCCAAAAAGGACAAGGAGGACATGCGTCCTATCTTGGACCTCCGGAACGTCAATCGCTTCCTCCGGAAGGAGAAGTTCAAGATGCTCACCCTAGCTCAGGTCTTGACTGCCCTCGACCCCGGAGACTGGTTGGTAGCGTTGGACTTGCAGGACGCCTATTTCCACATCCCCGTCCTGCCGGCCCACCGGCGTTACCTTCGGTTCACGGTAGGCCTCGAGCATTTTCAGTTCACCGTGCTCCCCTTTGGCCTTACCAGTGCCCCTCGGGTGTTCACGAAAGTGATGGCGGTGGTCGCAGCTCATCTGCGCCGGGCAGGGGTTTCAGTCTTCCCCTACCTCGACGACTGGCTGCTGAAGGCGGGCTCGTCCCAGGCAGTTGTCTCCCACCTCCAGACTACGGCCGAACTCCTGCACTCGCTGGGGTTCTCCATCAATGTGCCAAAGTCGCATCTGATTCCTTCTCCACAGCTCCTTTTCATCGGAGCAGTTCTGGACACGACGCAGTTTCGGGCCTATCCTCCCGAACGGCGAGTCCGGGATATTCAGGCTATGATTCCGATCTTTCAGCCCTTATCCTGGGTTTCGGTACGGATGACCCTGAGGCTGCTGGGCCTCATGGCCTCCTGCATCCTGCTGGTCACTCATGCCAGATGGCATATGCGGGCTCTGCAGTGGGACCTGAAGTTCCAGTGGGCGCAGCACCAGGGCGACCTGTCCGATCACGTCCAGATCTCGGAGGGGACTGCAAAACAGTTGCAGTGGTGGCTCTCGAACCGGCAATGGGTCATGGGCAGATCCCTCTCCCTTCCCCAGCCAGAGCACACAGTTGTGACGGACGCGTCCCTTCTGGGATGGGGCGGTCACATGGGAGAGGCGGAGATCAGAGGCCTCTGGTCTCCGGCGGAGTCCCGGCTCCATATCAACCTTCTGGAGCTCCGGGCGATCCGACTTGCACTCAAGGCATTCCTTCCCTCTGTCAAAGGGAAGGTAGTGCAGGTGTTCACAGACAACACCACTGCCATGTGGTACTGCAACAAACAAGGCGGGGTGGGGTCGTGGACCCTTTGTCAGGAGGCTCTGCGCCTCTGGACATGGCTGGAACACCAGGGCATGTTCCTGGTGGTTCAACACCTGGCAGGTTCCCTGAACGCCAGGGCGGACGAACTCAGCCGCAGGTGCATGATGGATCACGAATGGCGTCTTCACTCGGAAGTGGCGCAAGGACTCTTTCTACAGTGGGGAGAGCCTTGGTTAGATCTATTCGCCACCGAAGAGAACGCGCAATGTCATCAGTTCTGCGCGTTGGAATTTCCAAGGCGGCACTCGCTCGGCGGCGCTTTTCGTCACGAGTGGAGTTGCGGTCTATTGTACGCCTTTCCGCCTATACCACTTCTACCCAGAGTGTTGAAGAAGATTCGGCACGACCGGGCCCAAGTCATTCTTGTGGCTCCGGACTGGGCTCGAAGAGTTTGGTATCCCGAGCTACTCAATATGAGCGTAGATCCCCCGATCCGTCTGCCTCTTCGGGAGGATCTTCTGTCGCAGCAGCAGGGGACGGTCCTCCACCCGAACCTGTCCAGTCTACACCTGCTTGCGTGGAGATTGAGCGGCGGCAGTTGATTCCTTTCGACTTGCCTCCCGAAGTTTGTGATGTGATTCTGGCAGCCAGGCGTCCCTCCACTAAGGTGGTATACGCCTGCAGGTGGAACAAATTTGTGGCATGGTGCACAGCAAAGGCTGTGGATCCCCTTTCTGCCCCTCTTTCTGAGGTCCTTCTGTTCCTTCTCTCTCTGGCCCAACAGGGTTCTGCCCTGGGTACCATCAAGGGTTATCTTTGTGCTATCTCGGCCTTCCTCAGGCTCCCTGATCAGCCCTCCCTTTTCAAGTCCCCTGTTGTTAACAGGTTCTTAAAAGGCATTACTCACCTCTTCCCTCCTGTTCCGTTTGTGATGCCTCAGTGGGACTTAAACTTGGTTCTTACCTTTTTAATGTGCGCTCCCTTTGAGCCTCTACATAACTGTCCTCTTCGTCTTCTGACTCTGAAGACAGCCTTTCTGGTGGCCATCACCTCCGCTCGGCGGGTGAGTGAGCTCCAGGCTCTATCTTGCAAACCTCCCTTTCTGTCTGTTCATCCAGACAAGGTTGTTCTTCGGACGCGTCCGTCCTTCTTGCCAAAGGTGGTTACTGCTTTCCACATTGGGCAGACCATCACTTTGCCCACCTTCTTTCCGCCTCCGCATCCTTCCAGAGAGGAAGAGAGGCTCCACCGTCTGGACCCAAAACGTGCGCTCTCCTTCTATATTGACCGCACAAAACACTTCCGGGTGGATGACCAGCTCTTTATTGGCTACGTGGGCGCCAAAAGGTCGGGCGGTGCACAAGAGGACCATCTCCCGCTGGGTTACCTTGTGCATCAAGACCTGCTATTCTTTGGCTAAAAGGAGCCTCCTGTTGGGCTGCGTGCCCATTCCACCAGGGCAACGGCTGCTACCACGGCCTTGGGCCGCGGTGTTCCGCTGCCGGTTATCTGTCAGGCAGCTACGTGGGCCTCGCTGCACACGTTTACAAAGCATTACTGCCTTGACAGTCAGGTCCGGAGGGACGGCTTCTTTGGCCGTTCTGTCCTCCAGGACTTCCTTGTCTGATCTTTGTTCGCAGACCCACCACCGGGGTTGGTATTGCTGGGGTATCTATTCTAAGGTAAGGAATCTGTCACTAACGTGTCTCTTTCAGATGCACAAGTTACTAACTTGTGTAACGATATATCTGTAAGAGACAGTAGTTAGTGACAGATTCCTACCGCCCCACCCATCCTCCCCGTTCTGCGAACTGATTTCTAGGGTTAAGGACATCCCTTTCAGGGCCCTAGTATTTTTCAGACACCTATGTCAGCTTCTTGCATGGCTCTGCGTTCCTGGCGCGGAAAGTCGTGTACAGAACTGACGTCAGCGCGCAGGGGCGGCGCCTAAGTACTGCCCGCGACGTCATCCCGGCGATCACGACGCCGACGACGGACGCGGAGCCGCACGACGCCGCCTACCGACGCGCAAGGGTACTGCTACGCAAAAAACTTTCCGGATCCAGCCTGACGCCTGGGGATATTCTAAGGTAAGGAATCTGTCACTAACTACTGTCTCTTACAGATATATCGTTACACAAGTTAGTAACTTGTGCATTTAGATTTATTGTAGGAGCTATATCTTAAGTTACTGGTTATCGGTAAATGCCCCATCAGGAGCAGCATCCTCACTGCTTGGCCTACTGTCTCCAGCTGACACTCTCACAGCTCAAGCTCTCCTCAACATTCCATTACATCACACACACACACACTGGCTGAGCAGCAGAGAACTGGGCAACTATGGAGAGGATGTTTTACAACATCAGGCCATAACACATTTACTCCAGAAAAAAATGCTTCATGTCCAAATGTAAAGCGTTGCGTGGGATAAACAAACGTGTTTAGAATAACTGTGTGCACTTGCATCCTAGGTCCTGGTTAAAGCATCCAATAGACATATTTTGAATTTAATGTTTCTATCATTTTTTATGGACGCAACATCACGTCAGTATTTCTCTTAACATTTGATTTGTTTATCCTATTTTCTTCATTGGTTTTGTTCCATTGTGCATATTATTTTTTGTATCTTCTTGCATGTTCTGCTCAGCCGCGGCCCGTACGGCCCGTGCAGGTAAGAGAGGTGGGGCGGTGGGGCTGGATGGGGGGGAGTTTGACGGACGATGACGAGGCAAAATGTATTATTTATTTAATTTTCCCTCGTCATCGTCTATCGAAATCCTCCCCCACCCGGCTCCACCGCTCTTACCTGCATGGGCCGCGGCTGGTTCTGCTTTGGACCTTTATTTGTTTATTTCAATAACTGTACTGTTCTATTTAACACACAGCACTTCAGTTGTTTTCTCTTTGGACTGTCTCTGCTCAGGTCATTGCTTCCAGAGGGAGAGCTGGTCACCTTTACTGAAACCTGTTTTTCTTTGTTAGTCCTTCTGTGTGGACAGTGTGGTACCTTAGTTACTGTTGTAGTCTGCACTGTTGCACCTGTCCCACACAGACCTATAACTTGATTCTAAATAGAATTTATAACAACAAATTTCGGTTTAGCGACATAATTTGATTAGGAGCATCATACTCAAAACCTGATGCGTTCTGGCTTTATTGGCATTTCTTAAGCTTCTATTTGAATTCTCAGATTTCTCTAATCTGACAGTAACAACGGTCATCTGTTCATAATGATGCATGCAATGCTTAGCACTGTCTAGTTCTTCTAAATCCATGAACAGGACAATGATCATAAGAATGGCATACTTCGCCATAGATCAGTTCAAAGTCCAAATTATTTTTCAACATCAAGTACTATGTTACTCATCCTGAACCATGCATTTGTAACCTAACTCCAGTTGCTAGCAGATGAAGACTGGCATCCATCAGCAGAAGCCAGCCTCTAGTGGGACATGTAGAAGCTGAGCTACAAGACACATTAGATGTATGGCACCATTTGAAGCACCTCTGATATTTTAAGAGATAACCTCGATTAACATAATTGAAACTCTACATGTATTTTGCATGCCTGCAATGATAGAAGCTGCAATCTACATATGTCATTATTTTGGATAGCACGATTGAGGGTCAGGTGTTGGGTCCTGGCTGGCATAGTTGAGATTGCAATATATGTGAATATCGCTTCCCAAATTAATAGAGTTTAGAATTTGTCTATCAGCTAGTGCGATCTTAATTTATACTTGCTCCCTAAAGTCAATCAATGGTACTGATTTCGTTTCTTAGGTTCAATTTCTGTATTTTGGTCGCCTTTCTTGACAGATTTGTGTGCTGAGATTTGAGGTGATGACATTTTTGACTAACTTACCCAGTGAAACAGCTCAGAATTTTTTTAAGTTGAAGGTACCGTGAGATATGTGGTCAGGGCGGTTCAGGACTTTTTTTCCCTAATGGCTGTGACTCCCAAAGTATTTTGCATTTATGGGCGTTTTTTGTCTTGAAGGGACAACAAAATTGACTATTGCCTGAGAATATAGTGTTTTTGTCTCTCGGATTGCAAAGAATGACTCTTCTCCCAGGACGACTGTGCCGTATATATTGTTGACGAAGGTCAGCTTACATTCTAAAACTGTGCATGACACAATGCAGGACTGCAAGGTCAAACTGCGGCTTCAGTTTGTTTAAAACTTATTTTCTTTCCATTCTTTTCTGCAGGAGCCATAACCTTAGATTCAGAAGTTAAAAAATGCGCTGCTCCCCAGTGTAGCCCTCTAACAACCAGGGGTTGTAATGCTCTTCAGGTACAAGTGGGAAACTTCAGACAGTGAGACACTACTTCCTTCATCTCTGGCACGCGGCCTAGGCGCCGATCATTCTCTGCCTTTTTACTATCTACAGGGCTGACCCTAGAGCCTGCCATGATTTACACTTGCTGACAAACCGGCCTCTCCTTTCGCTGTAGCTACTGACGTGCTAATACAGCGTGAAGCATGGATCCTGCTTTTGCACACTTTGCCCAGTCAATATTTGCCTCCATTTCAACTCGCTGTTATGTTGGGAGTCAGTTTGGGAAATTTGCATTAGAACTATTCAATAAACCCGACCTTAATGAAAACATCTGATGCATTTTGCGTATTCTTTATCATAGGTTTATTTTCCTATGGTTATATCTTGGTGCAATCTTTGCACAAATTTGTTTGATTAGTTTTGCCTTTTGTCCCTTGCGTTTCTGTTCATTCTTATGGATGTGCTGCTGGCTTTCATAAAATTATACTTGTAACGTAGAATCGCTGTTTTAAAAGACTTTATTTAAATGTGCAAATCCAATTACATGTATTTGTGTGGAAAGATTGCAAAGGGAATTTACTCTTTGGTGTATTTGAAAGCTATAATTATTTGTTTACGAGGAAAGAAGAAATCAAGTGATATGTCGGGCCGGACAGAAAGAGTAAAGACACTGGCTGTAAATTGAAGTCATTTGTCTTGAAGGGAGAATACTTGATCCCATTCAAGAGAATAAAGATGGAAAGCACAAAAAGATTTATGTACCAAGTTGTCCAGTGTGCATAAGAAGTTAGAGGTTAATTAGAAGAATTGCAATGCGACAGTTCGATCATCTGAAAACATTAACACTCTTTTCCAATGCCTGAATGGTTTGTGCACAGATAGATGGATGGGAATATCAGTGATGTAAACATTAATTAGTAGATTAACATTTCTGTAAAATGCATTTTATTTCAAGGTTTTGATGTAAATGTCAAAGGAGGTATAATAAATAGACCTCACGGTATTGTTTCTCTGTAGCAAAGTATAGTGAGTTGTGAACACGCCTTATGTGCCTTAACATTTAGCTGCATTTAAAGTACCAGTAAACTCTGTATGCATGAATGTAAGAACAAATCGTAAAGACAATTAATGTCCAAGCCAACAATCAATTATGACCATAAAATAAGGGGAGGTAAGCTTCTTGTATACACAAGGTCCATTGTTTCTTTAAGTGTAATGTTTGCCCTAGGTTTCTGTTTACTGTTGGATACGTCTTTGTATAAAGTATATAATATTTCGGCTAATCACTCAAAAAAAAGCAACATACTACAGAAAATTCTCTGAATAAATGAATGAATGAAAAAGAAAAGTAAAGGGCAACAATTGCCAAAAGGCACTGATAGCAGTTAGTCTTCGGAAGGGAGAGAAATAAGAAGGAGCTGACTAATGGCTGTTAGAGTAAACAGCCAGGTCTTTAAGGCCTTACGAAATAAGACGTGAGATTGGAAACTGGAAATTGATGGGGGAAGTGAGTTCCACAACGTGGATGCCGCCACTGAAAAAGCTCTGCCTCCCAATCTTGATCTCCTAACCCTAGGAATAAATTAAGAGATGTTTACCTGAGGATCGAAGCTGTCTGGAGGGGATATAGCATTGAAATAGATTCCTGAGTTGTTTAGGGCTTCTGTTGTGAAGGGCATTGTGAACCAAGCAAAGAGCCTTAAAGTAATTCAATTAGTCACAGGGAGCCAGTGAAGTTACCGAATCCCTTCCGAGACAGGCTGTGATTTTGGGATGTCAAGAATAAGTCGGTCTGCTGTGTTCTGGACTAGCTGCAATTTGTTAAGGACAGTTTTATTAATGTCCAGGCAGAGGGCATTGCTGTAGTCCAGTCTGGACATAACAAGTGCCAAAGCCACTTGTTTTCGTGCCTGAAGAGGAAAAAAGGGAAACACTTTCCTTAGGGATTTAACTACCCAAAAACAGGTAGAGACTGTCCTATTTACCTGTAAATCGAACAATAGATTTGTATCAACCAGTACTCCAAGACTTTTTGCAAAGTTTGTTGGAGTGGGTAAGCCCCCCAGCCTGTCAGGCCACCACAGATTGGACCACAGGGAGGGTTGCCCACCAAAGATCAAGACCTCCGTCTTATACCCATTCAGTTGTAGGTAGTTTATCTCCATCCATATGGCCACTGCCTGCATACAGTTTTTAAAATTGGAGGCAGACGCATTGATGTCCCTCAAGATAGACACGATGATTTGGGTGTCATCAGCATAGGACAGAGCTTGGAGCCCAAACGATCTGATAAGTTTTGTTAGTGGGGAGAGATATAAGTTGAATAGGGTAGGACTTCAAGAGGAGCCCTGAGGCACCCCACAAGGATAACATTATGGAATCAGAGCGAAACTGCTCCACCATTATCATCTGTGATCTGTCACTTAGAAAAGATGGCAGGAGTTTGAGTGCCAAGTCTGTGATCCCCAGCTGCTGGAGCCGTTCTACAAGCAGAGTCGGGGAGATGGTATCAAAAGCTACAGAGAAGTCCAAAAAGACCAGCACCACAGCCTCCCCAGCATCCACCATGGAACGGATGTTATTGACTGCAGGTACTAGTGCTGTCTCAATCCCATGGTTACTCCTAAATCCAAATTCAGAATCGTCTAGGAGTTGGAATTGTTCAAGATAGTTCATAATCTGGGAGTTCAGATGTTTCTCAAGGATTTTAGCGGGTACAGGGAGATAGGGTGGTAGTTTTTTGGTTCTCCAGATTCCAAATTGGCCTTTTTTTAAATTATTTTTATTAACCAGAAAGAGAAAACAAATGCTTCAGAAAAAATTACAGCATTCATAGTGTGAGTTTGACATGTACAGATTCATAATATCACCACAATTCAAACCCCTCAGTGGCCCGCCCACCCACCCAATCAGACGTAGGGCACAATCATGCAACTTGATCCCTAACATGCCGGAGGCTCTACATTAGGTTAGGAGCATCCTGGTTCTGTAGCTCGCCCAGGCCCCCCATATCTTTTCCCATTTACGTGGGCATCCCCTACTCTGGTATACTGCCTGTTCAGCTCGTTGGCACCAATCCAAATCATTTTCCCAGGAGTCTACCATGGGGGCTGCACTGACACCCCATGCACGGGCGATGTTACGCTTTGCCACCACCCCTGCTAGGGCAAGCCATGTCGTGGCCCATTTGGGCCATACTATTTCACCTGTCACCCCGAGGATATGCTATCGCGCATTTACTGGGACCTGCTCCCCCACTACCATCGTCATAACTTGAGCCAAGCCAGTCCAGAATGTTTGAATCTTGGGGCAGGCCCACAATATGTGGAAAAAAGTTCCTATCTCGCCACAGCCCCTAATACATTGTGCTGACGTGCAATGACCCATACGATACTGCACCGTCCTCGAGGCGTATGACCTGTGTAGGATACGGAGTTGGATCAGCCTAAATCTTGCTCGGGCAGTTATCTCTCTGTGGCTCTGTAGGGCGTCCCTCCAGTCATCATCCTCAAGGAGACCCACATCCGATTCCGAGGCCGCCCGCAAGGGTCCCAAACAGTCAGGTGTGTTGTTTATTAGCTTTTTGTAAGTAAGGGATATCGCTCTATCTATCATTGGATCAAGAAGGAGTCTGTCCTCAAGTGGTGTGTACTCCGGTATTGGGACCCCTTCCTTCAAGTGACAGTGAAGCGCGTGTCTCAACTGTAGATATCTGAAATGTTCGGTCTTACCCATTTGGAACTCTGTCTGAAGACAATCAAATGTAATCATCTTCCCCTTTTTCCAAATGTCCCCCAGAAGGTCAATGCCAATGCTGTTCCACCTCTGGAAACCCTTCAAACGCCTTACTTCTCTTAAAAAGTCACCCTCCCAGAGTGGCGTTTGCTCAGTGAGTCTGGCCTCCCAACCGATCATTTTAGTCGCCTTCCGCCATACCGTGACCACTGTTTGAGTGTGGAGCGGGAGGGATGGGGTGCCCCTCCTCCCCCGTAGAGAGCAGACAGATAGCTACCCGTACCCATAGCAAATCGGTCGACCCGATAGGCTGGCTCCTCAGTCGGCGAAAAGACCCACCTATTAATGTCAACAAGCTGGGCTGCCCAGTAATATTTTCTGATGTCCGGAACCACCAGCCCCCGTCATAGACCCCTTTCTGCAATTTCTTCAGGGCGATCCTAGGGCAACCTCCCCCCCATATCAGTGTTCGTTGTTCAGACTCCATCGCGCAGAAGAAAGCTTCCGGGATCTGGAATGGGGTATTCTGTATAGCGTACAATAGGCGCGGGGGGCCATCATTTTGAACAAAACCGCACTTCCCATAAGGGAGACCGGCAAGCGCCGCCAATGAATCACATCCCCCTTCAACCTTTCCAACTGCGAGTGCACATTTAACTGCATGAACTCCTCTTCCGTTTTGGTGATCCAGATACCAAGCTATTTAAAGGAATCTTTATGGACCAACTCTTTACACGCCGACGTCAGAGCCGGAGGCTCCCCCGCCAGAGTGTACACCAAGGATTTATCCCAATTGATGCGATATCCAGAGTATTGACCAAAGGACTGTATAATATGGATAAGCCTATGAAAGGTCTGTCTAGGCCTATGGGCATACCACAGGATATCGTCCGCGTAGAGGGAGATACGTTCTTCCCATCCCCCTCCCACATCAATGCCTCTCACCAGTGGATCTCCTCTTATCCAAGAGGCCAGCGGTTCAAGTGCGAGCGCAAAAAGCACCGGCAAGAGCAGGCAGCCCTGCCGCGTACCTCTATGCAGCCGAAAAACTCTGGACACTGTTCCATTAACCCTGACCCGTGCCAGCGGGGCAGCGTACAGAAGCTCAATCCAGGAGCGGAAGCCCGGGCCGAATCAGAACTTGGCAAGAATAGCCAACAAATATGGCCACTCGATACTATCAAAAGCCATATGTGCATCGAGTGAGAGGAGTGCTGCCTGGTCATCAGGTCGCTGCCGTACCATGTGCATTACCCCATATAAACGACGGAGATTCAACCTGGTGTTTCTGTGAGGCATAAATCCGGATTGGTCCGGATGAATCAAAGACTGTATCACTGGGGATAGTCTGTTTGCGAGCGCCTTAGCCAGTACCTTAGCCTCGAAATTCAAGAGCGAAATCGGTCGGTATGAACTACAAAGATCTTGTCGTTTGCCTTTCTTAGGAATTACAGCAATAATAGCTGTCCTCAGATCTGGGGGCAATTGACCCTCTGCCCTCGCCTCTCGGAACATACAGAGCATGTGGGGTGCTGGGTACCCAGCAACGCATTTATACAGCTCCGCCGGAAAGCCGTTCAGACCCGCTGCTTTCCCGGACTGAAGATCCTGTATAGCACCCTCAAACTCTTCTGTAGTGAAGTCCGAGTCAACTGCCTCCCGGTCTTCCGCGCTAAGCTTTGGTAATGCTATATCTTTCAAAAAGTCCATGCAGTCCTCCTCCCCCCTGTCAGTCTGGTAGATCCCTTCATAATATTGGGCAAACGCCTCTGCTATAACTGCACCAGTCCCCTTCACCGTACCGTCGAGGGTCCGTATCTCAGAGACCCAATTACGGCCTTTATCCCTCCGCTCCAGCCATGCAATGAGTTTGTTAGCCAAGTCGCCCAAGTCATATACGCGTCTTTGCGTCGCTATGGCGTACGTGCAGGCTGTATTTTCCTCTAGATCTCTGAGCTCTTTCTGTTTAAGTCTAAGTGTGTGCAAGCGTCCAGTGTCTCCCCAAATTGGCCTTTTTTGAGCAGCTGCTTATCTGCCACCTTTTTCCATATTCGAGGAAAACACCCGGATTCAATGGCTTTATTAATAGTTTCCTTAAGACGGGGAACTATACTGTTGGCTCCTAATTGCAGAAAATTGGGGGGACAAGGTTCTAGTGGGGAGCCTGATTTAATACCAAGCGGATAACATTCTGTCTGCTGTTGTGTCAGCAAAGTAAAATGCGATAGGCTTGCTGAGGGATTATCTAAAATAGACCAATTCCATTGAAGGTCAAATGCTGCCTCAGACTCTATATTCAAAGAATTAGAGAGATTAAGAGTTGTGCCCCTCCAGATCTTTATATATATATCCACTGCTTTGGAATAGAAAAATGTGGCCATTCGGTCGCAAAAGTCTTGGGAATTTTCTTTATGCAATGGAGCTATGGGGACAGATAAGAGACTGATTAGCTTAAAAAGATCTTCAGTGGATTTGGCTGAGGCAAGTTCATTGGTGCAGAACCGCAATTTTTCCTCCTTGATGACCACTTTATATTCGGCCAGCAGAGGCTTGTAGGCCATTTTTTCGGCATGGAGGTAAGATTTTCACCATGTTGGTTCCTGGCAACGACAAGCCTGTCTAGGCAGCCTAAGTTTTTTCTGAAAACCATGGTACTGTGGGCGTCTTTCTCCTTTAGTGGGTTACCTTGAGTGAGGCCGCGATATCAATGGATGATGTGAGCCACAAAGAAAATTCTGTGGCCGCTTCTCTGAAGATGGGAACAAATATGACGTTCTTTCAAACAGTGGCATGGGCTCCCCATCAAGTACCCGACACAGTTAAAATGCCTCTGTAGCAAGCGCAAAGTGCTACACACAAGAAAAGTTGCCTTCCTCAAATTCACGGTACTAGCCTGAACCGATCCCTCAATGTCACCACTCTCCTGACTGAACTGCCAGCCAGCTTACCTGACACAGAGGTTTAATCATTCTGGAATAGACTGCTCCACACATGTGGATTTACTACTGACTTCCTAATATTGAAGAAGTTAATGAAGCCACAGCTTTTCTCACAGCTCCTATTTTGATCTCCATGGTCCACCCCCGCCATATCTATGCCACTCCTGCAGGTCACCCACAAAACACCCCGGCGTTACTATTCCCCCATTTTGTCCAATTCCTAGGCTCTCCTTAAGCCTTCTGCTTCACCTCATGATCCTTGTTCCACAACTACTTTCCTCTCCCTACCTCACCTCACAATACAATTTAGAGTTACAAGAGCTTCCATAAGCACCATCAAGAATAACTTCTCATTATCGCATTGTTCTTGCTGACGTTCCTGCAGGTAACAGCTTGCTTATATGCTAGTTCATGTTATAAGGTGTGGTATATAGTGCTATGTGAAACGTAATTATCTACAGGAAACGTTAAACAGATCCAAAACTGGCCTGCTTTGGTCCTCAGATCTCCCTACCTGTTGCCAATGTAGGACCACTTCACTGAATTATCCGAAAGAGCAATTTTATGAGTATGAATTTAAAGAGAACTTTCATATACTGTTAAAGTGAATGCATTTATAATATTTTATTTTCTCCTGTGTAGCACAAACCCCCCAGGTCTCATCTGATTCACTTAGTACTTGTTTGTTAAGATGTTGTCCGTCCCGTGTTTTTCAAATGTATTGGCACATGCAGGTCACCCCACTCCCCTCTTTATAGTTACTGTCATTCTATCTGATTCTCGTGTTGTGTTGATTTCAGTCCAACCTTTTTTCTGTTTATCTCATTTTGTGACTGTATACCTAACCTGTTTTTCCAGTTTATTCTGTGTTGCATCTCGTGTTGCCTCCTTCGTGACAATTTGATCCACTTTTACATATTCCCTTTCTATTTGCACTTCTTTAGCTTTCTAGGTCTATCTAACTTCTGTGTCTCTTCTTTAATCATCAGCAGCTTACTCTATTCCTCTTTCAGTTACATCTTTTGATCTTGTTGCTTTTTTTTACCTTGTCCTGTTTCTCCTTGGCTACCTTAAATGGAAATCTTGTGGCGTCCCATTTCACGGTTGTGTAAGTTTCCTCTCTCTTATGCCCTTTCTTCCTTTCTCTACTTCGCTGTCTCTGAATTTACACATCTCGAGCTCTGAAAGTAAATTTAAAAGAACTTGGCCAAAGGCATTTCATGTGTTTTTAATGCTTGAGTCAGCGCTGCCCCTTCAGTCCTGGAAAGTAAAGTGAAAAGTGAAAAACACGCTTAAGAGAATATGACCAATTCCGTTGATTTAATACTATGTTGCCTGTACATTTGGCATGTTGTCTTTGTTTCTCTGCGATGTAAGTACGCTGAATTCCAGTGAGTGAACATTGAACCATTAGCTCATTCTGTTGCAAATCATATAATTTTAAACTGTTTAATCAATTTAACATATGTATATCTATATATTGTTTTATGGGGGAAAAATAAAATATTGGACTTTGTACTTGTCGATGACATACACTGAACTGAGTTTGAGGTATGACGTTAATGCAATTATCGGTATGGATATAGTTATTGCTCGTTATGTTTTGAAGCTAACATTAACGATGTGAATATTCTTTTGTTTATCTAGAAACCAAAGCAGAAAGATTGGCATCCTCCAAGCGGTTTCATTTTGGGACTTTGGACGTTGATTATCATGATTTTCTTTAAAACCTATGGAATAAAGCATATGAAACATGTATTTTAAGATCCCAGAGTTTAAAAGTTTAGAGTGTCTGCAACCTACAGCAAAATTAACCGTATGGCGTCCTTATTAGACCTTGTTTTGCAAGAGACGCATATTTTGAAAACTGTACTGTGCATATATATATATATATATTTGGTTTTTTTTGTTTGTTTGTTTTTGGCTGAGACCCACTGTACCAAACGGTAGTGTATTTTGGTCGAGGTGTATTATATGTGAAAAATATGCTTTCTTTCAACACAAAATAAACCTCACTGTGTGAAATGCATGGGTACCATGAAATGTATTCAGTGCTGTCAGTAGATCACGTTGTTTAATCATCGTTGGCTCACACCACAATCGGTAAAAAAGTGGAAGCAGACAGACTTTCGAAATGGAACAGCAGAGTTGATCTGAAAATTGTGAGGTGGAGTCCAGAAAACAGTGACAATATCAAGGGCTGCACCTTGGATTAAACCTTATGTAAAATGTCATTTCATCAATACAGAAGAAAGAGACGCTAGCTATACCTTTGGCATGAACTAGGAAAAGCTTTCTCAAAAGAAGTAAAATAGAAACTATCGATCCTTCAACCTTAAGTGTAGTCTTTCAGCCCATCCTCAAACCTCAGGCACTTTGTAAGATTGTGCCATTAATTAATGTGGGAGGCAATGCTTTTATCTTGGTTAATCCACTGGTTAAAAAAGTATGTTTTTGTATATTAACTTTCATACAGCATTAAAGATGTCCAATATTGTTGTTAATGAAGATAGGCCTGGAATGAATATAATTTAAGAATATCCGATCTTACTGCTGACCAGGCATCACGTTTGTGATCATCGAGATGCAATGTATCGCAAGTCTGAGCTGGTGTGGACAACATCCAGACCTTCATCTTGCAATAGTTAGACCGGATACAGGCATTTAGGCCATAGTAGGATAGGTGGCAGCCATTTCTTCCTCTTGTATAGTTTTGGAGGGGGCCAAACAGCAGTCCTTGGGTCATAATTAGGGCACGCTCTCCTGCACCCCCCTTTACCAACTGAAATTGTGTTGGTATTTTATTAGGTATTGACTTGGCAGAGGGTGATTGATTGGGAATATAACAGCCACTGCTATTTATGCCACATCAGTACTGCTTAAGATCACATAACTGATTATATGTGTGAATGTGAATATCAAAGGCTTAGAAGAATGTGTTTTTAGTTTTTATTGTATTTCTGTGGATTTGTGTAAGCAGAGTTTGTGGTTACAAATGACTCTGCTCCATAATCACAGCCCCTGCACTGGTCCAGGATCACACTGGAGGACAGTACTCAGGAAACATCTTCTCTTGCACAGTAGTTTTGACTATAAAAAATTCCAACATGGATGCAAATTATACTTTGCTGCTTTATTCAATAATTTTGCTAGCCTGCTTTAAATATTTTGTCAACATGACCCAGGTGGCTACACGATTTGCATGATAAGTGCACAGAAAAAATTGCCAAATACATGGCCTTATTTGCACGCTCTTAATATATTATGAATGTCTTTTTTTCCTAATGCTTCCTTATGAGAGTGCAAATCAACACTATAGGTCAATTCAGGCAGTTTGACCTTGAAAGTTCAAGACTTTATGAAGTCAGTTATTTTTTTTTTTACTAGAAAGCTATTTATATACGTAAGATGGCCTCAACGTTTGCTTCCTCTGCCCAGATCATAATATCAGTGTTTTAATAGACACTTTGCTTTTATTTATGACGCTGATAACTGTTTTTCAATTCTGAGTTAAACTATTTATATTAGATGCCACAGGACTATGTCCTACCATACTGGTCAAGTCTCCCACCTAAAATTATTAAACTTTATTTTCTCATAAGTCCCGAGTCACAAATGAGGAATTGAATTAATAATGATGTAGCTTGTTTTTGTGAACTGAGAATTCTGATCTTACTGGAACCGTAAATGTTTAATGAGTGCCTGCCAATCTTTTCAAGGAAGTGATTTAATAAAAAAGTTCATGTTTCGAAACTCTTTAACAATAAATAAAAAACTGGTGTCAACAACCACGCGTTTTGGCGTATGTCACTTTGTACAAAATGCAACATTTTGAAAAGAAATTTGTTGCTGATGTAATTTGGGTATTTGGGGAAAATAAAGAAAAACGATTTTGCTTTGAATAATAAAGAAAATTATTTTCGTATTGGAAACAAGTTTTCAGATGGTAGGGCTGGTGTTAGGTGAGATGGTGTGCAAACATGCCTGGGTGCACTCGATGGGGTTCTGGCAGCCCTCAGCGGCATGTACTTTGATGGAGAAAACAATAATGGGAAGTCGGCACGGTCCACCAAGCCACAGTATGCTTCCTCTTGCTGCCCCGTACACCTTCGAGTCAGACAATTTCACTGATAGTATCACTGTTTTTGTGGCTGGTCAAGAACTCAGCTCTTCAGACAGAGACCGCCATCTCAGCCGGTGCAAACACTGCATCAATTCTTCTGCTTTTGTGATGGAAGAGTCTGCTCCATATGCCACTTGCAACAGCCCTCTCCCAGCTGCTGCCAGCCTCCCAGCTGCAAAACCGCTTTAGTGCATCCTACCCTCACCTTCATCTTCGGTCGAGGGTAGGCATTACTTTTTTTCCCCTCACCAATGGAGAACGATTGCATTGCTTCAACTCATTTACAAGGGCTACAAACTGCACTTTTTGACCACTCCTTGGAGCATTCTTCCTCCAGTCAGACTTGATCTTTAGACTGCACCTAAAGCTAGGAGGCAGTAGTTCTTGTCTGCTTAAGAGATGGACTGAAGAAGGGGTTCCTCTGGTTGGAGAGAGTGATAGGTTTTTTAATCCTGCTATTCCCTGTCCCCTAAGAAAGTTGATGACTCAGGCATTTTCTACATATGAGAATTCTAATAATTTTCCTCATGCAGTTCGAATTCTTGATGCTGTCCTTTATTCTGGATTGCCTATCTGCTGGAATTCTGTGTCAATCACCACAACTCCCACTGCTCTTAAACTCAGGACCTGCTCTTCTTTGCTATGATCTTGAACACTGCATGAGAGTCGTTCCCTATGTCAGATGATCCTAGACGTCCTGCATATGATTCAATGTGATAGGAAATTCTTTCTTGTGAGAAATTGGGTTGTTGGTTGAGGGGGTTGAAACTCTACTCAAGCAACAGCCCAAATCCTTGTGAGGGTGACCCAGCAAAAGTAACTATATTAACCTGTGCTTAATCCTCTAGTAGCTTGGCACAAAAGTATCCAGGCTTATGTTAGAGGCAGTGTGTAAAGCACTTGAACAGTGATAAAGTGAAAACACAACATAAGAAAAATCCCACACTCATTTAGAGACAGAGTAGATTGTAATACATTATTTCAGACCAAAACGACAAAAATCAAACCAATAGAACTGGAGATGTGCAATTTTAAAGATTTAGATAAAGGTAGCACCAAAAGGTGCATAGTGCCAACTGAGGGTTTCTGGTCGCACTGGACCGGGACAAAATTACATATTCAGGCTGACCACGATGGAGCTGAGGATTATACCTTATGTCCTTGTTGTGCGGCTTGCACAGCATTGCTTAGGGAGGCCTTGCGTCGATGGGCATCTGTTCCAATTAAGCTATGCGGCAAGGCTTTGTGGGGTTTCGCTCTGCGTCAGTTCCTCTGAAATTTGCAGCTGTACATCGAAGCTTTGCGTGACTTCGCTTCACTTTGCACCAGATTTGGTGAAACCTTAAGTTATGCCAGGAGGAGCTCTCTCTGATGCAAGCCAAGGGCCGAGGACCTGGGGAGGCAGAACTTGGGGATCAGGAACTTACTCCAGCAGAGGCCAGCATGGCTTAGGCAGGTCCAGTGCAGTAGGTCAGCTGGCAGTTTCAGCAAGGCCTTTGGAGCTTGTTGTGTTCATGTATCTCAGAACAGGTAATCAGTCGCCTGACCCTTGGAGTCACTTCGGCCTGGGATGAAGGGAGCAGGTCCACTCGTCCTTCTCAGACTGAAATGCAGGTCTCATGCAGCAGGGCAATCCTCTGGCAGCAGGGCAGTCCTTCTGTGATATCCTCCGGCCCAGGAGTGTACTGAAGAGTGGGTCGGAGGGTCCTATTTTTATACCTAATGCTAGCTTCAAAGTGGAAGAAAAATATTTCTGGAGTTTTCCCCACACAGAAATGTCTGGAATTTCCTGCATCCCTGTTGTTGTCCCAGTCTTTCTGGGGGCGCAAAAGGCTAGGGTGAAGTTCTTTGTGTGTGAGCTGAGGCAAGGGCTTTGAAGTGCAAGTAGGGCTGTGCACAGCTCCATCCCCTCCATCCTACCAACACCAGTCCCTCTTTTGTGTGGCTGTCTGGGAGGAACACACAAAGGCCAACTGCATCTAGTCATGTGACCCAGGAAACAGGCTGCAGGCACCAAATGGTTAGGACAAGAAAATGCCAAATGTCTAATAGTGCAAATACAACAAGGTGATGGATGAAGTGATTGAATTAATCTCAGCCACTGGCAATCGCTCGGGCTGCATCCCAATCCATTGCTTTTTGGCCACCTCAGTTTGGATCCAGCCATATGCAACTCAGTCTTGACCCTGTTTCTCATGGGAACAGTATAGCCCGAACTGCCAGGCCAAGTTCTCCCTGAAATGGAACACAAACAACCTAGGATCGGTTTCGCCTTAGTTAGGGCTCTTCAGCCAGGTATAGTTTGATTCCAGTGGCGCAGTGAGTCCAGGGCCCAGGTCTGGGCATAACTTAGGGCACTTACAGCAGCAGATGCAAAAACAACAAGGTGGTGGATAGAAAGCTTGAATTAATCTCATCCACTGGCAATCGCTAACGCCGCATCCCAATCCATAATTCTTTGCCACTATGTCACTTCAGTTTGGACCCATCCATATGCAAATCAGTCTTTACCATGTTCCTCATGGGAACAGTCCAGCCCAAACTGCCAGACCAAGTCATCCCTGAACTGGAACACAAGCAACCTAGTACTGGTTTTGCCCTAGTTGGGGCTCTTCTGCCAGGTATAGCTTGGTCACAGTGAGCCCGGAACCCATTTCTGGGCATACCCAGCGCACTTAGGGCAGCAAATGGATTGGGGTGCAGCCTGAGCGATCACCAGTGACTAAGATTAATTCAAGCATTCCAACCATCACGATGTTTTTAAGAAGTTGTGTATGTGGGGAGTAGTCGCGTCTGGTTGGGACGAGCGCATTGGGATTGGCGCTGTGAGGAACCCTCCCAACGTCCCACGGGGCCTTGCTCTAGGCCTGCGCAGCTTGTTTTCACCGCAGATGCGCATGATGTGATCATACTGACGCATGCAGTGGGTTGCACGGCGGCCATCTTAAGTGAGGCTGAATACGGTAGGGCACATAGCATATCAAAGTGAATATGTAGCATTACTCTCCCTTCAGTCGAAGGAAAAGACGTTGCCTCGCAATACTTCAGTCTTTGTAAAGGCGGAAGTAACACAATCTGAAGCAATAATGCACATACCACTTAGCATATTCTGCGCTCATAGCACATGAGCGGTTATACGCTCATCTAAAGAGTGACTTTCCCTACTAAAAACATCTAGTGCACATCTTGGAGCAGTGATTCGCACACCTTGAACTTACAGCCATTGAGATATTGTAAGTTGTTTTTTGGTGTGTTACACTCACGCTGCACCACTGCACTAGTATCATTCAGTGTGCATCTTAGAGTGGTGTTGTGCACTCCTTAAACCACACAACTGATGAAGTGAGTAATAGGTTGGTGTTGGATGGGCTTTACTAGGGAATCCACACACATCACTTATCACACCGCCATGTTTTTTACCACTAGCCAGCACAACATCAATTCCATGGGAAGACTGGATCCTATTGCTCTATAACTATTTAGAAGCGCTTGATGGTCAAGAGTTTCGCTCAACACAGGAAAAAAAGCATTATTACTGAGTACATTGGGCAAAGAAGGTCAGGGTATTTTCAGACACTTACCACAAGCTATGGAACCTAATGGTTAACAGCTCCAAGACATATTCAAGGAGGCTCGATGTAGACTCCAGATCAGATTTGCTAAGGAAGAGAAGTTGGTCATGACAAGATATAACTTTTACACTCAACACCAAACTACCGAAGAATCTTGATGAATTTGTAGCTAGACTAAGGGAGTTATCTACTAAATGTATGTTTGGTGGAATGACTGATGACCTCATCCGAGATCAGCTAGTTGTGCTGTGTAAAAGTAAAAAAATCCAAGAAAGATTGCGGGCATCGAAGAATCCCACATTAAAGGATGCAATACACATTGCTAAGGTTGTGGAGCAATCTGATTTATGTATGAAAGAAATGGAGAAAAAATAATCTGGGTCATGAGGTTTCAGAGGTGGGTGTAGTCACTAAACCAGACACGGAAGCTGTTGCTGTGGTGAAACCCTCTAAAATAATTTGTGAAAAGTGGTAGGTAGTCCAAACAACCTGCCAGGTGCTGCAGCAGGTGTGGGAGCATGAGTCATATGATAGACTCCAAATTTTGTTTTGCAAACAACAAAGAATGTTGGAAATGTGGTCAAGTAGGCCATTTTGCTAGCATGTGCAAATCTGCAATTCGTAGTAAAGTGGCAGGAGTATCAGAAATGTCTTCTGTAGTTGAGGGGCCAGCAGGATTTTGAGTGTGGGAAGTGAGGAAGATGTAGCTACAGAGGACAAAAGGATAAATAGACCCAAGGCCATTTTTGAGGCATATGGACGTCAAATACAGCTTATGGTGGATACAGAATCCATGTACACGATAATTCCCAAAGATATGTTTGACCATGAGTGGGGTGGGGTGCTGCTGAAGCCCAAAGACCTTTCTCCTTGGGGATTTCAAGACGAAACCATTGATAATTTAAATTATATGGACACTCATATAATTTTATAGAAAATAAATCTACATGGCAAGGTGTATGTAGCTGATCATGGGCCTCTGATTTTGGGGTGGTTGCACTATTATGATCTGCACATTGTCATTAACTCTAGGGCACCAACTCAATTTATGGTAGTGGAAGATGAATCCTTGTCAGAAATCTTAGATAGTGTAAAGCAAATATTTGGGAACAAACATGGAAAACTGAAAGGGTATGTGCGCAAACTCTTGTTGGAGAGAGGTGCAGTACCCGTCTAATATAAGGTTAGGAGAGTACCAATAGAAGTTCAGGAAAAGGTTAGGAATTTGATTCAGGAAATTTTGGAGGAAGGGATTATAGAACCTGTTGAGGCATATTGTTGTATATCGCCAGTCGTAATCACAAAAAAAGCTTTATCCGAAGGGGAAGGTGCACCAAGAAACAAAGTAAATGTCCTCCAAACTTTATCCGAAAAGTATCCTTTTATTATTCTTGATATTAAAAGATAGGTGTCAGCCAACGCGTTTCGTTCCACTGAGGGAACTTCATCAGGGCTCATATATCAAGACGAGGTGTAGTGTGTCAGTGCTCTATGTTAAAATATTTCAAATTAAAATCCTAATGGTCCAAAAATCTGACACTTGGGTAACAATAGTGAATATGATCAATCTGTATTGTTCTCAGCGCTTAAGCTCCAAAATCCCAATGGCAAATTGTAAACCAGTATCCTTTAATCGCTACGTCGTGAATACAATATATCTGTGTCTCCTTCTAGAACACCTGTTGCTTCAAAACATGGATATTTTGCTTTTTAAAGTTGTCTAATTCATAAATTAAGTCGCATTAGCAACTGACTGTCCACGTTGATTGCGAACAGTTGTTGCTTAGGGATAAGTTCCTATTTGATGATTAACACCACGATGGCGAGATACCGTCCAAACTGGTCACGAGCATATACTGGATACCATTTCTTACAGATTGATCATATTCACTATTGTTACCTAAGTGTCAGATTTTTGGACCATTAGGATTTTAATTTGAAATATTTTAACATAGAGCACTGACACACTACACCTCGTCTTGATATATGAGCCCTGATGAAGTTCCCTCAGTGGAACGAAACGCGTTGGCTGACACCTATCTTTTAATATCAAGAATAATAAAAGGATACTTTTCGGATAAAGTTTGGAGGACATTTACTTTGTTTCTTGGTGCACCTTCCCCTTCGGATAAAGATTACGTTTCTGGTCTCCAGTAGAGCTTAACTGCGGCAAGCTCTGGAAGTGGATGCACATGACTCTGAATGCTTATGGAAACTTGGGTTCTGATGTGCTGAACCTGTGGTCAGCCGTTGATGGTGTTGCTTTTGTTATTATCACAAAAAAAGCTGATGGGCAGCTAAGGTTCTGTGTTGTCCTTAGATCATTGAATTAAAATGTTGTAGCAGATACATTCCCTCTGCCTAACATTAGTGAAATGGTGGTTTCACTGAAATGTGGGAAGTATTTCTCTAAGCTAGACTTAAAGAGTGCATGCCATCAGATTAAACTCCATGAGGATTCCATGCCGCTAACCGCCTTCTTTACCAGGGAAGGAACATTTCAATTTACTTGCATGCCTTTTGGGCTGTCATCGGCAGTGAGTGTTTTTCAAGTGCATGATTAGTGAAGTATTTAAAGGGTTAAAAAAATAGTCTTGTACTTCCAAGATGATATGTTAATTTTTGGTGAAACAATTGAGCAGCGCACTGTTGTACTCCAACAGGCTTTTCATAGAATTGAGAAGTGGGTCTTATGCTCAGAAAAGAGAAATGTTTGTTTCTAGAAGAGCAAGTTGAATATTTGGGCTATACAATTTTGGCAGATGGAGTGAAACCTAAGGAGAATTTTCTGAATGCAATCGAGCTTGCCCCTTCTCCTCGTGACAAAGAACTGTTACAATCATTTATCGGTTTGATAGAGTACCATTCAAAATCAAGACTGAGTGCTTGAGATCTTTACTTAGAAAAGGGTCAAATTTTACATGGGATCGTAAACAAGAAGAATGCTTGGTCATGATTAAAAAAGAGATTTGTGAAGCAAGAATATTGGTACCTTTTGACATTAACCTCAAATCCATTATAATGGTTGATTCCAGTGCTACAAGTTAAGGCACCATTCTTTCCCAGAGGCTTAGGAGTACAGAAAAAACAGTGACATTTGCGTCAAAGAATCTTACAGTTTTGGAAAGAAACTCTTCTGTTATCGAAAGAGAAGTGCTGGCTGCGGACTGGGTTGTAGAATATTACTGTACATATGTGTGGGGGTCAAAACTTACCTAACTATATCTGATCATAAACCCCTGGTAAAAATAGTTCTCCCTGGAGGTGCCGGTAAAGGCTCAGTGAGGTTGGCTACCAGGCTTCAGGGATATCAATATCAGATTGAACATATTCAGGGCTGGAAAAATATACAGGCTTATTACTTGCTGAGGATGCCTGTGGAGAGCTAGGATGTGTATGATCCTATTGGTTCAGCCAGTGAGAGTGAAGGTGCAGTTGCGTCTGTTCTGGATGCAGTGGAAGGTGGTGAGGGTGCGTTTATGGTGGAGGAATGGTGTTGTGAGATGGATGTGGATAAAGTTTTAAAGGCAGTTATACAGATGGTGATTACTGAGAGTACAAAGGAGGGTTGTGTGTCCATGTCGGTGTGACCATATATTAAAGTGCTGGATGAAATGTCCATGTGTTTGGTGGGGCTTAGACTCCAGGGAAGATGGCGGCATATCGCTCCAGCTCAACTCTGAGAGAATCGAAAGCAGCAAAGAAAAGGTAGAATGGCAGCTATTGCATCAGCCTAAAATCCATTTCCTGCCATCGAAAAGTGTGAGGAACATCAAACGACACTACAAAAAGAAAACATGCAGGTTTAACGGAACGAGCAATGTGAGGCCGCTACCCAACTAGAACTAGAGCCACAAAATGGTGCCGCCCTTGTAACGGACCTGCCCCGCTATTGGGAGGTAGGAAGCCAGCACCCTCCCCACTATAAGGAGGTAAGATCTGACACTGAAGGGTGCACGCTCTAAGGCACTGCAGTACGCTGTATACAGTGCTAACAGATCACACCCTAAAAGCAGAGCACTGCATATCATAAAGGCCTAGAGTGTTGCTGTGACCAGTGCGAGCAAAGCTCCCCACGATCCAAAACCCCGACTATATCCAGCGTAAATCCCTCTCCCCTGTGGACATTGGACATCCTGCATATAATTCATCCACGATCAGCCGAAAAAGCGAATTATGCCCCAAAAAATTATTAGTTCGTTAACTAGGATCAGAGAAGAACGTATAGCATAAGCATAAGGCCACCGCAGATGATAGCCGCGTGGTGCAGCAGCTTGGGACTTTGACTGAACAAACTCATATAGACTCAGAAAGGCGAAGCTCATCTGAAAAACCAACAAGATCACAGGACCAAATAATCTGAGAGGGAAAAGAATAACCTGTGAGGAAAAGAAACTACTTACTGAATACCATAATTAGAAGGTCAAAGACGAACTGGGGTGATTTGAGGGACCCAACGGAGTTACAAGCATCTCAAGATAGCGCCCCAAGAGAGTTCTCTGGTAAAGAATGAAAGGTAGCACAGGACACAAACTCCCTTGCTCGCACTCCAGAAGCCTCACCTCTTCCCTGCTCACAAATATAGGGAATAAGGAATAGAGGGAAGTAGGAAACCTCAATCAGGGCCTTACTCACCAAACAGACCGCAATAGCTGTCCGCACTAAAGGGGTTTTAACCCAAATATCCCTCAATCCCATAGGGCACAGCTTACAACAAGTACACAACAAGCGCACAGTTTATAACGGGTCGCCACACTACAAGAGTATTTATACAGCACGCAGCGCACTGCCTAAGAATAGCGTAGAGAAGAATGTAAGAGGCACGAAGGTCCGGCTTAACCCACTGCAATACGGTCATACAATTGTGAACAGCGCAAGGTGCCACTGATTCACCCTGATAACTGTCACCACATCACATGCCCACTCACCAGGGGTAGACTAATGTAGCATCAAAAGTAAAGTCACCAGATGGACAGTGGAGCCGGGAACAGAGTGAAATAAGAGCGGTGGTAAGGCTAGGGACCGCGCACATAGGACAAAACGCCATTATACAGCCTAATATCTCCATTGCAAGAATTTAGGCATGGCTAAGCCTCCAGCAGCCAAATACCAAGATATCGTAGGGCAGACTATAAATGGATGCACAGGGGACAGTGACACTACTTAAACCTTGACACTACTTGGCAGTGACACTACTTCAACTTTGTTTGCCCAGAGCACATCAAGCTGCTTACCTTCAAACCAACAATCAAACCAGCAACAAGTATCATCTTGGTACGTCACCATGGCAGAGAAAGACACTAAACCAACGCACAGGAGACCTAAACCGGATCCACCTACTCAGGAGTCCCCAATAAAAGGAAAAATGGACATCAATGCAAGAATGGACACAATACTTAAAAAGTTGCAGAGGCACACGACTTAGCCGAGTCAACAAAAGCCAACACAGATTCTACACAAATAACATTGCAGCAATCAGATTGGACATAACGAAAATAAACACCAGAGTTACAGAAACAAAAGACAGAATCAGCAACATGGAGGACCTCCAAACAAAAGTAAAAAAGTACGTCACTCATCTAATGTCTAATTCAGCAAACTTGCAAAGACAAATATCAGAAATGGAAGACCGCAACAGGAGAGGGAATCTCCGTTTATTCGAAATCCCAGAATGGGCAGAGGACAATGCAGGATCATGTACTAAGGTTTTAGAAACATAGCTCCCAAAAGCAACAGGGATTCGCTTCAACAAAGATCTAGAGATGGGAAGGGCTCATAGAGTTCCCACTTTCAAACCCTCACACTCAGACAAACCCAGACCAATTGTATGTAAGCCCTTAAGATACCTGCATGTTGAATTGATCTTGGATTGCTTGAGGAAGAACAAATCAATTTTCTGGAATGGCAGCATAATCTGCATCTCACAAGCATTTTCTAAAAATACAGTGGAAACTAGAAAGGTTTTTTTTGCACTGCGTCAAAGATTGCATAACAAAAACATCATGTTCTTCTTTGTTGGTCCTACAAAATTTAGGATAAACCTAAATGGTTCAACTCATTTCTTCAATGACCATAGAGACCTGCAGAAATTCTTAAACAAAAAAGAAGCCACAGAGATTAACACTTTGCAGCCAAAAACGACACCAGATACACAAACGTTGAACTATCAGGTTTAGTAATCTGAATGTTTGAATTATTCAGGTAACCAGAGGTATCCAGTCAGCGGTAACTTCAACTCTAGCTATCTATATGGGCCCTGCAACTGCATCTCTACTACTAAGTCGCTGCCACTGGTTGAATAGAGAGAATTACATGTTGATCTAATTGTTGGTTTCAAGGTTACTGTTGATTTTACCACGTATGGTCCACAATGTATTATCGTGGCCACAAACTGCTTGGTAACAGTTCGGTAACAAAGTTGACAATACATGAATTGTTTGAAACAATGCCCATTGGCCTGAGTTGCTAGAGGGGCCCATGGGTGCCCAAAATAGCTATACAAAAAGTTCTTTATTAGGTATGTTATAATGTGCAAAATGTTTACCCAAGTATTAGTCGCTATCCAAATCTTCAACTATTATACTCAAGACCACCAACCTGGTAAAACCCCTGCTTCGAAGTAAAGTTGTGCCCCCAAACAAGAGAGTGTAACAACTCTATCATTTACCTAAGTGTAACATCAGTAGAATCCTAGAGTAAAGTAGGACTCATCCAAACGCCCATCTGCATGCAGCTAATGGCAAACAGGGATCCACACCTGGTCCATGAATCAAGGACAACTAAGCCCTTAGTCAGATATGAACGCAAATTATGAATCACCCTTCGCTCACACATCATCCCACCCATCGATGCGATTTCACATTGGAATCATAAACCGCACTACACCCTGAAAAGTGAGCTGATTATATCAGTACAACATCAATTAAATGTCTTCACATCTCTATGATACCCCACAAGCAATAGTGAACACACTTGCCTACAACTTCACTATTACTCTCGGAGTAAGCTGCAATTCCCCTGATTGCCATGTTCTACAATGACAAATATGGGAAGGGGTTGGGAAGGGCGTCTGCCGAAGAAAGTCAACAGGGTTTATTTTATGGTTATTTTCATTTGGATTTGTTTGCTTTTGTTTTCAGTTTGTAAAATTCAATTGAACGACAATGTTGTGACTGCTCGTACATCAAGTACAGGTTTACAGGATGGATCTGGCATTAACACGAAGCTTAATACACACTGTGACCGAAAGGATAAAAAGTTAACGACCCAGAGCTGTATAACTGGACAGCCCCTACCGCCTTGGTGGACACATAACCATATAAGATACTTCTCTCATTACACTGTTACATTAGGACACTACACGAAGACAACACTTAAACATGGAGCATAAGCCACCACTGCTAATAAAAGGCTTAGCACTAAACACCAAAGGCTTGAACCACCTGATCAAGAGAAAGAAAATGCTTGACTATACTCGCAAATTAAAAGGAGACCTAATTCTCTTACAAGAATGCAAACTCAATCGAGAATTGGCTCATACTGTCAAACACAGTGGTTATGCAAAAGTCGCTTGCTCTCCCGCGGTAGCAAAGAAGAAAGGGGTAATAATCTTGATCTCTCATGCTTCCAAAATTAATTTGCTATCATCCAAGGTAGATACTGAAGAGAGATGGATAATATCTAAAATGTTCAAAAAAGGGGTTCATTTCTGTGTTGATAAAATCTATGCTCTAACACTAGAGGTCAGCGCTCCACACGCTGTCGCCGTCCCGCCCACTTCCAGTCACTCTTAAGGAAGTGCGCAGAGCGGACGCGTAGCGTGCTTAGAAACAGAAAGCTACAACAAAGATAGGTCAGACTGAGCTGATTGTCTCCAGCCATAATTTTAACCTCTTTTAAACGCGCCGCTTACCTGTTCACTATTGTGCCTCCCTGTTCCGCTGCGGCAAGTGCCATTTGTGCGGCGGGAATAAGCACCACCATTTTTAGCCCACAGCAAACTCTAACACTAGAGGTCAGCGCTCCACACGCTGTCGCAGTCCCGCCCACTTCCAGTCACTCTTAAGGAAGTGCGCAGAGCGGACGCGCACAGCGGCGCACCAAAGGCAAGCCCGTCTGCGCCTGACCACCGCCAGCCACTCTGCCCGTTTTCCTACCGATCTCCCCGCAAGCCTCTATGGCTATACTACGGTATACTAGTCAGGAGCTCCACTCACTCAATAAAGTATCCCCCCCCCCTTGTGGAAGGCAACATCCCCTCTCAATTGACCAATGGTCCCATGACTCAGGAAAACTCTCCACTTAGTGGCCAACCCACAATAGCAAGTCGCAGCGTTAAAAATTCCCCAAATAATACCACAACATCAAAGCACAACAACCTAACGGGCCTATATTGCAATGCCCGCTCCCTTCCAAAACACGCCCTAGAAATCTGGTCCCTACTGGACTCAGAGAAACCGGACTTCTTCTTCATCACAGAGACATGGCTCCACGAATCTTCACAACCCGACATCTCCGTAGCCCTCCCTCACGACTATCAATTGACTAGACTGGACAGAAAGGATAAAAGGGGAGGCGGGATAGCTATTGCTTTCAGAACCAACATCAAAATACATACCATTGACTCTCTTCAAACAGAGTGGGGCGAAATCTGCATCTTTAAAATAAATAGTACCAGCAAGGAGTCCTGGAGAGGTGCACTTCTCTATCGGCCCCCAGGCAATAAAGCCCACTTCTCCAGCCATCTAACAGAGGCAATTGCACCGCATGTCCTGGCCGCAGATAACTTCCTCCTATTGGGGGATTTTAACTACCACGCAGAACTACTATCTGACTCCCATTCAAATGATCTTACCTCCAGCTTAAACACATTAGGCCTCAATCAGCTGGTGATAGGTCCCACCCACATTGCTGGTCACACCTTAGACCTATTATTCACTAACTCCTCCCAAGTCAAGATCGATCAACCACTCCCGGTCCTATGGTCCGACCACTATGTAATAAAGTTCCAAATACAGGGAATTCCGACCCAACAATACCCCCCGAAAGAGGCTAAACTAAGCAGGCCCTGGAATAGGATAAACTTAGAGTCCTTTTCTGCACACTTTTTCCCCCTCTCCCCTTCGGACCTGGACCTCCCCAATGAGGCTGCCAAATTTCTTGAACAAGCCATCAGCACGACCCTCGATAAAATCGCTCCTAGGAAAAAAGTCAAATGTCCTAACAAACTCTCCCCCTGGTTCACCCCAGACCTAAAAATTGACAAACTTGTCGTTAGAAAGGCAGAACGCAAATGGAGGCATACAAAAAATGCAACAGACAGGATTATAAAACAACACACCGGCACTATATGGATCATATAGCCACAGCCAAAAAAACATATTTAGGTAACAGAATCAACCAGGCCTCCAACTCTCACAAAGAGCTGTACAAGATTGTGAAGGAATTTACCAGCCCCCCCTCCTGTCAACCAACGCAGATCGCCTCACAGGAGTGGGTTGACTCCCTTTCATCCTTCTTTGTGAACAAAATAAATGACATTCACAAACTCTTTCCCCAACCGACCAGCATGCCACCAAGAGAGAGACGCGCCGAGAACCTCCTCTCGCACGCAAACTCTCTTAGAGAATTTCGCGTAGTTACTGAGGAAGAAGTATCTTCCACCCTAACTAGGGTTAAATCCGGCTCACCTACTGACCCAGCCTCCTCCCAGATCCTATCCAAAAACGGACCAGCCCTTCTCCCTAATCTGACCAAAATCTTCAATCTTTCGCTATCTCAATCCACTGTGCCTTCACTCTAGAAAAAGGCCATAGTCAGACCCACCCTAAAAAAGCCTACCGCCGACCCTAAACAGCTCTCCAACTACCGGCCAATCTCTCTCCTACCCCTGTTTGGAAAAGTCATGGAATCACTGGTCAATAGCCAACTATCCAAACACCTAGAAAGCAATAACCTGCTGGACCCCTCTCAATCGGGGTATCGGGCTTTCCACAGCACCGAAACAGCCTTACTGGAGATAGTAGATAACATCAGGCTCTCTCTTGACGCCAGACAATCTGCCATCTTGGTCTTACTTGACCTGTCGGCGGCTTTCGACACCATCTCCCATTGCATCCTTCTGGAGCGCCTGTGGGAGCTTGGTGTCGAGGGCCCCACACTGAGCTGGCTCAAAAGCTACCTGACAGACTGAACATCCAAGGTCCAAATAGGAGCCTTTACCTCCTGCAGCCAGCCCATTGACAAGGGTGTACCACAAGGATCCATCCTAAGCCCTACACTCTTTAATCTGTATGTGTCTCCCTTAGCCAAGATAATCAAAGCCTATGGCTTTGAAACAGTATCATACGCGGATGACACTCAACTGCTAATTACCCTTGGATCTGATCCTACCGATACTAAACACAGATTCAAGCAATGCATGAAAGCCATTAATGACTGGATGACTAACAACCATCTTCTACTTAACGCAAGTAAAACAGAAATAATGCTCTTTGGTGATGCCCAAAAGCTATGGACCAATTACTGGTGGCCGTCTGCCCTAGGACCCTGCCCCTCACCCAAGACGGCAGCCCGCAATCTTGGAGTGATAATAGACAACAAACTCCATGTCGGATCACGTCAATAATTTGGTTCGCACATGCTATGGTCTAATGCGCAGCCTCAGAAAAATCTTTAAATGGGTCCCTCTATCCTCGCGCATGCCCCTAGTGCAGGGACTAATTATAAGCCGCTTGGACTACGGCAACGATTTACTAGCATCCATAAATGAAGAATATCTAACAAAGCTTCAGGTCCTTCAGAATACTGCGGCTAGACTGGTCCTCAACCTCCCCCCCGCACGCACTCGGCTCCCAATCTGAAGACCTTCCACTGGCTTCCCATCAGAAAGCGGATCAATTTTAAACTATGCTGTCTGGTACACAAAACCCTCAACAGTAAAGGACCGCAATATCTGGCCAAGAAATTGATAAAACATCAACCAGCAAGAACCCTTCGCTCCACCGGTAAACAACTTCTAACTGTACCTAAGATCCGCACAGTCAAGAACGGTGGCAGATCCTTTTCCAGTACTGCTCCTGTGTTATGGAACACATTGCCTCTACATCTTCGCATGGAAATCGATCATAAGAAATTCCGCAGATCCTACAAAACCTGGTATTTTGAGCTCTTCCCGTCTCTGACGGTCTCCCACCTCCTGTTCTCTCTGTTTTCTGAGTTTAAGCTAGCGCTATGAGACCTGCGGGTGATATATGCGCTTAACAAATACCAAAATACAATACAATACAATACAATAGATGATCAAGACTTCTGGACCAAACTTGCACAAGGCCTGACAGCTATCCCCAAGGACTCCTTGCTCATACTTGATGGAGACCTTAGCCTACCTTTAGACCCCATCATTGATAGGGACTCAACGTGCAAATACAGACCGCCGAACTCACATAAACTCCTAAAACAACTTTGTGTCAAACTGAACCTAAACGATTTGTGGAGGGTGCAGCACATCTCAGATAGGGATGACACATTCTTCCTCCCCTCACTCAATGTATTCACATATCGACTACATCCTGATCTCCGGAGACCATTCACACAATATCGACCAAACAACCATAGAGCTGAGACTGGTTTCAGACCATTCTTGTTTAACCCTAGCGCTATCAGGCTTCGAAGCTAGGAATAAGAATCCCCTATGGAAGCTAAACAACAAAATTCTATCCCCCTACCTGAACACATCAAACACACAAGCCATGCTTTAAGAAACTTCCTTAACGACAATACAGAATCTGACTGTTCCCCTTTAACTAGGCGAGAGGCCCTAAAAGTGACAATAAGTGGCTCACTGATACAGATGAGACCAAAAATTAACAAAGAAGTTAATGCTAAACTATTAGCTCTTGAAAAGGAGATAAAAAGCCTAGAACATCACCACATATTCTCCAAAATGAAGCCTGTCTCAAATCCAAACAAAGAATATATGAATATAATCAAATCTTAACTAAGTGGGCGGGAATATGGATAAATAAACAAAAGAGTTTAAGACTATGTGAAGCCAATAAGGCAGAAAAAATGCTGGCAGCCTATCTTAAATACAAACAGCAAAAAAACATCACAGCCATTAAAGACAAATTTGACAAGACTCAAATAACCCCAGAAAAATTTCAGACACTTTTAAAGAATTAAAGCCCTAGACTCCCCAAACATGGAAATCTCGGAACAAGAATGTGATCAATACTTAAAAAAATCTAACTCTCCCTTTACTCAATAAAGAGTAGATAAAGGAGCTAAATACTCCCATTTCTAAGCAAGAAATTAAATAGGTAATTAATAACCTAAAAACCGGTAAAGCTCCAGGGCCGGACAGCTTCTCAGCCCTATTTTATGAAACATTTGGAGACCTGCTCAATGATCCCCTTCTTAAGATGTACACACAATTTGCTGAAACAGGCACGATTTCAGGTACGCCGACTGTAGTGCTAGAGGCACTCTTATGGTTTGACACCACGTGATGACCTTTGACTACCATTATTTTAATTGTCTTTTGGTGTTTTACTTTATCCTAGCCTGAACGTACGACATCCTGCGTATGCCTTTTTCCCTTGAAGATTCAGTCTTGCAGTCTTAAAATGGGAGCTGTCACAGAGTAGAACAGCCTTGCCAAGAACAGAACATGTGGGATGTGCATTTGAAAGCATGAGAGAGCGAGAGAGGTGTGGAATGTACTTTTTGGTCTCGAAGTGCAGTGTTATGAGCAGTGGTGCACAAATGTGCATTGTGTTGTACATTGAGAGATGAAGTATGTGATGCTATAGGCAGTGGTGCACAAACGTGCATTGTGTTGTACATTGGGAAGTATTATGAAGTTCTTACTATTGGCTTTGACATGGCCTCATGTCATCCTGAATTCTGACTCTGTCTTGCTAGATCTTTCTGCGCGCACAGGCCTACAGAGTGTTTGCAAGTTGTTTGGGTTAATCACGTTCAAGGTTGCTTTGTTTTGTTTTTGGAGAAGAGATTTTTGAATGTACCCTGGAAGGCTTTCGTAAGCTTCGTTAAGATAAAGGCTGGAACATGTGAGAATGTAGAGGGAACGTGGGAACTCCTTTTGCCCTGGAATGCTTGCATGGAAGGTGGCCAATTCCAGTAAGTTTCCTTGGCACAGAGGGAAGGACTCTCAAACCTTCTAGTATGTTTTGAGACTATAAAACTGAGGGTTGTTGAATTAGAAACCCCGATTGTTTGAGCCTGAACGATGGACGCATCTTCAGTGCAGGCATCTGTTTGCTGAGACTCTTAACCGCGGCTGTGAGTCCCCGAGTCTGGAGTGGGCTAAGATGCAGTGTTTACGCCAGGTGAGTGATGTTTTTCTGACTAGTGCCATTGTGATGTGTGGCCAGTGGCTGTGGTCATTTGAGGTGTTTTCTTTGTGATGTGTGAGAGAGTCAGAGTCCACATCCAAAGTAATCATTTGATGTATTTAGTGTATATATCTTTCTGATTTCTTGCAGGACATCCAGTACTATTTGCTGCTTGTTTATTCATGCATTTAACTGTTACATTTACCAAGTGTGTTATTATTGCTTGGATATAAATATATATCTCTATATACATTTGAATGTTGTTAATTTGACATCTGGGAAAGCCTTTCTGTTAGAGAGCATTGCATAAATAAAACCCAAAGCCTTATTCTAAAAAGAAAGTTTTTGATGTATTTCATTTTTATAAAGTGAAACCCCTTTCTAGGTGGTGTTGTGTTATATGTCTCCTGCTTCATCGTGTTTGGGCCATCGTGTGGGAGTGGTATTTTGAAGGGCGAAGCAAGACAGGCGACTGAGGTCATAATCACGGTCTTACCAGAAGAAAGGAAAGACCCACTGCTGACCAAGAACTATAGACCAATATCATTGATCAATATCAACTGTTAAATTTATGCTAAGATACTTGCTGACAGAATCCAACAATATATGCCAAAACTTATAAACTCCTCTCAAGAGGGCTTTCTAAAAAATTGCCTTTCCAGTGACAACACTAGGCTACTTTGTCATGTGATAGATAAAGCTCAAACAATGAGAACACCAACAGTTGCTATCACATTAGACACTGAAAAGGCGTTCAACAAAGTGAACTAGAATTATCTTGCTGCAGTACCACTAAAATTTAAACTTGGCGCCACTTTTATCCGAATGGTCATGGCACTATATAGTAACCCCCACTACAGAGTCCGGGCTGGTGGCTTCCTCTCAGAAACCTTTCCACTGTGCCAAGGCACACGACAGGGATGCCCACTATCTCCCTTTGTATTCCTCCTGGCGCTTGAACCACTGCTATCAAATATCAGGCACAACAGTGGCATTGCAGGAGTTAGATTCGGCAACACAACTGTTAAAGTAGCTGCGTATGCAGACGATATTTTGATAGTAACAGAAGAAGCGAACCATGCTATGCCCAAATAATGAACTCCATATCCGAAATCGCCAAAGCCTCAGGCTATACCCTCAATAAAGATAAATATGACGTGATATTGTTAAACAATATTGGCTCCAGAGGCCTATTAGGAGACTCTGGTCTGACTTGGCAACCAAAACATATTAAATATCTTGGACTGGAAGTCTCTAACAGCATACTCAACTCAGTCAAACACAATGAATCCTTGACCCTCAAGAAAGTATTGTATCTATTAGAGAGTTGGTCCCCAAAGTTCTTAACATGGTGTGGAAGGATAGAAACAGTGAAAAGGATGATCACACAGATCATAAATTACCCAATTAGCATGCTCCCTCTGTCCCTCTCCGAAGAATTCTTGAAAGAAATTGACAACCTCATTAGCAAGGGAAGCGACTTAGAATATCACTGAAAAAGCTCAGACTTCCCAAGGACATGGAGGAGTCAATCTTCTCAGTTTCAAAGCCTATCAAACTGCTTTCCTATTGAAATACGGTACCTCTTGGTTAACCAAGGGGGCGAGCTACACACCAGTATGGCTAGATCTCGAAACGGGTACCCCAACCCAGGATGCAAAGTGGATCAAATGTATACAAACAACCCAATGAAGTTCAAACATTATCATCCATTTGTGGTCCACTTTATTCCATAAGTAATCAGTAGTAATCCATTTATTTAACCACACGTTTTCATACTCCACACTTTTACAAAGGTTCAACAAGTGCCTGTACAGGCTTTACTCCTAGACTCGTGGAGGTTAAAAATTCCCAAATAGTAATCCCAATGCATTTTGGGCATATACTGCCCTTCCTCAGGAGTAACTATGATGAAAAAATGAGAACCACATGTTGCCAGCACAACACTTAAATGTTTCTTTTTTTTTTATAAATAAGCCTCAATAGTGTGCAAATGCTATACCCCAAAATGTATATTCTCAACTCATGATTAGTGAGCCCCCTACTCCTCAAACAACCTTGCCCCAAAGAAAACGATTACGCAAAAAATACAAGCATACCCCGCACCTATAATCGGCACTCCTTGAATGTGCTCCGTACTACTTGTGCATCAACTTTCATTTTTACATGAACCAGAAGGTGAACATGCAGTGAAACTGCACTGTGCAACCAAGCAAAACATCTTTTTAAATGTGTTAAAACTTAGAGAATTAAACATACCTCCATCAAATAGATAAACCGCACTCTACTAACTGTCCGTCCATGCTCTAATGAAACCACCACAATTGCATTGTTAATTGTGAGTAGTGTCACGTGATTGCTTGTGTTCTGGTTCAGGGAGGGCCTGGCCTGGCATTCTGGGCTGTATTGTTCCCAATATGGAGCAGGGCCAAGACTGATTTGCTTATGGCTAGGTCCAAACTGAGTTGGCACGGTGGGTGAAAAATTAGGGATTGGGATGAGGCTCTGAGAAATTGCCAGTGGTGGAGGTTAATTCAAGCATTCCATCCATCACTGTGTTGTTTTTGCATTTAACTTTCTAAAAGTGGCATTTTCAGATTGGTGACTTAAAATTCGACTTTACCAGTAAAGAGGATTTTGAATTACAATTTCTTAGATGCCAAACCTGATATTTCTACCTACTCCCAAACAAGAGTTATCACTTATTAAATGTAATAATGTGACACAATATTGTCTGATGTGAGTGGTAGGCCTCATACTAGTGAAAAAAAATTTGGAAGTGTTTTACTACCAGGACATGTAAAACTAAAAAGTACATGTCCAACCTTTAAAATACCATGCACCTTGCCCTGTGGGCAGTTTAGGACCTACCCCAAGGGGGACTTCTATGTAATAAAAGGGAGTTTTAGTCTTGGCAAGGGATTTGTTTTACCAAGTTGAATTGGCAGTTTAGCACTGCATGTTTTCTGCAATGGCAGGTCTGAGATATGCTTTAAGAGGCTACCTAAGTGAGTGGCACAACTTGTGCTGCAGTCCGATGAGTAGCAATTAATTTATTAGCCCTGGGTATGTGGTATACCTCTTTACAACTGACTTATAAGTAAATTAAATATGCCTATCCGGTGTAAACCAATTTTGCAATGTTTTAGGGACTGAGCACAAGCACTTTAGCACTGAATATCAATGCAAAGTGCACAGAGTACAAAGGCCAACAAAAATGAATTCAGCAAAATAGGAGGGGGAAGGCAAAAGGTTTGGCAGTGACCGTGCAGAGAGGTACAAGTCCAACATTCCTTTGCTCTGTCGTATATCTTTATGCACCGTCCTTGTTTGCCATTCTTGGTGGCGGATGAGTTTTCTGTAGTGGTTCCTCAGAGGTTAATGGCCACAGAACCAAAACATCCTTTCTGAATTAGTGTGAATATTTGCAACAGCGCTTCCAGATCTGGAATGATGGGCATACCCCTCTTACCTTATGGCGGATTGGTTGTTTTTGCCATCTTTGATGTTGACAGTTATGGTGATAGACTGCGGCAGTCACCTTTGAAGGTTAATGGTTTTTGCTATTTGTTCACCAGCGGAAAAGGCATGCACATAAACATGCTGGAGCTGCAACCCATGTGCCTTGCATTGAAAGCTCTTGCCTCTTCTGTTGCAGGTCTTTTAGAGCAACTCCTGTCTGACCACATAGGTGTACTGCGTACACAAGCATGCAAGGTCCCTGGAGCACAAAGTCTCTCTGATGGTATGCACCTAAATGGGATATTCAGTGTTGGAGAGATGCCTTAAACAGGTCGTCATTGGAGAACCACAAATTGGAGCTTTACTTTATTGTGATGGACATAGTCATTTAGGCATCAACCTCTTTGTACCAGTCTTCACCATAAAGTGTGATTTGTTGTGTGCCCTCTCCTTTCCTGCACAGAGCTGATTGTGAGATGTTTTCCATTAACAGTGGAAACACTTTTTATAAGAATTTTCTCCAAATCTGCATCTCTTCCGGGTACTTCAGAAGGTCTGAAGAGGAAGACCTGAGATGAACCTTATCGCCCTGGACTTGACTATGAGGAGTTGATATGCCCATCTGTTGGAACCCAATATTCAACCTCATCTTTCTTTTCCCGACTCAGCAGATCTTCTGTCATAGCATTGTGGTCAGGCCCTCCACCCTAACCCTTGGGTGCTTTGGCTTTACACATGGAGATTCAACAATGCCATCTAAATGTCTTTGACTTTTCTTCTTGGTGTATGCCAACTTGGCTGCAATAAAGAAAACCACCAAACCAGTATGTGCTAGCCTCTGTGACAAGTTTGATTTGTGTCATTCTGTAGTGGACCTGGATCCTTTTGGGTGTTTTGTACTTTCTCTTTATTCAACATAATTTGGCATTATTTACTGTTAGGAGCTACTTGGCCACATCATCCACTTTTCTTGTGACTTCCTGATTAGCCTTTTCTCTTTAGGTCATCTTTGGTTGTTAGGTTTCTAAGGATTTGTTAAATGTTTCCTCCCATGCTTTTTGTTGTTTAACAGTGGGGGTTGAATTTGGTTCCGACTCTACAGGGTCACAGACATGCTTAAAGTCAACAATACAAATGTTAATTAATGTAGCTGGTTTGTGGACAGTTAATGCATAGTGAAATAAGTAATGTAATATTCTTTAAAGAGGTGCATCTTCAACTCTTTTCTAAATTGGAGTAGCATTGTGGTAGTCCTACTAGTTTCTTCACTTGAGCCTCTCCACAGCTGACCTGTGCATCTGTTGACCTTGAAGACAGCATTTCAGTTGGCCATTATATCAGTCTGCAGGATCAGTAAGTTACAGGCTCTGTCGGTTCAGCCTCATTACACAACCCAGACAAATCTGTCCATTTGTCCTTCTTTCTTGCCACAGGTGGTGTCCCTATTCCATATTGTCACTCTGTTACTCTTCCATCTTTCTTCCCTCCTCTTCACTCTTTGATTGGATAAAGATGGGCCGGTGGATGACAAGCTTTTTATTGGTTTTACTGTTGTTAAGCAGGGTAAAGTTGTAATGAATGCATAATTTCTCATTGAGTCACTCTTTGCATTACAATTTGTTATGCATTGGCAAGAATGGAACTGCTTGACGGTATTAGAGCCCATCCTACCAGGCCCATATCACTTTCCTCTGTGCTGGCCAGAGTCGTTCCAGTGGGTTACACTTGCTGTGTGGCAATCTGTTTTTGCCTTTATACGTTTTTTTCTTTTCAAATATTTTGCTTCTCGTGTGTGGAGGAATAACAACTTTGCCAGGCCAGTGCTGCATGATTTTCTGATACTATTGGCCTTATTAAGTCCTGCTTCCCTTGGTTACTGCTCTGGGACTTTTTATAATTTGTAGCATTTCCAGGAAGACATATCCATAAAAGAAAAATGGATATTGCTCTTTCTGGTGGATAGTATGTTTTCCTTCAGAGTCTTCACCACCCTCCCACCTCCCCTTCTAAGGTTGTGTTGGCTCTAAAATATAGTATCCATGGTTGTAAATTTTCAGTTCTGTTATTCTGCCTCATAACTTTTTCACCCTTCTCTAGTTAATCCTCCAGTGGCATAGGTTGGGCGTGAAGAAAGGTGAAAGAACTGTCTCCAGCGGACGAGGGGGCACCACGTATATTCCAATGTCATCATATCTAGCAGCGGTCGGAGCTGTGACTGGAATTCCTAGGCACCACTTGGTGACACTGGGAAGCTATTGTTTGGAGAAATGTCTTCGATCAATTTTGGCACCTGTATATTTATAAGATGAGGAATCTGCAAGAAGCTAGAACACCAACTAGTTATACTAAAACCGAAGGTAACTAATTTTTTCCCAGTCACTTGCTATTTTACAGACATCCAAGAGGGCTCAGTCTTACTCCCTCGACAGAGGCGGCAATTGGGGATGGTACAATTGGCTGTAGGAAAAAATCAGAAGGGAGGCTTAAAACTGAATAACTGTTGTCAGCTTATTTCAGTTTCTATGTTAGAAGATTCATCATTGCCCTCCCTTTCCTGAGCTTGTGATGGTTTTGAAAAGATTCTGTGGTCATAATATTTATTTAAGAAATTGGGTTACTGGTTGAGCGGGGTGAAACCCTTCTCAAGCAGCAACTGCAATCCTTGTCAGGGTGAAGTCACAAGCAAACCTCAAATTATCCTGTGCTCAACCCTCTTGTAGCTTAGAATAGAGCTGTCAGGCTTAACTGAGAGGCAATGTGTAAAGTATTTATGCAGCACTTCAAACACTAATAAAGTGAAAACAACACAAAAATCACACACCAATTTAGAAAAATTGAATACATTTTAATAAATAAAACCAGGTCAAAAAATACAATCAGCAGATATGCAAGTTTAAAGATCTAAGTGAATATAGTGCATAATGCATAATGCACAATGTGCCAACTGTGGCTATCTGGTCATGCCGACTGGGACAAAATCACATGTTCAGGCCGAGCACCATGGAGCATGTGCTGGCTACAGGGACCGCCTTAGGCCCACTGAACACAGTACCTTAATCCTAGTTGTGAAGAGATGCAAAGTTTCGCGCTGAGGGTGTGTCGGGTAGCAGTGGCAATATGAGGAGATGCATCGTGCATTGGCAGTTCTGGGAAGCTGCGAGGTGATGTCCTTGCGTGGAGATGTGTTGTGCAGCAGCTGTTCTGAAGGGCTGCATTGGGCGAGGTGATGTCCTTGCGTGGAGATGCATCGCGCAGCACCAGTTCCAATGGGCTGCTGCTGTAGGCGATGCAAAGTCCTTGCATCCGGGAAGTCTTCACACCAGAGGTGATGCTTCAGTTTTGAAGGTGATGCATCGAGCAGCATAGGTGATGCTCCTGTTCTGCGGGAGATGCTCCACATTGCGAAGAAGATGCATCGGTTCTGGTGGTTCTACAGATGGGCTGGGAGAGCACCTTCAGACCCACTTCCAAGGGTCCAGTACCGGGATGGCACCACTTGGGAGGTCAGGACTCACAAACGGCAGAGTCCAGAAGCTAGATTCAAGCTTATTGGAAGCCTGTTATTTTCTTGAGGCTTCTGCTCAGGAGGCCAGCCATCTAGCCCTTGGAGTCACTCTAAGGGTCCTGGTCGCAGAGACGCAGGTTCAGTCCTTCTCACTCAGCTAAGAGGGCAGCAGTCCAGCAGAGTGCCAGGTCTTTCAGCAGCACAGAAATCATTCTTCCTGGCAGAGTTTACAGGTACAGAAGTGTACTGAACAGTTGGGTCTTAGGGTCCAATATTTATACCTCGTGCCCACTTTAAAGTGGAGGAAGCTTCTAGAGGTTTCCACCCCCCTTAGGTGTCAGGCATCCTCTTCCTTTCTGTCCTGTCCCCAGCCTGTATGGGGTCACTAAAGACAAGTGACACCCCTTTGTAGCACTCAGGGAGAGCCTTCGTGATGTGTCAGTGTGGTAGGTGACTGCTCCTCCCTCTTATTAACTCAGAGAGGCCCATCCTTCCAACACCTGTGTCTCACTGTATTGGAGAAATACACAAAGACCATGGCCAGCAACACCTAGTTATGTGGCCCAGAAACAGGCTGCAGGCACCAAATGGTTAGGATAAAGAAAATGGCAACTTTCTAAAAGTGGCATTTTCAGAATTGTGAATAAAAATTCAACTTTACCATGAACGAGGGCTTTTAATTACAATTCTTTGGACAGACAACTCAACTTGTTTACCTGCTCCCAATTGGAAGTTACAGCTTATAAAATGTAAAAAGGTAACTCCATTGTTATCCTATGGGAGAGGCAGGACTTGCGGGAGTGAAAAACAAATTTAAGAGTTTTTCACTGCCAAGACATGTAAAATGTCCTTCTGGGCTGTATAAGGTCTACCCTAGGGGTGACATATGTATTAAAAAGGAAGGTTTAGAAGGTTTGGGCCGCTCAAGAGGTTTATCTTGCCAGGTCGACATGGCGGTTTAACCTACACACACAGGCTGCAATGGGAGGCCTGAGACGGAATTAAAGGGCTACTTACGTGGGTTGCACAATACATGCAGCAGGTCCACTAGTAGCATTTTATTTCTGGACCTTGCAAATCTGGCTCAGGCCATTGTATCTCAACATAGTTTACTACACTAGAGAAGGGATTATTTAATCTATCACAAGACACATCTAAAACACAAATGTTTAGTCACCTCTAACCTGTAAGATAACTTGGCTCACAGTATAAAATGCATAACCATATTATCAAATTAGTCAGTTACCTCTGGTGCATTCTATATTGATTGAAGTAGCAATGGTTATGAAAGAACAAGGATATTGATGAGGCAGAGCAGGACTATCTTGTGCCACCACCCACATCCCTGGGACACATGTATAGTATGTTCTAACTCACTCGCTGAGCTAAGCCAAATGGACAGGGTCCCCATCTCTGTCACAGAGGTGAGTAACTTAAACAATATTTTCTGGCACCTTCCAGAGGAATTTCACATTTCTCTCCCGTGGGTAGATGGAGTTAATACTGTTCCAAGTACGCCAGAGGTAAATGTGTGACTATTTCTCCTGACCAATGAACTGGAATGGAAACATGTTGCACTACTGTTACATCTGACAGCCTTAGGGTGGTCTTCCCATAACTTTTTCCCTGTTTGCCTCACCTTTTTGCTGATTTGCTCTTGTTGGCCTTAGGACTCTGAGCACGTTACCACTGCCAACCAGTGCTAAAGTGCATGTGCTTCTCCCCTAAAATATGGTTTGACTGACTTATCTACAGTTGGTATATTTAATTTATCTATAAGTCCCTAGTAGAGTGCATGACATATACCCAGGGCCTGTAAATTAAATGTTACTAGTGAGCCTGCACCACTGATTGTGCCACCCACACAAGTAGTGCTTTGAACATGTCTCAGGCCTGCTACTGGCAGCCTGTGTATGCAGTTTTGCTGCCATGTTGATTTGGCATTTAAAACCCCTCACCAAGTCTTAAACTCCCCTTTTATTACATATACGTCACCCCTAAGGTAGGCCCTAGGTAGCCCATAGGACAGTGTGCTGTGTAATTAAAAGGTAGGACATGTACTTTTAAGTTTTACAGGTCCTACCTCTCTCACAGGTTAACATTGGGTATTCCTTATTACTTATAAGCTGTAATTACTGATTTACAAGGAGTAGGTCTGTCATGTTTCGTATCACTGGAATGGTAATGATAAATCCTCCTTGATGGTAAAGATGAATTTATTACTACCCTTTTAAAAATGCCATTTTAAGAAAGATGGTATTTTTCTTCTCTTATCCTTGTGTGCCTACCTCCAATACAAATCTGGGACGAGTGACAGCTGGGCTTTGTGGTAAACATCGTTTACCACGCATGCGAGACAACGCATGCCATTACAACGCGGTCGTTACAACGACCTCGTTGTTACATCGCATACCATTACAACGCAAGTCGGAACAACGACTTGCGTTAGGGGGCAGAAGGTGTTGTATTTGAAATCCAACACCTTCCCTACTGTTGCACAGACTGGAGTTGGAATAGTACATTACACTATTCCAACATTCAGCACCCCCTACAGCAAGTAGTTGTTCCGACTTGCGTTGTAAAGGTATGCGATGTAACAACGCAGTCGTTGTAACGACCGCATTGTAATGGCCTGCGTTGTAAATTCATGCAGACTAACGTGCCATATTCGGCTTTGTGCATTCCCTCTAGACAGCCGCACACAAATGGAGCTTAGGTGTAACCGAGATGCCATCCACATCCTGATGGGCCATCCTTGGCAGGATGGGAGGGAATAGCTGACACGTGCAGCTGAATAAGCTGTGTCCTATCCCCACACAAAGGGCTGCATACCCCCCTGTAGCGAGTCTGGACCTAGAGCTGGGAGGGAGGACCTCTGTGCACTTTAAATGCCCTCTTTGATGTCACCTCCACTTAAAACTTAAAAGGAACAACTGGGTATAAATAATGGGTCTCTGACCCCACCAAATCAGACACTATTGGACCTGTGAAGAAATTCTTCCAGGAAGATGGACTGCTGGGCTGCTACAAGGACTGCCACTTTACTGGACTGCTGCTCTGGAAGAGCTGCTTTTCTTCTGTGTTGCTCTTCTGCCTGCTACCATCTGTCCCTGCAGAGGAAGAACTGGACTCTTGTTTGAACCCAGAGTGATCTCCAGGGGCATGCTGGTTTGATTTCTGGTTTGAGACTCAGGGATATCAAAGCTTCACCTCCTGCCCCTGGTCCATTGGAAATGGATCCAGGTGCTTGTTCCAGTGGAACTGATGCATCCTGAGCTGAGTGAAATAGAATCAACACATCGTCGCTGTTGTGGGAACAGAAACGGCGCATCACATTCGGAACCAGCGCTTTGCCTCCACAACCGATGTATTGGAACCACTGTATTGCCACCGCTGCAGTGTGAGAAGGTCAATGCATCCCATAGACTGTGTGGAGAAACCTGGCACATCGGTTTCAGAACCAACGCATCTCGGCTTCCGTGCTTTGTCTTCAGAACCGGTACATCGCCATCATTGTGTGGAGATAATCAACACATCACCTCGACTGCAGGGATCGACACAGATGCATCGCTAACCTGCGCCCCCCATTTTGCTGCGCAACCAGGATCAAGGAAGTTTATTCAGCAGGCCTTGCATTGCTACTGTATCCAGCCAACGCTCCATGGCAGTCGGCCTGAACTCTTGACGTTTTCTGGTCAAGTGCAACCAGATAACCCCCATAGGTGCTTATTGCTTCTAAGCACTATTTTTACATTGAATCTTTATAAATTCATATCTTGACTTGTACTTATTGGATTTTTGTCATTTTTGTCTTGTTTTATTTATAAAATCATAATTTATTTTTCTAAACTGGTGTGGAGTCTTTTTGTTGTGTTTTCACTTTATTACTGTCTGAAGTATTGAACAAAAACTTTGCACATTGCCTCTTAGGTTCCTACTTGGACAGGATGAATATCTATCTCTGCCATCCAGAAACCCAATTTCTAACATTGGTGATCAGCGGTGATAATAGGACTTGTGTTTGTGAAGTGCCATACAGTGATTTGATGTACACTACTATTCCAAATCCTAAACCACTACGAGTTTCAAATTCTCTTTTTTGTCTCAATTGGACATTTTTCTAACTTTGACTCCTGCTTCACCTTCATCAACTTGGGACTCTTTTTGTTGTTGAACTAATGATACCTTGTCAGAATGTCCATGGATCTCAACTGTCTAGCCTACTAAACTGTGGGGAGCCGAAGGAATTCTGCAAGGAGAGGGGGCTGACTGTGAGTAGGAAAGCTTCAAATGTGGACCTACAGATAGTACTCCGAGCCTATGAGGAAGTCTAGAGGCTGCAAGCAACAACAGATGAGGAGAACCCTGAACTGCAGGAAGGACCCCCCTGCCTCCAGAAGGGGAATCAGGAAGCCCAGGTCGGGCAGGGAGCAGTGTGTCAACCAGGGGCCTGTCATCGATGGGGTTGGATATCAACTCCATTGAGAGCTACAGCATGGCTGAGCTGAGGAAGCTGTGCAGGGAGAGGGGGACTGAAAACACCTAAGAGTTATCCAAAGCTTGAGATCAGATAGCCCTTCAAGCCTGGGAGGAAGTCCTCCGGATGGCATTTGCACCACAGAAAGAGTCTGAAGAGGATTAATTCACCACTCTAGAGAATGCAGAACCCTGGTTATACCGGACATCAGAATCGGGGACCCAAGAGGGAAATGGCCCTAAGAAGGATGAGGAGGAGGAGAAAGATGACTTGGCAAAGGCTCCAGAGGAGCGAGGGGATCCCACAGAGAGGGAATCCCCTGCTGGATCCTATGCCTTAAGCAGTGCCACCTCTCAAACCCTGTCTCCTGAAGAGTTAAAGGACAGATGGCTGAGAGGGACCTGAGGCTGCAACTGGTCCAGTTAACTGCAGAGAAGAGAAAAGCTGAGGCTGAGAGAGCCTTGGAAGAGAAAAAGAGCTTGCTGGCTCATGAACTGAGTCTAGGAGCTGGACTTGAAGGCCAAACACCTGGTAGAGTCTAGCAGAAATGGGGGCAGCAATACTACAGTGTTCAGTGGTGAAGAAAGGCTCCACATACCCATGGATTTGGTGCCTGACTTCAAGGAGGGGGGGTGACATAGATAGGTGGTTTGAGGCATATGAGGTTACTCTAGAAGTGCACAGGATCCCTGAGGAGGACTGGGGAGCTGGCATATGAAGATATATGCGATACCAAAGGGGATGATGGACGGAGCGCTTGAGCTAATCAGACACTCACCCCCAGTCAACTGATCTGGGTTTAATCCACCATCATTCTTTAGCTCACTCCACCACCCCAGTTCAGACATGGCCATATGCAAATCAGTCTGACCCTGTGCCTCATGGGAACAGTCCAGCCCGAACTGCCAAGCCATGTCTTCCCTGGACCGGAAACAAGCATCCTGGGACCGGTTTCTGGCTATTCAGCTGTCATCAGGCAGGCTAGCTTGAATCCAGTGGCAAAGTGAGCAAGGGACCCACGTCTGGGCATACCCTGCCAACTTAGGGCGAAAAAAGCGATACCAAAGGAGATGATGGACGGAGCGCTTGAGCTAATCAAACACTCACCCCCAGTCAACTGATCTCGGTTTAATCCATCATCATTCTTTAGCTCACTCCACCACCCCAGTTCAGACATGGCCATATGCAAATCAGTCTGACCCTGTGCCTCATGGGAACAGTCCAGCCCGAACTGCCAAGCCATGTCTTCCCTGGACCTGAAACAAGCATCCTGGGACCGGTCCTAGGATGCTTGTTTCCAGTCCAGGGAGGACCTGGCTTGGCAGTTCGGGCTGGACTGTTCCCATGAGGCACAGGGTCAAGACTGATTTGCATATAGCTGGGTTCAAACTGGAATGGCATGGTGAGCAAAAAAACGATGGATTTAGGTCCAGATCTCTGTACTGGGGTGAATGTATGACATTGTTCTGCATTCTGTCCATCAACTGTTGTTTTTGCATATGAAGATATATACATAGAGATGGTATGTACTCCCTACTGGCCCCAAAGGAGGGGGGCAGGCTAAGGTATCCCTCCATGAAGGAGACCCTTGTCAAGAAGTATGGATTTACTCCAGAAGAATGCAGGTTGAAATTCAGGGGCAGTCAGAAATTGTCTCGCCTGTCCTGGGAGGATTGTGTGGGTTGCTTTTGAGAGGCACTGGATGGTTGGGTGAAGGGTAGTGAGGTGAACACTAATGAGGTCCTGTACAATTTGATGGCTAGAGAGAGCACATGTTCAGTCACTGATTTCCAGACCTACGCCAACATCTGGTTGATTGCAAGTTTACTAAATCCAGGCAGACCCCTGGGTGAGTACCAGAGTGTCTGAGAAGGCATTGGATAGTTATTCTAGGGAGGGTGGCTCAGGTACCCCTCAACAGAGTGAGAGGGAGGTATGCAGTGACCCAGACAGGTCCCAGTATGGTAAGAGAGGAAAAGGGTCCCATGTCCCTTCTAAGAGTAGGAGGAGAGGTGGGGATGGGAAGAGGCCCAGGTGCCCTATTTCCAGCCCCAGAGCTTGGATTGTTTCCAAAGGGGACACGAGCAGGGGGGCCTGGTCTGTACCAAGAGACCATCTACTGGCGGGTGCTCCACACTGTCAGGAGAGCTGGGTGGGGTAGCTGCCACAGGCCCAGATGGAGGGGTAGGAGGTGGAAACAGTCCACAGTGGGAGGACATGTCAGTCAGGGGTTGCCAGCTGTGAGAACAGAGTACTCCAAGACTGACTCTGGTGAAGCCACGTCTGGCCAGGGGGGCTCCATGCACTGTCACAGGGACAGAGGGCTGGGGACCTGCACCAGGCAGACTCTTGCCTGAGACATACAGAATGTGTCTCCCTTGAGGGGGGTAGTACTTCTCCCCTGGAAGTCCTGGCTTACCAGGCACATGTTCAGCCTAAGGGCACAGACCCTGGGTTGACTGACCAGTTTAAGCATACCACCCCTGAACTGGTGGGAGGTAGAGTGGAAAAAGGGTGCAAGACCCCTTGGGCTACTGCCTCCCACTCTGAGAAACCACAGAGATCAGAGACCCCTGGATGGCCGGGGACTGGTTCTTGACACTGACAACTGTCAGTGGCCTCTGTTGGTTGTTGTCCTTGAGGGCAGAGTTTTCCCTGGGTTGGGGACAGAAGTCAGACCCAAGGGGTGGGATAGGTCACATCACTTTGTTGGCCATTGTGGTACTGCCTGCCTACTTAACGCCGGGTCTGGTGGCTTAGTGGACTTATGCATCCACTGCAGGGGCCTGTGTTCGACCTCATGGTCACAGGTTCAAATCCCGGCGGGTCCACCCAGCCTTTCATCCATCTGAGGTCAATAAAATGAGTACCATTGAGTTGGGTAACAATAAACATCTGTTATTCAGTGCCTTGAGACCCATGGGTGATAAGTGTGCATTACAAATACACGTGTTACTGGGATTCACCTGTGAGCAAATATCTGATCCTGGGTTAATGCTGCTATCATTGCTTGAACCACTTTTTGTAAGTTCTATGCTTGTTTTATTGAACCTGTGAATAGTAAAACCACATGTTACCACAATACCTGGTGCAGAATATTGGATATTGTGGCCAGTATTTTTCAGGTAGCTGAAGCCCAACAGAACAAAAGCAGATAACACTCAATGTTAAGGGTCCTCCACAGCGGTGGCTCTTCCGTTAAGGCGAGCAGTTCAAAAAAGAAAAATAAAATAACGCTATGTTATTATCATTTTATTTTTCTGAAATACCTCAGTTCTAGGTGCGGGGTAGGGTGGGGCTGGGCTGTCTAGAGCAGGGGAGGAGTGGTGGGCACTCTCTTAAGTGCTCATGATGGTTTGGCCGGCAATCTTGGGCCGGCGAAACAGTCATGCGCACTTAGCATGTTCTCCACCCGGCTGTATTGCACAGCCTGGGTGGAGAACATGCACATGCTCCCAGTCCCTGTCTGAGCGCCAAACCACAGTGTTCAGACCAATCACGATGCTGCTGTCATGCTGGTGAGTCTGGGAGCCTGTGTGCTTCTTGCTTCTGGAGTCAGTCGACCAAAGAGGACCGAGAGGCAGCGGCCCATCTGAGGGAAAGTGATTTGTTTTCATCCCCCCCTGCCTGCCACCCCCATTAAGTAGCAGCCTCCACTGGTCTTCCACAAAAAAAGACCAAGGCCCTGAATTACCAAGGTGACATGCTTCATCATTGGGTCCCTCCTCACAGTGGTGACAAACTGTTACACATGGCAGGCTTACCCTGGAGCTCTTTTGAGAAATGTGGTAAATATGATAGATGTGCCTGAAGTCAGGAAGAGGACCAGACTAAAAATGTGTTGGGGAATTGAAATACCCAAGTTCCTCCCTATCACATGGTTAAAAACAATCTACCTGGGGAAGTATATAATGCAGATACCACTGTTTGTGTCATTGACATGTTTCTGCTCACTGTGTAAACCTGATTAGGTGTGAGGCATTCGTCACAACAACAAAAAAAAACTGCCCCCTACGTTCCCTAGCACTGTTCCCATTTCCTGGTCAGTTTTGTTTTTTAGTCGTGTGAGGTTAAAAAAAATCCTAAGGGCCTGATTTTGAGTCTGGCGACTCGCGGTGGTGGTGGTCCATTTGCCGCATTACGACTTGCAAAGTCGTTGCGTCGGAGGACCGCTGGCTGCGCCAGGGACCAGTCATTCCCTGTCAGTGGCGAAGGTGCGCCACAATGTAGTGTGCTCAGCGGGACTGGCGCAGTCCTGCTGAGCATTTTATGAGTTCCTGCACTGCCTGCCATTGTATGGCAAGAGAACCACCATGAAAGACTAGCGGTGCAGGAACAAAGGGGGCCCTACACGGCCCCCATTCCCCCCGCCATGGGAATACATTCAGGGGGGCACAGCATGTGCCCCCCAGTCTGTATTCCCCCAAAGTCCCAGCACGGCATGAACATCACCGTCCATGCCGTGCTGGAACTTTTCTGCCATTCCCATTGCGGTGCCTGTTTTTCAGGCACTGCCATGGGAAAGGGCAAGGACCGTCCGTCATACACGAGTTTACCTTGTAATACGGCAGGTGGTCCTTGCATGGGTTTGGGACAGCTGTGCTGGCAGTGAGTTGGCGCCACTCCGTCAAACTCAAAATCAGGCCCATAGACCTTGCCTGTTGGCATATCTCAAAACTGGTCCTTTTCATCTGAAAGGAAATGGGAGCAAACACATGTAACGTTTTGTTATAGCATCAGTGTTTATTGTCTCAGTAAGGAACTTAGTAATTTCATTGTTTCCATTCAGTACTAACTTAAAAGGAGTGTGGTCCACTTGTGGCCACGGCACACATCGCACAAAGCACACGTTCACCACCCTCACCCTGGTGCCACCCCCAGTGGCATCACAAGGAATGCTCATCCATCTTGGCTTCATTTTGACCCCCTTGATTTTGCCCTAACGGTGTGTCAATTGCTTATGTTGTATCACAGCAAAAAATAAATAGGGCCTAAAGTCAAGGATCTTGGTACCTGCAATCTTTACAGTCCAGTCACATATTTTAGTACTTACTCACCCCTATCCAGACATTCACTCGTTTCTGAAGTTGTCAATGGTACAGCCGAATGGTTAAGGGAAGATCTGTGGCTTGGATTGAAAAACCCAGTCATGTTTATTGGGCTGACCAACAAATTAGCAGATAGTCTCATTTTAAGTAAGAAGGTGGCTGGAGGTGGAGATACTGGAGCCAGGGATATCAATTCTGGCAGTATATCCACCCTAGTTACTGGCCAATATCAGTGTTTTTGCCTGGAGTTTGGGGGAGCATGCGTGACCCAATTTAGCAGACCCTAGTCGCACGTTATACAGGTACAGATCCGTTCCCATGCTTTCCTGCTTTCAGCCAGAGTAAAATGTGCATGGAAACTCAATAGGGTTAGGCAAGTAGAAGAATGCCTCCTGTGAAAAATGAAATCTGATAGAGTGCATCACCGCTCTGCGGTTGATTCCTTTCCATCTGCCTCGATGGGGGCCTAAAATAATTATTTGTTGATTTGTCTCCGAGATATCTAGTGTCCATAGCCTGAAAACATGTTTATATTTTTCTGTTTGGTTGGTGACACCGCTCTATTGATTTGACCCGACAAAGTGCAATATACCGGAAGAAACTCAGAGATGACCCTTGGATCTAGAGTGCTGATGGGCCAGTGCTTTCTCTGTCTGAAAATATAAATATACTCTGACGAATACGAAAAGCAAAGTGTAAACTGGGTTGTATAGGAATGTCTGCGATCCTTTTAACATGTGGTTGATGAATCATAAAATAACACAGCAGAAGGGCGGTGAAAGGCAGATAAAAAGCAACCCACATTAATACAAGTATTTTTCAAAGTGCTAAAATGCAGAGTAAGAGTAGAGTGACAGGTAGTTTTACCCCGTGGAAATTAACATTTTCTGCCTTTTATGCCCTATTAGGAATATTTATTGCTTTCTCCTGCACCTCGAACATGAGCAAAGTAACAGATTGCAGTGGAGGCTTGGCACTTGAATATTAAAACCTTTTATTCCCTGGGTGGCTTAGCAGGAAGCGTAGTATTTCACTTTCAGTCCTGTCACTGGTTGTGATGCAAATTTTGCCTGCTAAAATTTATTTTCCTAAAAGGTTTATTTTTTCCCCCTTGTTTTTTGCATTGAATTAAGAATGCCATTAAATGCATATTGCATCTGGAGGGATTCATGGAACACTTGAGCTTTCAACTAATAGCTGGATTCAGCCTGTAATGCTCGGTAACAGAGGAAGATAAGTGTACATTTTCCTGTGTTCGCCATATCCTTTATTAAATCAGAAAATCCATCTAAACCATGGCTCTTTTTTGTTGCAGACTTTCAGGGTGGATTAGTCACACAATAACATTTCCAAGGCGTTTGCAAATTAATTTTGTCACTTCCTTTTTTAGGTGAAGTGCTAGTAATAAAGTTCACTGCAAGATTGTTCATCTTGGGATAATGAGCACGCTCAAAACGCCCTGTGACACCGGAAGGGATTTCAAGGCTGCGCCGGGAGTCAAAGTGACACAATTTGGAGCAATCTGGCCACAGCCTAGCAGGCCACGTGCACATTTTGCAGAACTATTGATTTAAAAATGAAAAAGCAGACGAGCAATTAGGAGATGGAACAACATTTAAGTACTTGATCCTCTGACAGCTTAATTTCACTTTTGAGAGCCAAGCACAAAATGATAGCTGGCTCCAAGTGGGAAATTGATTTAATTATTTTATATGTGCGCTTTCGCTACTGTTTAAAATGCTAATGTACACGTTTTTCTCACGGGGTTTGGAAATACACGAAGGAATACAAAGGAAATCTAAACTGTCAAAAGGTTTGGAAAATGATTTGCACATGTTATTTACAGTACTTCGAAACTGCATTACTAAGCACTATTATTAAAAATGTTATGGTTAGGAGACTGGCTTACATTGCTTTTATCTCTTGCAGTCTCCGCAGATTGGGTGGACTCTTGTTACCCTGTCATTACTATGACCATACAGCAGACACCATAGACACGCCATGGAGTTTGCCAATGAAATAAGAGCAGGTAATTGGCAGGGGAGGAATACGTGGCGAGTTGGGCGCCAATGCATGAGAGCAGCTGCTTGTCACTACGTGCAGAGAATGTTGTTCCCAGTTCATGCTTCCAGTCCACTAGTAGGGCAGTTGAATGTTATATTGCCCAAGACTGCGACTGTTTTTGCGCAGGGCAGCAAGTGCCCTTGCCACAGCGCTATCCCTAGTTTGTATAGTGCCTGCTTCACAAACACGCCTGTGAAGGATATAAGTTTGGCAAGCTTGATCAAACTGCGATACCTGTGTGCAACATTGCTTGATTTAAAACTGGTTCCTGCAACTTCTGGACACCCGTGTAAATGCAGGTAATCAAGTTAAAATATACCAGATCTTTTGTACCCTACACAGTGCTTAATTAGCAATAAGTATTTATTTCCGCTAATGAGCCATACCATTTTTTCAAAAGTAAATGCATCATTCAGAACCAATGAAAACCTTACAAAAAAAATTCTCGTTAGTTTCCATGAAGATAAAAATATAAGATGCAACTGGAAAAATATACCTTCTAATCCACTACTAAGGTACATGACCAGGGCCTCTGAAGGTTCCTATGTCATGCTTCCAGAATAAAGGTCGAAGGAATTGCTTCCTTGCCAACAGAGAATTAGAACAGAGCAACATAAAAAGGGGGTTGTTTCTCATCCACCTAGTTCACAGTTGCAGTATTCCGAGCAGTCTTTTGAAGTGGCCACTTTTTTTTTTTACATAATAGAGGACCTGTAGAGTTCTAGTTTAAATTTTATACAAATGTTTCTTTTTAATTCTGTTATTAACTGACACATTTAAGGTTCATAAGTGAGTGAGAATTTGACTTCTAAATACATTGTTATGTTATGGATATTTGTAGAGCACATGGCTACCCGGAGGCGTCCCAGCGCTAGCAGAAGGATAGGGCAGGTCACAGCAGCTTAGTAGGTGGGGTTTTGTAAAAAACAGGTTTGCAAGAGTTTACGGAAGGGAAGAAGATTGGGTTCTGAACGTAGGTGGAAGGGAAGAGTGTTCCAGAGCTTGGCAGAGGTGAAGTAGAAAGACCGGCCGCCACTTCTCATCCTATTAATTTTGGGAACCGAAGCTAGGTAGAGACTGGATGAGCGGAGGCATCTGTTAGGGTGGTAAGGGGATATGATGGATTGGAGAATGGGGGATCCTTTCTTCCAGAAGGATTTGTGAGCAATACATAGGGACTTGAATTTTATTCTGTTCGTAACTGGAAGCCAGTGCAAGGTTTTCAGAGCAGGTCTTGCAGAGTGGCTGGTGGGAATCATCAATAAGGAGCATATGTGCTGCACAGTCCTGGATGACCTGCAGTTTGTTTGTGGTCACCTTAGGAGCTCCTAGATACAAAGCATTTCCATAGACGAGGCTAGAGAGGATTAAGGCCTGGATCATGAGTCTCCTTGCTAAAAAGGGGAGGAGCGGAAGAACTTTGCGGAGCATCCGCAGGATGCCATAACAAGATGCGGCTAGTTTCGTTGCTTGATGATCAAATGTGAGCGACCGATCTAGCCACATGCCTAGACTTTTGATCTGGTTTTTGTGCGTGGGTGGGGAGCCAAGACAGCTCGGCCAGGCTGGGCCCATGTCAAAAATGGGTGAGTTGCCCAGCAGCATGAGCTCCGTTTTATCTCCATTCAGCTTGAGGAAGGAAGATTCCATCCATTTGGCGACTCTCTCCAAGCAGGGGCCTAGGCTGGACGAGGTAGATCCTGGATGATTTAAGGCCACCACTAATTGGGTGTCATCGGCATAGGTAACAATTTCTATCCCAAAAGGGAGGACAATCTGTGCCAGGGGGCTCATATAGACACTGAACAGCGTCGGGCTCAGAGATGAGCCCTGAGGGACTCCGCAGCCAAGTGGGATCCGGTTTGAGGAGTTATCTCCTTCAAAAACCTGAAAGCTCCTGTCCTCGAGGAAGCACTGTAGCCAGGTGATGACATTGCCTGATAGTATGACATTCCTCAGTCTGTGGATCAGGATGTCATAATTAACAGTGTCAAAAGCAGCACTGAGGTCCAGTAGGATGATAGCTGTGGATCCTCCTTTGTCAATGATCCTTTAGGCATTTTCAACCACTGCAAGTAACGCGGTTTCAGTCCCATGTTGAGGGTGGAATCCAGTTTGTGAGGGATGAAGTATGTTATGAGATTCGAGAAAAGCATAAATAACTGAATTAACATGCTTTTCTAGCATTTTGCTGATCCCGGGGACGAGGGAAATAGGGCGATAATTACCAAGTGTATCGGGGTTGAGGCTGGGTTTCTTTAATAGCGCCCTCACCATGGCGTGCTTCCACAGTGGGGGTACTAGTCCGGTCGAGATGGAGGAGTTTATCAACTTCAGAAGCATCGGCAGGACTATATCACCAGCCTTACTAAGGGTTTGGGGGGGTGCTGGGTCATTAGGGGAGCCAGATTTTACTGAGGTGCATATGTTCACTAGAGTGTCCATCTCCAGCAAGGGAATTTCCTTGAGGAAACACCTAACATGGGGTGCTCCAAGATCCGGGGATTAATAGTGGGAGCGTGGGGGGGGGGAGGAATTATAGATAGCCTTGATTTTATTAGAGAAGAACTCTGCAAGTTCCTCACACCGTGCATTAGAGCCGTCAGGGGAGGTATCCCTTACTGGTAGTTTTAGAAGATGCTTAGCGATCTTAAAGATTTTGCGTGGGGAATTTGAGGCGGAATTGATTCTTTCCTCAAAGTATGATGCGTGTGCCTCCTTCACTTTTCATTGGTAGGTTTTTATGGAGTCCCTGTATTTCTGTTTGCTTATTGTGTCGTAGTTCCTTCTCCATTTCCTCTCAAGTCTTTTGCAAGTTTTTTTGTACTCATGCAGCTTGGGAGAGTACCACGTAGAGGGGTTATTCCTAGTTTTTTTGAGGATGTGTTTCCTAGGTATAACTAGGTCCAGGGAGGAGTTAATCCAACAGTTAACCCCTTCGGTGCTCATGACGAGCTCAGCTCGTCATGCTGCGCAGTGCTCGTGTGCGCATGACGAGCTGAGCTCGTCATGAACCCGCCCACTCAATGAAACGCCCCGCACAGGGCGAAAATCGGCCGCGCACCGAAGGGGTTAAATTGGTCATTTGCAACAGTGGGGCAAGGGTCTAGGGTAGGTGTGGAATTTTATAGAGCTGCCTTCCAAGAGTCCAGCGGGAGGTTAGACCAAGAGCGTTTCCAGCTGCTGGTTGTGCCGGTGATGAGAAGGGGTTGCGCCAGATCCCAAGAGAAGGGGACCAAGGTAATGGGACTGGGTCTCCTACTGAAAGTTCCCTGCAATTGGAGAAGATGGGGTCTAGGAGGTGCCCTTTTTCATGGGTGGGGCTCGTGACATTTTGCTTTATCTGAAAAGCTAGAAGATTCTGGGTAAGTTCGGTCGCTACTGGGTCTGAGGGGTCGTCAAAATGTAAGTTGAGATCCCCTAGTACAGTAAAATTAGAGGGGGAACTTGCCAGGCTGGCAACAACTTCTGGTAAGATTTTGAACAATTGTCCATGGGGGCCAGGGGGGCAGTATAAAAGAATACCTGAGAAGGTGTGAGTTGGGGAAAGTGAGATGGAGAAAGACATTAGCATCAGCTCCTCTTTACCAGTTGTTCTGAGGGAGATTTTAATTTAATTGTTGCAATACTGGATTTTGGATTTCGTCATTAGACTAGGGATATTCCTGTAACCAATCAGGTATATTTCAGTAATCAATCAGGACAATCTCTTTTAAAGCAGTGCTATCTTAAAGATTTTGGGGCCCTGGGAGAAACATATTTTAGGGGGCCCTGTGGGAAACCACTTTGTATTTTATTACTCTTTTTCTGTTACTCTAAGCCCCATGATGCCAAACAATATTGTAATACATTAACGATTGGGATGGAGAAATAGACAGATGTGAGATAGAGAGAAAGTTCACTTTCCCAGGGGGCCCCTTGGAAGTGGGGACCCACTATGCACAAACCTTAAAACTTCTCTACTTTAAAGTTCATTTTATACGACACAACCATTCTGTTCTTATAACATAACGTGTATTTGTAAAGCGCACGTTCACCAGCAGGTCTCTTGGCACTGAATAACAGATGTTTATTGTTACCCAACTCAATGGTACTCATTTTATCGACCTCTGATAGATGAAAGGCTGAGTGGACCTGCCAGGATTTGAACCTTTGACCATGAGGTCAAACACAGGGCCCTGCAATGGACGCATTAGTCCATTGAGCCTCCAGACCCGGCTTCTGTTTTTGACTAGTCTGTTTTTCTGAGCATCCAAAGTGTTTTTTGATAAATTTGGGCTGTAGGATTTGTCCACATTCTAATCCAATAAAGTATAGGATGTAAATGAACCTCCAACGTAATGCTAGGAATGCTAGGTATATCCAATTCCAGTCTTAGTTTTTTCATCAGAATACCCGGTCTAGACACAGCATCCATCGTAAAACATGGTTCTCATTTTTTTGTGGCTCTGGTCTATAGCCCCACATTTCCTCTCCATACAAAGTTTCAGCTACTGTTTTTATGTTGTATACTTGCAGTATGGATTTTATTCACTCTCAGCCAAAATTATTCCTGCAGTGCAAGATGGCTCCTAAATTCTGGCTAATTTCTGTCGCCGCCTTCTTCAGTTGATTCAACCATGATAATTTGTGGTCAAACTGAATGCCTAGATACACTTCACAGCTTTTCATCTGTCAAGGACTGCTCCATTCAATAGCGCTTTCAGGTTCAGAACCAGAAATGTTGTTTTGTCAGCACTGATGTTGAGTATTTTTATGTCACCAAAAAGATTAAAGACCTTCTGAAGGCAATGCATAGCTAGCTCAGTTTATGCGAGCAATACTGCGTAATCAGTGAATAGAAGGAGAGCGACTTTATTTTACCTCCAATCGCTGGGACATGTAGGTTTAAGTCCAGAAGGAACCTTCCCACATCATTTATTTAGAAATTGAATAGTGATGGTGTTAATATGCAACCTTGAAAGACTCCAAGTTGTATTGGAAAGTATTCTGTACATATCTTCGGAACATATCTAGCCCTAGAATTTTTACGATGGAGATGTTGTAAAGCACACAAAAGGTTATTCCGGATTCCCTGTTCTCTGAAAGTAGACCGTGAAAGAGTCCTATCATCTGAGTCAAATGCTATTTTGAAGTCTATAAATACCAGATAAAGGGTGGCTATCCTCAGCTTTGGGTATTTGATAGACATAAACTAGAGTCTCATGGCTTGGTCTATAGATCCAACTCCTTTTCTGACACCTTTTTGAAAATTCGAGAAAATCAGATCATTTTCAATCCAGTCTTGGACATGATTCAAAATAATGTTTCCATAAATGTTCCCAACTCCGCCTAATAGCAAAATAGGACAATAATTCTAGGGATCTGTGCGTAAACATTTTTTAAAATGGGGATTATGATGGCTGTTCTGCAGGAACTGGGAACCTTCCCTAGTTTCAGGGGGCCTTCACAATAGAATATTCAATTGTAAAACATAAGAGGGAACTCTCCCCCACTTGTGGTTTTGTGAGCTTTTTGGGTATAGGTTACCTTAATTACTTCATTTTCAAGGAATTCTAGATCCATGACTTTACTTAAGGTATATTTCCTTTGAAGTACTTTATCATTTTCTGATTCATAGGAACTTGAGGTTCTGTAGAAAGAAGAAAAATGTTCCAGGTATTGCTGATGGTCAATTCGTGTGCCTAATTTTGAGGAAGGACCCTCACAGCCCCATCTAACTAGGTCCCAATTCTTTTTGAGTCGTTGGATCTCAAAGCAGACTTAACCAAGTATCATGCTTTTTGTCGCTATTGCCTCTTGTGTGTTTTAACAGAAGATTGTAGTCTTTCCTTAGTTCCCTAAATGTTTATTCTCCCATCTAATTAGATGCCTTGTTCTCAGAGCTTCCTTCAATACCCGTTTATCTTTTAGACATTCACCATTGTACCATTCTAGCTTATTCATGTTAACTTTTACCGGGATTCTGAGAATGGTGTCCGTGAGAAACTGCCTTTTTATGGGGTCATTCTATTTTATGTGAGCTGCTGCTGCTGTTTTTTGTCTCTGTGCACTGGGACACTGCTAACCAGGCCATAGTGCATGTGCCCTGACCCCTTAAACATGTTGGAATTGGCTAAAAACCAAATTGGCATATTTAACTCTCCTACAAGGCCACAGTATATGTTGCCTAAAGTACACCAATGGCATGAAAAGTTAAATGTCACCTATAGCACTACTATGCCATCCACTGGTGTGATAAGACAAATATTACTCCAGGCCTACCACTGTAGCCTGGATGCTGCAGTTTTAAAACTGCAAATCGACATGTCAAAATTATCCCTTTTGGCAGGAGAAGACCTTTAATATCCCTATTTAGGCATTGTAGCCCACAAGGCAGAATGTGTGGTATTTAAAAGTGGGACAGGTAGAAATTTAAAGTTAACATGTTCTTACAATGACTAGCCTCCAAAACCCATTTTCCTTCTAGGAACGTTGACTGGCCCATAGCGAAACACTGGGAAGCAATATTAAATATTCTTCTATATCAGGCTAAAGACCAGGTAAAAAAATAATTTAAGGTCTATTTTTAATATTTATTAAAAGCCCAACTCAATGGTGAAGTCACATGTTTTATATATATTAAGAAAAATCGACTTTGAGAAAGTTACTATTTCCTACCTGAAGCTCATGGTGGCTAATATCCATTAGCATCCAACTGTCACCCAGCTTGCGAATGACCCTGATGAGGTGTGATACCTGTTCCCAGAGCAAAAAAAAAATGGCATCGGTGTGGGAAGGTGTTTTATTCTTTCGGCAGTTGGTCAGTGCCCAGGAACTTAATTTACTGCAAAGAGGTCTCCCTGCCTCAAGCAGATGTCAGATGACTCCTTCACAGACCCCTTCTTTATCCTACCAGTCAGGCAGGCACTAAAGCCAGTGGGAAGAAAGCTGCCCCAAGAACTGGTTTTGAGTGACCAAGGAGGACAGAACTGCTCATTAACCTGGCCACATCTCTGGGAGTGCACACAAGCTCTGCACAAGAGGGAAAGTATTTCTCTATCTTGAAATTAGTGAGTGCGGGACACTGTGGGATTGTTTGCCGTATTGCGCACAGGAGCTGCTGCAAAAGTGGGTAAGGTTACCCTTTGGAACTTTTACCCTATTTGTTAGAGAGGAGCAAGGAGCCGCATCCACCCACAAACTAGTGCCAGACATAAATGTGGTACCCCAGGACCCCTTCTTCAGAACACTTCTGTACCTGTAGAAAAACAGAAGAAGAACTGCATCTACTGATTGAGACCTGTGATGAGACACGAAGGGCAGGGTCTGCTCCTACTTTGTGCCCAGGACTAAGAAGTTGTCTCCAGAGGTCAGTTGGATGGCCTGTGTAAGCTAGAAGGGCCACAGCAAGCTACATGAGCCTTTTGCAAAATAACCCATCTTACAAGTACCAACTGGACCTTACCTGAACCCGCTAGTGCTTACTAGGAGAAATCTTTTAATTTCTCCTAACTTTTCACTCATTGCATGTGTGCTGCACTTTACAGCAGACATTCATAGTGTGAAAATGTTAAATATTTATCTAGACATAGTTTCTTGTACCGGGAAGGGTACCCTTTTCAGCACCAAACTAATGTTAGATATCATGTACACACCTTTGCACTATGTGGCAAAAGTGTATGCATGGCACTAGGCAGCCTGTTTTTGCATCAGCAGTGGAAGAGAACAGCAGCTCCTATTTTACTAGATATGGCTCTGTGCTACACTCTACTCAAAGCGCTGAACACCACAGCACATTTGGTTGCTATGCTGCTTGCACTGTTTTGTTTCTAGTCCATCTGTGTTTTCATATTTTTGGCCATGGTGCAAAGTTAGATTTGCAGCAAAATTAAAAGCTCTTAAAACAAATGATTGTGCTAAATATTCACAACAAAAAATCAAAGATTGGTGTTGGATGATTTACAAAAAATCAATTACTACTAGAGATTTCAAACGTTAAGGTGGGTGAGATAATGACATCCACTGAAAAGCAGGCTTCTTCGATATTCAAGAGACCTAGAGACTTGACAATGTACTTTCAGATTACTGATTTCAGTTTTTACTAGCAGGATATCTAGGCGAAGGTCCAGATATATATGCCCTTATGACAAGCTGAAGAAGCAAACCTTTTTTGATAACTTTTTAAGGTTGATACTGTTGTCAATTTCCCTGACATTACACGCTGTCATAATTGAAGGACTGTTGTGAGTAAGAAATAAATGGACAAACACAGCCATCCTTTCCTCAGCTTATCCAGTAGTCCATGGTAAATGTTTGTCTGAGTGGACTAGCTATATATACATTTAGCCACTTTTGCAGAGACAATTGTATCACAAAGCCCTGTTAAATGTTTACAGTGAAACCTGAAATGTCACAGAACATGTATTGCAGTGTACAAAACTACATCTATAATCAGAAATATAAAACAAATACTTATTAGAGAATCCCAGGCTCAGTAATATCTTTCAGCAGTTAAGCAGCAGCCAGCCCTCACTCATCACATGCCTTCATGTCTGTGTTCCAAGAGCCAAAGGCACCCAGTCCAAGTCTGTCCATGTGATACAAATACCTGACAACACTTCCTGAATAGGATGTGTGGCATTTCCCTGGTAAAACCTTCTGGGACTTCTGAGATGCAGCTCTCACAAGTAAAACCTGAAAAGGGGATACTCCCAATGATAGGAGAGGAGGAGGTGAAGGATTAATCCTACATAGTAGAGTATTTTATGATGTAAGAAGAATCCCATGGTTCCTAATGCAAGCAGGGGCAATAACTCTCTGAATAGGTAGTAAAAGCCATCCATAACTGAGGTGCAATGGGCACCTCACAGCCCTAGGCCCCGGTGCCACTGCACCTGCTGCACCGGTGATAGCTATGACCCAGAGATTTTGGGTCCTATTCTATTTAAGACAAAACCACAAACCCCTGTCTTCTACATTGTAAAAGAAATTTGGTCTATATCACCTGGTCAGTTGTAGCTGAGCCTTGACTCCATGGCAGAAATACACTTTATGAAAGTAAAGTGAAGGTTAGGGGTGGGACAGACAGGTATCCCACATGGCAGGACCCTTCCCATCTGTGGTCCAGAGAGAAAGCAACATGTATTATGGGAGAACATATGACAACTAAACAACCTATGCCTGGCTAAACGAGCCCCATTAAGGGAGGAATACAAGTTATATTTAATGTGAGACTGTGGTTTAGAGTGAAAAAGAAGTAGGCTTTCAAGAACTTCACATTACTGTAAAGGGACTCCCTTTGTTTTTAGATAGAGGTCACCATTTTCTGCTCACTCATCTATCTTGAGTTATAGCACAATCTAGATTATATACTAATTTCTAGAGCAATAGGTGGGTCAAAATGAAACAGGTTGGAGGGGTGAGCGATTTTGTATGATGGGGCGGTAGGTGTGTGATTACCTACTGGCAAGCTATTGAACAGTTATGTGGATTTCTGGTGTAGGAAACTTGACCATCATTTTAATACCCGAATAATTAAATTTAGTTATATTGACATATTAACTGTGCTTATTTTGTAATTCTTTCTGTGTCCTCCGTATTCCTTATCTGGATTGCATCGATTGTTTTAGCTGTATGTTGTATTTGGTGTCTATTGGTGTTATTATATATATTTGTATGTATTTGAGATGCATAGCCTTAATTGTTAAACATTCTATAGGTAACTGATTGATAACAATTATTTTGTAGTCATCCCTCTTGTATATAGCCCTATGCTCCCTGGGCTTGGTTCACTCTATACATACGCATTTTGAAAGCCAGTAACTTTGATGTTTGTACTCCAGTACTGTGAAAAGCAATTTTAAAAAAATGGATTGTTTCAGTCAAAAAATTTAAAACACGGATTGATATGTCTAAACAAAACGTGCATACAATAAATAATAAAATGTGTGATGAGATGTAAAATAATCCCTCGTGTATTCGATTACAGCAGAAGGGTGCACCTAAACAGACAATAGAAAGAGGTGAGTGACTCTAAACTAATGCTGTGGGCTGATCCAAGATAAGATTGATCGTGTCTCAAACCAGTGGTTAAATGTTTCTTAGCCAAAGAAGCCAAAAGCTGAACCAAAGCCTATAAGATCATGTGTAGAATAGAAAATGTTTGCCATGAATAGCTCAAGCACCAATAGGTCAAACCTAAAAAAAGAGCAAAGAAAATATAAAATAAGACAACTTCGGAGGTGCATACCGTGCTGCATACAAAATGAAAACGGAATATAATTTGCTCCGGTTTTTAGCACATCATCTGGTATAAAAACTAATAAAAGAGAAGAGCATCAGTTATGCACAAAAGACAATATATTGGAAAAATACAAAGAAAGATCTGTTCTAAGGGTATAGCTGTTTTGAAGAGAGAAAAGCAAGAAGTCGAGTGTTGCTGTAGTGTGCTAATATTTACTTTCCTCTTTTATCCTCTAGGTATAGTATGAACATATGCAGGTGCATGCTCTTTTGTGCTGACAGTGTAGCTCTTTAACTCACCAGTGTGGTTTCACTTTAATGTGCTGGAGATTTCGCTGTCAAAAACAAACAACTGTGTAATGATGTGCGTGTATTTGCGGAGGAACCACTTCCACAGGAGTAAGTTATTTAAGAACTGTACAAGAACCTTATCTCCATTCGTTTTCTTCTTCTTAGAGCATTTCTTTACTCTCCAAAATCCAAATCATTTAATTGTCTGGCTAAATGAAAGAAAACGCAGGATTCGCAGACAGCTACTGCCAGCTTGTCATCTCACTTTCGGCTAGTGAGAGAGAAAGCAGTACAAAGCTGTAAGGCTGGGATGCAGTATCACTCGTCAACTATAATACTTCATTACAGGCGTCTAGTGACATCTGTTATTATTACAAGCAAGTTGTGATGTCAAACTTACTCTTCATCAGAAAATAAAATACATGACTTTCTAGGCTTATTACAATACCCCATGTATTATAATCTACATTATTCCATTGACCATTGCCGTGTAATTGTTACTTTTAAAACGCTATGTCGACTGGATATTGCTTCTGAGCACAAGTCACAGTTTGAGTTTGAAGGAAACTTACAATGAATCAAAATGATTTTTCTACTGAAAATATTCAGAGTAGTGAAACCGTTTTCTACTGATGGAATTTTAAAATAGTTCATCTAGCTCAAATTGTCCTGCGTTCACACTCTATGTACCAGAATCACAATTTATTTTAGTATGTAGGTATGTGTATGGCTTGATTGTTGGCATTTTAGCAAACTCCACATCCACTTCCATCTAGGCAATTCTCTGTTCATGTGTGGCGGCTTTCTTCACCATACCTTGTCTGCTGCTTGTATATTTAAAGTGCATAATGTCTATCGCTCACTCACTGTGCTAAACTTAGCACTTTGCTGCTACTTCTGCCTACGTCTGTCCTATATAAATGCGCAAAAAAAAGAAGTAAAATATCCAATCTCACTCAACTGTGCACCGTTTATATAGGCATTTATTTTGCTCTGTTGTGAGAAAATAATGCATTTCGAAGTATTTGAATACATTTTGTTTTTTATGTTCAAATATGTTATTGTGTTTCCTATTTATATATCAACTTCTTCAGTGGTTATTACCCTTTCAAAATCAGATTCTTTCAAAATGTATATCTCCATTGAGATTGTATCTTTATATTTAAAATGGTACATGGTATATGGCACATGGTATATCACCCAGCCAATTACTAATCTTGAGGCATCAACAATTAACTTAGGCTGCAGCTAGGCGATAGGACAGGGTGCTATATGCTTAAATGGTAACACATGTACTGTGAAGTTTTAATGAGCTATATGCAGTCCTAGAGACCCATGTGCCCAATTATAAATCCAACCTGCCACCCACACTTCAATCTGACATACCTAAGTAAAAAAGTAGATCGACACTAAAACACCCATACAGACTGTGACAGAAGCACCTAAACATTCACTTATACAGACAGGCACAAGTGTTATGTATCTAGCGCTAATGCAGATAGTTGCACCACATGCAGTTAATTAACCCAGTATTCACTAAGACACCCAAAGGCAATTTATGCAGCCCCTTACAGAGACATTAAGAGAACCATAGATGCCAGGAAGACAGGCAGTGATATACCAAGAAACTTACATACATATGCAATTACACCCCCACATAGGGAGTGAGATACTCCTTCAGATATCTGCTGAACAACTGCCACTTTCAAGTCTTCCATCCAGAGAAGTAGCCCTTGCATTATGTGTCGGGACTGTTACTCTTGAGGCTGTGGATGCAGTCTTGCTGCTAGTGCTATCTTCTGATTTAAAAGTCCTAGACAGGGCTTAAAGTACTCTTATACCACATATATTCATCACTGACGAAGACTGTAGGTAGGCCAAAGAGCATGGTGCTATGTGCTTAAATGGTAACACTTGTACTCTGAAGATTCAGTGAGATATATGCACTCATACAGACACATGTCCCAATTATATATCCACCCTGCCTCCCAGATTTGAATCTCACATAGCTAAATAGAAAAGCAGAGAGAGACTGTAACAGCCACTCAGACTGTAACAGAAGGTCCTAAAGATTTATTCATACAGACAGGCACAACTGTTATTTATCTAGCGCTCATGGAGGTAGTTGCACACACACTTAATTAACCCAGAGGTAGCCCTTGCATCATGTCTCTGCCCTGCTACACTTGAGCCTGTGCATGCAGTTTTATGGTTAGACCAACCTTGACATTTAAAAGTCCCAGGGACGGCATAAAGTGCTCTTTTACCATGTATAACTCACCACTGAGGTAGGCTGCAGCTAGGCCATAGGGTACGGTAGTATATGCTTACAAGGTAGCACATGTACTGTGAAGTTTCAGTGAGCTATCTGCACTTCTATAGACTTATGTGCCGGAATATGTATCCACCCTGCTACCCAGACTTCAATCTGACATGCCTAAGTTGAAAAGCAGACAGACACTAAAACACCCATTGAGGTACTTAGAGAAGCACCTAAACATTCACTCACACAAGTGGTATGTATCTAGTGCTAATGGACGCAGTAGCACACACACTTAAATAACCCAATATTCACTAACACAACCACGAGGCAAACAGTACAGCCCCTTACAGACACATTTAGAGAACCATACATGTAACAAAGAGAGGCAGTCATTTATCAGCAAACTTATATGTACATGCACTTTTCCTGCTAGGTCAATCTTCACATTTAAAAGTCCTACAATAGGCATAAATTGCTTTTTTACCACGTATAACTCTCCAGTGAGATAGGCTTCAGGTAGGCCTTAGGGTGGCTTAAATGTGCTTACAATGTAGCAAATGTACTCTGAAGTTTTAGTGAGCTATATACACTACTAGAGACCCATGAGCCCAATTATATATCCACCCTGTGACCCGGACTTCATACATGTACTCTGCAGTTTTAGTGAGCTATATACACTCCTAGAGACCCATGTGCCCAATTATACATCAACCCTGCCACCTACACTTCAATCTGAAATACCTAAGTAGAAAAGCAGAGAGACACTAAAACACTCAGTGACACAGTAAGAGAAGTGTCTAAACATTCACTCACACAGACAGGCAGAACTGATATGTATCTTGCGCTAATGGAGGCAGTTGTATGCACACTTAAATAACCCCATTCTCACTAACAAACCCAGGAGGCAATCAATGCAGCTCTTACAGATACATTTAGAGAAACATACATGTCACAAAGAGAGGCAGTGATTTGCTAACAAAAATACACATGTGCAATCAGAGCCCCAGATAGGAACTAACACCCTCATTCATACATCTGCTAAAGAACTGACAGTTTCAAGTCTACCATACAGAGAAGTAACCCTTGCATTATGTCTTGGGGCTGCTATACTTTAGCTGGTGCATGCAGTTTTACTGTTAGGGCTGTGTTGTCAGTTGAAACTCGTACACAAGTTGTAAACTGCTCTTGTACCACATATAACTGACCACTAAGGTAGGTTTTAGGTAGTTAATAGGGGAGGGTACTATGTACTGAAAAGGTAGCACATGTAGTCAGAAGGTTGCCAGAGCTATATATGCTCAAATAAAGTAAATGTTTAAAAAGTTAAAAAATGTAATGTGATACTATGCAATTAAGTGGTGACTGTACTTCTGTATTTTTGTTTTCAGACACCAATATCTAGTTATCTACAGAAAAATACCATGCTAACAAAAACTCACAGAAGATAGAAGCAGCAGCAAACCCACCATCTCCTTAGAACTGAGAAACAAAAGGGGCAAAATGCAGAAAAGGTGGTGAGAGAAAAGGACTGCTGGTAAGATGACAAGACATTTCTTGTTATGTGCACAACTGGAAACATTGCAAAAACAAGTAAACAGAAAGAAAAGTATAACACCAAGTATCAAAGGACAGAAAGTCTCTGCTATTAAAGTAAGAAGTTCCCAAAAAAAGGAGGGACTTTAAGCAGAAGCCAGAGGCAGTTCAAGGAAAGCACAGGTAGAATATTCCAAAGTAGAGTAATTTACAACTTGTTAGCACCTATGAAGAAGTATAAAAGAAGAAAACAAGCAATCAGACAAAAGGAATATTTTGAAGGTATTGTTGATAAGTTGTTTGCTCTGAAGAGACAACTATTTATCTTGGTTGTGAACAGAATGAAGACACTGGACAAAGAAGTGTTGTCTAAGAGAATACAGAACCAAAAGAAAAGTCTTGTTAATAGGAGTAACTTTTGCAAAGTTTTTAGTGGTGAATGGATACACACTTCTAGTAGTGAGCCTTTCTTTAACAAAGAAGGCTACTTGCAAGCTAACACATTAGTGCTTGCAATTGATGAATCTGGACGATGTTATGAGATGAAGAATGGTACTCCTATTCCGAAAGAAGTAATAGTACCTAGAAATGTTGAGGAAGTGTTTTCTGAACAGGTTCAAGGAAGGCGTAGACAGGGCCCTGTGTACAAATTGAACTGTAGTAGTGTTTGCAGCATTCAACAACAATCAATTGATATATTGAAAAATGTCCTCTGTATGTTTCCTTGCAGAAGTTTAAAACAGAAAATACGTACTTTGCAAGGATTAGATACATGCAAAGTAAAAAAGCATGCTAATTTACAAGGACACTCACAGCTGGTCTATCAAAAAAAGTGGGTCAAAGTAGCTTTCATCATTTCAGAATGTTAGGTGTACACCACTCAAAAATGAGAACTCTTGTTAGAAGGCTTTACTATTTAAAAACTCCTGCTCTATGTTTCAGAGAAATGAATAGAACTCTTTTGCATGGTAGTGTAGTAGAAGTAAAAAAGGTTTGTGATGTGCAGTTTCATTTATTTAGCCCTGAACAGTAGTGTAGGGAAAATGAAGAGTTGGTAACAACAGGAGTTGCAGAACAGGACATGGGTATTGCTGTTGATAATTTTGAAAAAGAGATTAGAAATTTTAACGCAGTTTGTTCAGAGCAACCAAACTGTGTTTGTATATGTTGTTGATGCACCCACTACAAAAGTAAAACTCATAATGCTCATTTGTACATTAAAAGTGAAAAAGAAAATAATGATAAGAGGCGTGAATTTGCTGCTTACTTTTTGTGTAAGAACGGTTTGACTTGTCCACCTGACAAACTATATGTAAGTACTCCTATAATAAGTTAGAAGAAAACAAAATGCCTGCTAGAGCAGTATACAATAGATTTGAAGTAGTACCTGTTCCAGAAGTCCTTAAAGATTTGAATGCTTATGCATCCATACTAATACAATCTATAGATCCATTTCAAGCTATAGTTCGTATGGAGCCAAAGACAGGGAAATTACCTCCATTTGATCTCCCGAAAGGTCTTAAAGGTATAGTTGTATTCCTGCTAATAGATTTTAAGGAAAATATTGAAACTATAGGGGTACAGACAAATTTAGAAGAGGGACTTATAATTCTAGTAAATGGTGTCCCTATGAAGAGTAAAAAGATATGACAAGAGTTAGTAGATGTTAGTAAAGTTAAAAAGGCAAGTTCATATCTGGTACAAAATAACATATTTTATAAAAATGTACATATTCTTCAAGATATTACACTTCTAGACAACAACACTTCACCATTGACAGGTCAGATAGAAAAAGTGGATCGATCCAGACTGGAAGAAATTTATGAACATTATAGCATCCGCACCTACATTCTTAAAGAAATTATTGGTGATGCTATTGATCTATATCAACTATAAGAAGCACATGGAGCTCCCTTGAGTGTATGGGAAAAAAATTTAGAAGCTCGCTGTTTCCCTCATCTCTTTCCTACTGGAGTAGGTGGTAGGTATGATGATCAGCCTGTACAAATACCAGTGGCCGAGTACAGATCTACTAGACTTTATTCAGAGGACCCTAGATTTCCCTTATATGTTTCATCTACTATTTGAAAGTGATTTGTCAGCATTGTCTTATGCAGTAAATCACATTTTGAAAACAGGAGTAAATCTGCAAGAGTATTTGTTGAGAAAATTCACGGAAAAGATGAACAGCTGGAATACAACTTGATTAATCTAATGGCATGTCAATGTGGGACCAATGAATATTGGTATCATCGTCACAGTGAGTTGAAATGCATGTTAAGAAACTTAGGAGCACCTGCATGGTTTCTAATACTCAGTTGTGCTGAGTATGCATGGGATGACCTGCTTCAATTATTGCAAGATGCAAATTCAAATATAAAAAACATCAATCTGAAGACACCAGGAGAACTCTGCTTATTGGACCCTGCAAATGTTTGCAGATATTTTAACCATAGATTACAAGCCATGATGGTCTTTTTTTTTGTAACAAGAGTAATCCTCCTCTTGGTGGAGTGACTGATTTGTTTTGGTGCAAGGAGTACCAAGCTAGAGGTGCTCCACTTATTCACATGCTGCTATGGGTAAAGGATGTCCCAACGTTTGGAACAGATAGTGATGAATCTATGTTGTCTTTATAGAGCAGTATGTAACTTGCAAAATCCCATAGGACACTGGTGACAAGCTGTTAAGACAACAAGTTCTACGATTTCAAAATCATAGGTGTGGAAAATACTGCCCTCAAAAATACAGATCCAAATAGAAATTTTACACAAGATGTCGTTTTTGATTCCCACAACCTGTCATCTCACAAGGAGGAGTCAACAGCTTTTTGTCTGCAGTCAGACATACCCGAAAAATACATACAACCTAAGAAGAACAGAGGCATCCAAGTACATTAATGACTACAACCCTGTGATTCTAAAGATGTGGAATGCAAACATGGATCTACAGTTTGTTGCAGACAACTCTATTGCTGTTGGTCATTACGACACTTCATATATAACAAAGTCAGAGAAGACAGAGATGAAAGAGATGTGCGAGGAGATTTCAGTTGAAAAATTCTTTCTCACAGAGAAATAGGTTCATATGAATTCTCAGACAGGTTACGCTTAGCCAGTTTATTCTCTAAGTCAAGAGGAATTGTGTGGGTAATCCTAAGCCTTGCAAACAGTCGAAACAGAGTACTAAAGTCTTTCCCAGAAATACAGTATCTCGCCGAATTTGAACCTGAAAGTACAAACATTCTAAAAAACTAACATGCTGGATACATACTACCCAAGAAGAAGTGGACATCTTGAAAACAGATGTCTATATGAAATACTTAAGCAATATACATATAAAAGTAATGCTGCTGAAAACATAGAAAAAGGAAGATATGCACTAATTGGATGTGGTGGCTGTTTGGTAAGACATTAAAAAAGGAAATCTAATCAACCGTAGGAAGCTGAGTTTCCAAACAGCTGACAAAAAAGAGTTTTTCTGCTAGGCACTTTTGCAGTTGTTCCAGCCATGGCGTGCAGAATCAGAATTGCTTGGACAATATGACTGTTATGAAGATTCTTTCAATGCTGTCAAAGATACCATAGAGTGCTCAGTATTTCCAAATTACCTTAAAATGTTGACAGATGAGGTTGAGCAGGAGGAAACAATTGCTGCTGAGATAGCCAAGGACAGTTCTCAGAGTAGCCAAAGTTCAGCAGTAGGAAGTCAAGATTCTCTTGGAGAACCAATTATTCAAAATGAAGCAGCTATAGTTATGATTGAAGTGGAAAATGCAATGCAGCATGTAAGAGCTACAACTGAGGACTTAGAACTGTTACTGCAGTGTGAGAAGCTGGCCTGGTATATGATGTCCACTAATTAAAGTGGGCACCTTGCACCAGTCCAGACAACCCTTAAGGTGATTTAAGAGGTCTCAGACAACTTTAGAAAGCTATCCAAGTGGTAGCTGTGGAGAGCACCCCTCAGGCTTAGTCTTGAAGGAGTGTAAAGCAGCTTGTTTTACCAGAATGCAATCTTATAGTATAGATTAAATGAAAAGAGAACCACACAGTAGTTATAGAAATATGTATTTACTATATAACACTATCTAGTACGTTACAGTATCTCCTACATGGAGATAGACACAAAGCACACAATACTTAAGCAAAGAAATAACAGTAAATAGCACTAATACACAGTGGGCCCCACGGGGGGACCAAACCATATACTAAGAAAGTGGTATAAGAACCACGATTCGAGTGAGGACAATGTTGAGAGGACGTAAAATTGCTGGGACCCCAAGGAACCACCCAATGTGAGTAGATAGGGACCCCACGGAGTGCGTGTGCAGTGTGAGAACATGACTGTGTACTCCGTACAAGTCTATGTGCAAGTCGCAGTTGGATTTTTAAAGTTTAAGGACCCTTGCCAGTGGATTTCGAAGAAACCCTGCGGAAGACAGGAGGTTGGAGAGCCACCTCACCCATGGATACTGAAGTACCCAAGTTACCTATCCCAGAGAAGTCGGGTGCATAGGTGTGAAGTGGTGTCGGAAACCGCAGTCGAACCCAATGGAGGACTTCGAGAAAGTGCAGCTGCTGGAAGGGGAGAAAGTGTCCGTTGGAACCCAAATGTGGATGCTTGTCGAGGGGTACCTGAAAGCAGAGGGGACAGAGTCTGGGTCACTTGAGAGTGGCCAGTGGCTTGGTAGACAAATGCCCACCGATGTCGGGTGCTTCAGGATAGTTGACGGGGATCTTGACTCTGCAGCTGCGGGGACCAGGCGATGTCGAGGACAACCAGGAGCTAGATATGAGCTGTCCCGCAAAGGATGTCGAGTGCTGAGGGGTCAGTGTTCAGCGGGAGTACCAACAAGCCTTGGCAAAGGAAACCCACTCTGGAGGTCAAGGAAGTGTACGGTTCGGACCAGCAAAGTCCAGGAGACTCACCACACACAGGGGAGTCAGGGCAGGCCCCAAGCAAGCAGGGGAGCCCAAAAGATAGAAGTTTGACCCTCAATCGGACCCACAGGTTGGAGGCACAGGAGTCACAAGAGGACTTCAAGCAGCTTCACAAAAATACAGGTCACGGAGCACACGCTGTGAGGTGGGTGAAGATCTTTGTGGGAAAAGTTGCCAGAGGTTGGGGCTACTTGGAGCCCAATGCACTTGTCGTAGGATTGCCAACAAGCACATGCACTTGCAAAGTATGCAGTGCACAGGGGTTTGGGTATTGCAGCCCCTACGAGGGATACTGGCCTAAAACTCGGTGAGAGGGCAGCTCGGGCCTCAAAATACTTAGAAACCCACCTCCTGTGTTGCTGAAGCTTTCGGAGTCCATAGGAGCTTGGGATCAGCAGACCGGTCAGCAGTGTTGCAGTGCCTGTGAATGCAGGGGAGTGACTCCTTCACTCCAAGGGAGATTATCTTCAGATGTCTTGGATGCTCCACAGGTCCTACATTGTCCTGTATGATGTACAGGCACAGACAATGCAGCAGACTGAGAGGGAGACGAAGTCAGGCCCAAACGAAGTCCAGAGTGCCCAGACGGTCAAAGTGCAGTGGTTTCAGTTCTGAATCTTGTCCATGATGAATCTAGGGTCCTACAGCCTGGTAAGCTCTTAAGTACCCACGGGAGAGGGTTGGAAAGATTCAGGGGACCTTCCCAGGGGGGTCTGGACAGTGGGGAGGTTACTCCCATGTCCTTTGTCCAGTTTTGCGCCAGAGCGGGAGCCAACGGCTCCCAGGACTGGTTTGAACTGGACTATGCACAGCGACACCAAATGTGCCCCTCATTGAGTCTTTCAGTCGCTGGCAAGCACACCCACTCAGTCCTAATACACTAAATCCTGTCTGGGAGGTGGTCACACCTCCCTGTGACAGGATGCCTAATGTCCTACCTTCCCCTGCTCGAGCTTGGCTCAGCAGCAGGAGGGCAGAAATGTGTCTCTGGTCGGCAGCAACCATTTTGTGCTGTCCGGAGCTAGAAGGCTGGTACCGGGAACACTGAGTGCCCACGGAGGGCCTTCCTGGTGGGTGGAATCATACCTTCTACACCAGTTACCGGTGTGGGAGTATGATTCCAACATGTTTGACACCAAACACAATAGGGTTTGTTGCAGCCGTTTTCGAGATGGTCATCACGTGGTCGTGTAATGCCCCTCTATACTAGTATATGGCTGCTTCACTGACAACCCGGGAGAATGGACTCCTTAGGTTGCAGGGGTGTCCTGCTCATGCAGGGGCACCCTCTCATGTAGAACCAAGCACCCTGCTCTCAGTATTGTAAAGGCCTGCTATAGTGGTGACTTATAGGTTTTAAGTGCAGGGACCCTTAGATATAGTAAACCTATATCTCCAGTAAGTGGTGCATGCACCAATTTACACAGGCTTCAATGGCAGGCCTGTAGTTCCATTTTGAATAGTCTCTCATGGGTGGCATAATATATGTTGCAGCCCATGGGAGACCTCTGGGGTACCTGTGCCCTGGGTACATTGGTACCATATACTAGGGACTGACAAGGGTACCCCAGTATCCAATCTGGGGTGTACCCAAGTACATAACACAACAGTTTAGGGAGAAAGCAGATAAACTGGGGTCCTGATTAGCAGGATCCCAGTCAGACTAGTCAAAAACCAGCTTAGCACCAGGCAAGAAGTGGGGGTACACATGCAGAAGGATCCTACCTTCCTACATGCAGCAACGTAATGAAGTAAAAGATAAAATAGAGTTTGGATACCTGCATGAGAAGAATGAGTGTCAGAGATCTTCATTTACACCAATTCTACTATATATAAGTGGTAAAGCTGGTACTGGAAAATGTTTCTTAATTAAAGTACTCACCAGTTACTTACAGAAGAGTACAGTTTCAAATTTGGCATGTGTAGTAACTGCACCAACAGTATTAGCTGCATATAACATTAAAGGAATTACTCTTTATCGACTACTATTACTATCTGTGGAACATGACAACAAACTGGAATTTCAAAAATTATCAAGTGACGCTTGTCATGAAGTAAGAAGAGTATTAAAAAACTAAAGCTTCTCATTATTGATTAAGTGAGCATTGTGTCAAATCTAATGCTTGTCTTTATACATTTAAGAATACAACAGATATGAAAACGAACTATGACGCACTATTTGGTGGCAAACATTTAATTGTATTTGGTGACCTACTACAACTAACACCAGTAAAAGGGCAACCTGTTTTCAAGTCACTTCTACATGATGAAACAAGAGATTCTCTTGGAAGTATTGGTAACGTGAATATTTAGGAATGCTTTGAATACAAAGAATTAGTCAAAAATATGTACCAAGCAACAGCTGTAGAGTATGGAGATATACTAAAGGACATTAGAGTAGGAGTCCTAACGAAAGGAGCAAAGCATACTTTGTAAAGTCGTCTTATCAGTAAATTATTTTCATCAAATATTGCACCAGTGCTGCTAATGCTTAATTTCATTAAAGAAAACAAGTCTATAGTTTGTTTAATGCCAACTCTACAAGAGTGTTCAAAGTTCAATCAACCATTGCTCCAACTAGAGAAACAAGATATTGTAGAAATTAGAGCTACAGATAAAATGGAACATCAGGGAGTAACAGTACTACTGACAGATAAACTACAAGTAACATTGGATTCTCTGGAAACTTGATATGAAAAACTGCAGGATGAAAAACTGTCATGTAATTTTACTGCGGAATTTAAATGTTGAAGATGGGTTAGTAAATGGTTCAATGGGAAAAGTTATAAATGTTATTAATTATGCAAACAGACAAAGTGGAATACTTGCCAATAAAATTTAATGAGGTTGACAGTGTCAAGCAGATTGGTCGAAGCATTGTACTTTTTTGTTAGTAAAAGACTTATATGTGCAGCGAAAAACATTTTCAGTGTCACTAGCATATGCTGTAACAATCCATAAATCACAAGGGTTAAGTGCGGATGCAGCTTTTGCAACTTTTGGAAGTAATTGTATTTAAAGAAGGAACGTCATATGTAGCATTAGCACCAATTAGAACATTGTCTGGTTTGTTTTTGATTGACTTTGATCAAAGAAACATTAGTGCTGATGCTAGTTGCATAAGGGAGTACAATTGGTTAAGGAGTGTATTTTCTCCTCATATAGGCCAGTACCCTGTTTATGAAAAATGAGTAATCTGTCGAAAGCTGTTCAAAGCTGAAGATTATAAAACAGAATACAGATGATGAACAAAAGGAAGTAAAAAGGAATCTCCTCAACAATCAAAGAAGAGGAAACTAGTAAATAATGAAGACATTGTAGGTTACCAATTAGACAACACTACAGGGGTCAATTGGTACTCAAATGTTGTTGTTAATGTACTATTCCATTTGCCAGAGGTTGTTACTGAAATTGAACGTAGAAGAGATAAGAGAATTTGTAATGCGCTCTATGGTTTGCTCCAACATTCACACAGTGACAGAGCTAGAATACATTCTCTTTCAGGATTATGACATCTTATAGATTTGTCTACTGGATCAGTAGTATTTACTTTGAATATTCAACAAGATGCACAAGAATTTGCCATGGTGATGCTAGGAGTACTGGAGGAAGAAGACATAGATATGAATAATTTATTTGGATTAAGTTACAAATGGGAGCATAAGTGTGAAGATTGTGAATTCACCTCCACTACTATAATAAATTCAGACCGCGTCCTGTACTTGACATTAACAGACTGTAAAACTGTACCTTTTCAGCAATTGAGTGAAAATGCTACTCAAAATATGACCTGCTCAAACTGTAAATCAGAGCTTCTATTATTTCTGCAAAGAACAGGAAAATACATTATATTAATGTTACAGCGATGCCGACCAGATTGTTCAAAATTAAATACTGAATTAACAAACTTTGTAGCTGGACAAATATCAATTTCAGGAAGGACTTTTACTACTTTGGCTATTATCTTTCATGAAGGAGTAAACACAATGTCTGGACACTACACTGCGTATTGTAGATACCAATCTGAATAGACAGAATGCAATGACACTAATCTTAAATTAACACCAAGACTACTTAGGAAATTACCAAACTCATATCTGTTAATTCTTCAACCAAAGTTCTGAGGAATATTTGTAGATTGTTTTTCCCCACTGTTTGTTGATGATGCTTCATACAGAGCACTGTTTATAGTGAACAAGTATGAAAGCTGAGAACAGTAAAAAGGAGAAAACAATGTTTATGGTATATTGTAATAAAATGTTATATTATAAGAATTGTATGGTGGCATAATTTTGTAATTTTCAAGATCAAATACTAACATATTTTTCCTTTTATTCCTTTAACAGAGTGGATGGAGTTTAGTGAGATTCTAATGCCTCAAATCACTTTTCTTTCATAGACAGATTCATTACTCATAAGTAAAGTAATACAGCTATTCACTCATGCATTCAAGCCCCCATACATATCTTATTGAAACATCCATGTACCACTCATGTACTCTGTTAGACATGGGGGTCACTAGTTGGCAATGGTTTGCACCTTTGTCCAAGTAGGGACCCTTCTTCCTAGTCAGGGTAAGGGGGATATACTTCTAAAATAACCCCTGCTTACCCCCTTGGTAGCTTGGCATGAGCAGACAGGCTTATCTCAGAGGCAGTGTGTAAAGCATTTGTGCATGCATACTGTAACACAGTGAAAACAATACAAATGGACACCACACCAGTTTAGAAAAATAAGCAAAACTTTATCCAAACCAACAAGACCAAATACGACAAAAATCCAACATACAATACTGTAAAAATAGTTACTTTGCAAGATAACCTTCAATTTGCAAGAATAGCTGAAAAACACAGTTGTTTCGAGTTGGAAGCTCTGTCCAGGGCTACTGCGATGCTGAAAACGACAGAGTCTAACAGTTCCAGCCAACCGCGTCAGTACCGGCCAGCTAAAGCATCGACAGACTCGTAGACAGTACCTTTCTCGTTGCGGCTGATCCCGCTGGTACGAGTCGGTCGGGGCAACCATTGCGGCTGTGATGTGAAGTGGAAGCGGTGCAGCGTGCGGTGCCCTCACGGCACGGTGCAGCAGTGGCTCAGTGACGGTCATCCAAAGGCATCGGTGAGACCAAGGCTTACGATGCAGACTGAGGCGGTGCTCAATGCGGTGCTGGCAGGTCACAGTGCTGGCGATGGAGCCGGTCGATGTTCGGGTCGGGCAGCGACGATGTCGGCAGAGTGAAGCAAGGCGGTGCGGAGTGCGTTGCCCACAGGACACAGTACAAGCAACGGCTCAGTGACGGTTGCCCAGCGCTGTCGGTGAGACCAAAGATGTGGTGCGAAGTGCGGTGGTGCCTTTAAGTCACTGATCCAGCAACAGACTCAGTGACAGAGTCGGCTGCTCTTTTCTTCTGTGGTGACTGAAACCAGCGGTTCCAGAGAAGGTGCCCAGATGGGTGGTGAAGTCTTTGCTATTCCTGAGACTTCTTGAACAGGGGGCAAGATCTACCTCAAGCCCTTGGAGATACCATGTCAAGAAAGATACACACACAGTTCCTCTCCTTGGTAGAAACAGCTACTGAAGGCCAACCCCAGACAGCACACAGCAAAGGGGCAGTACTCCTCCAGCTTTTTCCAGCTCTTCTCCTTGACAGAGGTTCCTCTTGAACTCCAAAAGTGATCTAAAGTTCAGGGGTCTGGGCCCCACTTTTTGTCTGGAGGCAGAGCGTGTCTGTGCTCAGCAAAACCAGTTCTGTCCTCTTTGGCCCAGCTTCCTGGCAGAAGGTGGTGACAGCATTGTCAAAGGCAGACCAGGCCCATTCAGGTGTGAAAGAAATCTCCTCCCCCCTACTCTGAATGCAGCCCAGGTCTATTCAGCCCAGCCCTGACTCACCCTGGAAAGGCAGGACACACCTCACCCCCCAAGTGGCTGTCTGAACAGAATGCACATCCCCAGCCCGTCACTCCAAAGCCAAACAGTCAATACACAAACCTAGCAGAGGCACACTGGATGGCTAAGCAAAAAAAACCCTACTTTCTAAAAGTGGTATTTTCAAACCCAGAATGTAAAAATCATCCTTACTAAAAGATGCATCCCTAGATTCTGAGTTCAGGCATAATAAACTCCATTTTCCCATCTTGTTCCCATGGACAGTTATATTTATAGGATGTTATAAGTAATCTCCCCATTCTATCCTATGGGACAGATAGCCTTTCAATAGTGAAGAACGCCATTGGCAGTATTTCACTATCAGGACATGCCTCACACATCAGGGCATGTCCTACCTTTCACATACACTGCAACCTGCCCACAGGGGTACCTTGGGCCTACCTTAGGGGTGACTCACATGTAAGAAAAGGGAAGGTTAGGGCCTGGCAAGTGGGTGCACTTTCCAGGTTGACATGGCAGTACTAGTCTGCACACAGACACTACAATAGCAGGCCTGAGACCCTTTTGCAAGGCTGCTTGTGTGGGTGTCACAATCAGTGCTGCAAGCCCAGTAGCAGCATTTGGTTTACAGGCCCTGGGCACACATAGTGCACTGTACTAGGGACTTAACAGTAAACCAAATAAGCCAATTATGGAAACACTAATCAATGAAAACAATTTACATATGGAACACTTGCACTTTGTTACTGAACAGCAGTGGCAAAGTGCCCAAAGCATCTAGCCCAGCAAAAACGAAGTCCAACACACAGTAAAAGCACAGGAGGCAAAGGCAAAAATACAGGGGAAACCCACGCCAAGGATGCCAGGTCTAACACACTCATACAATTATCAATACACCAATCATGCAGTCATTCAATTATCCATCCATGTCCATGTGTAATGTACTTATTCTAACATATATACACCACTGAAGCACAAATTCAATTCTCCTTTCACCACTCAGCCACAAATTCAGTCATGCATGCTCCAATCTTGCACTTATTCAATCAATCATGTACCACTCATGTACTTATTCAATCATCCATGTACCACTCATGCACTCATTCAATCATCCATGCACTACTCATGCACTCATTCAATCATCCATGCATCACTTATGCACTCATTCAATCAGCCATGCACCACTCATGTACTCATTCAATCATCCATGCACCATTCACACACTCATTCAATCATCCATGCACCACTCATAAACTCATTCAATCATTCATACACTGCACATGCACTCATTCAATCATCCATGCACCACTCATGCACTTATTCAATTATCAATGCACCATTCATATAGTTATTAAATCATCCATGCACCACTCATGCATGTATTCAATTATTCATGCACCACTGATGCACTAATTCAATCATCCATCCACTACTCATACACTCATACTAATATGCATGCACCACTAATGCACTCATTCAATCATCCATGAACCACTCATATACTCATTCACTCATCCATGCCCCACTCATACACTCATTCAATCATTCATACACCACTCATGCACTCATTCATTCATCCATGCACCACTCATGCACTCATTCAATCATCCATGCACCACTCATGCACACTCAATCATCCGTGCACTACTCACGCACTCATTATTACATCCAAGCGCTATTCATGCACTCATTCATGCACCACTGATGTACTAATTCAATCATCCATGCACTATTCATGCACTCATTCATTCATCCATGAACCACTCATGCACTAATTCAATCATCCATGCACCACTCATAAACTTATTCAGTTATCCATGAACCACTCACACAGTCATTCAATCATCCATGCACTACTCATGCACTCATTATTACATCCAAGCTCTATTCATCCACACATTCTAATATCCATGCACCACTCATGCACTCCTGCAGTCATTCATGCACCACTCATGCACTAATTCAATCATTCATGCACTAGCCAAGCACTCATGCTAACATCCATGCATTACTCATTCAATCATCCATGCACTACTCAAGCACTTATTCAATTATCCATGCACCACTCATGCACTCTTTCTATCATCCATGCACCACGCATGTATTCATTCAATCATCCATGAACCACTCATGTACTCATTCAATCATGCATGTACCACTCATGTACTCATTGAATCATCCATGCACCTCTCATGCACTCATTGATTCATCCATGTACCACTCATGTACTCATTGAATCATCCATGTACCACTCATGCACTCATTCAATCTTTAATGCACCACTGATGCACTAATTGAATCATTTATGCACTAGTCATGCATTCATGGCCACATCCATGCACCACTCATTCAGTCATCCATGCACCACTCAGGCACTCATTCAGTCATCCATGCACCACTCATTCAATCATCAATTAACCACTCATGCACTCATTCAATCATCCATGCACAACTCATGCACTCATTCAATCATCCATGTACCACTCATGCACTCATTCAATCATCCATGCACCACTCATGCCCTCATTCTTTCATCCATGTACAACACATGCACTCATTCAATCATCCATGTACCACCCAATCATTTCTTCAATCATTCATGCACCACTGATGCACTAATTCAATCATTCATGCACTAGTCATGCACTCATGCTAACATCCATGCACCACTCATTCAATCATCCATGAACCACTCATGCACTCGTTTAATCATCCATGCACCACTCATGCACTCATTGAATCATCCATGCACCACTCATGCACTCATTCAATCTTTAATGCACCACTGATGCACTAATTCAATCATTCATGCACTAGTCATGCACTCATTCAATCATCCATGTACCACTCATTCAATTATCAGTGCACCACTCATGCACTCATTCAACCATCCATGCACCACTCATGCACTCATTCAATCTTTAATGCACCACTGATGCACTAATTCAATCATTCATGCACTAGTCATGCACTCATTCAATCATCCATGCACCACTCATTCAGTCATCCATGCACCACTCATGCACTCATTCAATCATCCATGTACCACTCATTCAATCATCAGTGCACCACTCATGCACTCATTCAACCATCCATGCACCACTCATGCACTCATTCAGTTATCCATGCACCACTCATGCACTCATTCAATCATCAAAGCACCACTCATGCTTTCATCCATGTACCACTCATTCAACCATCAAAGCACCACTCATGCACTCATTCTTTCATCCACGTACCACTCATGCACTCATTCAACCATCCATGCACCACTAATGCACTCATTCAATAATCCATGCACCACTATTGCACTCATTCAAGCATCCATGCACCACTCATGCACTCATTCAATTATCCATGCACCATTCATGCACTCATTCTATCACTCATGCACTCGTTTAATCATCCATGCACCACTCATGCACTCATTGAATCATCCATGCACCACTCATTAAATCTTTAATGCACCACTGACGCACTAATTCAATCATTTATGCACTAGCCATGCACTCATGCTCACATTCATGCACCACTCATTCAGTCATCCATGCACCACTCATGCACTCATTCAATCATCCATGTACCACTCATTCAATCATCAGTGCACCACTCATGCATTCATTCAACCATCCATGCACCACTCATGCACTCATTCAATCATCAAAGCACCACTCATGCACTCATTCTTTCATCCATGTAATACTCATTCAACCATCAAAGCACCACTCATGCACTCATTCTTTCATCCATGTACCACTCATGCACTCATTCAACCATCCATGCACCACTCATGCACTCATTCAGTCATCCATGCACCACTCATGCACTCATTCAATCATCAAAGCACCACTCATGCACTCATTCTTTCATCCATGTACCACACATGCACTCATTCTAACATCCATGCACCACTTATTCAATCATCCTTGAACCACTCATGCACTCGTTCAATTGTCCATGCACCACTCATGCACTCATTCTATCATCCATGCTCCACACATGCAATCACCCATGCACCACTCATATACTCATTCAATCATCCATGCACCACTCAAGTACTCATTCAATCATCCATGCACCACTCAAGCACTTATTCAATTATCCATGTACCACTCATGCACTCATTCATTCACCCATACACCACTCATGCACTCATTCATTCACCCATACACCACTCATGCCACACTCATGCACTCATTCAATCATCCAAGCACCACTCATGCACTCATTCAGTCATTCACACACCACTCATGTAGTCATTCAATCATCCATGCACCACTCATGTACTCATTGAATCATCCAGGCACCACTCATGCACTTGTTCAATTATCCATGCACCGCTCACGCAGTCATTCAGTCATCCATGTACCACTACTGCATACTTTATCTTTTTTTTAACAGTAAAAGGCGGTTCCAATAAGACAAAATCTTTGATAAGTCATATGTATAAATGCTTCATTAATTATAGACAAAGTGATCGTGAAAGATTGGAGGAACGCTGGAGTAAGACTCTGGGGACAGCGGTTACATCACTTGCCATAGAACAAGCACTAAGTATTATTGTCGACTCAGTTCATTCAATCAATTTGCGGCTACAACAATTTCGAACTATATGCCTGTTGTATTATACTCCAGAAAAAATAGCTAAATGGGCTTCGTCCGGTTTAGCCAGTGCTCGGACGAAATGTCCTAGATGTGATCTGTATGCAGCTAGTATAATGCATATGTTTGCAACATGTCCGGAATTGGGGATATTCTGGCAGCAGGTGGGTCAAGTATTCTCTCAGAGATTGGGGATAGATTCACCAATTTCAGTTATGGAAATTATGATTGGTCCTGAGAATACGAATGATAGACTCACCCGTCTAGCTTTAATACTACTTGTAGCCACCAGGTTGGCAATTGCCCGGGTATGGATTGCTCCAAAACCTCCCTCTATAAGTGATTGGTGGATGCTGGTTAGGGAAACGTACGAAATGGGACATCCACTGGCAAAAGTAAGGGGTGCCCGTTCTATGATAAAATTAAATGCAATATGGGGGCTTCTATTTTAGAGACTGGCCTATGTGATTGCAACGGGGTTTGATTTTGATATTTGCTTTGTTTTGGCAGTTCTTTGCTGCTTAATGCTGTATGTCATCCTGTTTTCAATTCTTGTACTGTGAACTTTTTTTTTGGTTTGTTATTTTTTTCTCTATGTAATTATGTGCTGCGTTTGTTGCCCTATTGTTGACAAATAAAAAGTGTTAAATAAAAAAAAAAAAGGCGATTCCAACAGGAACCATTTTTTTTGTTTTGGAATATATTTTTTTAGTGGTTTTATTAAGTTTTCAAAAAAAATGTTCTTTTTTCATGCTAACAAAAATGGCAACTGGGACAGGAGAAGTTTGAAAAATATGCACTCAAAAATGTGCAAAAACTATAAAAGGGGGTAAAAAAATTAGCATTCATGATTTTTCGCAGCATTGTGAATCGCTGCATCACACTGCTCATCAGCAATAAAAACAACCCCACAGTCCATGCAATATGTAGCCATTCTTGAAAACTCTGGAGCCATATCTGTACCACCATTTTGGACCACTGAAGGGACTTTCTGGCCAGGAATTGTTGCTGCTGCCACTGATGTACTGGTCCTGTGGCTTCTCTCTGCTTCTTTGCCAGTTGCAGATTTTTTCCATGGTAGGTTTTTAGATGGTATAACATGGACTACATCCCACACAAATGTTTTTTTTTGTCCCTCTAGAGAGGGTCTTATCACAAATTATGTACTGCACTAGTTTTGCAGCAATTTTTGATTCTCCAGTTAAGATATGGAAAAAATTCCAAGTCACACTTGCTCTCTTCTGGGAAGGCCCCTCATCTTCAATATCTACAGTGTCGACCTCTTCCACATCCTCCCCTGCTGTTGTTGTAGGTGATCCCCATCTCCTTGCTCTGTTGCCATTTTTGGTACAAAAAAAGCCCCAAAAATGTCTCCAGCCAAAATCTACCACCTGCTTACAATACAGTTCCATAAAACAAGGGAGAGCGAGTGTGCACTTTGTATTCATTTTGCTGAAACATATATTATTCAATGATTCCTTGTTTTCCCGGTCATGTGATCTTCAGGGTGACCGACATATCTGTGATTATCGCGCGGTAGCGGAAATTCAAAATACAAGTTTGACGTAGTTTTCTTTAAAAATGAAAACAAAAGCAGAACTTTCATTACTATGATAGTGAACAGCTATACTGAAACTTGTTCACAATATCTCTATATATGTGTTTCAGAGTTGCTGAAAAACACGCGGTATCCACGATTAGCGACGTCACCGCGACTTCCGCTGTCGCCGCGGAAACAGGGAACGCTAAGTAAAAGTGGTTTTGTTAAAAAATTATTATAGACAGACAACTTTAAACAGGAGATCAGTAAACAACTAGTGTCAAACATCAATGAAAATATGTGTATTTATGTGTTTTAGTGTTTCTGAAAAGCATGCGGTATCCATGAACAACAACGTCACTGCGATCACCGGTTTTGCTGCGAAAACGGAAAACACTAACTAAAAGTGGTTTTGTTCAGAAATCATTATAGACAGACAGCTTTGAAGAGGAGATCAATAAACAACTAGTCTCAAGTTAAAAAAAACCCTTAGAAATTCACTGAAAAAAACAAAGGTTACAAGGACGTTATAGTTATGCTCCGGATTTATTCATACAAAACCAGTGAAACTCAGCCATTATAGTTAGTGAGCTAACTATAACTTGCACCCCCGCAATGCACTACTTATGACCTCACATATTACATCACTCATAACATGGTCAGTGAGATCACTGATGATATATGTAATGACATCACTGATACATCATCCACAGAATCTCTGATGTACCCGCTCACACACCAATATAACCTTTCATACACACACTCCAACTTTCACACTACTATTCTCAAACCCATTCACACACCCATACCAGTACTTACACAGTCACTCACTGATTCATAGATCAACATACACATCCACTCACTCACCCATACAGCCACTCATACACCCACTCACTCACCCACTCACTCACTAATACAGCCACTAACATATCCACTCATTTACCCATACAGCCACTCACTCACTGAGTCAGTCACCCATAGAGCTACTCACACACCTACTCACTCACCCATACAGTCAATCACACAGCCTCTTACTCACCCATACAGTTACACACACACTCACTCATATAGAAACTAGCATGTACTTACTCACCTATAAAGTCACTAACATCAGCGCACACTTACCCATGCAGCCACTCTCACATTAACTCACTCACCCATGCAGTCACTCTATTACCCCATCACTCACCTATACTGCCTTTCACATACCCAGTTACTCACCCATATACCACTGACACATGTACTCACTCCCCGACACAGCCATACACACACTCACTCACCCATACAGCCCCACACACACATGCACACTAACCCATACACCCACTGACTCACCCACTCACTCATCACCCACCCACACAGACACTCAGACACCCATAGAGGTACTCAGACAACCAATCACTCACCCATACAGAAACTCACATACCCACCCACTCACACACCCATCCAGACACTTAGACACCAACTGATAGATAGATAAAGACATTCACACAAACAGTCACTCATCCATACATTCACTGAGATACCTAATCACTCACTTATACAGTTAGTCACACACCTACTGAATCATCCAATCAGGCTCACTAACTATAATTGCTGAATTTCTCTGGTTTTGTAGTGAATATATATATCTATCTATCTATCTATAGAAATATATATATACATATATATATATATATATAAAATGCAATATATGACATATATATGTATACAAAGTACACAATTAATTTAATCCATTTATATAATTTACATTTTATGATAAATTAACACATTGTCATTATATATAAATATATTATAGTTATATGTACTTACGCAAATTATTTGTGAATAATGAATATGTACACTTATTATTATTAAATAGCGTAAAATGTACTTATTTTTCTAAATCCCAAAAACAATATGCATAAGTAGTCAGTGTGTGTGTGTGCGTGTCCATGTGTATTTATATATACACACACAGATATATGTATATACTACCTACTGGCGATTGCCAGTAGGTAGTTATAGTTAGAATGTAGTTTCCATTTGTAGAGTGTTTTTTCATTTGCCAATAACTTTGGCATCATTCGATGAATTTTCGCAAAAGTTTCAAAACTAATTTGCCAGTCACTGCTGTCCTGAGAATTTTGTGGTGATCCGTCAACGGTGGGCCAAGGAAAAGGGGGGGGGGGGTCCTAAAACGCATTTTGCTTCATGTTAATTTCCATAGGAAACTTTAGGCACGGCAAAAGCCCTAACTGCTGAATGGAATTACACCAAATTTGGCAAAAAGGTAGCTCTTGGTCCAGAAAGCGCCCTTTTTGTTAAATGGTGTAAATCCATTCAGTAGTTGCTGAGAATTTTTTTTTTTTTAAAGATATACAACTGAGACTGCAGAGGATCCGCAACCCCTCCCGATCTCATGCTTGAGATCGGATTGGTGCATTGTGGGTTCCCATTCTTCATTTGAAATCGGACCCCGGGTGGGCCAGGTCCTGTGGGCATGTGTAAATATAGGAGGGGCGCATAGGGCCCCCCTCCTTGGGAGCCCCCATGACCGCCACCTCCCCGGGGCAGTCACATCATTCTTAGCGGGAGAATCTCGCGGCTGCCCTGGGGACCGCCACCTCCCTGGGGCACAGAAGTCAATACTAAATAACTTGGAGCCCTCCATGGCCCTAAGGACCGCCACCCCCAGGGCCAGCCCCAGCAATGTCCCGGGGTGCCCACCCCCAGGACATTGCAGTTTGTCCCACCAAGCCATAGCAAACCTGCTCCGCTTTCAGCAAGCGAGAGCAGAAAATGCTCTCGCTTGCTGAAAATGGAGCATGTCTGTTTCCCTGCCTGCTATCAAGGGAGCAGAAAAACAGACATTGCTTCGAGATCCAGGGAGCTGCATGTTAGCAGCTCCCTGGGTCTCAAAGCAGTGCAGGCTCCCGCAGGAGGCGGGGAGCTAGCAGGCACATCAGGGACCTTCAGGCTTCCCCTGCGGTCCCCAACGAAGTGGCCAGGCCCCAGGGGATGGTGTTAACAGGGGCCTGGCCAGATATACACCCATCCCGTAAACTTACCTTACCTGTGATCATGCGGCTTAAAAAAAGTAAATTTGAATTTTCAGAAAGTACAGATATTACTCATTGAGCCCCACAATCTGGACACCCAGCAGGTCAAGCAGGTTCCTGTCCAGGAAACGGGAGCAGGCAAAACAAAATGGGTGCACCCTTGTGCACCTTGTGGTGTCGTTGGTGCAGATTTTTCAGCACGGAACGCGCTTCTGGCATGGAAAAAGCAACACGAATGGCAGGACAGAATTCTGTGGAATCTTGCAAAGTTTTTTGTAACTGTCGGATTCCGCTAAGTGAAACTCCGTGAGTTCCACCTCACTCTATTACAGTGCTTTCAATGATGGCCCAACAGGGTCATGGAGGAGGCTATTTACATCGTAACAAACATGCCCAGCTCATTTGTGCAAAGACACAATGCTAAAAATCTCTCGTTTCCAATTTAGTGGCAATACTGTTCAGTTCAGTACATTATTTTCTTGCTGAGATCAAGGTTAAGTATTTACTATGCTCCTCCTTTACTGCTGCAGTGCCTTAAGCACACTTGACCACTCCATGTTCCTCAGTTGGCTTGTTCCATTTGGTGGAATTACTGCAACACCTTTTGAGTTTCTTATTAAACCAGAAAAAGTGGATCTTCCTTTGCAATCACTAATGTAACCTGCATGGTTTCTCAAGGATCAACCTTATCTCTAGTCCTTATCAATTGCTTCATTTTGTCAGGAACTGTGCGTTGTGTGCATCGCTGCGCACTCAGACCCTGGACAATTAGGTGATGTTGTATCCTCCTCCTGTTAGGTGCCTTGTTATGGGCTCTCACTTGCTGTGGCTGGGCTGCACTGCAGTGGAGCTTCTGGGTGTCTGGCCATTCAGAAGAGAGGAGGCAGCCTCTGCCCTGAGGTCAGGGTCTCACAAGGGTAAAAAAAAAAAACACCAGGGACCCTATTATGTAAAGGGCGCACTTTCCCTGTTTGCACCCAGCACACCTTAAAACAACTGCGCCGGGCGCAAACAGGGAAAGTGCACCCTATTACATGGTATGCGCTGCCCCCAGGGCAGGTGTGAACTCGCGCTGCTCTAGTGGCAGCCCATTCATGTGAAAAATGGAGCAGCTGCTTTGAAGCTGCTCTGTGTTGTCATAGTGCATGTGGCAAACCGCCTGCACTTCTAAAGGGGATTAGAATGAGTGAGTGACTGCACCCACCTGTAAGTGGATTTCTGGGGGGTTGACAGGACCCCTTCCCCCCTCCAGAGGGCTGCTATCAGGGGGCACACTGTCAGTGCACCCCCTGACAGCTTCTTTGCCTCTGCTCCCGCGTCTACAATTCGGCACGGGCACAGAGGCAAGGGATTTCTTCATTTGAATGGGGCCAAGCCCCCATGTAATGAGGGAATGCCCTCTTGAGGAAGCGCTGGTGCTGTATGTGCGCCAGCACTTTCAGTCTTACCGATGGGGGCTCACAAGTGTTTGCGGCCCCTTCTGTAATACCAAAGGCGCCACAGGGGCACACAAAGTGGGCGCAAACACCTGTTGTGCCTCTGGGGCACTTTGGTAATACAGCCCCAGATTTGACTGTTTTCTGGAACGTGGCCAAAATCTCACAATACCTCAGGTACACACAAGATTTGGTGGCCACCTTGGGCATAATGGTATAAATGCCATGCTCCAGCAACCAAACACTCACTTGGCTTCAAAGACCTTGGGCAGACGAGACCTACCTGAATCCTGCCATGAATTCCTTTGACCATGACACGGCTTTTTGTGTTCTTTTCCTGATTTGGGGGTTTAACTTTCCTTGGGATTATAATGGAATTAGACCAGTTTTCTGTTGGACCATTTAGAAGATCTGTTTGCTCCTCATTACCCCCTCTCAAGGAGGTTTGCCTCTCCCTCTCAAACAAAGTGCTCTGCAGGGCTTGTTTTTCTGTAACTTTGGGGCCAAATACCTGGATATATTTATCTCTGGTAAAAAAGTAGGTCTACTTTTACTGGGGAATAATACCTGACGTTAAGGGAGATCGTTCTTCCATGAACTCATAATTACCCTTGAGAACAAGGGGAAGACTTTGATTTTGAGATATTCTTCAAAGACTTATAACCGTTGGGGAATTTTTTCAACTTTCAGTTGCTATCTATGCTGTTAATAGAGAGAACTGGCTCTGCTTCCAATGGTTAGTGTCAATTGGGAAGTCAGGGGTATTTATTTTTCCAGTCTATGTTCTTTAACTGATTATTCCTTTTTTCCCCTGTGTTACAGGGAATGAAAACCAGAGAAGTCAGCTGAGGAAGTTCCCAAACTATAGGCACATTAATCCTTCCAGTTGATCAGAGGCATGTCTTGGAGAGAGCTGTTTCTCATCATTTTCCTGCCCCCTTACCCTTGTGGGTGAATCATCAGCATCCTGAGTAACCCACTGTGTGTAGTTCAAGTTCAAAAACTCTTTATTTCGGCCGCTAGGGCCATAAAAGAACAATTCATCACACAGCAGCATACGCAATAAAACAATTAAAAAACATCCATTTTCCTAAAATCATATAGGATATATATCTACATACAGTTGTGAACGGATATATATATAAATAAAACATATCATTAAAAAAATAGAGTATTGCAAGAAATAATCCAGATAGGACACGTATAAGATAAACTGAGAGCTGTATCGTTAGACAGGTGATCGACCTAGGGCTTTCTTGCGTAGCACCCACATTGCACCCAAACATTTTGCAACAGAAATGACTAACGTATAGAGGAATCTGATCTGAGAATACGGAGCAAAGGATAAACAATTGATGGACGGAATGCAGAACAAATCAAAACATTCACCCCCAGTCAAGAGATCTGGGTTAAATCCATCATTCTTTTGCTCACCATGCCGCCCCAGTTTGACCTGGCCATATGCAAATCAGTCTTGACCCTGTGCCTCATGGGAACAGTCCAATCCGAACTGTCAAGCCAGGTCCTCCCTGGACCGGAAACAAGCATCCTAGGACCGGTTTCGGGGTTTCACCCCTCATCAGCCAGGATAGCTTGAATCCAGTGGCACAGTGAGCCCGGGACCCACGTCTGGTCATACCCAGCGCACTTAGGGCGAGGAAGCAAAAGACAAACAATTGATGGACGGAATGCAGAACAAATCAAAACATTCACCCCTAGTCAAACGATCAGGGTTAAATCCATCATTCTGGCCATATGCAAATCAGTCTTGATCCTGTGCCTCATGGGAACAGTCCAACCCGAACTGCCAAGCCAGGTCCTCCCTGAACTGGAAACAAGCATCCTAGGACCAGTTTCGGAGTTTCACCCCTCATCAGCCAAGATAGCTTGACTGTTCCCATTGGGCACAGGGTCAAGACTGATTTGCATATGGCTGGGTTCAAACTGGAATTGCATTGTGAGCAAAAAAACGATGGATTTAGGCCCAGATCTCTGTACTGGGGTGAATGTATGACATTGTTCTGCATTCTGTCCATCAATTGTTCTTTTTGCATTTGTCACCCTGAGTGGGACGGGTATGCCCAGATGTGGGTCCCGTGCTCTCCATGCCACTAGAGTCAAGCGATCCTGGCTAATGAGGGGTGAAACCCCGAAACCGGTCCTAGGATGCTTGTTTCCAGTCCAGGGCGGACCTGACTTGGCAGTTCGGGCTGGACTGTTCCCATTGGGCACAGGGTCAAGACTGATTTGCATATGGCTGGGTTCAAACTGGAATGGCATGGTGAGGAAAAAAACGATGGATTTAGGCCCAGATCTCTGTACTGGGGTGAATGTATGACATTGTTCTGCATTCTGTCCATCAATTGTTCTTTTTGCATCTGAGAATACGGAGGGCATCCTGATGACTCCGTGCACCCAGTGACCTACATATTGGTGCCAACCATTTGTGCCGGGTGGATGAATGTGTGAATCACTTTTCTTCTGATGGTCACACGAAGGGCAGATGCAACCTCCTTCACATTTCCAACCTGCAGTAAATGACCTAAGGGGCAGGGTACCTAAATGAAACTGGAAATCAAGTTTCCTATGTAGTGAGACCGTTATTACATCCCAGAATAGTTCTCGCCCCCACCCTATCTTGATGTCCACATAGTCACTTGTCAGCTGAGCAGTAGCTGACTTCCGAACAACATTGTCATCTACATGTGACCAGTATTTCATTTTGAGCTCATCTTTGGATGGAAAAACAGATGTGTTGGGTTAGTTCCAAAAATCATGAAAGCCTAATGAATTCAAGGCTGACTTCATATTTGAAAGCCATAGCATTGAGGTAAATTAGTCAGCCTTCATGACATCCCTTAGGCTATCAGTATATTGTGCAAACTCGGGAGTGGTCCACAAGCACCTCCAGTACAACAATGTCCGTAAACTTATTTTTTGGACGTGGCCCTTGTAACACCTAGGTCACTAAACAATGGGAGTAACGGGGTACTAGATGGGAGGGAAGTCAAATTCCTAAGAAACTTGTTCTCAGATTTTGTGATGTCATCATGTTTGGCAAATCCCCACAGCTCAGCCCCATAAAGGGTTGAGCCTAGACCCTTGGCATCATAAATTTTAATTACAGGAGTAATGGGTTTAGAATAGGATGTTGAAAACTCCTTGAGTATTACACCAGAGATCTGCTTTAGCCTGTTTGTAGCCTTACTAATGTGTGGTTGCCAAGACATACCCTCAGCAAAGGTAACCCCAAGGTATGTAAAGGAATCGACCTGTTCGAGAGAGGTTCCTCCCAGGAATAATTTGCTCTTAAAAGATTTATGCTGCCTGAAGGACAACACCTTAAGCTTTGAAGTGTTAATTTCCAAGCCCCAATCCTCACAGAATTCGTTAAAATGATCCTAAAGTTTTTGGATGCCCGACCGGGTCTTGGAAATCAACAAAGTGTCGTCCGCAAATAAAAGGAATGGAGTTTTAAAACCTGCCAACAATGGGGCGTCTACCTCCAGCTGAGCCAAGATGGAAGCAATGTCATTGATAAAAAGTGAAAACAGAGTGGGTGCCAGCACACATCCCTGTCGAATGCCTTTGCAGACCGGTACTCTTTCTGTCAACTAAGTCTGGTCACCTCCCCATCTTATACGTGCATAGTTGCCTTCATGAAAGTGGATTAAAAGAGATAACAACCTAGGGGGCATGTGCAAACTGGCCTAATTGCTTCACAGTTTCAGTCTAGAAATCATATTAAAGTCCGATTTTAGGTCAACAAACGCGACATACAGGCTGCCACAACGGATGAGTACACTTCTCCAATATATTAACATAAATCGAAAAACCTGGTCAATTGTTGAAACCTTGGTGCGGAAGCCAGCTTGAAAGGGGCTTAGAATGTTATTCTCATCTATCCAATGTATCTTGTTAAGTAGGCACCGACCAAAAATTTTCTGAATACAAACTATGAGGCTGATTGGCCTATAATTCGATGGTAAGGAACGGTCCCCTTTTTTGAATATGGGTAGGACTATAGCACCTTTCCATGAATCAGGAATAGGGGCCCCTACTGCAATTGCATTAGCCAAGGCTAAAATGTACTCGGACCAGGGTTCTATGCTGTTTAAAAAGATATCGGCAGGAATGCCATCCAGGCCAGCCGCACGCCCGCGAGAAGAGGAATTGAGGGCCTGAATAATATCTGCAATTTCAAACATCGGCGTGCTACTGGATGTTATCTGGATTGGTGTCAAAACTGCTGATGTTGCAGGCTCCACAGAATCAACAGCATATGAATTACCAAAGTATTTTACCCTATCGGAGGTGGCCACATTATTATCCCAGTTCTGTGTGGCTCTTGAATGATCCTGAGCCAACAAAGCCCAGAACTTGGACGAATCGCCAATGGAACATAAGTCCAGCAGGGCCCTCCACTTTTGCTCATCCCATTCTTTTTTTGCATGCAAGATAGCCTTTTTGTATACTTTCCTTAAAACAGGTATCTGACCCAAATCTTAGATTTGTACTGCCTTAACTAATAAACGACTTATGACACAACATTCGTTGTTATACCACGAGTGCTGCCTTTTCATTTTTGGCTTCCTATGTGATGCATTAGGGGTTATAAAAAACAATAAAACTTGTTTGAAAAGAGCCTTGTAGATCATGGTCAATAGGTCAACCTGGAACATGGAACCTCCCAGCCCAGTACGTCAGTCAGTTTGGACACCAGTGTCTCCCAGTACGGAATGAGGTGGGGACATGTCCATACCATGTGGTAGAAGTCTGCCGGTTCTGACCCAAAGCACGTACAGGCCGGGGTGGCCGACAGCCCCGCTTGATTGAGGCGGCTTGGGGTGAGATACGCACAGTGGAGATAGTGCAGTTGGGCCATACGGAGCCTGGCTAAAATGGTAATGGTTTTGGGAGCCATCAGGCGTCTAAGAGAGTCAAGTGTGATTGGGCTGTTGTTGGTCAGTGAGCGGTAGATTCCTCAACTGTGATATACCGATTAGGTCCCACTTCCTGAAACCTTCTAACGTCCCCACCTCCCTAAGCCAAGCACCATGCCACAGGGGCATCTGCTGCGTGAGTTTGGTATCCCAATGTATGTGGTGCAACTCGGATCGCTAGGTGAGTAAGACCGCCCGAGTCACTGTGGGCAATGCACTAGGTATTTGGTCCCCATATAGCATTGCCTGGATCCGGGAAAGTCCCAGTCCCTCCAGTTCAACTCTGTAGGCCGGGTCAGACCAGCCACTGTTGAACCAGTCATGCAGGACTAGTAGACAAGTTGCCAGGTAGTATAAGTAGAGGTTGGTCATACCCATGCCTCCGTCAAAGGGCGGTATTTGACAGTGGGGGAGGGCCATATGCGGCCTCGATTTGCCCCAGAGCAACGCCATGGCGAGGCTGTCCAGCTCCTTGAACCATCTTCGTGGGAGATGGAACGGGGTGTTCTGGATGATGTACAGGAATCGGTGAAGAATCATCATTTTGAACAGGGCGATTCTCCCCATGGGGTTGAGTGGGAGAGTTTGCCAGCCGCGGAGGTCCTCCTTGGTTTTCTTGACTAGCGTACTAATGTTGAGCGACCATGCTAGGTCTGGGAGCATCGCAACCCAAATACCCAAGTACTTGAATGACTGGCGTCGTTAGGGGATGGTTGACTGCCAGTCAATGCACTCCCTAGACATGTGAAGGGGTACTAAGGTTGATTTGGCGTGATTCAGGCGCAGGCCTGACACCTGCTCGAAGGTGTAGAGAATCTGGAGGCATCTGGGCCCTGATTGTGCCGGGTCGGCTAGGAAGAGCAGGACATCGTCCGCATAGAGAGCAATCCGGTCCTCGTGCGAACCGCTCCATCTCCATCCTTGGATTTGTTCATCTGCCCGAATGAAGCATGCTAGTGGCTCCATCGCCAGGTCAAAGAGGAGGGGCGATAAGGGACACCCTTGCCTTGTCCCTTTTCTGATCAGAAAGATCTCCGAGATGGTTTCATTGATGAGCACCCGTTCCGTGGGTCTGTAATAAAGGGCTCGGACCAAGTGATGGAAATGTTGACTCAGATCTGATGGATGCACTTAGCACTTCCTCCAGGTATCGCCAGTTGACTGTATCAAAGGCCTTTTCGAAGTCTATCAGCAGGAGTGCTAAGTAAGGGGAGAGTAGATGGCAGTGTGCCAGGGCTAAGTGGAGGCGCTGAAGGCAATGTCTTGTGTTGCGCGAAGGCATAAAGCCACACTGGTCTAGGTTAACCAGTTTGTTGAGGACTGGTCTTAGCTGTTGGGCCAGGATCATTGCCTAAATTTTAACTTCTGTGTTTATTAAAGAAATCGGTCGATAGTCCGAGCAGGAGGACGAAGGAGGTTGTGATTTGGGGAAGACGACCACGGTTGTGACGTCCGTTTCGGGGTGAATGCTCCTTTCTCTGCTACTTCGGCATAAAGGTCATGGAGGTGGGGTATTAGTATGTCTCGATATGCGGTATAATATTCTTGTGGGAATCCATCTGGTCCGGGTGTCTTTCCGGATTCAACCAGGGAGATGGCCTCCCCTATTTCCTCGGCGTGATGGGGAGTTCTTGGCAGGCCGCTTCTGATTCAAGTAGCCGGGGGAGTTGGATCGCCTCTAACCCAGATAATGCAGGAGCTGGGGTTTCGGCCCAGGCTGCTGAGTAAAGCCAGGAATAATAGTCGGCGAAGGCTTGGACGATGGAGGTTGGTATACAGTGGGTGACACCTACTAGATCTTGGATCTCGGGGACTATACAGTTCGCCAGGGGATAAGATGTCAGCCTGTGGAGTATCTTCCCATTTTTTTCTCCCCAACCATATATGCGAGCAACTGAGGACCTCCATAGCAATTTTCCGAGTCCAGCGACAGTTGTTTTAGTTCGTCCATCAATAGTGCTAGCTGTCTCTTCTCCCTTTCGCCCATGGATTCATGTGAGATGCCTGGGCTTCAAGGAGGGTGAGTCGGCTATCCTGTGCCAATCGCTTGGCCTTAAACTGTCCTTTGGTGAAGCCACGGATGGTGGCTTTGCCGGCCTCCCAGAGAGTGCCCAGGGAGGGGACTGTGTTTTGGTTAGTAAGGAAGTATTGTTGGAGTTCGTCGCCAACCGCCTTCTGGAGTTTGCTGTCCTTAAGGAACCAGGCGTTCAGCCTCCAGAGGGGGCGTAGTGCGCCCGAGGAGTCTTCTAGTCTGAGGAGGAGTGGCGAGTGGTCCGATATGCCCCGGGGAGGATGCCAATGTCGGCGACGCCTCGGCACTCAGGGGCAAGCATGAAGACCAGGTCAATACGTGCGTGTGTGTGGCTGCCGCGGAAGTGTGAGTATATTGGGATGTTCTGGGGTTCCATGTCCTCCAGACGTCACATATGCCCAGGTTTGCAGCCCACTCTGTCAGTCTCTTTGCATGTAGGGTCCTGCTTGGGGAAGGTGTGCCTGTGGTGTCTGTCTGCCTGCATGACCGCGTTGAAGTAACCCCCGATCACCATCAAACCCAGGGGCAGTGAGGATATACAGTCGCTGGGGGCTTTCAGGGTGGTTGTCAGGGTAGCCGGTGGCACGTAAAGTGACACTAGGTTGACAACTGTTCCCCCCAGTGTCCCGGTCAGGGCCACGAAGTGACCATGAGGGTCTCTGGTTACATTAGTAGGTACGAAGGGAAGGGCACGCCGAAGAAGGATTGCTAACCCACATGAGTCACGCTCAAAGCCTGAGTGCCAGACTCTGTCGAATCCATGTCTCACAAGGAAGGGACAGTGATTACCCATCAGATGTGTCTCTTGGAGCAGAAGGGCATCGGGAGCGTGTCTATGGGCGTATCTCAGGGCTGCTGTGCGCTTCACCCTGTCAAGAAGGCCATTGACGTTCCAGGAGAGGATTCGGAGGGTCTCCTCCTTGTATGTTGAATGCGTAATCGTCGGCGTATGGAGACCTATGGGGCTCATGATGCTTCTGGCCTGGCGGGCCGGGCTGGTGAATGGCTAGGTGTATTCAGAGCCCTAATCTGTTATCGCGAATGCCATGTGTGCGTATGTTCGGAGTGACAGATTGGATGCTGCGGCTGTTTAACGAAGGTGAAAGAGAACCGACATTCTGTTTTATACACCAAAGTTGATTTCCATGGTGCCTATCACCTGATCAGAGTACATGAGGGGAATGAGTGGAAGACCACCTTTTGAAATAAGAATGGGGTTTTTCAGATGCTGTGTTATGCCTTTTGGTCTATGCAAGGTTCCCGAAGCCTTCCAGTTTTTTATCAATTAAGTCTTGAGAGAATTCCTAGACGCGTGTGCAATTGTGTGCATTGATGATATTTTGATTTAGTCCCAAGATGAACAACAACACATAGCCCATGTCAAAGCAGTCTTACAGAAACTACACAAAAATCACCTTTTTGTCAAACTGGACAAATGGGAATTCCTTGCCACTAAAGTAGAGTTCTTCGGTTTCATAATATCGCCATGTGGAATCCAAATGCACACTAAAAGGTAGAAGTGATTCTTAGGTAGCCAAAACTGACCAATGTAAAGGAGGGTACTCTGCTAACTTCTAACACATTTTACAGACAGCCACACCCCATCACCTTTTGAGGAAAAGTGTTTCCTTTTATTGATTCCGAGATGCTGATCAGGCTTTCACACACCTAAAGAAAAGCCTCACATCCGCTCCGATACTGAAACACCTGAATCATGACCTCCCATATTTTGTTGAAGCAGATGCCTCTCAGCACGCAGTAAGGGGAGTGTTGTCACAAAGGGACAAGAACACTGGCAATATGCATCCCATAGTCTTTTTTTCCAAACAATTGCATGCCGCAAAGTAAAATTATACTATTGCAGAGCAGGAACTCTTTCCTATAAAATTGGCTTTCCAGGAGTGGAGGCATTATCTGTTAGAAACTCATCACACAATAACCATTTATTCATACTATAGACACATGCAGTGTTTTAGGTCAGCTAAGGCCCTTTCTCACTGCCAAATGAGGTGGCAGTCTCATCATACTAAATTTTCTGTTGTACATATTTCAGATTGAGAGATGCAATTTCTACCCCATACCCAGTAGCGGCCCGTGGTGGGAGTGCTGCCGGGCGGTGACGCGGGGCGGGGGAGGGGCAGGGTGGGGGGGTAGTAAACTACGGAATACTGCCGCACAGAGGTAAGTAAGCAAACAAATAAATAAAACGAATTTCGTTGCGCGCGCTGCATCGCATTTGGCGAATGATTGCAAACAGGAAGCTGATCTCAGAGCATGACCAATTGTTATGCCCTGTGCACAGTACCCACAAAGCATGGGTGCAGATCATGCACTGTTGATAATACAGAAATGGTGGCAAGACCATGCTTTAATTCTATATGTATTGGTGTATATGTACATCTCACATGAAACGTTTGTGGTGCTCCAGGCAAATTGCAAACCCCATTGTGGCTTCAAAGATTTGTGCTGTCAGGGAGGGTGTGGCGATATGTTACTTGTGATATACTCTTTTGTTTTTTTCTGTTTTAGTTTAACCTTAGTATTGAGCATCAGCTGTTGCCACTCATAATTTGGCAGCGTCAAGGACAATGCTGCTTCATAGTGAGATTTGCCCCTGCTTCCGTATGACACACTCCACCCACACAAATATCTACCTTTGCAGCACATAGGCTACCTGTAACAAAATATTTAGAATTTGACTGTCTTGGGACATGTACCAAAAAGTGACAGATATCCCATCCACCTTATATAGAGTGCATAAGCAACCATAAGAATATACAGTAAGCACTGTTAGACTTTACCTAGAATTTTGCTTCAGTGTGTCCACTCTGTTCTGCCAATTCACCAGGTCCAGTGGAAGCTGTGCTCCACCCTAGTCCTTCTGGAGCAAGTTCTCCCTTACCTCTGATGCCCGGGCTTTATGTGTGGAGTCCAGGCCAACACTCTCCAGTGTTTTCTTTTCGGATTATTCTTTCTGCTTTCTGTGCACCATCTGTCAAAATAGAACACACCATGCCAGGAAGCCTAAAAGTCGAATATGAGTTTAATACAAAAAGGCAAAAGAGACAGCAAATAATGTGACAATTGTCATGTCAATTAACCTAGAGCTCTCACCCAAAATGCCAGTTGGAATATGTAATGCTTAATGCTTGCAGTATTCAACGGTTCCTACAAATTTCTTTTCTCAATGAAAGTCTATGCAGTATAAACATATGACAGAAACTATTACTACAACAAAACTATCTAATGAACAGGACCGAGTATCTTCTCACAGAGAGTTCTGAGATGTGACGATAAAATACATAAACATACTGCTGAATTCACTACTTTCCTAAAATAAGGCTTGTATTTGCCAACATTGAAAGTGAGGCTATGCTTTACTACCAGATGCAGGAAAGTTGCATACATACGATATCAAATGAAGTGGCTCCTATGCCTCCAGGAATCATGAAAACTAGCATGCATGTTAAGACTGTTGAACTCTTCAGGTTAATATAAAAACTATATCCAGATTTGAAAGTGTATCATATTCATGCACGTAGTGATATATACAGGGGCGGTGCGTCCATTGGGGCGTTGGGGCGTAGCCCCACCACCCGCAGCTCCCTCGGCGTCTTTGAACCTAAGTAAACTGAATCAGTTTACTTAAGTTCAAAGAGCCGAGGGAGAACTGACAATCATGTCAGTCAGCATGACGTCGGACCGCCCACCCCCTTCAGAGTCTGAAGGGGGTGGGCGGTCCTGCGTCATGTTGACTGACATGATTGTTAGAGGGACCAGGGGCAGCAGGCAGCGCTGCAGCACAAGTGCGCATGAGTGGTCAAGGGTACCGAATTTTCGCGCCGTGCCCAGTCATGCGCACTTGTGTTGCACTGGCTTGCGCATGCCCATTAGGAGAGCGAGGGTTGAGCAAAGGCTCAAACCTCAGTCTCCTAATGGGCAGGCGGGCGAGAGGTAACCGTGCCCTAAGCCAATCCTGGCGCTGCCAGCAGCGCCAGGATTGGCTGAGAGGGGCTGTAGGCAGGGCCAAACGGAGTCGGACCCGAGGCGGCGCGGACGGCGGACCTCCAGAGTCAGGTAGGATTTTTTTTTAATTTAAAAATCCCCCGGGCCCCGAAACAACCCCCCGCGAGCCGCGTCTGGCAGAGCGGCAGCGTCGGCCTGTTAGCCACGGAACGGGGGCAACTTATGGTGACAGCCTTTCCTCAAGGCAGATTGGTTTGAAAGATCCTAAAATGTTCCTGCATCCAGTATTACTCTAATGAATTGATCAAAGAAAGAACAGATGAACTTTAATGAAGGAAATACGGCATGCAGTGTTGGGAGTGAATATTATATAATAATATATAAAATTCACTTGCACAAGCCCATTATTCAGGTGTGATCTAAATATAGTCAGGGGAAGGAGACGGCGGAGCTCGGTGTAACAGATCACACCTCCTTGGCGGGAGAAAGGGAGGGCGTTCCCTTACACATGTATGTGCGGCAGGGAGCCAGTGTGTCACGGGCCCTGGGGCAAGGAGGGAAAATTGGCCCCTGGCTGCCGTTTGTATTATCAAATACAGCGTCAACGAGGGTTCGGTGGGCCTGCCAGGCCTCTGGGCTCCGGTGCCACTGCACCTGCTGCACAAGTGCACGTGTTTTTCAGAAAACACGGCGCCCAAAATGGCATGGTTCCAGGTTCAAGAGACGGGTCTCGGACCATCCCTTTACTAGACGACGATTCCGAAGCAGGTCGCCATGAACAGAATGTTTTCCGTCCCGCTCCCGATACCGAACCTCGAATCTGCACTTAAATGGTGAAAGGCTGCGAGGGAGCTCGCGGGTGAGGCTGCGGGTCCCTGTGACCTGACTAAGGGCGTGAAGTGGTTTCACACCCCAAGACACACCGAGGGCTGCACAACACCGAGGGCGGATGAGCCGGAGACCCTCTGTGGCCTCGGATACCAGGGCTGAAGCCGGCCTTCAGGGGATGAAAGCAGGGGGTCCTCACGGCTCACTGCTTGTCACCAGAAATATCCCAACTCTGGAATACTGGGCGTGCGGGGGTGAGGTCCGCCGAGCCGCCTGAATACTCACAAACTGTCTTGGAAGGAGGTGGTGGCCACGCGAGTCTGGGGGTATTTTTCATGAATGTTTCACTACAGTCAGTAGTATGATTTAAAATAAGCAAGCAGCGTTCAGCTGCGCTTCTGCCTTTAAAAAGGAGATTACGCCAAATTAATTAAAACACTATCAGATATAAAGTAACCCAAGCCGTCCCAGTCCAGCGCCTTGAGACACTTGATTCGGTTAAGGCGCTACATTAGATTGCCGCCCACTCAGTCATCTCATTTTACAGCACTACGTGCCTCAGTGCCCGAGGCCTGAACCCAAGCACTCGCCCACCCGTGCCCTCCCCCACCCACCCGTGAGCTCCCCTCCCCCACCCACCCGTGAGCTTGCTGGAGTCAGGGCCCGCAGTTTATTATTGTTCTTTAATTCCTCTGCTCACAATAAATACATCAACTAACAAGCATGAAGGAAGGACGGGTCCAATGATGACGTGGCCTATGTTTGAGTTTGCTGGCCACCCATCCTCTTGTGGGGTGGTGGTCGTGGGGAGAGCGGAACCATTTGCCGTGTTTCGGCTCAACTCACTACCTTTGCAAGTGCCCCTCAGCCGGCTCCAGCCAGGATTGGGCCGCAAGCAGTCGTACCCCTCAGCTGACCCTCCAGTCTCTCCCACCCACCCAGGGATCTCCAACCCTCCATGAGAGCTGTGGTTAAAGAGTGCAGGATCGACCCCACAGCCTGGACCTCTCAGAGTCTGCCTTTCAACTCTTCGACCGCATTTTTTAGAGGATTTGTAAAGTGCCCACAGCTGTGGAGGCTGCATCAGAGCACTGAGGGCTCAGACAAACCTCAGAGCCAGAAAGGGCTGAAAGTGAATACAGGTCACAGAGTTCACAGGCCTAGCGTGGACCATCAAGGCTCTGCTGGAGTTCCAAGGGGAGTCACAGAGGAGGGAAGGGGTCCCCAGGAGAGGGCCCTTGATTGCGCAGGCCTCTGTCCATGATCCACCTGCACCGTGTTCTTAGACGGACCTCAAGTTCAGGGATGTCCACCACAGGCGCAGGATCAAACAGGGACACTCTGACTTTGGTGCTCACACGGATCACCACAGCTGTTGTTCTGTTGGTCTCTGGGGCGCCCCAAGAGTGTGTTTCAAGGGGTGCTTCAACTTTTAGTTTATTCAACCGAAATGGTACAAACAAGCTCTGGTGCAAAATCTAGCACACAAGATGAGTGGTGGCTGGTGACCTTTGCAAGCAGTGAGGTGTAAAACCTGGTGTGACCTGCAAAGAGTTAAGGTAGACTGCCTCCTACTACAACGTGACACTCGGTCTCAACCATCAGATGCAGTAGGTCTCCCACCCTACGTCTTGCTTACGCCATACTGCATTTACAGGTTCAGTGGAATACTATGTAGAGTACTTGTTTCCATTGTATACAATCATGTCCTACCTTTGTGTTTATTACAATCTTACTTACCTGTTATCATTCACATGTTTTCCCTTGAATGTAGTCCATGTTCTAGCATCACTCTTGTAAGCTCCACCCTGGACAGCTGCCTGCAGTCAGAGCTGGACCTCACAGGAGATGGACCTGCAGGCGTGGCTCCTTACTTTTTGAACAATGAAGTTACTTTCTAATGATGCGGGCTCGGCGGAACCTTTTCTACATAACATACTAGTTCTCTTATATGGTTTGTGAAACGTGTGAAAGAAGGAGTGACCAGTACAGAAATGGCGAGTTTCCTCATAACTCCTTCATAAGATGCATGGCTCAGCAGAAAGCGCGCTACAGATGCCCCTGGCTCACAAAACTATGCCCATCCCTTGCCCCTAAATGCGTATATGCCAATACGAATCTGTACAATTTTTCTCAAACTCGAAATCGCCACAATGTTCATACTTTTCGCACTCCCTTTTTTTTTGTTTTACGAAGAGGTGATCGAGTGGCTAAAATGTACTGCTGAAGTGCAGGGTACTAAGCTACACTGTGCCTGAACGGCTGCTTGTGGTCTATCCTCCCTCAGGACCCGGTATAGGTGGGAGTGACACCAGGCTCTTGGAGGACCCGAGCTCTATCAGCAGTCCCAAAGTGCAGTTCTCCTATGGCACGGCCGGGAACCCAGCCCACTGGTTTCTCACCACCAGAGTCAGGGCCGCAAATTGTAGTAACTGCCCCGGCCCATGCCAAACAAGTTCTGTGCTTCCTGGAATGTGATACAGGCACATATTGTATTAATTGTATTTATATAGCGACTCTACAATAGTCTACAGTGATGAGTACATATCACAAGAATTACCACTTGCTATTGTTTAATATGCTAAACTGAGGGAGACATTAAATGTACTGTGTTCTGCTATAGGTGATGAACTTGCCACATAGAGAATTTTATGGCGTTCCGGAGCATGAGTTGTGTTTGAGTGTTGCTCCCTTCTTTATTCCTTTTTGTTTCCTTTGGCTCTCATTCATAGTATATGTACAATTGCTAAGTGCTTGTATTCATAAACCTTCTACTCTATTTAAAGGTATTTTATGTATTCCTGGTATGAATGGCTCCAAACTAAATGGCCAAGAATGAGTTCTGGTGTTGGAATATGCAGAAGGGTTCAGGTTTGTGCAGTAGAATGTGATGAGTTTTCAACTTCCAGAGAAAATATAGAGAGGACATGAGATGAGAGAACTCTCTTAAGGGCATACTTTTGAGGAGGCCCTCTGCTTTTGATTGCAGTGGCTCAGTTTATTTGGTGATTCACAATTCCAATCATGGGTAAAACATGGCTTGTTGAACATAGATGAGATGTACTTGCAAATTGTTTGATTGCATATTGCATTTCAGGTTTTCAATTTGACCAATCCTTTGACTTCTTACCAACAAAATATGAGTGTCTTCCTGGTCGAGGACCACACTGCTTTTTCTCTTATCTGTCTTGTATCAAGACCCTGCTGGACTATGGGGTGAAAGAAAGCTTGAATAAGCAGCTACCTATGTTATATGACATCTCTTTATTAATGTAATAACTGCACTTTCACAATTGCTTTATTAACCTTCCTGCTTTCTCAAATTTGCTTGAAAATGCACCATTTGTCCACTCTTTTTTCAAAATTTTCTCGGGGGGTGAACCCCCGCGAACCCCCCTTAGGTTGTTCGGGCTCGCTCGCTACGCTCGCTGCGGTGCAGTATGCCAATAATTTTACGCCCCACCACTTTCAAATGTCACCAGCCACCACTGGATATATATGTGCAAGGACGCATTTATATTTAAGGTAACGGGAGGACATTGTTATGTTTTCCTAGTGGCCTTCGCATATATTTGAGGTATCTTTATTCCCCCACTATTTAGATCTCGAGACTACGGGTTGTTTTTGTGGATAAGCTTTGCTATTCTGCTCTACATTCATTATGATCAGGAAAGATCCCAATCAGTGTCTTAGCTTTTTGGGGGGGGAGGGTGTATGGAGTGTTGCACCCGTCTTAATAAATGTATTTTCTGGTAAGTAGTTGGGTACAGGTGCTTTCAGTTGGGTATGGTCAGGTGTCTGTCGGATTTTACCAGGAATTCTTATATACACACAGACAAAAAACACACAAACAAAAACAAAATCACACTCACACACTCTCTCCCTCTCTCTGTTTTGAAAGTCTTCAAAAATGTTGGTTATTTTACAAAATATTTAGTTTTCTCTCACTTAGTACCGCTACCAATCCACATTTCTCCCCATTTTCACTGCCAGTTAAGCCCCTCTCATGAGCCCTGATTGTCATATAATGTATTTTAATATTATGTGCCAGCCTGATTGTTAGAAAATCTGAAGCTCACCATCCCCCCCAATCTTACTGACCAAGCTGCGCTCCTGATCCTATGGTGCAGAACTGTGAATCCTAGCTCTGAATTTAAGGAAACTTTGGTGAAGCGATAAACAACTCTACTGTGTCCCAAGTCTCTACTTTTCAATGGCATAATGCAAAAGCTGTGGTTTTGCGGTAGGCTAACAGAGGACATACTGTTCACCTGATTCAAGTGCCTATCAAAAGTACCTAATATAGCTCTGTCTCACATGCAAGCAATTTATTTTTAAAGTTTTGCATTCTTAGACTGCGTAATATTTCAGAAACCGTCCTCTATACTCCTAAAACCCGGAATTGACCTTAAACCTTCTGACTGCTCCCTCTCTTTTTCTTTCCAATGACCCTCTCCTTCCTTCCCATCATGTTCATTCCTCCCCTCTGAGCACAGCCTCCTCTGTCACTTGCATGTTTGCATTAATCTCTATTATTGTATTTCCACAAACTGCCCACAGTCCATTTCACAGATCACAGCCTCCTTCAGTTAAAGGACATATCCTGCAATCTAATAATGTCTAATCTCCTCTAGCTCATCTACCAATCCCACCAACCATCTGCATGAAGTACATACTCCCCAAACCCCCACTAATAATCAGAACTAATCCCTGTTAATGTAATCTACCACTAAGAAACTGGAGGAAACATGTAATGCTTTCCTTGAGAGCACAAACCTAATCCCTAATATACCTAAAACCTAAATAACAATATACCTAAAACCTAAATAACCAAAAACACTGGAATACTCACTAACCTTGGGTTCTGGAGCAGAGTGCTACCTGGCATAAATCGTTTCAACGGTGTAGAAGTGCTACATAAATGCAATGACCCTGCAGTACATGACATGACATCAATACACGCTAAATGGAGCAGTCGGGACATCAGCTGCTTTTACCTGACATCCTGTATCCACCAAACTCTAAATCTATACTTCAGTCTACAAATGAAATGGGAAAAACACACGAGCCAGGAGAGAAACGACTGAAATTGTAGAGGGAACCAGTTCCTGAAAATTGAATATAAAAGTTTTCATAGAAACATTAACATTGCTCAATTGGATCTGTGAAGTACAGACCTGAGATTAATTATACTGTTTATAGTGAGGGGATAATATGCAACATTATTTTATAATTTCAAGTATTGCCTCGTTTTTGCTGCTTGCAACTAACTACGTGTTATCACAGAGTGCGTTTTAAAACGCAGTAACAAAAAAAAATCTCTTATCTCAGATTGTTTTTATTCTATTACATCAATTTTGCAAATGTGTGGTAAAGTCATACATTTTAGAGTGAAAAGAAGAAATTATTTCTGAGTTGTATTGTGTGGGACAAGCCGGGAACAAAAGCTTTAAAAGAATTTCAAAATGAAAGACTTGTCAAATACTTAAATTATTGTGTTTCATTCTTTCTATTTTTCTTTGGCTGCAGTATCTGTAATTAAACTGGTAGCGCTAGCACAGAGTCACTGAATGGCAGCCATTGATTGACAGCTGCAGACAGGCTGTAATAAAAAAGCTTCCGTACCTGACCTTTAGTATTCAGAATGTGACAAGCTGATTACTACGTTTTTTCCTTTAATGTGCATTAGTTCCATTTTTCAGCAGTGAGCTTAACTCTTCTATAGGCATAAGAAAAAAGGGACCTTTATTCAAATCCCAAACGCAATTGATGGAGACTTTTTGAAGGCTGTTATATGCTATGCCTGCCACTCTTCCTGCATAAGGGGTTACTTTATACTTTACCGTAAATTGTCTAAAAGAGCAAGTTGTGAATCAATGAAATTGTATTCTACAGATTATCCTAATTTCAATTTAAGACAGAATCTATAAGAGAAAAGTAAACAATACTCAAAACGCATTGCTACTCATAATTAAATACATTCATGTAGAGAATTACCAGGAGGGAAAATTTCGACCCATTGCGAAGTCAAGATATCGGAAGGCCGAGTTGTTAGCTATGCATTCAAAGACAGGCCAGGCAGTGTGTGAATGGAGTTTCCTACTTGCCTCCCCATGATCAGTGCTGTATGATCCTCCATGGTTACGTTCTGCTGGATACTTGCCACCAACCAGTGCTTAATTTGTAAAAGAATGAGTGCCCGAAACTCTGCTCAGAAGCCTCAGTTAATGCTGTTAAATGTTAAGACGCCGAATGCTACAGCTGCACAGTCCTAAATGCATCTCATACCTCCTTAATCAACTGCCAGACACTCCCTGCCCCTTTACCTCACTCTTGTAAGTTCCTGCTTTCTCTGTTTGTGATGATTTTCCCGTCTTACTCTGCCTCAGTCTTTCTGCTTTGTGTGTTTTTCCCTTGGGAAATGTCTGATGTGGAAAAATAAATGACGGTCCCCAAAAATGAGTGCCGGTGGCCCTCGCCGGCAACCACTGGCTCAAATTAAACACTTCCACTTACCATTTGTCTTTCGAGCAATGTTGGCGGACCGCATAAGCAAGAGAGCAGCACTAAGCCTTCTCCTTGCTGGATAATATTTGCTGACCTTTGTGTTTTACTAATGACATTAAATACTCACAGCCCTACAGCAAAGTCTGTCAATCCTGCTAATAATGCCATAGGGAAGACTGAGGGGCATTTGTAGTGCTGAGATGCACCCCTCTGGTGGGGGAACAATCTCTTTGCTACTGCAGTCTGCCATGACATGGGCAGCCAGATGATTGCCTCCCGTAGCTCACAAGGCTACAAGCACCACAGTGGAATTTGCTGTTGCAGAATGTTCAGCACCCTCTACTGGTGACTTACAGTAATAACATCAGTCTCCCAGAAGAAGTTTGGACCTATCTCACAAGCCTCAGTGGGAATCAAGGAGAGAAGCTTGGATGAACGGGACTCTCTCAGTGCTGTTACAGCTGCATATGTACTCCTGATATACTCAATAAGGTTATGTCTACCCTGGGGCCTAACAAGCTAAACATTCTTACATGTTCTAAAGGCACCATAAAAGACTCAGATGTATACAAAAAAAGCTCTCTTAACCCCTGCAGCTAAAGTGCAATAAGAGATGAGGTACTCTGTCACAGGGGTTTTTCTTATGAGCTCTCTAAATAATACACACAATGATACCCCTGGTACATATATTATGATATCAGCCATCTGAGCAAGCACCCCCAGCAATGTTCTGGCAGATCCAGGGGACTGGAAAAGAACATTATCTAAGGGGTGAATATCCTGATACTGCAAATATGGGAAAGATAATGGCAGACATGAGCAGACGAGTAACCACTGCATGTACCCCACTAGTACTGAGTTTAGATAATTCTGAGGCAAATCTAGACATTCCCATTATAGAAATTAGTGGTGTAGGTGCTACTTTTGCTGGTTATGTGAAACCTAACCTCAATGTGAACTGAGAGACTTTCTGCTCTCTCTCTGACTACTCGACGAGCATTCATGTATTCCTGACATTATGGATTCAGTGTCAGGCATTGGATGGAGTAGGAAATGGGCAAAATGGTTGATAAATGTCTTTTTTTGCAAGAAACTTTTTGTCCATCTCACCCTTCAAAGGATGGTGATGACAGTGGAGAGGAGGATCAAGGGTCACAACTGCAGTGGGATTTCTCTGTGAATGATTTAGCCGCAATCACTGTGATGGAGCATGCACAGTCGAATCAGGGTTTGACTGCTGGCATTGACACAAGGACCTTGAAACATCAAGACCACTCCACTCTTGCATCTATATACAGCCTTCTTTTTCTGCATCAAGAAGAATACAGAAAAGATTCTGCTGTATTAAAAACATCTCACCTCAAGACACAAATAGCAATTTATAGAATGTCCAGGCAGCTCTGCACAATGGGTTTCAGGCTGAATGAGGAAAAGCCACACACCTCTAATCTGGAAGACAAAGCTCAAATAATGGACCCACACACCCAGGGCCAGGAGCAGTTAACCCAGTAATACTCAAAGTACGGCCCGGGGACCGCTTGCGGCCCTCTTGACCTTTACGTATGCTCCCCATGGAACAGCAGCATGAGCAGCTGTTTACTTGCTGAGCACTAATATTCAGAAAATGTTTTTAATAAACGGGCAAGCATTTATTTGCAGGCTAAATTAAGTTATGAAGTAACTATGTTGGTGTCCTGCACTACTTAACTTTAGTTAATCTGCAAATAAATGCTTGCCCATTTATTTAACTTTTTTTTAGACCTCCTTCCACAATCCCTGATCCACCCAGACCCCCAACCACCACCCTGCAGGCATCAGTGCGGCACTCGGCTACACCACAGACCATACTTTGTGGCCCCTGGGCAAATGTTTGCGAGTACCCATGAGTTACCCAATGATAGTGCCTGGAAAGTGGAGGACTTGGAGAACCAAATGTGCAAAAATAACCTGTGAGTGTGGGGCATTCCAGATGGTACAGAAGAAGACAATCCCTGTGCCTTTATGGTGCATCTCCTAAGCCAGATGTTCCCTAGCCTTGGTGAATGGAATATTGACTGCCAAATACAAAGGGCCCATTAATTGGGAAACAGCCTTTTCTCTGAAGTTTTAACATCGTACTGCATTTACCATTCATTTTTTACAACAAAATGAGTGTTGGCACATAAGTCTTTACATCACGAGACTTTACCACGCAATTCATCGGTAAGTAGCAGTGTTACTCTTTGAGAAACATTCCATCTTATTATTTAAAAAGGTGGACAATATTAATAGATGTAAAAGTGTATCTAAAACGATGTATTATTAATTTATTAAATAATTGAATAGTAATATATATATATATATATATATATATATATATATATATATGTTGTATTAACGATAATATACTCTCAGATAATAATGCAGGTGGTTTAGGGGCACTGGGTGGTTAAGTATGGTTAAACCTGAAAATTATATAAGTTTCATTTTTTTTTAAAATACATTTTTTTATTCAGTGTGTTAGGGATTATAGTTTATGATTAATTTGATTATATTTCTTACTTTCATCAGTAGCTGGCACTGTAACTCTGTGAGTGAAACCCCGGCACTGCTTAGCACGTCCAATCACCTCAGAGTGTTTAAACACAATGTACACAAAATGGAGGATGGGCGACTTTATAGGTGAATTAGGGGTGTAACCACTATTAAATATAAAATATGTTCTGAAAATGATTTTTTTGCCCATTTAAAGTATGATTGAACTACAAATTTTAACTGACATTTTATTTTCAACATTACTAATGTGACCCTCTCAGTTATCGAGATCTGCCATCTTGGTGGTGGTAGTTTTTCATACTGTGTGAAATATATAGTTTACTACATAATTTACACTTTTAATTACAGCATTTTCAAACACTGGTGGTTTAAACAACACGGCAACTGTAAATTGCAAATGAAACCAATATCGAAAAAAAATACAATGAAATGCTATGCATGGTGAATATGTGCGTGCTAGTTGTTTGCGTGGTAGATACATTTTTATGTGACCAGATGTAAATGCGTTCTGTTTTGTGCTGATTTTAATCTACCTATTGAACCAAGGCTAGATTTTACATGGCACCAAGGCTTGTATAAAATTGGCTACTCGTGTATGAATAAATCAAGAAAGGCTTTGAAACCAATTAGCAAATCCTACATTTTAGCTGATGCTTGGCGATTTTGCTGGCAATCTGCATTCACTCGTATAGGTATGTTTTTCATTAGCTATGCTTATGATTATAAATTACTATTGGATGCTGGTTACATAAGCTTTAGGAAGTACCATTGTAGTGAATTTATTGACACTAACATGGGCAATTGTGATGGTATGGGACACTAGGAAGGCCATAGTTTGTGGCCATATGCTGAGCTTTGCTGTTCAAGAGGGAAAGGCTGAAACGGAGAGCCCCTACCCATCCTGCTGCATTTCATTGTCTGCCGGGTACTGTGTATCATGAGCCGCAAGCTGACTCGAGAGCTGCGGGCGAGTCGCTTTGACCACACCCATGCAGGCAGGTTGTTCCAGTCAGCTAGCGGGCATTGAAAAGTGTCAGAAAGGGTGCTAGGTGCCTGCAGGCTCCTCTTGTGGCACGGAGGCAGCCGGCACTTGGCCGGTGCAGCTTGTGCCTCCTGAGGAGTCTGCCACACCAAGTAAACTTGCTTGCAGCTCTCCAGCCCTTTCGCTGCCGTGCTACCTGATCGCCCATCGCCACTTACCTGCCGTCACTATTGCCTTCCGCCTAACTGCCCATTGCTCGCTGCTCGGGTGCATTGCTGCTTGGTCCTCCTTGGCCTTGGAAACCACCTGGCTGTGCTGTTAGCTCCACCCGCACTGCCCATTAATTACTACTACCAGCGGCAGTCCAGACCTCAGATACCCGCTCACCAGAGGCCAAAATGAGGTGGTAGGGATTCGGCTGGAAGAAAACAAAGGACCGATAAACACGCTAGCCCTCTCCCTAATGCAAGCAGGAGTCCAAGGACAAAAGATGGCGTGTGAGAACATGGGAGTAGAGAGGGAAAAATCGCAGAGCTACAGCTCTCTGAGTCTGGCAATAACGGAGAGGGGAAGGGCGAGGCCAGTAGTGGTCAGTCTCTTCCTGGTGCACTGGTTGAGCCCTGAGTCTGTGGAATCGGACCAAACAAATAGTCACAGGTGCGGCTTGCAGACCAGGCAAGCCCCCCCGGTTCGCCTGACCCTACCCACTCAACCCCACCAGTTGGAAGGCACTCAGCTCCCTGCCTGCTCGGATTCCAACTCTCATCGCCCCCAAGACTCATCCAGCTTGCCCCTACCCCAGGGTGCCGCAGCAACCTTAGTCCCTACTAGTCCTCCCATGCAACAAGCGGAAAGGAACCCACCAACCAGACTGACAACATCCATCTAGGGAGTCACAAGAATAAAATAAGGCATTCCATGAAGGCCAGGATACCTCCTCTAATAGCAGTATGACCAAAAGGAAGCCCACCACACAGTCACATTCAGCCTCCTAGGGGGAAGGCCTCACCAATTACTGAGGCGCCCCAAAACATCAGAAGTACTCGGAACGCTGCCCAGGTAACCCCTGCCTCGAAGTGTTTTTAAAAGGTTCCAAATGCAGGACGCATTACACACGTTATACAAAAACAATCTCTTAACAGTGGCAAACCTCCCGCACCAACTGCTTTACCAGCATGTGACATCGACAGCATTGAGAGGGATCCCCTCACAGGCAGTCTTACCACCAGCAAGTCACCCGCCACACACTACCTGTGTGCTCCAATAGGGAAACACAGGTCTCAATCCTGTCCAAGGCTGGGCAGTCCCTTAGGAAAAGAACCAACAATTCTGTGGAACCTTCATGCCTCCATCAATCATCAAGCCCACGAAAAACAGGAGCAAGTAGTCTCAGCCCAAATCCATCATCAGCAACAACTTACTCTGCAGACTTCTACCCAGTTTAGATCCCCCAAGTTACTAGCCGCCAGTTCGATTAAGATGGGCGCACCAGAATTTAAACAAGATCTGGGGGATCTCTCAGCATTGTTCTTACAAAACCTGGAGACCAAAATTGAAAGAGCACTGGAGCTCATACCGAAGCTGTTCAGAATGGCTGAAGAAACCAGGCAATCCTCCCCCTGCTGCCAAAACACCGAAAATATCAATAGTACGAGTGACCCTCAACCTACAACAACCTGCGAAGCACACTACTCCACAGCAAGAGCACTACTTTGGCAATCCAACAAACTGGAGTTACAAATAGATCCCCTACAGTCTATAGCACAGTGCCTAGCAGCCCTGAGCACCAAGGTGGACTTCATTGAAAACAAACTCTGTAGTTATCAAGAAACCTGACCCTGCTCATGCACAGCAATCATAGATAAATGGGCAACCCGGCCTGAAGTCTTAACCGACCTTGAAGCTACAATTAAGGGTACAACCGGCATTTCTGGGGCTAGCAACTCAACCACCTATTGCTATTTAAGATCAGTGATAAAGCCACTGGCCCCTATTTAATTCAAATACAAACACAACATTAAGTCTCCTTACAAACCCTAGCAATCAAGATTCCTCTTCCTGCGTCAACTCTCCCCCTAGCCTAACGGGGCAAGGTACTAGCACTAGAACTCAGTCCACAGTAGCAGAAACCAAGGACAACCCAACCAGTCAGAATCAGCAAGACGCGCCGCTCTCCAGGAGGGTTAAGAAAAAACCAAGGAAACAACACAAAAGGACTACTACATCCAAAAGAGTTACGTCCTTGCTAACAACCCAGAACCAGCCACCTCAAGTCACAAACGGCAAAGCCCAGATGTACTTGATCTTTGCCGCTAAGCCCCCTGCAAATTATTCAACGATACTGTGGCGAAAGAACAAGTGAACAAAACTCCTCCCCACACAGAAACCATAACGGGGGTACTGGACAAGAGAAAAAGTGCAGCCCCGAGAATCAACAAGCTCCACGGTTAATATTGGAGAAGATAAACTCAACCACTCAAATCTCCCCTTGTGGGATGACTGGCCTAAACACCGGGGCACGACCTATCTGAGGTTCTACAAACTTATTTACTCCGATACCCTGCCTGGTTAATGCTCCATTATCATTGAGTCTCACTCCAAATGCTTTATACCGAGAGGAAGGAGTGGGGTTTGACTCAACCAGTCCTCAGCCGGCAATCAGAGCGTTATCCATTGAGCAAAACCCCCCAAATGTGACCTATGAGGTAGTGCTAACCCACAGATATCACATCAAGGGACATTATGATATCCTAAATAGGGGTGACATACTTTGCCTATTTAAGTATATTCCCACACTAGGCTACATACAATCAGAGGATCTTGTTTGGGTCAAGTTCTTGAGCCTACTAGGGGATACCCACGGCAAGTCTACTCTGATAGGGCTGCTACATCAATAATAACAGGAATCAACCCTCTTGGCCGAATGGGGGATAGACATCAAAGCCCACGCACCAGAGAAATATCCACATGTGCTCAAAGCAACCCCACCAAAGAAGGAAGTCTACTCTGTCCTGAGGGGGCTGACAGAAACCAACAGAGCAACAATCAAACAGCAAAGTCCAAGCTCTACAACGCATATAGAATAATCTGCACACTCGATCAACAGACTGTACTTCCCAGTGAGCCCGCAATAAACCCAGAACCTATATGTAGGGCTCAATTTGACAGCTGTCCTTCACGACGGCACCACTAACACCTTAAAGATCAATACACAAGGGAATTTCACAAGGGTGTCCGAACTCAGCACCCATTTATCAATCATATCCTGGAACATTGCAGGCCTCAGATAACTCATCAAGAATATTTCTGCCACAGATTACCTTTACAAAAGTGACATCCTCTGTCTTCGGGAGACCTGGGTCACTGAAACAACAACCCTCCCAGGATATTATGAATTTCACACCTCAGCCATAAAACGCAACATCTTTGGGCGGCCATCTGGCTGTTTTTCTATCTTTATTAACCACGTCTGAAAAGTAGAGCCCACAGTTATAGCTACCAACATGCCGGAGCTGCAAGTCCTACTTATTAATGGGCTAAAATGCAATTATCACTCAATCCGATTACTGTTAATTAACTGCTATGTCAATCCTTCTTTCCACCAGAAAAAACAGTTAAAATTGAAGAACCTTTAAACAAATATGCTTCTCACCTCCAAATAATTGTTGGGGACTTTAATATCCAGACGCTGGGCAAGCTCCTAAAACACCCCAGGCCCTCAACAGAGGCAGAGCCTTTTTGACAGTTACAGCTTAGCCACCGCGCATGCGATTAAAGAGGCCCACGGCCCATAATGTTCACCTCTCCCCTCATTTAGGAATACATCTACAATCGCCTATATCTTTATTAGTGGTCAGTTGACCTCAAACCTCTGTAACTTTGAAGTTGAAAACAGGGACGAGAGTGATCACAGACCCTTGAGGGCAGTTTTTCAATTAGCTGGTCAAGCTGCATTACAACTACATAAACTTGGGGATCCTACTGGGGAAGGACACCACAAGGTCCTTCGCAGAATTAAATGGTCAACAAACCTTGGCACTAAATTAAACGAGTGGATAGCAAACAAAGAGACAACCCCCTTAGTACCAGAAACAGCCACTCCCACGGAGCATTGGGATTAACTTCTCACAGAACTTCAACAGGCAATAGGGGGAGAACTCAGGATCCTCACAAGGCAAGACCTGCATGCTCGCTGATCTCCCTCACATATTAAATCGAAGGAGCTACACACAAGCAAGCAGAGTCTTCTAAAGGCCTTGAAGGCAAGAAGAAGAGGAGAGAATACGCTCCAACGTCAAACAATCCCAACACTCAGAGTGGCCCACAGAGAGAGAGAGTCTGGCAGCAAAGAACAACGATGATTGAAGCAGAATGGCTGAAAATCTTCACCCTCCTCAAAGAAAGGGGCCATATTCAGCTCTGGAAGTATATCAACAATCTCAGCAGTAACAGCCAGATAAAGGAGAATGGAGTGGCGGAGCAAGAGTGGGTCAACTATGTCAAGCAGTTGTATTCTAACAATCTGGGCACAGCACATACACCGCCCCATCTACCATCTACTACACCCGGTTTGGCCCCGCAAACTACCTGCATCTCAGAGGCCTTAGTAATTGGCACAATTAAAAAAATGAGGAATGATGGAGCACCAGGACCCAATGGGGTCCCAGCTGCTGTATTCAAATCATCACAATCTTTCTGGGCTGGATTGCTTACACAAATTTTCACCTACTCCTTTGCTACTTCAATGATACGACCGCCATGGAGAGGATCAATATTCTTCCCAATCCACAAAAAAGGGACCGCTCAAAACAAGCCAATTACCAACTTATTGCTCTATTAGATCTAGAAGCTAAAGCTTATTCCTGAATACTAATGGAAAATTTGGAAGCCTGGGCATCAGACAAGAGCATCCTTCCCTTTTTTCAATCTGGATTTAGGTCCAAAAGCTCCACTATGGACAACATTTTAGCACTGGGATACCTGTCCCCCCCCTCCCCATTATTTTGCTGCTTTGTAGATTACAGCGCAGCTTTTGACTGGATGGACCGGTGAAAACTGTAGAGGAAACTAGTCACCTGGGGGATCCCCCCCACACATTCTCAAGGCCAGAATAGCTTTGTACCAGGGGACGTGGGTCCCAGCAAAAGTGCCAACTAACAACAGTCTCAAACAAGGCTGCATGCTGGCTCCCCTCCTTTTCAACCTCTATACAGCCGATCTGGACAAATCGTTGGAAGGCGCCAGCCTAATAACACCGAGGCTGGGGAAAGTGCGCCTCCAAATTCTCCAGTATGCCGATGATATTGCAATCATGGACTACTCCCGATCGGCTTACAGAGAGCCCTCAATGCACTCCACAGGTACAACCAAAATAAAAAGCTTCTGGTGAATCAGGGGAAGACCAAGATAGTCATCTTTGGGTAATACCCATGCAAGAAAACAGTCCAATGGCAACTTGGTGACCTGTAAATAAACTCATGCACACGCTATAACTACTTAGGCATCTGGTTCTCTGAAGGAGCCAAACCAGGGGCTCATTTAAAACCTCTTCGAAGCAAGGGAGCTGATATACTAAAAGTCCTGAGAGCTGAACTAATCCCCTCCCTTAACTACAGTCATATAACTTTCCCCGGAGTGCTGGACACGTATCTCATGAACTCTCAAATCACTGCCTACAAAAAAATCTTTATTCTTTCTCGGCAGGACAAGAGAACAAGGGTGAGGCTGAAGCTTGATCGGGGACCTAATAAAATATTATATCAGTACACTGCGAGCCCCACCACCCTCACTCAAAGCACAAATTAAAACCATCTTTGAAGAGGCAGGCTCGCCATGGCAATCACAGCTGGCAGTGGCTATATGTCTTCTGGAAATTGAAACCTGCAATCTGCATAACTGGTAAATTCCGGTTAAAGCCTGGAAAAAAGCAGTGAACACACAGGTCATGAAAGTTTCATCCGAACGAGACAGCTAAAGTCTCCGCCACTGAACCAACTTCACTGAATTGGATGCCTGCTACATCCTGGGGAAAGCCCAGCCATACCTCGAACAAACATTGACAGCCTAGGCATGTAGGAAAATCACTTTTATGAGGCTTCTTGCACTGCCCATCATGGACTTTAAGCCAGCCTGGGCAGGTCTGGACGATTTAGCATCTTGTCATCTACGCAATTATCATCAAGGATCTTGAATCCATCTGCTGTGTTGCTAACACCGCTATGCAGGACCAATGGCCTCAGACACTGCAGAGAAACCTCGGATCTGTGTTTCTCCTCCAACACTCCACGGACACTAGCCAGGCTGGGGGAATTCACCTATTTAACACATAACGCCCTGTTAAATACAACAAAAACTATCAAACCAAACTACCAACCCGCAGATTCTGGCCTGAAGAAGCAACACCAAATGTATGCTCCACAAAATTGAAACCAAATCAGCATTGAGATAAAGGACAACCTAAAAGACATAAGATCAGTAACATCCTGTCTAGTACCAGTCCTTAAAAAGTTTCAACGTGGCTAAATACATGAGCCACAAGGGACCAAGTCCAGCAAAACAAGTGATCACAATGTTTTTAACATAAAAAACTACATAGACATTACAATAATGCTTATATAACACAGTAAGAAGCTTACGGACTGCATTAAGTCATGTAATATAACCTATATCCATCTCTCAGAAAGGTACACAGAAAGTCGTTGTTCCTGAAGCCAACTTGCTGCATCAAACCAGCAAGTTGCCAAGGGTTCAAATCACAAGACACATAAAACACCACAACATACTGGTCCGGTCCCTGTCACCTAACTGTGCAGGATAACCACGTTCGAAAACAATAAATCAGAACCAGATCCCACAACGTCACTGTCGGAAGGAACAGCAAAGCGCTATATCAATTTTGTCTTATTATCGAAAGTCATTATTTTATATTATTTTATTAACGTGTTTTAGAATGATACATTGTGAACTCTGATGTTAGGTGTTTACATGTAATGATTTTAAGTAATCGAATATGAATAAAACTATACTAACTGGGTGCTTGGTGGCATAAGCCTACAATTGCCACTGTTTTTGGAACAGTAACCTAGCTATCGATATTCTTTTACAGGTTGATTGACAGTGGATCCCCTCTGAATTACCGGTGGACAAGTGGGTTGTTTTATATTAATTTATTTTGAGCATTTTTCTAATAGCAGAAGCATTTTTCTTTTCATAGGTCCTGATGAATGCCAACACAACGCATGTGAAGGTACTATGTCTGAAACACATTGAGCTTTTTTGGTGATACACTCAAGCAGGAATAGTTTACTCCTGCAGTGTCCCTTGTTTTAACCCTGACCCAGGGGTGCACTAATAAAGGTTTTAAACCACTAGTCATTGCACTCTCTGCATACCTTATCACCCCCTTCCCTGGTCACCCCAGGGAATCTATTACTGCTTTTAAACATATCCATAGAGCTCCTCCCTCACAGTGAGGTATTGCAGCCCGCACCGTGAACAGCTGTCACGGTGCAAAGAGATTCCTGATGATGAAGCATGCCCCCTTGTTGGATGAGGGAAATCGTCCTTTAAAAGGAATATCTCCCTGTAGTAAGGTTATGTTTCCTCTTTCTCTCTTCTTCTTGCTAAGACCGAAATGTTTCTTTGTGCATTACAGACAGAAGGACTTCTCCATGCCAAAACAAGTTTTTTTTAGATATCTTCAAATGAGAGAATTCTTTCAACATCTCCCAGCGAATTACATTGATGTAGCAAGCTTTTGGAAAGTCTCTTTAAGGTTCGCAGGAGAAGGAACATACACATTTCCTACCAATTTTTCACAGAAAGTAACGAACATAGTTTTGATCATTTAGCTGGCAAATGGGCTGGAAAAATGGGTACATATATCTCAGTTAGAAACATAAATTTAAGTAATAAGTATGCCCATACAATTTCTAATGCCTCTCATCTGAAAGGTCACCACTATAAAGTGTTACATGACCTATATTTAACACCATACAGATTACATATATAGAGTTTAAGATACATTTTTAAGTGTTTTCATTTTTCTAGCTTAAAAGCGAAGACTACCCATTTATTTACTCCATACTCTAATATTATACCAAACTCGATTCAGGTGTTTTCTCTTCTTAATTGTTTAATGTATACCAACATTTGCTGGGATTCTATATTGATTGCGTTAGGCCACTCTACTCTGTCAGCACCCCCCCCCACCCCACCAAGTTAGGTGTTTTACTTTTGCAATATTCACATCAAAATTAAGCATAGCTCGTGCATGGCTTCAGTGTGATCCCCTGGTTTCTAGAGCTTGGTGACAGGAATTAGTATTTGTGTGGCTTAGAATTTTAGGTCATGCAAAATGATCCACAGGTAAGTAAGCTATAAAACCTTTTCCCCATAACTTACTGGTTAGCCATGCTCATCTCTCACTAAATGGATGAAGTGATGTGAAACATAACTGATAACGAATTAATTTGCCCCACTGGCTTATTGATGTCCCTTTAGAATGTGTGAGTCATCGATTTTGTAATGAATTTTATATTGTAGCCAAATACTGAATCACATATGATTGCATAGTTGATACGTTCCCAATTAAATAAAATTTATATTAAAAAAAGAGAATTAATAGGAGCAAGCGGACTCATTTTCGAGTTATGCTCACAGTTGTAATGCAAACAATATAAAAGGTGAATTCTCAGATCTTTTCAGAATGATGACAGAATAGGTGGTCAAAGTGGAGATCTTTCAATATCTCAGATACCTCAATGAAGAAGCCTGGTACAACATCAGAAGATTTGTGAGGCTGGGAGCAATCCTTCAAGAGTAACCAAGAAAAGGCCATTGGATATGATAAAAAACACACAAGATGATGGACGAAATGCTGCACATTGGCAAACATTCACCCCCAGTCACAGATCTGGGTTTAATCCATCGTTATTTTGCTTCACCACGCCACCCCAGTTCAGACATAGCCATATGCAAATCAGTCTTGACCCTGTGCCTTATGGGAACAGTCCAGACCGAACTGCCAAGCCATGTCTTCCCTGGACCGGAATCAAGCATCCTAGGACCGGTTTCAGGCTATCAGCCTTCATCAGCCAGGATAGCTTGCCACAGTGGCGTAGTGAGCACGGGACCCACGTCTGGGCATACCCTTCCCACTTAGGGCGAAATGCAAAACACACAAGATGATGGACGGAATGCTGCACATTGGCAAACATTCACCCCCAGTCACAGATCTGGGTTTAATCCATCGTTATTTTGCTTCACCACGCCACCCCAGTTCAGACATAGCCATATGCAAATCAGTCTTGACCCTGTGCCTCATGGGAACAGTCCAGACCGAACTGCCAAGCCATGTCTTCCCTGGACCGGAATCAAGCATCCTAGGACCGGTTTCAGGCTATCAGCCTTCATCAGCCAGGATAGCTTGACTCCAGTGGCGTAGTGAGCACGGGACCCACGTCTGGGCATATATACACATATACACACACAGGATGATCAATACATGTACATTGGTAATCAGATCTTTTTCTTATCTTCTGTATTGCTGCAACTGACTTTCTTGTATGCTTTATGCTACTAAGACTTAATTTAATGCAACATTTTGGGTTTCCTTAGGTGATTTTGTATCTTTATAATATGTTCTTGAGATTCTTATATATAAGTATGGCCCTTAATTTGTAATAAAACTAATTTAACTTTATTTATCCAGTCCTGGTGCTTAATGTGTGGCCAAATGGATTACACTGTAAATTGAGTTGTTTGAATGATGTTAACTCCCCTTTGCCTCTCAGGCAACTATAAACGGTCTATTGACTAGAGAAATGGTATGAATGGCCCAGTGCTCCATCAGATAGTAGCAGAACAAGGATGGTTAGTTACTAAAGTAGGGGGAGCTAGAATATCCCATTCTATATTAGTCCAGACCCAGCCCCAGTCCCTAGAGCCCATGTTTCAGTTTGAAGGATCGTGGAGTTCCAGAGGTTCAAGAGAGAGTTGTAACAGTGGAGGAGTGAGTATTAATAGGGTTGCGCGTTGCAGTGACTTATGCTTAGCTTGCGGTGTTGTTGTGGAAATTGTGTGATGTCTTGCGGAGATGTTTTCATTGTTGAGTGAGTTTGGTGCTTAATGCAGAGAAGTTGAAGTTGTTATCAGGTCTGATGTGGCCTAAGATCCTGGGATGGTATTAAAAAGTGTACTATATTGTGATTGTCTGCTATGTTTTGGGGTGCTAGTTGTGAGACTTCATCAATGTCACAATTGAGATAGGGACATTTATCGTTGGTATAGTGGATCCTGTATGCAAGGAGAAGCTGCACTAATCTGGGTGCTTCCCCTATGATCGAGGTTTCACTCATGTGTGTAGTTGAGTGGGTCAAAAAGTGTTGCTTCGAGGCATTTCTTGTGTGGTTGAGCACTATCAATTTCTTTAGTGGAGCAGACAAAGTTGTTTGTTGGAGTTGCTTCGTGCTTAGTGTTGAGAATAGAGAGTTTGTGAAATTGTGAAGGAGGGCTAACTGCTGAAAGGAGTGAGACTAACGTCACAGTGTGCCACGTTGAGATTGGTTGGTTGGTGTGGAACTGCACTGTTATTAATTGACTACATCATAGGGTGCCGTGATGGTATTGATTGTGAACAACAGACAGGAATTGTGGGTAAAAAGTTATTACCTGGTCCGGAATGAAATTCTATCTGTAATTATTGACGTTCTTGCTGAAAAATGAAATGTTTTAAAATCATCTTGGGAGATGTGACAATACCTGTTAGAGAGGGAGAAGAAGCACCACCTGAAGATACCCCAGGTCATTGTATGACATTAAATATAGAGCTTCATAAATGTATTTGGCTTAACCAATGGCATAACTTCACAGACAAAGAAGGTGCACATGTGTTTCCACGTTATGGTACATTTAATTTGAGAATCATTGAAAATTTGAGGAGATTACTATATAAGATGAAACCGCCACCTAGACCCACACAGTTTGAAACACTTAATGCTTGGTAGTATGTGGCTCATTCCAGGGAAAAAGAAAAGTATCATGGAAGAGCCCGAAAGGCAGTGTGTAATTACGCTGATGCTACGTGGGATGCAAACCAGGAGAAATGGAGAACTGATATGATAGAGGGAGTCAAACTATACCCTGCCTTAACAAGTGAAGAATGTGAGAAAAGAAAGGAGAAGAGAAGATAAAGTGAGGAAAAGCCAGAGGTGCCGGAAGATATGAGTGAGGTCAGCGATAGTGGTTCTAGTGATAGTCTCCTGGATTAATTTTTGTCAGAACACCCACCTCCATCTAATGAGACCCGAGTGGAGAGAGAATGTGGTGCTGGTGCTAGTGGGATACTTGGAGTGGCCACCGCACCATTAAATATAAATTCTAACTTGATGAGAGTCAACCCAGTGAGCGTGAACTACAACCCTATGGGAGAGAATTCTGGGATTTGTGCCCCTGTTAACTCCACAGCCCTTAATGCCCCAGATGCCCTTACTGTCCCAGTTACCATTGGTCCTATGGTCCCTATATAAAAGCCTAGTTTGACAGTGGACACACGGCACAATTTGACTATCTCTACTGGAGTAAGTGTCCCAGGAACTACTCCCATGAGTCTGAATTTGGGAGGATTTGTTCCTCTGATGCTAACAAATGCTAGTTCTCCTTGTGCTGCGAGTGCAGATTGACTATCAATCAGATGACATTCGGCCCCAGAGGGACATTCCAGAGACAGCCAAATATAGGTACGCCCGTTTGGGAACCATTTTTAAATGCTAACCGTAGCACCCCCAGAGAAGGGATTGTGCCTAATGCCCCTGTAGTGCAACATAGTCTTCCTACTCAGGAAATTGATGACTGGTTGAAGGTTCTCAATGCTACCCCAAGTGACAATGAAAGCTAAGAAGTTAGTCAAGGAATGATTCAGGCACCAGTGAGAGTAAAATTGGTGGATTTGGCTAAATTAAACTTAGAATTGGAGGAAATGATTAGTAGAAATCTTGAATTGGCTCAATTAGATTTCTATCAAGAAAATGAACTTGCGTTTATGTGTAAGGATGTTACCAGAAATGCAGGGCGAGTTTAATACAGACTATCTGAATTAGCCCAGAAATATGAGGTGATTTGAATACGGTCAAAGCCTTACATCAGAGCTACCACGTATGTTTTAATGAGGAGGACATAACCTGCATGAAAACATCAGGACTGTAAATACAGATTAGAGAGCTGATTCAGCACATTCGAAAATGGAGAGAGCTATATAAATGGGAAAATAGATGGACGAAAAAGAAAGACCCAAAGAGACCTACAGGAGAACCGCCTCCTTCTATAGAAGAGGGAGCGGGTGCCTCAAATTTCCCACTGAGGGAAGTGCCCAGTGGAGGTTACGTCCATGTGTCTTGGAGTAGGAGTGATCTTCCGTCATTCACTAATAATTTCCCAAAATTAAGAGAGAAGCCAGTTGAGTGGCACAAGCAGGATGAGCGGTTTGCGAAAATCTCAAAAGTCTTGTGGGTTGATTTGAATACTTTGTTTGATATTGTGGTTCCAAGTGATTTGTGGTCAGAATATAAAATAGCCACAAACTGGCCTGAGAAGGAGCCAATGAGAAATCCAGTGATGAATGATCCATGTCCCTGGGTAATGAAAAAGTACCAGCAGGTGATAACTTTTCTGAAATTACAGTTATTGCCCAAAGACTTTGATTCGGACAAGATTTACAGGATGACCCAAGAACTCAGAGTCTATTCATGCCTATTATGAGAGATTGTTGGAGGCGTTTAAGAAGTACATTGGAATGGAGACTATCGAACCCAAAGAAATGGGGCATTTTGTGTCAAGGTTTGTGACAGGATTGAGACCTGAAATTAGCATGATGATTCAGCAGCATTTGATTTGTTGGCAGAATAAGTCGTCGATGAGATCTTGAGATATACGAAGTATTGTAATAATGAAATAAAAATCAAGCAGAAGAAATTGATGGTTGCACCAATAAAAGCTCATCAGAGAGGCAGTGAGAATCAGCCTTTCGCGCGAATGTTGTTCCAATGCAAGGAGCATACCAGCAGGGAGCTCCTGTGATGCAAGCTGGAGGTGGATTTCTACCACAAGGTAGAGGTCATGGTATTCCAATTGACCCAAGTACTGGGATGGATGTAGGTACTTTGAAGAAATCCAACCCTTGTCATAATTGCAATAAGTTGGGGCATTGAAAGCGGGAATATTGCCTTAATCCTTCTAATCAGGATCAAAATAATGCTGTACAGTCCCAGAATGTGCAGAGACCGCAAGTGCAGAATTTCAATGTGTCCCAAGCTCCAGTGATAGAAGTTCCTCAGTGCCCGATTGCCACAGCAAAATGCGAATGGCCCCAGATTCAATTCTAACCAAGTTCCAAATATGAATCAGAATGCCTTCCAGAAAAATAACCTGTTCCAACAGTATCCTTTGTTTGATACATTTGAAAATGATGGCTCTGATCAGTCTGCCTAAGGGTGCCCGAGGGGGAGGAAAATTGCATGCTTTGCGCAATGTTGGAGGGAGACCAGAGTGGTCCATTCGTAGATGGTGAGGTCCATTCGTAGATGGTGCCATTTTTGATCGACACTGGTGCTACCCGCTCTACTGCTAGAACAGTGGAAGTTCCAAACCTAACCCTCTCTGGAAAAAGAATCCAAGTTGTAAGAGTCGCAAACAAGCAAATGACAAGCCTCATAACGGAGTAAGTACCTGTAAAAATAGGGTCATTTGAGGAGAATCACCAATATGTGGTATGTGATTCGAGCCCTGTGAGTCTGTTGGGACTCAATTTGTTGTACAAATTGAATTGCACCATTTATTGCACACCAAAGGGTGTGGAGTTCCAGACTCATGATGAGGACATTGCTTTTAAATTGGGCAATCACAGTTCAATAATTGAACTGTTTCCTATGATGATAAGTGAAGGGTTACCCGCAGATGGCAAAGACACTGTGAAGCCGGAAGTTTGAGATTTCTCCCACAAGGACATAGGACTAATTAAAGGAGTTGAGCCTGTCCGTCTACAAATAAAGCCCAATGCTGAGTACCCAAGAACCCTAGAATATATTCTGACCCCTGAAACTATTGTTGGGATTACTCCATTGATTGAGCCAATGATCCAACAAGACATATTAAAGAAGATTGTGGGGAGTCCATGTAATTCAGCCATCATGGGCTTACAGAAGGCTAGTGATAAGTACCCCATAGTACAGGATTTAAGAATAATTAACACAATTGTGGTTCCCTGTTGTCCCTTGGTACCGAATCCAGCTGTGATCTTATTTCAGATTCCATGTGAGACTGACTGGGTCACTGTCATCAACCTTTTTCTCCATACCTTTGCATGAGGACAGGCAGTTCCTCTTCGTGTTTCAGTTCAGCAATTGTGTTTTCGCATGGTGCCATGTCCCACAAAGGTATAGAGAGAGTCTGTCTATTTTCAACCAGATCCTCAAGAAGAGTCTATATTCCCTGATCATGCCCTGTATCTCTGTCCTCGTGCAGTACATTGGCAACCTGTTGGTTGCATCAAAAACACAAGAAGCTTATAAAATTGATACAATTGTCCTGTTAAACCACTTGGCTGAGAATGGACATAAAGTATCCCAAAATAAGTTGCAGTACTGTAAAGGGAAGTTCTGCATCTCAGACATCAGATTGAGAAAGGAGCTAGGAAGGTGTCACAGGAAAGAATCTCGGCGATTATGCAAATGAATCTGCCAACTACACAGAGAGAAGTCAGGATGTTTTTGGGAATGGTGGGCTACTGTCGTCAGTGGATACTCAACTTTTCCCTAGTGGCTAAGCCTTTGCACACCAGGATGACACATGAGGAAGTGTCGGATCTGGTACCCTGGGAAAATGATTGCTTGGTAGCCCGCCTGGAGCTGAGAGAAAGTCTCTGTCATGCACCAGTACTGGGAATGCCTGAATACAATAAGTCTTTTTCTCTTTTCTGCAGTGAGAGAGAGGGCTGCGCTCTCTCAGTGCTTACACAACTGCATGGAGGTGATCTAAGAACTGTCTCATGCTTCTCTGCTACACTTGACCCAGTAGCTGCAGCTCTTCCCGGATGTCTCAAATCTGTGGCAGCAACGGGTGTCAGCATAGAGAGGTGTGAAAGCATTGTGATGGGTGATCCATTGACTGTCTTTTTTCCCCACGCCATAGAGATTTTGTTGGCCTGAACTCGAACACAGCACTTTACAAACAACCGCCTCACTAGGTATGAGCAAATCATACTTGCAGCCTAGAATATCAATCAATCAGATTGTAATTGTAGAGCACAGCTTGTCACCCAGGAGGGTATCCAGGCACTTGCTGCAGGTCTCAGTTGAAGAGCCAGGTCTTGAGCCCCTTCATGAATTCGGTCAGCGAGGGTGCAGTGTGGAGTCGGAGGGGGAGGGTGTTCCAGGCTTTGGCAGTGAGGTGAGAGAAGGAGCGTCCTCCAGCATGACAGTGGCATATGCAAGGGATCTGTGCGAGGGTGAGGTGTGCGGAGCGGAGGTTCCTGGTGGGTCAGTGGAAATGCAGGCGTGGTTCATGTATGTGGGTCCTTGGTCATGGAGAGGTTTGTGGGCATGGGTCAGGAGCTTGAAAAGGCATCTCTTCTGAACTAGGAGCCAGTGGAGGTCTTTCAGGTGCTGGGTGATGTGTGTTCTCTTGGGCAGGTTGCGGATCAGTCTGGTGGCTGTGTTTTGGATTGTCTTGAGTCTTTGCATGAGTTCTGTGGTGATGCCTACATAGAGTGCGTTGCTGTAGTCCAATCTGCTGGTGATGAGGACCTCTGTTATCATCTTCCTTGTGCTGATGGGGAGCCACTTGAAGATTTTGTGGAGCACATGGAGCATGTGGAAGCATGCTGAGAAGATAGTGTTGACCTGACGTTTCATGGAGAGTTCGCTGTTGAGGTCAAACTGAAGCGTTGTGCTGTTTTGAATCCTGCTTTGCATTGTTGCCTCTCGCTGACAATGGCAATGATGAAGATGAAGTGGAGCATGACTGTCTCAATGTCACTAAACTGTGCACCAAGCCAAGACCAGATATACACGATGAGCCACTATCTGAATCTGATTTTGCATTGTTTATGAGTAGCTCGTGTTTGCAAGACCATGGAGGAAATTGAGCTGCTTACTCAGTCTGTACAGTTTTAGGAGTAGGTGAAGCTTCTTGGTTTCAAGGAGTATTCTCTGCAAAAGTGGCTTAATTGATTGCTCTTACCACAGCATGCTGTGCTTCAGACCAGCTGAAAGTAGTGACTTTCACTGATAGTCAGTGTGGCTTTTGTGTCGTGCATGAGTTCAGACAGGTATAATTCCAAGGGGGTTTATGACTTCTTCAGGCTCCCCCATCCGAAATGGTGAGCAAGTGAGGAAAATTCTTGAGGTGTTGCAAATGCATGCCCAAGTTGCGTTTGTGAAATGCCCTGAACACTGCAGTGGAGATAACTATGTAACAGTAGGCAACAGGTATGCTGATGAGGTCGCAACGTATTATGCTTATAATGCTTGTGCCTTTAATGGGGGGTGTACGCATGAGGGAACAGATGAGACAGAGTGCGACCTTTTGTTAACAACTGCTGATACATAAGAGGAGGTTAACAGGCTACAGGGAGAGGTGTCAGAGTAATAAAAGAAAAGTTGGGTCAGAGAAGGTTGTGTCAAGCGAGATGATGACATCTGGGTTTCAGGATATTGAAGACCTGTGTTTCCAAATAGCCTTTTGCCATAAATGACTAGGCATTATCACCCTCCTGCTCATGTAGGGTTCAGGGTTCTGTTCAAGCAGACTTGGTTTAACCCCAGATTCAGATTGATGGCTGAAGCATTGTGTCACAGATGTGTTGTGTGCCAACGGAATAATGTAGGGAGGAGAACCGCAGTAACACTGAGCCACATAAGAAGATCTGGTGGTTCATTCAACAGGATGCAGTTGGACTTTATCGAAATGCCTGTGTGCAATGGACTGAGATATGTCCTGGTGATTGTGTGCATCTTCTCGTGTTGGGTCGAGGCTTACCCGACTAGAAGAATTGACAGTCTCACAGTGGCTAAACTGTTGTTGAGGGAATTATTACCTCGTTTTGGATTTACGACTTCTCTAGAGTCTGACCTCGGGACACACTTCAACAATGAGATCCTGAGAATGCTGTGTGCAGCTGTACAAGTGGAACAGAGAATGCATTGTAGCTACTGACCTGAGGCTTCAGGTCTGGTGGAGCAGATTAATGGCATGCTGAAATCCAGATTAGCAAAGGAGTGTGATTGCTCGTCTTTGAAGTGGCCTGTTGCTTTGCCTCTTGTGTTGACGAGTCTTCGCAGCATTCCTGATCAGTGGGGAGAATTTTCCCCCATGAAATTCTCATGGGAAGAGCAATGAGACTGCCCGCTGTACCTGAAAATACACATGTGAACATTACAGATGACATGATTCTTGATTATTACCAAGGACTAGCTAATGTTGTGCATTCTGTGTCTCCTTAGGTTGAAGCAGCCACAGCCCACCTCATCCAAGGCAGTGCCATGGCCTTAGTCCCGAAGACTGGGTTTTGGTGAAGAAACATGTGAGGAAGAGTTGTCTGGAGCCCTGCTGATGTGGCCTTTACCAGGTGATCCTAGTCACCAGAACTGCTGTGAAATGCAGTGGTCTCTCAACTGGGTGCCTGCTGTCCACACTTGCATAGTTCCATGTCCCCTTGATGATGTAACAGCACCTCTCCCAGAAGTGCCAGTAGTGGTTGAGAGACCACGGGAGCAGGTTAGTCAAGCTGTAGGGGACCAGCATAGAATCTGAAACAGTACTTGTTCAGCCTCAGGAGGTCTTGATGAGTCAACAGTTGGAGCTGAAGCAGGAGAGACTTGTCCTGTGGTGGTAACTTAGCTAGATCCAGACCCTGACGAAGGGCCTAGTGCTGTAGAACTGCGAGCGGCAGCTGGAGAACGTTGGTCGAGAAGGCAAGAAAGAGGGAGACTGAATCCGCCAGATGAATGTAGGCTCCAAACAATTCCAGAGGATACTGAGGATTTGGACTTGAGTGATGGAGAAGGTGAAGGACTTGCACTCAGGAAATCAAAAAATGAGCTAGTGTGCCCTGTCAGAGGTGCTCATCCCCTGAATGGACATACTTTTCTTCCAGTGACAGAGGGAGAGAGTTCTGGGATAACAGATTAGATCTAACTGAACCTCCTTGAACTGAACGTTCTGTTCAAACCACATTTTTAATTTGCTTTACCATCAAACAGTCTGAGACATTTCTTATTGAATTTGATTATCAGTGGATTTGAACTGTGCATTCATTAGAGACATTTATATAGCTTTGTAGGAGAAGCAAGGAGAGTACCTATGCCTGAGTCTGCTTAAGGAGGATAGGATTGTCATTTAGAAGAACACGGAGTAAGGTTAAGGACAACTCACAAAGACATTGTAAATAAAATAATTGCATTTCATTGCATGGACTTTGTTTTGCCATTTTGCACAGGCGGAGACTGACAGGGAAGACTGTGCTGCTCCTACGTTTTACCCAACAGTCTGATTTTAGAGAAGCAATGGAAATTAACCCCACCAGTAGATGTAGGTACATAATAGCAGGCACATTTATAGTAATATTTGTAATACAAATTGTTTTGCTTGCAGGATAATGCCCTCCTCTACCTAGTTCAATGGAAGACAAGCCCAATGTTAACCTCACACCCTCATATTCTGTTAATAGTTTGTACACGCTTGATGACAAAGAGCTACATGCAGATGTGTATAGAGGAGATTACTCTTTAAACGCTTTTACTAAATTTCTATATGAATATGTTGACACTATGAATGCGAGGGACTGTTATGTCTGCATGAGGTTACCCGCAGCAGTTGCAGAAGGTATCACCTATCACCACATACCTTTAACATATGGTGTCACTTGTAGTTTTCTGCTGAGCCTTTTCTATGGGCAGGATCATTTCCAATATTATTTTTCAAATTATGATTTGGTCCCTTTAGAAGCTGCCTTATTTAAACATTTGAACAGACATTCTTATGCCCAAATCACTGACACAGCTAAAGGTATTTTACACCTACCGTGATACTAGATGCCACCTATGCTCACAGACATATTTTAACTTGCATATTGACAGATGTTGAGAAGAAATGTTTAAACTTGGTGGAAGATAGAAGGAAAGAGGTAATAGCTAAAGCAACAAACCTAACTAGGATACCTAAGTGGACTGAAGAAGAGATTGATCACCGAGCTGCACGAAATCAAGGAGCATTTGCTTTAGATTGGCAACATAAAGGCAAATTGTGTGTGCAGAATAAAAAGAATAAACTTGACAATCTGTGTGTGGGAAAGAGTGAAAGTGACAATACATTTGAAGTTAGAGGAAAGTGGGAATTATTTTAGATGGAAACGATCCTGTGATTCCTGGAGTTTATTTTATTTGTGGAAAGTATGCCTATTTCAAATTGCCCAAGAAATGATATAATACATGCTATTTAGGTGTAGTCTTCCTAAAGATTTATCATGTGGAACATTTCAATAATCCTTGAAGGTTGAGTCCAGATGAAGAGGTGACCACAGAGGCCCACAATGCAGACTCGCTTGCCCCAAGGCAGCACGAGCAGTCTGCGGGGGTAGTAGTATGGGGGAACTGCAGGGGGACGGGGTCCTCCTCCAAAGCTGGTCGGATGAATAAAGTTCAGTTGGTGGGTGGTCAAGCAGTGAACAATGATCACATCAGGACACCGGCCCCCCTTCAACTGCAGTCACAGGGAGCAGAAGCTTTTCAGGGCAAGATGTCCCTGCACACAAGGTCCTCCAAGTACATAGAGTGGGCCTCACAATCCAACAGATCTCTGCTTGGAATTACTGTGTTCGTATGCCATAAGAGAGTCCTCTGAGACGGACAAGTCTTGGGAGGCAGCAAGTGTGGTTCAGTTATGGAGGGGGCACTGCCACTCCATGCTGTGCACTACTTAGGGCATTTTCAAATGGTCTCGAATACTAACTAGCTCACCCCATTGGGCATTTCAAGTCTTGGGAGCACTGCCAGGTATCTCTTCACTGCAGCTGTGCCAGTCTCATAGATTCAAGCTGAGTGGACCACAGGCCCTTCTTTAGGGCACCTCACTCACCTGCCCACACGGGCTGTGCTGTATATGGGGAGCCAGGAAAGTTGAGCAGGGCCCCTGCAGATGAGCCCACACCAGCCACGATGCATGTGTGCCCTCCAGGAAAGGTCCAACCTGTCTCATCCACTCCCTCAAATGAGTGGCAGCACAGCGTGTGAAGCAACTGGGGGGATTGCAGCTGTGGGTGGGCCCCCTCCGCACCCCAACACCCAGGCTCCACAGGGCCCGCATTGTAGACCACGGGGGCATCAACACAAACCCTGCTGCACTCACCGCATCATGTCGGGCTGCAGCAGAGTTTCATGCGGCCTCACCCAGCCCATGCCAGGTTCTGCCCCTCACAGTAGGGTTTCTTACTCCCCACCTCAGAACCGTTGTCCAGCAAACTCCCACAAGTGGGCCTAGAGAGCCCAGTTGACCTCACCCACCGCGCCACTAGCGCCCACTGACGGGGAGAGCCATGCCTGCCATCTTGATTGCCTCTCGTCTCACAGGCAGGCCACTTTTCACAGTCACCGCCGCCTCACCTCCATCGAAAGAGGGGGCCGCTGAAAGTCTCCAGAATGTCCAAACAGTAGGAGTGTCAGAAAGAGGGGGTCCCACTTGGTGCTGTCAGGCGGGATTACAGCAGATTATATTTGGGCAGCAGGAGCTCTGTTAAAGTTTGATCACCATCTTTGCCTCCTTGGCCATGCCCCAACTGCTTTTTTTAATGTTACTGGGGGGCTGCTGTGATCCCTGCAACCCTCCAGAACATAATAAAAAAAATGCTTGGTAGTGTCCTTGTCCCTTTTATGGGCTCCACCAGGATCATAAAAATATGTCTAAAAAGCCCTTGCAGGGCATAATAGGGTGCTCCTTGCAGGAGGAGAGAATAAGAAATGAGAGGCTCCTGCAGCTCATTTATTATTATTTTTGGGTCCCGGGACACTGTTCTCATTGGACCTTGGGTAATGGGGGCCCAGGGCCAATGTACGACTCAGGGAGGGGGACTGCATGCCCCCTCCCCTAAATTGTGAAGCCACAATGGGCAGATGTGGTCTGCATGGCCTCTATGAGGTTGGGGGGGCACATGCCCCTCCCCTAATTGACAGTATTGACTCCAGAGGATGAGGTCTCTGAGGTCTTTACAAGGATCAAGGAGTGGGGCCACATGCACCCGCCCTAATTTTTTTATTCGGGCCTAGGGGATGGGGTGCCTAGGGCCTCAATCAGCTCAGGAGGGGCGCCACACTGTCCTCCCCTAGTTGACAGTATTGGACCTGGGGGATGAGGTCCCAGGGCTTCTATAAGCCTCAGAGAGGGGGCTGAATCTCCACTCCCCAATAAAATATACAAATGATAACTCCCACACCCTGGCCTACCCAGTGGGCTCAAATTTCAGAAAACACAGGAGGCCACATTTTTTTTCTCTGCACCGTGGACCCATGAAGGATCTGTGGCACCAATAAATAATTATATGTTTTTGGCCCCAAGAGGAGTCCCTCTGGAACCCCCCACCACCAGGCCTAGGAGGTAGCAGTTTTCCCCTTCTCTGCTCACCTATACGTTTTTTGATTTTTTTTTTTACTTTTACAGAACAGGGGACTGAGTTCTTGATTCCTAAAATGGCTGCCACCACATCTTTGTTGAAGCGGTGGCATTCAATCAAATCTTTTTTTTAAATGTATTTGTTGATTACATTTCATTGAACATAAATCAAGAACAACAATAGTTGTGCCATGAATTCATAATGTGTACAGTGCATCCAGTTACCCCAATCCTTGCCCCAGCCCACCCAAAGCAACAGAGAAATAGAAGACACCCCAACCCACATTGACATTGACAGAGTGAATAGTAGAGCACAAGCACCAGGGGGACAGGAAGTGACCAGGGTGACAGCCTCCACGTAAGGAAAGACAATTGCTGAGGGCTCGATATTACCCACAGGGCATTGCAAAAGGTCAGCAGGTGAGTTGTCAGGAGGGTCCGCAGCCAGGTCAGGGGAGGATGCCTGGCTAGCAAGTAAGTGTGTAAAGGAAACCAGATGGTTCGTGAAAATGCCAGGTAACAATTCAGCATACAATGTGAACTGTTCATTGCAACAGATGAGGTCCGTAAGCCAGCCCTTGAATTTAAGGGCTCATCCCCGACCCTATCAACAAGTGACCCTCCTCCTAGCAAGCAGTAGCGCTATCGCTACATACCTCCTGAATGCAACTTTCAAGTCTTTAACATACCCAAGCAGGGCCATGAGGGAAGCCAGCATAAGATGTTCCTCTATCATAGGGGATGGAGCATCATTCACTCCTGCCAATATAATTGGAATGGTTCACAAAACCATGCCAGGTGAAGGAATTCAGTACAAGCTAACCCGCATCTGGCACACGTATCATCTGGCTGAAGTCCGAACCTATGCAGTCTGGCCGGAGCATATTATGTTCTGTGCAGGAACGTGTAATGAATAATATGGAGTCTGCTATTAGACACTATGACCGGACTATGTGCAGCAGTAGCACCATTGTTCATCTGTGAAAGCTCCCCAAAGTTCTGTTTCCCACTGTATTTGCGCGTGCCCCTTATAACTGGGAGATTCCACCTGTGCAGTACTATACAGTGAGGAAAATTGTGACAAGTCTAGCAGCTTGAAGTAAGGTGTGTAGTGTACTGAAGGTGGGAGGTTTAGTGGGAAAATCAGGCATAGCTGCACTGGTGTGGCATTTGAGATGAATAAAGGTGAAAATCTCCATGGGAGAGGCTACTGCATCTCCCAGATACTCAGCCTGGGAAAGGAAGTGACCATCCCGATATAAATCAGTCCATACATGTAGCCCACACTGTTTGAGCTGGAGCCGACAAAGGAATGTATGTGTTAATAAAGGATGATAGGGAAATGGGACCAATGAAGAGTACAGAACTCGTTTACCCTCTTTATGACAGCCTCTGCCAGGCAGTCACTGTGCAAGCCACTATAGATAAAGCAATGGAGGGAGTAGCTGGCGAGGTATCTAGGAACGAATAAGAAGGAATCGGGGCCATGTATCCCTGCTCAACACCCAGATGAGAGCGGAATGGAGTGGGACGGTACCAGTGGATGGCATGGTGAGTTTGAGCACACAGGTAACAAATCTCCATATTCGGAGGCTCAAAGCCACCCTCTGACAAGGGTAGTGTGAGGGTGTTCCATAGGATGCTGGGTTGTCCTCTCGCCCATGCTATATGAATCAGCTGCGTTTTTAATGCTTGGAAAAATGGTTGGTTTAGGGGGACCGGAATTTCAAAAAAGGTATAAGAGCTTAGGGAGTAGCACCATTTTCATTAAAGGAATGCAACCTGCTAATGACAGCGGAAGAGAGATCTACCGGGTAACTTGATCAGTAAGTGCAGAAAGATCGCTGTCAAAATCAGAGCATTTTACTTCCTCACATCACTGGAGACCACAACCCCCAGATATTTAAATGAGACTATGAAGGGGAAAGTCCAAAGTGAACAGTATGGTGGCCTGAGTGAGGGGAAAGAGCTGTGATTTTCCCAAATTGATCTGCACACCTGACTACTTGCCAAACCAAACAAACCTCCTTAGAATACCTTCCTTAGAATACCATTCAGATTGATATACAGGTCACAAAAGAAGAGAATGATGTAATGGGTGTATAGAGAGACTAATAGGTGCCTACTGGGGTAACGCAGTGCATAGTCATTATGGTGCTGCCGTAGCTTGCCAGCCAAGGGCTTAACTGCCAAAGCGAAAAGTAAGGGCGATAATGGGCAGCCCTGTTGTGTACTGTGTGTGATCACAAATGGAGGAGAAAGTGCACCATTGATATGCACCCTAGCCACATGGTGAGAGTAGAGAATGGCGATACAGGAATCTGGGAAGGCCAACAATAAAAACACTGGAAGAACCCATCATTAATCAGGGCGAGGCCCTATAGAAAAGATATCCATAACACCGGCCGTGAACACAATCAAGGGTCCAAGTTGGCGACTCGTGAGGTGGTGCGGGATTAAGCCATAGAGGGAGCCGAGCCAGGTTCACAGCTGGGAATGTTTACACAAAAAGTTCATAACTTGTTGAAGATTGTTGAAGACATGATCCTTGCTGTGCATGGATATGCAGAGACGGGCAGAGAAGAGCATAGCACACGGAATGGCAGATTGCCAAAGCCTTTGCTTAACAGGAAGGAACTTGCAATGCGTCTCCTGGCCCACCGCAGTAAATTCAGGGAATAAGGTGATTACATTGCCATCAAAATTCAGAATACCTTTCTCCCTGGCCAACCGTAGTGCAGCATCTCGGTCTCGAAAACTGAGGAGTTGGGTAAAAACAGGATGGGCTTGGGAGGACGAGCCGACAAACTGCGGTTTGCGTGCTCCACAATGAGTACCGCTGAGAAGGAATCTGTCCCAAATAGAGTAATTAATATTTTTTCCACATAGTTCTCCAGACTGCCTGTATTGACGGATTCATGCACCTGTAGGATGTGAAGATTGTTGCGGCGCGTATGTGCCTTCAAATCCTCATTTCTAGAGGGGATAACCTTGAGGACTTTTTCCATGTTTTGAAGGATGCTCCTGCAAGAAGATATAGTGTCCTCGACTGAAGAGATGCGCTGCTCAGCCTCCTGGAGCAGACCATCATGCCTCTCAAGTTTATGAGTGATGGAGTCACTCCTGCTGCACATGGAGTCCATTTTTGTTTCGCTGGAGGTCAAACTATGTTTCATTGCTAACAACAAGGCATTCATCTCTGGTGAGTCAGAAGGAGCCTCCGAGGATGAACTAGTGGCATCCAAAGTGTCTGTCCTATGCCCCCCCTCGCTGTGCACAGTGGGACTCAAAATGAAGCTTGGATTAGCAGCTGTTAGATTTGCCCATCACCGCGCAGGCTTTATAATGCCTGTAGAGATGGCCTGGGAGGTACGAGGCATGCACCACTGACTGGTGAAGAAGGTGCTGCTGTCAAATAGCCAGGAGACACAATGTCACAGTGAGAGGGGCAGAGTGCTGAAGAATAGGGGCCAAGGTCCCACCTCACCCCACTCAGCAGCTGGGAGTGGAGGGGAATGAACAGACCTGAGGTTGCAGCAAGAGTGGAGCTCACTTCACTGCAGAGCCTTCAGGGTGCTAGGGCCAGTAGGGAGTGCACCCAGGTTGTCCGTAATCAGCTAGGGGAGACGTATCGTCCCCCTGTGATGTCCAGGGCCGTTGCAATAGGGCACCTTGAAGAGGGCCCTAAACTGGAATCCACCAAGGCTTGTCATTGGTGGGCGCAGGGGAGAAGTCGCACAAGGCCAACAAGGAAGGGACAGGGTCCCACATCACCCACACATGGGCACCAGGTGTGGGGGGCATGAGCAGATTCCAGTCCCTGGTCAGCTCACCAGCACCAGAGCAGTGCAAAGGTACCCAGATTTAGGGCCTAGCGTGGAAGCACCTGTCCCGTCCCACACCTCATGTGAGCGGTTGACCCCCCATGGGTGCCCAAGCCTGCATACAGAAGGGCACCAAATGTCTCGTAGGGCTGGCGCTTGCATAAATAAACTGCCATGAGCTTTCAGAGACAGTGGTCCCTTTCAGGAAAAAATAAAAAAATGTGTAGCCACAATGCTGAAATCAGGATTGGGTCTGGATGTGTACGATGCAGCAAATATTACTAATTTATTAACAAGGATAAAAACACAAATAATACAAAAAACATGAAGTGAACTGAACGTGACGGGGTAACTGGAAATCAGCCGATTTCCTTACCTCAGGCATAAAATAAAGTGAAAAAGTGACTTAGTGGTGAAATTAAACAATCAGTTAGTCACAATCAGAAAGACATCTTATGCTCCGCATAAATTAATAATACATGTAGGAGTCAAGATGTGGGTGTCGACGACGTTTCGATCCCCAACAGGGTTATGGGATCATCATCAGGACTGAACGATCAAGAAATGCCTGAGAAACTCACCTAAATAAGGCAAGGGTGTGGGGAGGGAGGTAGGGGAAGAGGGGGACGAGAGGGGTGGGTAGAGAGTGGGAAGGGGGAGGGGGGGAAAGATAGGGGGGGAGAACCGGGGGGTTTGGGAGAGAAGGAAAGAGAGAGGAGGGAGTAAGGAAAAGGGGAAAAAACAAGAGTTTGAGTCAGGAAGCTAGCAGCTGTATGAAACGCTGCAAGTGCGACATGGTGATTCGTGTCCAGTGTTATTAATTGGCGCTGTAGGACAGGTGACTAGGCAACTGAGCTGAGTACTAAAATAGAGCAGGGTAGTGAACCCTGGACAGTTGGTGAGTAGAATTGGAACTACAAGGGGGAGGTGACGCAAAAAACAGAGAGTGCTTGCAGAGAAAAATGAGGTAGCTACTAAGAAGGAGAGTGACGCATCATGGGAAGGTGCAGAGGGGCAGAGGATAAGGCGGTTTAGGAAGGGAGCGCGAATTGACACGGTCGTGAGCCCTGGAGAAAACTACAAGGGGGCGGTGACGCCTGAGGAATGATAATGGAAGGGAGTGCTTACGGTGGGTACTAGGAGCAAGGATAAAGCCGAGACCGCGGTACATCAAGATCCGGAATGCACGGGCTCGTGCAGGGTCACTGGTATGGCAGTGGCTGTTGTGCAGAGACCTTGGATAAAGCACAAGGGTAAATAGCCATGCGGGTGGGTACGGGGTCTTGAGTTCAGAACAGTGCTAATAACCTCGATGCCCTCCTCCTGTGGAATGTTGGTATATAGTGACTCCACATTGAGAGTGCAGAGTAAACAGTGTTCGGGATCAAATGCAAGCTCCTCAACTAAGTTGACCATGGCCATAGTGTCTTTTATATAGCATTGCGTGTTGGGGACAAAATCTTTTATAAAGTGGTCAACATATCTGCCTAGTGGCTCCAGAATCGAGCCACAGCCAGATACAATCGGCCGACCTGGTGGGGTCTCTGTGTCTTTGTGTACCTTGGGGAGGGTGTAGATCACCGGTGTTCTAGGTGATTTAACGTTGAGGTAAAGAAACTCATTAATACTAAGGAAACCCTTGGCGTGGCCTTCTTCAGTGATGTCGTGAATGAGGTTCTGAATATCTCTTGTGGGATCAGATGCGAGTCTCGTGTACTGGTCCGTTCTAGACAGTTGTCTTTGGATTTTGTGGTTGTAGGTCTCTATATCTTGGAGTACGATCCCTCCACCCTTGTCCGCAGGTTTGATAACCACCATGTCATTTTGTTTGAGATTCGATAGAGCGTTTTTCTCTTCTAGTAGTAAATTGTAAGGAATAAATTGATGCTCCTTCTCCAGGCTACTAATCTCTTTTAGGACCAGTTTCTCGAAGGTCTGTATCTCTGTCGGTATGCTGTTTTGTGGTGGGGAGAAGGTTGAGGGAGGGCGAAACGGTGTGTATGTTGTGTGTGGAGTGTGGGGTTTATCATGAAAGAAGGCTTGTAGGCGTATCTTTCTGAAGAACCTGAGGAGTTCAATCTGCAACTCAAGGTAGTTGGGTTTAATAGTGGGGACAAAGGACAATCCCTTGCTAAGTAATGCAATCTCCTTTTCGGAGAGTTGGTGACTGGATAGGTTAAAGATGGGAATAGAGTCCTGGTCAAGCGTGTTATGTGTAAGACTAGTCGTGGAGGAGTCCATCTTGGGTGTGAGTAGCGTAGTGGGTCTTACCATTGGTAATATCTCTGTCTCGTCTGTCTGTCTCCAGGAGCGCTGTACCATCTGGGGGTACAGTTCGTGCCCCGATTTGTTTGTCGTCCCTGGTCCTTGTCTAAAAAATTGGTATTATTGTTCCTGTTTCTAGATGTGCTAGAACCTTCTCCAGGGTCATAACTGTCTGACGGTTCGGCAGAGGTATCAGAGAAGCCCACATGGTTTTGTTGTTTATTAAACCAACCCCACGAACGTTGTCCTCGGGGAGCCGAATAAGCTTGATTCAAATAAAAGTCCTCAACTAAGTAGAGGTAGGTTCTTTCAATTTTGTAGTTCTTAATGTCTCTTTTCACTTTGGTGGTTTTCTTGTTTTGGTCTATCCTATGAAATTCGGAGACAGTCTTTTCTACCTTTTCTAAGAGTGTTTTGGCGTCAGTGATGCAGCTGTTCTCGTTTATTTGTTTTTCAATGTCTTTTATTTCTGCCTCAAGTTTACTCATTTCTTCTGTTGCTATGTCAATCCCCAGGACCATCCAATGTCTGGAGCAGGACGTACCAATGTAGCTAAAGCCCGTGAGATATTATTTGCTGTCAGTGAAGACTCCTGGGATATTGCGTACTTGTAGCCCCACTGGTATCGTATCTGTCTTTAAATATTCGGTCAACATGCGTACCATCCGCCGGAACTCTCCGGTAAGCATTACCACGCTTCCATCCCCCCTTCATTTCTACGCTCCTGCATGGCTATTTACCCTTGTGCTTTATCCCAGGTCTCTGCACAACAGCCACTGCCATACCAGCGACCCTGCACGAGCCCGTGCATGCCGGTTCTTGATGTACCGCGGTCTCAGCTTTATCCTTGCTCCTAGTACCCACCGTAAGCACTCCCTTCCATTATCATTCCTCAGGCATCACCGCCCCCTTGTAGTTTTTTCCAGGGCTCACGACCGTGTCAATTCGCGCTCCCTTCCTAAACCGCCTTATCCTCTGCCCCTCTGCACCTTCCCATGATGCGTCACTCTCCTTCTTAGTAGCTACCTCATTTTTCTCTGCAAGCACTCTCTGTTTTTTTGCGTCACCTCCCCCTTGTAGTTCCAATTCTACTCACCAACTGTCCAGGGTTCACTACCCTGCTCTATTTTAGTACTCACCTCAGTCGCCTAGTCACCTGTCCTACAGCGCCAATTAATAACACTGGACGCAAATCACCATGTCGCACTTGCAGCGTTTCATACAGCTGCTAGCTTCCTGACTCAAATTCTTGTTTTTTCCCCTTTTCCTTTCTCCCTCCTCTCTCTTTCCTTCTCTCCCAAACCCCCCCCGGTATCCCCCCTTCTTCCCCCCTTCCCACTCTCTACCCACCCCTCTCGTCCCCCTCTTCCCCTACCTCCCTCACCACACCCCTGCCTTATTTAGGCGAATTTCTCAGGCATTTCTTGATCGTTCAGTCCTGATGATGATCCCATAACCCTGTTGGGGATCGAAACGTCATCGACAACCACATCTTGACTCCTACATGTATTATTAATTTATGCGGAGCATAAGATGTCTTTCTGATTGTGACTGATTGTTTAATTTTACCACTAAGTCACTTTTTCACTTTATTTTATGCCTGAGGTAAGGAAATCGGCTGATTTCCAGTTACCCTGTCACGTTCAGCTCACTTCATGTTTTTTGTATTATTTGTGTTTTTATCCTTGTTAATAAATTTGTAATATTTGCTGCATCGTACACATCCAGACCCAAAGCATTGTGGCTACACATTTTTTTTTTTTCCTGAAAGGGACCACTGTCTCTGAAAACTCAATACTACCCTTGGTCCCTTTTGACTATAAGTGTTCCCTTGTTTGTTGTTGTTTGAATAAACTGCCATGGCAGCTCCCGGCAAGCCGGCGAGACCTTCGCGCACTTACTTGTCGAAGTGCGGCCAGTCCTGGCTGGCACCCGGCTACTCCCAGTGCCACCAGTGGTGCAGACTGTGTCACTTAGTCCCGGTCACCCGCTACTGCCAGCCACCTTGCTCTACCAGAGGGGGGGACCAACTGCCATCCCTGTCATCTTTTAGCGGCGCTTAATGCAGAGGCCTGCAGACAGCGAGAGCGCACGATCATTATATGACCCCGTCTGCAGAGAGCAGGCCCCGAACACCACATGGTTGCAGGATCGCCAAAAGGTGCCCCAGCTGATTGAAGCCCACCACACATCCCCCAGCAAGCATGGCGGCCAGCCGCTAGGAGGGCATGACCAGGGACCGAGGAGCTTGCATTTGGGGGCCGAATTGCTGCAGGTAAGGTAGTGTGATGGCTGATTGAATCCTCAGACTACAGGAGCCTCATGCAAGTCTGGCTATCCTGCGTATCAGCTTTCTGGCAGACCCCTGGAAGCCAATAAAATCTTATCCTGAGATCTATTGGCTCAGCCACTCCTCCATGGCAATATATAATTACATTTTTAACCTTAATTTCTCAAAACTACTGAACTGCTATACACCAAATAAAAAATCACACTTTCTGGACCAAGATCTACCTTTCAGCCAAATTTGGTGTAATTCGGTTCAGCCATTTTTGTGGAAACACTCTTCAATTTTCCTATGGAAAATTGCATTGGGAAAGCACGCTTTGGAGAACCCCCTTTTTCTCAGCCCCCACTTGATGGATCACCCCGAAACGTTCAAAGAAGGAGCTAATGTGGAAGAACCTTTTTTGTTTTGGGAAAGTTTTATGAGGATTCGGCAATCAGTGCTAAAGTTATTAGCAAACCCAAAAAATCTATTTCCTATGTATAGTCACCAGTGTAAAATTATAGTTAGGACCACATCTACATAGGAAATTGATTTCTTGGTTTCCTAATAGCTTTGGTGCCTTTGCCAAAATTAAATGTACACAAGGTCACTTGAGACACTATCTTGTGGTCCTCAGCTGTAGTGTAGAATATGCACTAGACATTCAACCAACAAGGGAGCACTCACTAATTAACCAGTAGAAAGTATTCCAGTTGGGTAGACTTTTTATGGAAAACTGTGGCCTCTTCTTATATAAATACACAGACGAGATTCCATTCCTGCCTTGATGCTTATTTCATAGAAATTATACCTCAATGGGAAGCACTTACAAATATGAACATACCAGGTGCTCCAGTTGAGCCTCCCCTTCTGTAAAGGACAAACCATGCTAATTTCTTTTGCTTGGCCAATGAAAAGCAAGTGTCTTCTCTCCACCATTCCATATTGAAAAATTATTTGAATCCTTGATGGACGTGAATGCATAATTGATTTATTGGAGCACAAAATCTTCTGTAATGATTGTCCAAGATGAGTAGATTCTTTCTTATCTCCTGGTCTGAGAGCAGAGTCCATGGTTCTCCCTTTTAATTAGTGCTGAGTATACAAAGGGGCCAAATCACCTACAAGCTCCGCTTGTTTAGCCCCGCCCCATCCACGTTACTGGTATGCAAAGGTCTTCCTACCATTGTCAAGACTGATGGACAGCTCAATTTACCAAACAAAGAAGCACTTACTTTGTTTCGTTAAGAGGAAGTACTCTTGCTCGGTGGAGAGTCAACTCTTTGTCTGTTGTCTCATTGTCATCTCTATATGAGGATTAATTATGTCACCGATTTCTGTATGGAGATGCTCGAGGAACAATCACATTGCCAAAATTACTTGTGCAGAAGGTCACTAGAGACATTACCTTCTGGTCCGTTATGCAGCTGTAATGTAGGATAAGCACTAGACATTCACCCAACAAGGTAGCACTTACTAAATAACCAGTAGAAAGTAATCCAGTTGGGGAGACATTTTATGCAAAACTATGGCCTCTTCTTGGATAAATGCAAGGGTGAGGTTCCATTTTGGCACAGAAGCTCCTTTCACAGAAATGAAATAATCAAGGGGAAGCATTTACAAATATGAACATAGCAGGTGCCCCAGTTGAAGCTCTACTTCTGTAAAGGACAAGCGATCGTAACTGCTTGTGCTTGGCCAAGGCATAGCAAGCGTGTTCTCTTCAATTCCATGTTGAAAAACGATCTAAAATCCCTGATGGAGGTGAATGCATCGTTGATTTATTGGAGCACAATTTTTTCTGTAGTCACCGTCCAAGAATATACCATCCCCTATGGGCAGGGCAGAAGAGAAATCAAGCAATTTCTCAATTGTAATTCCAACTTTGCAATCTATATTCTAGAATGTCCATGTAGAAAACACTATGTTGGTAGTACAATCCATCCACTAAAAAATGTATTTTAGAACATATGAGGGCAATTGAGAATAGCAAACACTACCCAGTTGCTAGGCACCTTGCAGAATGTCATTTCAGTAACAGAAATCTGCTTAAATATTTTGCCTTTGAACAGGTTGGAAGGGGTACAAGAGGAGGCAATAGAGCCCTTAAGTTGAGAAACAAAGAATCAAGATAAATTATTGATTTGGAAACTAAAAATCCTGTAGGGCTCAACACAGAAGTTGAACTGAAAGTACACATAGGATAGTAAAAAACTGAGAATGTGAAATTGTTTGCAGCTTAATATGTTTCTTTCTATTTTTTTAGGAAGATGTATGGCAAATAATAATTGTAATGCACTTTTTTATTTTATTTCACACTTTCTTAGGAGGAAGAGGAAGGGCAGTCTCTCATTGAAGAAGCCAGGATGAACAGAGTCAGCTGAGTTCAACCCTCCCTTATATTTTCACTTAGAGGAAGCATGACATCTTTTTCAGATAAGGCTAAAAATTTCTTATCAGGAATGCGGGAGATATGTGTTTGTTTTAAATTGGTTTAATATGTTGTAGTACAGATCCTAGAAATGTGTAAGAAGGACAATAAGAATGGGCTTTGGAAAATATGTCCACAGGGACTTAATTTGGCAAGATAGATAATATTGTCAATGATAAAGAAAACTGATTCAATACTTTGTTGGGTGCAATAGGTTGTTTTGTTTTATTTTCATATAATACTTTCATATTGTCTCTTCGTTCTCAGTTTTTTACACCGTAATGCTTTACAATCAAGGAAAGATGTGCGATTAAATTGTGGCTCACATTATTGCCATTTATAGAAATATACTCATATAATTAAGAGATATGGAAGCATAAAACTATTTTACAAGATGGCGCCTGCTAATAAACTGAGATGTTTTTTCCTTCATTTATGTTTAATACTTTGACACTGTACATATAGAGCATGTAAAGTGGAGAACCATGTACGTGAACAAGACCAATCTGGGTCGAAATGTGTTGAGTGTTGGGGCAATAAAGTATTTTGTACTGCCCACCTCATAGCGTGTTTTTCTCTTTTTTGAGAAGAATTGATTTTGCAGTGATCGCTGATGAATGCGCCAACCCTGTTAGGACTCTGATGTTGGAAGCTTGTGTGATATATATATATATATGTATATATATATATATATATATATATTATCCACAAAGTGGCTCGCATTCAGGCACACAGCGCTCTGTCGACGGTGCGATTTTGTAGATACGGCGGAGCCCAGCCGTTATAAAATCAAAGCAGGTTTTCCCAAAGGAAGAATTCTACTCGCACTCACGGGTGGAAATCGTTGTTTAATTTATTCAGGCAGCAACGTTTCTTAAGGCAAACTCAATAAACTCCACGCGTTTCGGTCTGTCCTCAGACCTTGATCACGAGTACAAAATGTTTCCAACAATTCTCATGTTTTAAAAAAACCTACATTGACCACATGATGTTACATCACATCCTGTTGGGCGACACTTTGCATGCTGGTAATTGTAGTAACATTTCTATGTGCAAGAAAAGGGTGCAAAATAAAAAAGTGTAATGAATTGGTGATTTTTGGTTTGAAATTATTTTACATGTTCATTTAACCATATTAGATTAAACTGGTCTATTTATGATAATTATTAACCTTCTTTTAGGATGATGTTTATTCTGATTTCTAGACATTCAATGCATAGTTTTATTTGAATTAGCCTATAAACCGACACTCACGCCCGCAAGTGGGCAGTATTACAACCAGACATTAGCCAATCCTTATGATAGAAAGTTTAGACATTATATGTCCCTGATGTTAAGATGCCTGCCTTCTAATAGGCCTTATTGTCTATTGGTTGTGATCTATTGACCAAAATCCTAAAAAGACATTTCATGAGTCATTTACTAATTACAATACTTACTATTCATAGCTTATTTAAGTACTTTTATGTTGCTGAATTTCTCCTATGTATAATCTAATTACCTTTCAAATTATCCAAACCTTTAAAAACTTTTTTAATCTTTTTAAATCTTTAAAAAAAAATCTTTTTTAAACCTTTTTTAAAGGGGCCGTGTTAGAGTGTGATGTGTAAAACAAAAAGGAAGAAAAAAGAGGTGTAAAACAAAATTATAAAAATGTGAAAAATAGTAAAATGAGATCATCACTTTAAATAGTGCATTATGATGTGATTGGATACAATTTCATACAGAATATCCTATGTTTACATTCCAGTATTCCTCTAGTCAGATTTATAGATGTGAGTACATCTCCTCATCCTTATTGAGCCCATAAGGGGCCAAAGTTCTGAAAGACAAAATGTGACGGGATTCTTTCTGTCTCAAAGTTTTTTCCCGATTGCCACCTCTCACATGGCGATCGACCATCTCCACAGCATAAAATTTTAGCCTTTTCCAGTCCCCTTCATGATGTTTCTCCATATGTTCTGCCACGGCATAACTCCGATCTTTATTTGTTGTTGCCCTCACGTGTTCCAGTATGCGTTTCTTCAGTTTGCAAACAGTGCTGCCCACATATTTCAATTTGCATGGGCACTCTATTATATAGATTACATATTGGCTTTTGCAATTTATTAACTGATTTATTTTCCACATTTTTTTGTTTGCCATTGGAATTTCTTTGGTGTTTTGTGCAATCTGACATACTTTACATGTGGAGCATTTATAGAATCCCTTGATTGTGAGCCATATATTTTGTTTTTGGTTTCAAAATGGCTATGCACCAATTCATCTTTCAAATTTTTGGCTCTTCTGTATGTGATTCTTGGATGTTTTCCTGCTATTTTTGCAATGGTGGGGTCCAGGCACAAAATGTTCCAATTTTTTCTTAAAATATTTTCAATTTGTTTGGAATCTGTGGAGTACGTTGTGATCAAGCGAATTACATCATCTTTTTTGTCTTTCTCCGGCAGTTGTTTCTCATGTATAATTTCAGTTCGTTGCTTCTTCTCAGTTCTTTCTAAACTCAATGCCAGAGTCCTTGTGTTGTATTTTCTTTTCTTGAATCTGTTTATTGAAAGTTTACTGTGTTTTTCCCATTCCTGGTTATCAGAGCATATTCGCCGTATTCTCAGCAGTTCTCCATATGGAATATTTCTGATTAATGAAGCTTGGTGAAAACTTTCCGCATGTAATGTCGCATTACTTGCTGTATCTTTGCGGTGTAGGGTCGTATGTATGTTATTGTCCATGATATAGATCTCTGTATCTAGGAAGACCACCCTATTTTCACTAATGATGTAGGTGAAGTGTAGGTTGGTGTTTGTGTTGTTAAGGATTTTAAAATATGACTCAAAATCTTCCATGGACCCATCCCGTATTATGAGAAGTTCATCTATGTATCTCATCCATAATCTCGTTTTCTCCACATATTTATCATTTTCTGGGTTCTATGCCACCTTCTGTTCCCACCAACCCATTGTCAAACACGCATAACTCGGGCTAAAGGAAAAACCCATCGCAGAACCATCTTTCTGCAAATACACTTCATCTCCAAACATAAACACATTTTGTGTCAAACATAGTTTGATCATTTCCATGACCATCGCGTTGTGGTTCGAAAATTGGATATTCCGTTCTTTTAGGAAATATTCGCATGCCATCATACCCACTGTGTTCTGAATGTTAGTATATAACGAGACCACGTCCATGGTGATTAATTTGTACGTTGGTTCCCATATAATGTTTTGCAAGATTCGTAATAAATCACTTGTGTCCCGTAGATATGAAGTTAGTCCTTTCACGTATGGCAGCAAGTAACCATCTATGTAATTTGCCACTGGTTCCAATAAGGACCCCTTTGCGGATATTATTGGTCTTCCTGGTGGTCTAGTCGGATGTTTATGTATCTTTGGGAGGAAATAGATTGTTGCAGTTATAGGATGGTCCGTCGTTAGATATTTTTTCTCCTCATGGTCTAAAAGTTTCTTGTCAAACCAACTCTGTAGTTTTCTATCCAGATCTTGTTTGTATTGTGGCGTTGGATTCTCCTTTAGTCGCTGGTAATGCTTTGAGTTGTTTAGCTGTGAATGCGCTTCCTGGATATAGTGGTCTCTTTCTAAAATGATAATGTTACCACCTTTGTCTGCCCTTTTTATTATTATTTCATCATCATTTTTTAGAGTTTTCAAGGCATTTCGTTCTTCTACTGTCAAATTAAACTTTTGTTTTTTGTTTTTCAATTGGTATAGATCCTTGACTACTAGATCACAACCAATAGACAATAAGGCCTATTAGAATGCAGGCATCTTAACATCAGGGACATATAATGTCTAAACTTTCTATCATAAGGATTGGCTAATGTCTGGTTGTAATACTGCCCACTTGCGGGCGTGAGTGTCGGTTTATAGACTAATTCAAATAAAACTATGCATTGAATGTCTAGAAATCAGAATAAACATTATCCTAAAAGAAGGTTAATAATTATCATAAATAGACCAGTTTAATCTAATATGGTTAAATGAACATGTAAAATAATTTCAAACCAAAAATCACCAATTCATTACACTTTTTTATTTTGCACCCTTTTCTTGCACATAGAAATGTTACTACAATTACCAGCATGCAAAGTGTCGCCCAACAGGATGTGATGTAACATCATGTGGTCAATGTAGGTTTTTTTAAAACATGAGAATTGTTGGAAACATTTTGTACTCGTGATCAAGGTCTGAGGACAGACCGAAACACGTAGAGTTTATTGAGTTTGCCTTAAGAAACGTTGCTGCCTGAATAAATTAAACAACGATTTCCACCCGTGAGTGCGAGTAGAATTCTTCCTTTGGGAAAACCTGCTTTAATATATATATATATATATATATATATATATATATATATATATATTCACTGAAAAAACCATAGGTTTTAGGGACAGTTATAGTTAGTTGGACATTGCACTCGTACAAAACCCGTGAAATTCCGCCGTTATAGTTAGTTCAGCTAACTATAACTCGCGCCCCCGCAATGCACTGCTGATGACGTCACATATTACATCACTCATGACATGGTCAGTGACATCACTGATGACATCACTGATGACATCTCAAATGACATCACTGATGACATCATCCAGTGACTGTGTGTTTCTGTAAAGTTTAAATATTTTTAATATATATAGGGAAAGGCGTATTGAAGAATGAGTGGGTGTATAAGTGTGTGTATGGATGATTTAGTAGGTGCGTGACTAATTCTATAAGTGAGTGATTAAACGTATCTTACTGAATGCATGGGTTAGTGACTAAACTGGGTTAATGTCTGTATCTGTCTGTTGCTGTGTAAGTGGCTGCATGGGTTTGTGAATAGCTACATGAGTGTCTATAAGAGTTATTGATTTGTTGTCTGAGTATCTGTATGGGTGCCTGAGTGTTTGTGTGGATGGGGTGTGTGCGACTGTGCATAGATGTGTGAGTGGGTGATTCACTGGGTGGATGGTTTCAAGAGTGCATCTGTGATAGACTGTATGGGTGGGTAAGTGTGTGTAAGAGTGTGTTAGTGAGTGAATGTATGTCCCAGTGGTACATGTGTGAGTAACTACATATGTGAAAGGCAGTATATATGTGTATTGGAGTATATAAATAGCTATAAGCGAGAGTGAGTGATTGTGATAGTGGCTGTATGGATGAGTGTGTGCTTGAATCAGTGATTGTATAAGAGCGTAACAATGTGCTAGTATTTGTATGATTAAGTGAGCTGGTGTGTGTATAACTGTATAGGTGAGTAAATGGCAGTGTGTTTAATTATTTGCATGACTGACTAGGTGTGTGAGTACCTCTATGGATGAGTGGCGGTGTTTGAGTGTCTATATAGGAGTAAGAGTGCATATGATTGTCCTGTACTGAGTGACCATAAGTATGAGTGACTGTACGGGTGAGTGAGTGGATGTGTGTGTGTAGACCTAAGAATCAGTGAGTGGGTATGTAGTTATTGGTGTTGGAGTGTCTATGGTTTTGCGAATGGCAGTCTGTAATTTAGATTGGGTGTATCAAAGGTTATATTAGGGTGTGAGGAGGTGCATCAGATTATCACGTGGATGATGTCATCAGTGATGTCATTTGAGATGTCATCAGTGATGTCATCAGTGATGTCACTGACCATGTCATGAGTGATGTAATATGTGACGTCATCAGCAGTGCATTGCGGGGCGCGAGTTATAGTTAGCTGAACTAACTATAACGGGGAATTTCACGGGTTTTGTACGAGTGCAATGTCCAACTAACTATAACTGTCCCTAAAACCTATGGTTTTTTCAGTGAATTTCAAAGGTTTTTTAAATGCTAATTTCTAACTATAACTTATCTGAAACCTATGGTTTTTTCAGTGAATTTCAAAGGTTTTTTAAATGCTAATTCCTAACTATAACATGTCTGAAACCTACGGTTTTTTTAGTGAATTTCAAAGGTTTTGTAAATGACAATTTTTAAATGTATTAATTGTTATATTAATTTTTTTCATACTGATTTATTACATTTTTAGAATTTTTTTTTTACATATTTTATTTTTTAAATTACATTGTAATTACATTATACATTACATTACAAAAATACTTTCTCAGAATGAATTACTTTAGTTTAAATACTTTGCACATAGGCAATAGACTTTTAAGTACAGTAGTTACAGTTGTTGCAATGGGCACCACATTTTCAAACACAATGCAACATTCAGCTCAATGTGAATTTCTAGTTAAATGCAATTAGTTACTTTATGGATTACTTTTCTAACCACAGGACTGGATCCTAGATTCAGTCCTGGTACATCTCCTGTAAACAGTTGAGTAAAAGCGTTTTGGTTACAGTCGTGATTTTTAAGGAATATTATTGTATTTTAAAAGTTGACACTTAGAAACTTTTTCTCATAGAATCACCAATGTTATCCTATGGAAGGAAATTCACTTAGCAGGTAAAAACTGTTATCGTTACTTTTTCTTACTCAGTGTTGGATCCTGGATCCAGCACTGGTGCATCTCCTGTAAACAGTTGAAAGAATGCGTTTAAGTCATACAGGCGATTTTTAAGGAATATTTGTAGTTTGTGAAAATCGACACTTTGAAACTTTTCTGCTGAAAACCAGACAATGGATTCCTATGGAAGAAAATATAAGTTACTGGTAAGTACGGTTAAAATTACTTTTCAGGACCAGTACTGGGCTGAAAGATGCAGCACTGAGGTCTCTCCTGATAACAGGTGAGTAAATCGGAATTCGTATTTCGGCTGATTTTAGAGGAATATTTTAAAGTTCCAAAACTCCACACTTAGAAGAATTTCCAAGTGAAACCAGTCAATGTTAGCCTATGGAAGGAAATTCAAGTTACTGGTAAGTACGGTTAAAATTACTTTTCAGGACCAGTACTGGGCTGAAAGATACAGCACTGAGGTCTCTCCTGATAACAGGTGAGTAAATCGGAATTCGTATTTCGGCTGATTTTAGAGGAATATTTTAAAGTTCCAAAACTCCACACTTAGAAGAATTTCCAAGTGAAACCAGTCAATGTTAGCCTATGGAAGGAAATTCAAGTTACTGGTAAGTACGGTTAAAATTACTTTTCAGGACCAGTACTGGGCTGAAAGATACAGCACTGAGGTCTCTCCTTATAACAGGTGAGTAAATCGGAATTCGTATTTCGGCTGATTTTAGAGGAATATTTGTATGTTTCAAAAATCAACACTTAGAAACTTTTTCAGCAAAAAGCAGGCAATTATATCCTATGGAAGGAAATTCAAGTTACTGGTAAGTACGGTTAAAATTACTTTTGAGGATCAGTACTGGGCTGAAAGATGCAGCACTGAGGTCTCTCCTGATAACAGGTGAGTAAATCGGAATTCGTATTTCGGCTGATTTTAGAGGAATATTTTAAAGTTCCAAAACTCCACACTTAGAAGAATTTCCAAGTGAAACCAGTCAATGTTAGCCTATGGAAGGAAATTCAAGTTACTGGTAAGTACGGTTAAAATTACTTTTCAGGACCAGTACTGGGCTGAAAGATACAGCACTGAGGTCTCTCCTGATAACAGGTGAGTAAATCGGAATTCGTATTTCGGCTGATTTTAGAGGAATATTTTAAAGTTCCAAAACTCCACACTTAGAAGAATTTCCAAGTGAAACCAGTCAATGTTAGCCTATGGAAGGAAATTCAAGTTACTGGTAAGTACGGTTAAAATTACTTTTCAGGATTAGTACTGGGCTGAAAGATGCAGCACTGAGGTCTCTCCTGATAACAGGTGAGTAAATCAGAATTCGTATTTCGGCTGATTTTAGAGGAATATTTGCACAATGGTGAAGGGAGGGGAGGGGCCTGAGGTGACATCTGTGCAAACGCGCCCCGTGGCGCGTTTTAGGTTGGGGGATTAAGTCCCCTTGAATCATGAGGGTCCCTACGGGCCAACTAGCCCACCAGGAACCTCCAGTATGCGCCAGGGGCTGCGTTGCAGAGACATGTACAGAGGCCACACCCCTTTTACACCTCTCTGCAACGCAGCTCTGTGGCGCTTTCTGGACGTACCTGTTGGGCTAGTTGGCCCTCAGGGACCCTCAGGATTGAAGGGGATTTAATTCCCCATCTTAAAACGCGCCACGGGGCCTGTTTGCACACATGTCACCTGAAGCCCCGACCCCTCCCTTCACCACTGTGCAAACGCGCCCCGTGGTGCGTTTTAAGTCAGGGGATTAACTCCCCTTGAATCCTCAGGGTCCCTGGGGTGCAACTCAGCCCACCATATACCTCCAAAAGCGCCACAGAGCTGCGTTGCAGAGAGGTGTAAAAAGGGCGTGGCCTCTGTACACCTCTCTGCAAGGCAGCCCCTGGCGCATACTGGAGGTTCCTGGTGGGCTAGTTGGCCCCAGGGACCCCCAGTATTCAAGGGGAATTCGTTCCCCTCTGCAAACGCGCCAGGGGCGCGTTTGCAGAGTGGTGAAGGAAGGGGCGGGGCCTGCGGGCCCGATCGTTTTTTTTTCCCCTGAAGGGGGGCTGTGTGGCCCCCTTCCTTTTTCCTATTTTTAGGCCCTGGGGACCCCATCCCCCAGGGCCTTACCCCCTTTTTTAAATTAAAATAATAAAAAAACGGGAAGGGGGCCGCGTGGCCCCCCTTCCCTGGGCCTGTATTGGCCCCGGGGACCCCATCCCCGGGGCATGGCCTCTTTTTTTATTTGGAGGGGGGCTGCGTGGCCCCCTCCTCAGGCCATTTAAGGCCCCGGGGACCCCATCCCCGGGGCCGGCCTTGCACTTTTTTTTTTTTTTTTCTTTTTTACCTTTGGGGAGGGGTGCTGCGTGGCCCCCTCCGTGGCCACTTATGGCCCCGGGGACCCCATCCCCCGGGGCCTGGCCTCTCGTTGGGGACTGTGGGGGTCCCCAAACCCCCACAGTCCCGCCGGCTCCCCGTGTCCTACGGGAGCCGGCATTAGCTGACACATGGGGAGCAGCTAACATGCTGCTCCCCATGTGGAAAGCAATCAGCTTTGGATATTGGAAGAGAGAGCAGGTTTCCTGCTCTCTCTTCCAATATCCAAAGCAGTTTGCAATGACAGGACGGGAGCCGCGAGGCTCCCGTCCTGTCATTGCAAACAGCAGTGTCCCGGGGGTAGGCACCCCGGGACACTGCAGGAGCCGGCCCTGGGGGGTGGCGGTCCCCAGGGCCACCACAGGCTCCAGGAGGGGGGCCGCGCGGCCCCCCTCCTTACATTTTGAAAGCCCCGGGGAGGTGGTGGTCCCCGGGGCTTGGGGGTCCAAAACGGACCCCCATTGTAATTTTTCTTAGTGCCCCGGGGAGGTGGTGGTCCCCGGGGCGTGTGGGGGGGCTGGAGCCCCCCACACAGGTTTTTCAAAAATAAAAAAAGAAGCCCCGGGGAGGTGGCGGTCCCCGGGGCTGCGGGAGGGCTCAGAGCCCTCCCGCACCATTATACATAAAGCCCCGGGGGTGGTGGTCCCCGGGCTTGGGGGCCCTTAGAGGCCCCCACACATAAAATTAACCCCCCCAGCATGCCCCCGGGACTTGGCCCACCCGCGGGCCAATTAACATCGAAGCGCGGGAGACCGCGCTTCGATTCTTTTTTTTTTCGGCAGGATTCGCGCACCCTGAGCGCATCCTGGCGATTTAAAAAAAAAAAAAAAATTTTTTTTTGCCCAGGGGGTCCTTGTGGGACCCCCTGAGCAGACCTAGGGGGTCAGGGTGTTTCTACCCTGCCCCCTTTGTGCGCTTTGCGCACTTGTTTCTGTCCCTCGGTTCTACCGAGGGACAAAATGGCTGCCAACACTTCCTGATTTGGAGTGTTGACAGCCAATTAGCATGCAGCTCGTGATCGGGAGGGTGCGCGAATCCGACGCGGCCATAGATATATATGTACTTTTACTTTTGATTTTCTCAGCAACTACTGAACGGATTTACACCATTTAACAAAAAGGGTTCTTTCTGAACCAAGAACTACTTCTTTGCCAAATTTGGTGTAATTCCGTTCACCAGTTCGGGCTGTAGCCGTGTCTAAAGTTTCCTATGGAAAATTGCATGGGGAAAACGCGTTTTGGGACCCCCCTTTTTTCTCGGCCCCTGCTTGACGAATCCCCCCGAGACTTTCAGGGTAGGAGCGGACCGGAGCGCCCCACAAAGTTTGAAAATTTTGCGAAGATACGTCAACCGGCAAGAGAGTTATTTCAAATAGAATGTCGCGGATTTCCTATGGATAATAGGTTGTAACTATAACTATCTACTGGCGACCGCCAGTAGATTATATATATATATATACATATATATATATATATATATATATATATATATATATATATATAGAAGCTCAGTGGGGTGTCCAGCTTCGTATCCAGCATTTATTTTAAGGGGCATCCATTTGAGGACGAATGGCGGACTACATCTCCCATAAACACTACATACAGTCTCATTCAGAGCAGCTGCATGACAGCGTAGGATATTGTTCAAAAGGGAGGCGTGACCCGCAATGCCTCTTTCGACCGCTCAGCCTCTGATGAAGTGAAGCCACGAAACGCGTAAGGCTGCGGTCGTATGCTTTACAAGGACTGAGAATGGATGTCATGCATACCAATAAAGGCTTTTATGGGGAAAAGGCGAAGCTGCGTTCGAGTGCTGCTTTCTTTGTTGGACACCCCACTGAGCTTCTATATATATATATATATATATATATATATATATATATATATATATATATATATATATATATATATATATTTTAAAACAACACCCTTTCAGGCATAGAGTGACATACAAATTATGCAAAAAAGAAGCAGAGAACTCTGGGTAGTTCCCAAGTTTATGTGGAGAGCAGCTCCAGTATAGAGTACTCCACAACACCAGCGACACTCTAGATTTGCTCACCTTAAATGTCTGCTTTTCTATCAAAATCTCTAAGCATAGGATTAGCACAGTGCCATCCATGCCAAGATAGAAAGGGACAAAATCTTTTGCCATATCTACAGCAAAGTGTTTAAGCATAAGGTTAGCACAGTGCCCTCCACGCCGAGCTGTAAAATGACAAAAGCCTTTTACCACTACAGGCACAGTATTGCAGCTTTGAATTGGTAAAATACCAACAAAGCCAACCTGAAATGAATAAAAGCAACCCCTGACACGTGTTTTGCTATCATTAAAGTTCTTCCGAGAGGTTTAGCTTTGTCCAGACACAAGGGAGCACACAGTATTTATAAAAACAACACCCTCTGAGGCGGAGCTGCTCTCCACCTAAACCTGGGGACTACCCAGAGTTCTCTGCTTCTTTTTGCATATATATATAACTTTTTTTTCTTTAAAAAACAATGGTTAAAGTGACATTATAGTTAGGAATTGTAACTATATCTTGATTTACATTAAAAAAACTCACAAATTAATGTGATGTTATAGTTAGGTAAAACTTTCAGTGTCTGTAGGAAAGTAGGACCTGCTTCTTAAGGATACCCCCACTTTTTGCTTGATGTCTCACTGTTTTTGACTAGTCTGACTGGGATCCTGCTAATCAGGACCCCAGTCTATCTGCTTTCTCCCTTAAATTGACATACATGTACTTTGGTACACTCCAGATTGGATACTGGGGTACCCTTATCAGTCCCTAGTATATGGTACCCATGTACCCAGGGCATAGGTACCCCAGAGGCCTCCCATGGGCTGAAGCATGTATTATGCCACCCATGAGAGGCCATGCAAAATGGAACTCCAGGTCTGCTTCTGCAACCTGTGTAAGCTGGTGCTTGCACCACTTACTTCAGATATCGGTTCACTATATCTATTGGTCACTACACTTAAAACTTATAAGGCACCCCTATAGCAGGCCTCAGCAATCCTGAAGGCAGGGTGCTGGGTTTTATGTGAGAGGGTGCCCCTGCATGAGCAGAGCCTCTCTGCAGCCTTCGGAGACCATTCTCCCGGGTTGTCTGTGACTCAGCCGGACATATAGGTAGAGGTGCATTATAACCTCGCGGTAAATGCTATCTCGAAAACGGCTGCATAGAAACATATCGTGTTTGGTATCAAACACCTAGGAATCATACCTCCACACCAGTAACAGGTGTGGGAGGTATGATTCCACCCTTCTGAAGCGAGCTTCGTGGGGTCACTGGTCTAACCGGTGCCAGCCTTCTCGACCCAGGCAGCACAAAATGGATGCTGCCGACCAGAGACACATTTCTGCCCTCCTGCTGCTGTGCC